>OW285237.1:89224368-89927695 GCA_935421215.2 Melolontha melolontha | reverse complement strand
ATAGTCGTGTATAAGGTCCGACGAAGTCGCTTGTAACGTCTTTCGTGAGCTCTAAGTCAGGCCGGATGTAACGACGTACGTAGGAGAAAAAAGCTCCGTGCCGAGTGTTGTTGTTCCGATTGGTCCCGTTTCTGTAATTCCCCTAATTCCCGACAGTTTTGATGCAGCAATACATACCAATTATTATATACATATGTATTTGTAAGCGACCGGTGTTGTTAAAATTACGTTATTTGTTACATGTATGTATGTGTGTCAAAACAGAATGACACCTGCAAAAAAGAGAAAAGCCTTATCAATAAGTGACAAATTTGCAATAATTACACGCATAAAAAATGGCGAGGCTAATGTGGAGGTTGCAAAAAGCTTTGGTCTATCGCATTCCACTGTATCTACGATTTGAAAAAATCGAACAAAATATGAAGACGCCTTCAAAAATAATGTTCAAACGAATAAGAAGTGAAGATGCTCTCAATATGATGACATAGATAAGACACTCTTGAGATGGTTCAAAGAGAAACGAAGCCAGGGTATTCCAATAACAGGGCCCATCTTACAAGACAAGGCCAATGATTTCGGCAAACTTTTAGGACTGGAAAACTTTGAATGCTCAGAAAGTTGGATCAAACGATTCCGAAACCGTCACAATATTGTGGGTGGCACTGTCTCTGGTGAATCTGCATCTGTATCCGAAAGTACAACTGATGAATGGTTGAAAAATGTTTTTGCAGAGATACGTAAAAACTACACGGATGAACAGATATTTAACGCGGATGAAACCGGATTATTCTTCAAAATGACTCCTAACAAGACCCTAAAATTTAAAGGAGAGAAATGCTCTGGGGCTAAAATGTCAAAAGACAGGGTCACGGTATCGGTGGTTGCCAATATGACCGGCACCATAAAAAAAAAGCTGCTTGTGATTGGAAAATCAAACAATCGCAGGTATTTTAAAAGCATGAAGAGACTTCCTGTCGATTACAGATCCAACAGACGTGCCTGGATGGTGTCCGAAATATTCGAGAAGTTTTTACGAGACGGGGATAAGGAGCTATGTGCGGCAAAGAAGAAAATTTTGTTGGTGGATAATTGCAGCGCTCATCCTAATGTTCAGAATTTGAAGGCCATAAATTTGTGTTTTCTCCCACCAAATACAACTTCCGTTCTACAGCCTCTTGATCAAGGCATAATAAGGAACCTCAAAGTGCATTTCCGAAAGGCTTTAGTCATGAAAATGATAGAGAATGCAGATGAAAACAATGAAATAAAAATTAATATTCTAGATACCGTCATGATGATATCCACAGCATGGGATGCAATTTCACAAAATACAATTGTTAATTATTTTCGACATGCTGGATTTCTCCCCTCAGTGGCTATTCAAGAAGAGGATCATTTTGAAGACGAGGATAACATTCCCTTGGCACAACTGATTCGAGAAGCGTACGTCGTGGACACTGATTCAAATGTTACATTTGATGACTTTGTTGACGTTGATAAAGACTTTGCAACATGGGGAGAGCTAAATGATGAAGATTTAGTTAGGAATTTAAAAGTTTACAAACAGAAGAAGAAGCATACGAGATCGATGAAGATCAAGATGACCCTGGGATGGAATTCGAACCACCATCAACATTGGAGGCCATTAAAGCTTTGAAAATAGTGCCAAACCACATTTCATTTAATGACAAGTTGAATGAAGTTTACATTAAGAATGTCATAATATTGGAAAGGGTCTTAGAAGTGAACTATTTTTTGCAATCCAGTAATCAAACAAAAATTACTGACATTTTGGAAAATAATTTGTTCATGTGTATGTAATTGTTTTTTGTTATTTATAACTATGTGCTATAATACAATTATCTTCATTTATAATAAAATGCATTCAAATACTCGTGTATTGTACCTTTTACATACTATCTAAAAAAAAGGCATATAACGACGTCCTTATATAACGACGAAAATTGTCGGTCCCTTGGTCGTCGTTATAATCGACTTTTACTGTAATATGTTATATAATATATAATGGAGTAAATTGTGTAGTAAAAGTATGCAACTGCAACATTAAAATTCAGACAAGAATAAAGGTATGTCCAGTCAGTATGAGCTAATTCATTATATGCCAGTTAAAGATCAACTTTGCGTGGAAATTGTATTTTAAGTTATTGTTTGAGGAATTTTATACAGGCTGTCCTTGAAATAAAGAGACCGTGTATGAAAAATGGAAAGATGTAATTATACAGAATCTAAATCCAAAATATTTTCCCAAAATTTCCTCTCATAAGCTAGAAAAAAAATAACAAAGATATTAAAAAAAAAATTGTCCGGCCACTGTGCGATCGACTGTATTATAAAAGACATATTAAAAGTTGACCGACAATAACAAAAAGAATAGTTTTGTTATTGTCCACCTCATTCAGCTGTTACATACATTGTAGACATACGCTGTAGCGCGTAAGGTATTTATTATTTATACACATTATGAATATTTTGAATGCATAGGTGTCACGTAATGCTATTTTCAGGGTGCTAAGTTCGGGGTTCGGATCCTAATTGACTCTCTTCTATATAATTACATCTTTCCATTTATCACACGTTGTCTCTTTATTTCAAGGACAGCCTGTATAATTATTAACACACAAATCAAGAGTACTACGCAACGCAGGATGATATCCATCCTCAGATATTAACGGAGTAGTATCATGTGTTATAGAAACAGTGCAGTTAACATTAGTAAAAACTAAGCTTATAATATATACAAAAATTAGCATTGTTTCTTACACATTAAGTTTTTTATTAAAAAATAAAGTTCACAAGCCCCAATTGGTAGACCCTATATGTAAAACATCTAGTTAACATCGTGTCTTCAATACACAATCGAAAGATTGCAGTCAACAAAGAGTAGGTAGGCGAAAACAAAAACCAATGACATTTATGTATATATTATCATGAAATTATACCATCGTCGTTAACATTTTGAACAAGTTTCCAATAGGTATAGACAGTTATCTACAAACTTTGATGAAGAGATTAATATCTAGTTGATAAATACTCTTTAATTGACCTCGACTAACAAACTGCTACCAGACTCTCTTAATAGCTAGTGCACGGATGTTTGTAGTTTAAAGGTCAATATGACGAAGTAGCAGCATTGGCATGGATTCACTTTATGGGATTGTGGAGAGGAATATACCACGCCAACGCATGTATAAACATACTTAAGTTGTCCTGGTCACCCTAGACATAAGAAACGCAGTCAATTCAGCGAACTGGAGGTTGATGCTGGACGCGCTGAAGGAAAATAAAATCTAAAAGCATAATAGTTTCGGGGAGAAGCAACAAAATGCAGATTACCGCAATTATGGAATGTGTCGTACGGCGGTATCTTGAGGTTCAATCTCCTGAGGAAGTTATAGAACCACGTAGAGAGGAAGAGGCGTTAAACAGAATCAATGAATAGAAGGCAAGACATGATTTGCTTATAACGGAGGAGAAAACCGAAATTACTGAGGCGACTTTGAAAGAGAGATGAGATAGTCGTTCAAATTAAGCCAACCAAATTTACAAGTTATTTAGGAATGACAATAGAGGAAAGGGACTTTCAATTAAGAACTACTAAAAAAGCGGAGAAAACGACGGCAACCTTGATGAGAATCATTTGCCAGACTGGAAGAGTACAGATCCATGCTCGAAAGGTCCCAAAGGAGCATGCTGATAAGAGTGGCTAGTGTATACAGAATGATTTCTACACGAGCTCTACATGTAATACCAGCGGCCGGACCCATAGAAAATGGTGAACTAAAGGACTTCAGAATTCAGGACGATACCATCTTCAAACAGGAAATAGGATCGCAAGAGAAATAATAATTGATAAATGGTAAATGTTCTGGGATGATAATGAAAATACAGCACAAACATGCGTTTGAAACCAAACATAACAACTGGGTGTTGAAAAGTGGATTAGTTCTACGCAGTTCTTGTCCATATACGGCTCCTTTGGGTACTATGACGAATGAGAAAAACTGGACATGAGGAATGCATATACTGCCGACAAAAGGACAGAGCGGAACGCACCCTGCTTTTATGCACCAGGTGGCATGAGGAGAGAAAACAAGTAGAGACAAAGCTCAGAACTAAGAACATCATAGAACGCAAAGTCATTAACAAAAAATACTATAATCGCATATACCAGATTATCATGATAGGAAGAAAAAGGAGCGATGGAAAAATGAAAGTCAAAATAGATGTACGGACAGCTGGCTAAGGCTCGGAGGCATGGAGGTGTTTTTGTGGGTATACAGAAGTGGGAGTCCCACGCAATCTGGTGAGGAAGGAACCAAGCGCTAGATGTCCATAAAGGATTTCACCTCAACAAAGAAAATCTTTAGTTGTCCACTAGGGGACTTAATTTCGGCAAAATTAAGCGCTACTGATATTATTACTGATAGTTTTGGGTTAATACTATTTAGTCGGATTATTACGGTAGGTCAAAATGAACTGTCAGTTTTGCAGTTAGCAACAATGAAAATTAACAACAAACAAATGCGATGAAAAAAATTTATGAAGACAGTATGAAAACTCCAAATGAATCATCGTCCGAAGATTAATTATAAAATTTTATAAAACTGGATTTGTAAAGGACGCAACATCTCGTTGGTATCAACGTTGGAAAAGATCCTGTGAGAATATTGTTATGGTTAGCCGAAGTGTCACTGCAAATTGAAGAACAACGTTTAAACATTTCGAGAAACTCCTTTAGTAAATAATCATTAAAACTTGTACCTTAATGAGCACAAAACTAAGATGAAGAGAAGGGCGTCAGTAGATTTATAGAGCATCATGGAGTAGGTTTTGGAGCATCACTCTCGATTTGGTAGCAAAATCATCTTTGGCGATGACTTATATTTTCAATTCGACGATTTCGTAAATAAACAAAATTGTCGCATTTGATGATCAGAAAATTCTCGAGTAGTTCATGAGACGGAAACAAGTCACCTTGTGGTGTAAATTTTGGGTAGACGTCGTGATAAATCCATGCCCATTCCATTTTTTTTAGCTGCACCTGGATGACATGGACCTTAAGTAAATGTGGCTCCAATAGTTCGAGCAACAGTTAATTTACTGCACAAACAATTTCTTAGTTGAGTAATTTCATGAAAATGTCATACTACATCATACCATCATACAAGGTTTTATGAACCTCGTTTGATTCCCTTTTGAGGGGTTATTCAGTAGCTTGCGGTAAGTTACTTATAGTGATAATTTTATTTATTTGTAATAAAGAGAGAAAGTACAAAAACTACTGAATGTTATGAATACATACACAAAGATGCGGCGACAAATGGCGCTTTTCGTATTCTAAATAAAGATAGTTCAAGTGACACCGAACGACTATCCTAAGAGCACTGACGTTGCATGTAGGAGCGTTTTCCAACCAAAGGTACTGAAGTTCGAGTATATGGTTATCAATTAACTACGAACGAAACGGAAATTATAAAAGATAGTAAAATGGTGCTTCCGTCTGCTTCCATCTTTTCCATGGACAGCATGCGCTTTGTTATTTGAAATTTTAGAATGACTTCAATATCGATAAAATTGGTTAGAGCATGTGCGAAATTGTAATCAAAATTTTTGCGAAAAGAACCAAGATTTGCAGTCGAAGCCTAGACGATCATTTGTTAGACATATTTAATCGTAAATATGCTTTCTACATATTACGACGCTAATTTATTCGAATTTTTTATAGAAAAAAAAATTCCCCTTTAAGTAGGCTTCGAACCCATGTGCATGGCTTGCCGGACCATCGCTTTAACCACTAAGCTATCAAAGGCAGTGATTTCGAATCTTTGGGGGGATGCCTTGAGTTACCTCAAGGAAACAGGTGATATATACAGGCTGATTCAAATTAAGTGCGCACTATTGCTATCTCTGTTATTATTGATTCTAGAAAGTAGGTTAAATTAGGAAAGTATTAGTGTTTTTAACATTTATTAGCATGTAGTTCATGAAAAAAGAAATTGAATAACGCATTTTCGAGAAATTTTGAAATTTATAATTTTTTTAAATGGAACAGCCTGTATATTTTTTAAAATTCTGAATGCTAATGTTCTTTGTAATATAAAAGTTTCAATACACTATTGTTCTAAAACGAATAATAAAGTATTTACGGTGGAATTTAGTTGATGTCAAAGATACTCTTTCATTCTGTAAAATCAGTAGTAGGCTTCTTTCACTTTAAACAGAACAAATAGTATTGCCCTTTGTAAATGTCAATAACGTACTGAATATAAATCTTTCGCACGTTAAGTTATTAAAAATATTTTTTTTTATTTTGTGTTGTGTTCATTAGTTCTCTATTTATTTTTCTAAACATTTTGGTTTTACTTGCGTTGCTTAGTGTTTGACATTATTTCACTATGGTATTTCCTCATTTGGAGAAATGCGATATGTTGGAAGCATACATTTTATGTCGTTAAAATTCAATAAGGACTAGCGAATATTATGATGAACACTATCCTTTACGACAGCAGCCAGATCGACGTTACTTTCGAAAACTTTACAATCAGTTTAGACTGCATGATTGCTTATTTAGAAAGAAAAGAACAAAGAAAAATATCGTCGTCAACGAAGAAGTAGAAATTACAGTGTTAGCATATTTTGAAGCCCATCGCGAATTTTCCATTAGGGATGCTACTAAGGAATTGGTATTTAGTTATTCATCAGTTCAAAGAATTTTGAAAAAGCATAGTTTGTTAGTTTTTGTGATGAAAATTTGAATGGAGCACAGTGTATTTTATGGAGTGACGAAACACATTTTTCAAATAGAGGCATGTTTAATAAGAAAAATAGTCGCTACTGGTCTCAAGAAAATTTATTAATAGTTCGTCCACATGCTGCACAAGTTCGATTTAGTTTTAACGTTTGGTGCGGATTAATTGGTTCGGTAGTCGTTGGTCCACTATTCTACAATGGTACGTTGACAGGAAACATATATCTGGAATTTATTCGTAACGTTCTAGAGGATTTCCTTGATAACGCCAATTACCTGATGCGCCAAAATTTATACTTTCAGCAGGACGGTGCTCCTGCACACAACTATCACCTAGTACAAACCTACCTCGACACCATCTTTGCCGAAAAGTGAATTGGTACAAATGGTCCAATTCAATGACCAGCACGCTCCCCTGACCTCTCACCTTTAGACTTTTTTCTTTGGGGATACTTAAAAAATGAGGTGTACAAAGTACAAAACGCGATACGACAACGTGCGCGAATTGCAAGACAAGGTCAGAGAAGTTTTTCGCCAATTAGATAGAAGGACAATCTTAAGAGCCACCCAGAGTGTACTGAAGCGGGCACGAAAATGTATTGAGCAGGAAGGTGACGACACCTTTGAGCAGTATTTATAAATTATACATGTACTTTCTTCTTTTTAATTTAATTTTGTAAGCTGTAATATGTCAAAATAAACATTAAACACAAAATATGTATCTTTTGTCAAAAGTTAGCGGAGCAATGACAACATTTAGAAGGAAATAGAAACTGCTATAACTACTTTATTATTTGTTTTAGGACAATAGTGTATTGAAACTTTTATATTACAAAGAACATTAGCGTTCAGAATTTTAAAAAATATACAGGCCGTTCCATTTAAAAAAATTATAAATTTCAAAATTTCTCGAAAATACGTTATTCAATTTTTTTTTCATGAACTGCATGCTAATCAATGTTAAAAACATTAATACTTTGCTAATTTAACCTACTTTCTAGAATCAATAATAACAGAGATAGCAATAGTGCGCACTTAATTTGAATCAGCCTGTATATTGCCCGTTAGGCTGTTGTGCAAATTTGTTGCATTTTTCGCGAAGTAATGTAAATGTAAATATGCTTTCTACATATTACGACGCTAATGCTTGATATAACTCAAATTCGAATAAATTAGCGTCGTAATATGTAGAAAGCATATTCACATTTACATTACGTACTTCGCGAAAAATGCAACAAATTTGCATATTTAATCGTACTTTAATAATCAATAAAGATCCAATAACAGAATCGTATAAAAAATTGTTTTATTTTCAATTTATCTAAATCCGCGCTGAATTTGGGTCACCTTTACGTAGGTATACTGCTCACAGGAGCAAATAAATAAATAAATACATATTTCCAATTCTGAGATTCTGTATATATTTTAAAATAAGATGCACACAACAGCGTTATTCAGTGTGGTATTCGCAATGTCTCAATTAAGAAAGTGATTAGTTAATTCGACAAGATACAATTAATTACTAGAAGGTTCGAATTCCTTCAAGCGAAATTAGGTAGATAAATTAGGCAGAAAAAATTATATACCGTGCCTTCAAAAACGTTCCTCATTAGAGACTGACATACTTTTTGATAATAGTTGGTGACAGTGCACGTAATCTGTCACAAACGTAAAATTTTGAACGAGCATGGCCGTCTCTAATGAGGAAAATTCTTGAAGGCACGTTACTTTTGATTGCTATTTTTCAAAATTTTCTATTATTTTTAAATAAAAATATATCCGTTGTAAATGTGCACATTACTTTAAATCCACTTTGTATATGTTACAAAAATTTAGTGTATTTCATTTACAAATTTTAATAATAATAAGCATATATATCTAAAACGAATAAAAGAGAACATAGATATTGCAAAATACGAGGTCGATTCGTAAAGTAAATTCCGTTTCCGCCTAGTGAGCAGAGGAGTGGGAAATATCGGCGCGATCGCAGTGCTGCAGTGCAGTCTGGTTCAGTGTGAGTCTGGCAGTGCTAGGAAGAGAATCGTTGGAAATTTTTTTGTGCTATTTTGGTCGTTTAAAATGGCTGCTGCAATTGAAAATCCCGCCGACTGTGAATTGTGTGCTGTTATCCGATTTCTGTGTGCAAAGAACATGAAGCCTGCTGAGACTCATCGTGAACTTTGTTCTGTTTATGGTGAAAATGTCATAAATGATAGTATGGTTAGAAGATAGTGCCGTATCTTTCGAGAAGGACGAACTAATGTCTATGATGAAAAACGGAGTGGAAGACCAACTGTTGTGACGAACAAACTTGTGGGTAATGTCGAAGAAAAATTTGTGAAAATCGACGATTCACAATCACAGAACTGAGTGCCTTTTCCCCTCTAATTGCACGTACAGTTTTGTACGAGATAGTTACTGAATATTTAGGTTACCACAAATTGTGTTCACGATGCGTACCAAAATTTCTTACCGAAGACCATAAAACAAAGAGAATGGGATCGGCATTAACTTTTCTGACATGTTACGATGTTGAAGATGAAGATTTCCTCAGACATATCGTAACAGGTGATGAGACTTGGATCGCCTATGTTATAGTTGAGAGACGAAAAGATAGTCAATGCAGTGGGGTTGTTCTAACTCGCCTACGAGGAAACCTTTAAAGTGCCGTCAAACTTTTTCTGTGAGAAAAGTCATAGTCACTCTCTTTTGGGACATGAAAGACGTCCTTCTTGTAGACTTTATGGAACGAGGGACTACAATAATTCGATAACGCCCGCTCGCACACCGCCACCCGCACGGTAGGCCTACTGGACAGTTTCAATTGAGAAACGTTTGAGCATCCTCCCTACAGCTCTGATTTGGCTCCTAGCGACTACCATCTCTTCCCTAACATAAAGAGTGGCTTGGGGGTCACCGAGATGCAGGACAGTGATACAGCATGGCTTAATTCACTGGTTGCAGAGTTCTATAAAGAGGTAATTAAAAAGCTGGTTCGTCGCTATGACAAATGTCTCAATATTAATAGCAACTATGTAGAAGAATAGGTGAAAGTTGTAGCTTTAAGTTGTTTATAATAAACAACATCTTCATTTATTGGTGTTTTTTTAAATAACCAAACGGACTTACTTTACGAATCGCCCTCGTATATTCTATGCTTATCCAGATAAATAGCTCGCACCTCCAATAATAGCAACAATAAATTTTTTACAGATGAAAAGTAGGTCATGAAAATAAAACACAAACTATAACATAACGACTGCCAAGGCATAAATAAAACAAAATAGTACTTTCATAAAATAATTCATAAATATAAACACATCAACATAAATGTCGGTGCTTTGTCACAACATGGTTTTAATTAGAGTAAATATATTTAAAAAAAATAATTCAACAGAACAGGTTTAAATTTTAATAATAATAATATTTTATTGCCCAAAAAATAAGTTTTTCACAAGACAAAAGTTAAAAAAATTAATTCCTTAATGATGTAAATAATTAATAAAGTTATTTTAGATTAGTGTTCAAAATATCTCACTATAATGGGTGATCTAAAATGTTCTCGATCTTACAATAAAAAGGTTTCTAAGTGAGTTCTTAATTTCAAAGATATTTTAGATGTTTAATATATTATTTAAGATTAATACTGTTTCAGGTAAACTTTAATGCCATTATCTAATTTTCTAATCTAATTCTAATTTTCTGAAGGTTTTTTCGTAAGGTGTATAAAAAGCCTCTCTGTCTTTGTAATCGTCTCCTCATTTGACAAAAAATATTGTAGAGATAGAAGGGATTTTTAATTTTGAGGGGAGGAATTTTGGAATAATGTTCTTCCATATATCTGTAGGGTTGCCCATTTAAAACGCAATCTGTGCTTTGTAGTTGCGCGCTATGAAAACAGCGCGATCTAGTTACACGAAACTCCGCGCCCGGAATGCTCAATCTATTTATGGGATTCTCCGTATGCCAATGTACGAGCCAAGAACAATAATCTGCTTATCAGTAGGAAAGAGAATACGAAGCGCAACCATGATTTTCAATCTGTAAGAGCGAATTTTTATTCTCAAAGCTGATATTCGAAAAAGCATACCAAGAAGTAAGAAATAAGTTTTGCGGTGGAAATAAACGAAGTTAAAGGTGTGTTACAAGAAACACCGACCAAATCATTTATCATACAGAAGCATTCATCGAGTAACACGTGTTTAGGATTGAAGCCCTATTATTTTCGACGAAATCAGTAGATACTGCATTTGGTGCCTTCGCCACAGCGAATAAAACTCAATGTTAACGCGTTGTTTGAAATCCATGATGGGCAACAGACACA
Source organism: Melolontha melolontha (assembly GCA_935421215.2). Lineage (NCBI taxonomy): Eukaryota > Metazoa > Arthropoda > Insecta > Coleoptera > Scarabaeidae > Melolontha > Melolontha melolontha. The sequence continues at coordinate 89,916,602 of OW285237.1, read as the reverse complement.
ACTTCACTCTTCCTGCTCTGAAAGTCGACTGACAAGTAAAAACTTGTTCTAGAATGGCACTGACTGTCTCAACGAATCAGGCTATCGGATTTATTATTTCAAATAAATGTAGTGTCAGCAGTTGCTGCTATAAAAATGCATTCACCATATTTTTTGATCACACCTCGTATTCAGCAAACGCAGGATAAATTAAAAATACAACGTCCAATTCTCATATACAGACGGAGAGGGACTTATCCTTACACGATAATGCAAGACCATTGCAAATAACAGTTTGAAAATTTAGCCAGCACCTACAAATTTCCTCAAATTTCTAGACGCTTTCTTAAAAATAAAAAGAATTTCTTAATTAAGAAAAGGTTAAAAGTGGTAGTTCCAGAGGTTCTAGTTAAGATAGATGGAAATTATTTGAATTAATGAACATCTATTTTGTTAATTTTATTAAATATTTCTAGATTTTAGTCATCATATTTGACTCATCTGCACCAACCTATTATTTTAATTATAATTACACTGACATAAAATGCAAAGTTATTTCTCCGCGTTTTTAATTTCTCAACTACCGCCATATGTATTATTAAATAGACGAGTATATACAGTATGGTTATAAAGTTTGGAACCAAGCTTATAACCGCATTATTTTACATTTTTAGGAAAAACGCTCGGACAGGTAAATTTTCTTTTTTAAAACGCCATCTTTTGACATACAATTTTTGTCTATGACGTCATTGGTTTTCGAGTGATGACGTTATCAACACTTTCTTTAAATGGCAACCATATTTTTTCTCGTTTTTGGTAGATCTTTATATCCACCAAATAGTGATATAAAACAATTGGTATGTTGCATCACAATTTTTTTGAAAAAATGATATAAATTTAGAAAAAAATACGAAAATTTTATTTTTGTACAAAATTAAAATTAAATTTAAAAAAATACATCTGAACTTAAATTTATTGTAACACTTAACGTAAATTTTCAAAATGGACCCCACCAACCAATGACACTGTCCCAGCCGAGTGTAAACACTTCGTATACTCGCCTCAATTATGTCTGGGGATATTTGTGTAATTTCTACGCGAATTCGTTCTTTTAAATCTTCTAAATTGTTCGGTTTGTTAAAATACACTTTCGATTTCAAATAACACCACAAAAAAAAGTATAACGGAGTCAGGTCAGGAGAACGAGGTGGCCATTCTATGGCGCCTCTCCGTCCAATCCATTTATTGGGAAATATTTCGTCAAGATAGTGGCGAACCTCTACACCATAATGGGGAGGCGCCCCATCTTGTTGAAACCAAATATTTGGATGGGGTACATCACCATCCTCGTGATTTGGGAAAATAACAGCGAGCGCTGGAGCCAGTTCAAATCTTAAAAATTCTAAATATTGCACAGCAGTCAAATTTCCTTCAAAAAAATATGGTCCTAAAATGCGTCGTCCAATCATTCCAACCCATACGTTAACTTTTCCTCTGCGCTGAGTATGACACGCTTGAGTCCAATGCGGATTGTTCTGCGACCAATATTTGCAATTATGGCGGTGAACAGATCCATTTAGGCAGAACGTAGCTTCATCTGAGAAGACGATGTTTTCCAAGAAATTTGGATTTTGGTCACAACGTAACATTACGTCTTCACAGAACTGCAGTCGACGATCTTCGTCATCCTCATGTAATTCCTGTACAAGTTGAACCTTGTAAGGACGATAGTGTTCTTTTTTAAATAAGTTGACGACAAATGAGTGAGCCACCTGATTGGCTAACGCAAGTTGTCTGGTGGAAACATGATGCCTTTCTTCTGATTCTAGAAGCACATTTAATTTCACATCTTCTCGTACTTGAGGTCTACCTTGCCGTGGTCGATCTTTTACGGATCCAGTTTCGGTAAACTTTCCAACTAGTTTTGTCACCGTAGACATGGTAATTGGAGGTGTATCAGGGTGTTCATGGTTAAACAATTCGCATGCTTCTGCATGCGTTCTTTGTCTGTCCCCATACCCAACCATAATTAAAATTTCGATTCTTTCTCGCTCAGATAAATGTGCCATTTTTTACATTAGCGAAAATGTACAATTTTTACGCAATATCTCAAAAATTTAACGTCAAAAATAGAAGTAAATAATTCAACAATGTTGTCGCCATAGAAACAATTTCAAACTAAAATTTTTGTACATAAATTGTATAAAAAGAAGCAAGAATGTCATAAAGAAATATCTTGCAAAAAAGTGCGTGTTTTTGTTTTTGTAAATTTTTTGCATAGTAACATGAGTACCTACATGTGCTTTTGACGATCCGGTTTGTTCAAGAATATTTAAGTCCTCACACAAGACAGAAGTGTGAAAAAAACTTACTTACATATTTCAGTAAATTTTGTAAGCTTAATTAGTTTTTGAAATCTTCAATTTTTGGGCGATAATTTTAATTAAGAAATGGTCTGTCACATCATGTCAATTTTTTAAATAAATTAAACTTCTTTGGCCCTTTTTTGTGAAACTATTTAATGTTAAATAAGATTTTTTAACAAGTAATTGGCCGATTGGGAAGACGAATTTGTTTTGACCTGGAGCGAATAACGCAGATTACTATTGATCGCAAAGCATTTACACTCGGCTGGGACAGTGTCAGTTGGTTGGTGGGGTCCATTTTGAAAATTTACGTTAACTGTTACAATAAATTTAAGTTCAGATTTTTTTTTTTAATTTAATTTTAATTTATATCATTTTTTCAAAAAAATTGTGATGCAACATACCAATTGTTTTATATCACTATTTGGTGGATATAAAGATCTACCAAAAACGAGAAAAAAATAATATGGTTGCCATTTAAAGAAAGTGTTGATAATGTCATCACTCGAAAACCAATCACGTCATAGAAAAAAATTGTATGTCAAAATATGGCGTTTTAAAAAAGAAAATTTACCTGTCCGAGCGTTTTTCCAAAAAATGTCAAATAATGCGGTTATAAGCTTGGTTCCAAACTTTATGACCACACTGTATGTACTGACCGTTATAAATAATTGAACAGCCTGTGAAGGTTGAAATATTTTAATGAAGTTTCCTGGAGAGATGTATTTTGTTCGTACTAATAAATGATGAAAATTTAATACATTCGATTACTCAAGCTAGCAATGAACTAACTTTTGTTTTTCTGTTGACATAACTTACTTAAGTTTCATCAATTAACTGAATTTGAACGTGGCAGTGTAAACAGCACACGAGAAGGCGGATTATCCTTTTATGATGTTGCTGATAGTGTCACTACAATTGTTCTGTGTTTGCGAAGAAGGGCAGAAAATAATGAGGAACGACGGCATTTACGGCCCCGACGTTCCCAAACCCACCAATAATCGTGAAAATCTTGCTCTTAAGTTCTCGTCAATAAGGGAAATTGATGATAGATGGTGAAGTTTAATTAATCGACAAATCTCCATACGATCGACATACAGAAGAATTCTATCTTTTGGGCTTAGACTGTACCGACTATTTCTTTATTTACATCTAACTTCACGCCATTAAATTGCACAACTAAGGTGGTGTAACGAAAGATTACACTTGAATGAAAAATTCAATCGAGTCGTCTTCAGCAAATTTCAATTATCTTATGATGATGATGGTTGTAAAATAGTTAGAGACGTCCCGGAAAAAGAAGAAACTTGCAGCTTTTTGTGCATAGACATACGGCTCTTACTCAAGGTGTGATGATGTGCCAGGTTATCTTCCATGGAAGTATATCTCCTAGTAATTCATAGAACGTTAAATGTGATTCGTTACGTCAATAATGGTGATGAACCAGTGCTAGTACCATATTTTCTACAACTGGTAAATCCAATTTTTCAGCAAAATAATATGTGGTCATATGAGGGGACCACTGAAAAAAATCTAATATGGCCATGTTTCTAAAAAAAAAATAAAATTTGTTTTTATTTGATAGCTACTTTTTAATATTTTGCGAATTGATCGCACTGTAGTTTGCTCGGTTTGTTCAAATATGCAGTTTATTATAATTATCATAATTTAAAGATTTTGTGCTTACCTAAAAATTATTTTTTATGATTTTAAATCGTCATTAACGCCTGAACAATATGACGATCGGTTTGGAAATGCATTTGGCGAAGAAGCCCCATTAATGCCTAAACAATTTGATTTGGCGAAGAAGCCCAATCTAGAGCAACAATTTATAATTGGTACAACGAATTCAAAAGAGATCGTTTTTTTCCTAGTGATGAATTTCATAAAGGACGCACAAGAACTGTTGTTACTGATGAGAATATTTCCTCTGGTCCAGCAATGCTTGAGGTACACGGACATTATATTAATTTATTCTGGCTAAATTTCAGCACCATGGACCTTCCACCATACAGCCCTGAGTTAGCACCTTGTGATTTCTTTTTGCGTGTATCACTTTTACATCATCAGATGAAGCAGTAGGATATGATGAAAACCTGGTTTCTGAAGTGTCTAAGGAAAAGTGGCATCATTGCTTTAAGGACTAGTTTCATCGAATGCAAAAATGTATTGATGTAAAAGGGAAATATTTTGAAAAACAATAAAATTACCTATAAAATTTCAGTGTCGCCCTCGTATATCGTGAGCGTTACTAAAGAGTTTCTGAATAATGCTAATGTTGTTGGCTTTCTCGTTCTCTGGACTTGTCACTACTAGAACACGTAGATATAGTAGGACAAAGGATTAATAATTCACAACTCCCAAGCAAAGTAGTTGTTCTTCTGCAAAGAATTTGAGAAGCTTAGGATAGCATACCACAGGCTACTATTAATTCGCTAGTTTCAAGTATGACTAATAGACTAGTTAAATGCATAAGAAATAGAGGCGCGGCATTACGAGGGATGTCTTTTATGTTTTGCACATTGGGACATAGAGGGCGCCACTAATAAAATGTCAGTAGTAAAAATTAACCTCCATCTTTAGTTAGCTTAAATCCAAAGTTTCAGTGCGATACGTGTAGTGTTGTAGCTACAACAAACTGTCAAAGTTGAAAAGTTAGTCGAAAAATGGAAGTAAACGGTCAAAATTTCCACGCAATAATTTTTTATAATTTTCGAAGACAATTATTTTAACAAGAATGCCTCGCCGAGTTGGCTTCTGTTTACGATAATGAAGTACCACATCTGCCAACAATTTCTCGGTGGTATGGAGAATTCAAATGTGAACGGATTAGTCTTAGCGACGATCCAAGAGCAGGTGCCCAAAAAAAGACAGGAATGTCGATGCTGTGCGCAAGCTCATCAACTAAGATCGACATGTGACATATCGCGAAATTGGAGCGTCATTGGGAACTTCAAAGACCTCAACTCAAAAAATTTGGCATAAAGAATTGTTTGTAAAAAAAATTTGTTTCCTGTTGGATACAGCATCTGTTGATTGAAGAATAGAAAACAGCTAGAGTGAATTGGTGTCAAAGAACTCTATACCGCTTAACGCAGGAAACTCGTATATAACATCGTGAGTGGTGGTGAATCTTGGATTTACTCATACGAGCCAGAAAATAAACGCCAGTCGCCTGTTTGGGTATTCCAAGGTGAAGAAAATTCGACAAAAGTCATCCGATCTTGAAGCATCTCCAAAAAGATGGTCGCGACATTTATCTTGAAAACAGGTCATAGTAGCAACAATTTCTCTACAAGATCAAAGAACTGTTACTGCCGATTGGTATACAACCATTTGTTTGGCGCAAGGGCTGAGCTCCGGGAAACCAACCCACAACGACGAACCATCCTCCAGCAAGACAATGCAGGTTCGCACACAGTTCGCAAGGCAATTTAATTTTTAACGTAACAAAACGTAGAATTGTTAGACCATCGTCCGTACAATCCCGATGTAAGACCCAACGATTTCTGTACCTTTCCGAAAATCAAGCATGGACTGCGTGGTCAAAAGTTTCAGTCGTCAGAAGGTGCAGTTGATGCCTTCAAAAAGGCAATTTTGACTGTACCAACAAACGAGTGGAATAACTGCTTCCAGAGTTGGTTCGAGTGAATGCAAAAGTGCGTAAATCTTCGTGGGGAATACTTCGAAAAGCAACAATAAGGTCTTTAAAAGCTATGAATTGTTTTATTCCAGCTCTATATGCAAAATATTGGTGTTTACATGAATTGTTACGATAATATCTTGCTGAAATTTCCATTGTTTCTTAACACGAACAAAATACATATTTTCTGAAAATTTAATAAAAACATCGGGTGTTTATTTATTTATCGCGGTTAGTATATTATACAACGACAAGTCAACGATTTCGTAGTCGTCGTGTGCCGATCAAAAACATCCACGGTCCTAATGGAGCACATAACCTGATTAGCAACGGCATCAATCACGGGAATTCCCCTTACGATACTACCAACGATGTGGTTGGTTTGCCTGTGAAAAGTGCCTCTTTCCAGGAACTCGGCAAGTTTTATGATCTTTAATGTGCCTTTAATTTCATTAATCCAGTAGAACGTAAAACTTGATTAGAGGACATTAGGAGTAGTAGCGAGTAAAAGTACAGTTCTGGACAAAGGTTCTAGAAACTTACCTTCACTTTTCCTCTGTAATTTGTGACGAGTGCCTGAAAAAAATAATAAACGTATAAATATACGAACATCATAATTAAGCCATTATGTTGTAATAAGTTTTATTTCCTATGATATTTAGATGTGCATTCAAGGAAAATAATCACTCTAAGCTGTGAAATATTTTAAATAAGTGCGCAACATTCAATGCAAAATAATGGCATTGTTATTCTATTTATTATATTGTGTTTCAACTAAATATTATATTAATAAATGTATATAGTTAGTAATGTAAGATCATACGCATAAGAATAATAATAGCCTTTATTACAATATACTTTATTTGCAATATACATTCTTACAATGAATTTTTTAACTTAAATTATGATTCAAAAATAAAATTCGTCTTCTGTACAAAAACTTCACCCATTCCATGCCATCTTCCCCTTTGTTGCGCTGTCCGTGGTTAGATTCAGCCTTTTTCATTAAAATTAATCCTTTCAACATCTCTTTTGTCTGCCTCTAGTTCTTTTGCCATATATTGCACACCATTTTGTAAGCATCTTAGATCAGCGGTTGTGTTCCATCCATACGACATGTTCGGCCCAGTTCTATTTTAGCACTTCTGATGCGATCTACTCTTCGTACTCCCGCCATTAGTCACTCCATCCTTGTACGGCACACTCTAAGTTTCTGATTCTTCTTTTCCAATGAGTGACAAGATTTGACTTCTGGCGAGTATGGATACAATACAGGTATTGAATATTTTTCTCTTGATTTCCATGGGTAACCTACTTACTAGTATATATTTCATATTTCGAAATCTTCTCCATGCATTGGCCATCTATTCGAAAAATGGATGGAAATTGGGCAAAATTTGACAAAGAAAAGGCGGATATTTTTGCAGAATATCTTGAACACGTATTTCAACCATTACCACCCTTAGACGGAAATATTGATGATGAAATAACTGCGTTTTCCAAGCAGTAACGAACACCACTGAGCAAATTAAACATATAACACCCATGGAACTTAAACAGGTTATAAGAAATTACCTAAATCTGAAAAAAACACCTGGGTACGACCTAGTTACAGGAAGAATAATGAAGTGGCTTCCATAAAAAGGGATTCTTATGCTAACCTACTTTTTCAATACTGTTCGTCGACTGAAATACTTTTCAGCACAATGGACAATAGCCGAAACTATACTTAACCACAAGCAAGGAAAACCCCCAAATTCTCCATCATCCTACCGACCAATTGGTCTCCTGCCGGTAATGTCTAAAGTTATGGAAAAACTATTGGCAAAAAAAGATTAATTGACATTGTCACAGGCTAAATCTTGATACCTGAACATCAGTTTAGTTTTAGAAGCAGTCACTCTACCATTGAACAGACTATAGGGTGGTGGATCAGCAAAACATTCGAAAAAAGAAGTTACTGCGCAGCAATCTTCCTCGATGTAAGTCAAGCTTTTGATAAGGTTTGGTAGCAGGACTGTTATATAAACTTAAAAAGAACAATATGGTATGTTTATCCTTCTTAGGTCCTACTTATAAGAAAGGTATTTTAGTCAGATACGAGTCAGAAATATCAGGACTACGGTCATAAGATCGGGGTTCCTCAGGGTAGCGTTCTTGGATCTATATTATACCTAATCTTCACAGCTGATCTACCAACCAACGAAGGAGCAATTACCTCGAGCTTTGCAGGTGACACAGCTATTTTGATTGAAAACCATAACCCAAATCTTGCAAATGTAGCAACAACAATTCTGCAAGAAAACGCAAACCAAAGAGAAAAATGGGCAAAAACCTGGCGTATTAAAATAAACGAAGAAAAATCGAACCGTATAGTACTTACAAAATTCGGAAATTCTCCTTCAATAAGACTTAACAATAAAGACATACCCATAACAGAATGCTTTAGATATTTAGGCCTACACCTAGATCAGAAACTAACCTGGAAAGTGCACATATGGAAAAAATGCCAACAACTTCGAGCAAAATTTCGGAAACACTATTGGCTCCTTGGAAGAAAATCCCAACTTTATTAGAAACAAACTTTTGGCATATAATGTCGTCTTTAAGCCTGTCTGGACCTATGGGATACAGCAGCCAAATCCAATATTGCGATCATAGAGAGATTACAATCAAAACACTGCGTGCAATTATTGATGCTTCCTACTTTGTGACAAATAAAGACATTAAACATGATCTGGATGTTAATATACCAGAAGAGACGATCAGGGAATGCAATAGGCGCTATTTGCAACGACTAGAAAGACATCCGAGTTCACTAGCTCTGGGGCTCCTAGATAACAGCGAAGATATCAGAAGACTGAAACTCAAAAAAACCATTGGACCATTCTTTAATTAAAATGTGAAATTACAGATACCTACAGCGTTGTGCTATAAACTCACGAATATTGAAATTGTATCATATAGAGTAATATTTATTCTCATGCCATTTTTTGTCTTAAATCTGATATGCTCATTGTTTATATAAACACAGATTGGATAATAAACGTGAAACAAAAAAAATGCATTGGCCATCCTTCGTTGTATTTCTTTGCAGCCTCGGTTTTGAAATGACGCCATTTGGTCAAGATAGATATATACTTCGACATAATCTATAGATCTTTCCTTTAATATTTTCTTTTGATTTTCTGTTCAGCATTAACATTGTTTTTCAAAGTGGCCATCCTTCGTTGTATTTCTTTGCAGCCTCGGTTTTGAAATGACGCAATTTGGTCAAGATAGATATATACTTCGACAAAATCTATAGATCTGTCCTTTAATATTTTCTTTTGCTTTTCTGTTCGGCATTTTTCAAAGTTTGTTTTTAGAGCCACTTATTGCTTATTTTTGTAAAATTCTTGATGTATTTCGTCCAGCTCTTCTGTAGTGCAGTGAAGGCCCACAAAACCGGATCAATTAAAGTTGGCTCGATCTGGATTAGTGAAACATCCAGGTTACTGGTGCATTATTAAAATTATTAAATAAAAGGAGAAAAAAGCAAAAAAAAAATTAGATTCTGTTTCCATAAAAACAGCACTAAAACTTCTAATACAGGTTTTATAAATAAAGTATCAAAAAATCGAACTCAAAGTAAAAGTATATTTTAAAAAATCTGAAAGTTTTGTCTGACAAATGCTTCCCTGCTTCGATTCCATTGCGCGCTGCCACAGCATTCGCAGAATAGACTTCGATTTTCTCCGCCCATTGTATGCAGATAGAGAAAATCTCAACTGCTTCCTCATGCTTTATTCTTATTTCATCTCTGCACGGTCCTGACACTTTTTCGTCGGAGGAACTACTGTCGTCACTATACAATTGCAAATCGTCTGCATCGCTATCGACCCATTCATAAATTTCAGTGACGTTAGGTTGTTTAATGTCAGTGCTAATTTGCTGCAACATATTCCCAATTTCGGTATATAATTCCTGTTGAACATCATTCGTCGACTGTATATGTTCTCTAAGGATCAACAATGGAATATCATCATCTGAATCCCATTCATATTCAGCATTATTCATTATTCAGCAACGTTTATTGAATTATTATCAGCTGAATGGCTAAATATTTTTCTCCAACACTTCTCTATTGCGTCAGCTGACAATTTGTTCCAAGCATTGGCAATCAAAAACACGGCATCTTTCAAATTTATCATCTAAGAGCCATTGAAATGTCTTTCTCCTCCGAAGATAAAACCCGGACCAAAAGGCTTTTTCCATAATGCATCTTGGTCAAACGTATGGCGTTTTGGTCCATGGGTTGTATAAGAGGGGTATAGTTCGATGGCACGAACATGGTTATAATTTGTCCATCATCACTGGCTAGTTGTGTCTCCAATGCGTGGCTTGGAGTATTGTTGACTAACAGTACAGCTTTTTCCATTGAAACTGTCTTACTTGTACAACGAAAGAACCGTGAAACCATTTAACGAATAGGGAAGATGTCAGCCAGGCGTTTTTTGTTGAGGCATATTCTACTGGAAGTCTAGGACATTTCTTAAAAGCCCTAGGATTTCTTGCTTTGTCAATGATCGTCATTTTGACTTTATGCGTAACGTCGCCATTTCTACATGCAAGAAATGTTACTCTCTCTTTCGAAATTTTTCGCCCTAGGGCAGTTGCTTCACCCATTTTGAACTCCTTCTTCATCCAACTTATTCACCAGATCTTTCCCTTTTATCACCCTGACAACTTAGCTCTGTGTCAAGTGATTTGGATCGAATGAGAAGGTAATCACTGAAATTAACACATACTTCGAACAGTTTGATAAAACTTACTTCTCTGAAGAAATGAAAAGACTTGAATGCAGGCGGACTAAATGTAATGAGTTTCAAGGTGAATACATTGAAAAATAAAATAATTGTTTACCAAAAAGTTTGTGTTTTCTTGTCTAGGTTCATTAATTTCTGAATCTTCCTCATAGAAGGCCTAGCTTTCAAAATTGGGAGAGCCAAACAGGAGGACCCGTTATCGCCCGAACTTTTTAATTGGGTTCTTTAACATGTATCACAACAATGTGACAGGTTATAACATTCGTCCTCGCGTACTTTGCGATATAGAGTCCAAGTCAGTTGTTTTGTGTTAACACACAAATCTTTCTCGGCATCTCAAAAATATTGTATCAAAATTATTTCATATTTTTTTTCTGTAATTGTCGATTTTCTGTCGATGTCATCACAATATATTTCGAAATAATTAAATGAAGCTGATTATGCTTGCATCACGCCATTTATGAGACTAAGTTCCTTATATGAGGACGATTCGTAAACTAAGTTCTGTTTGGTTATTAAAAGAAACCACTAATACATAAAGAGGTTTTTATTATATACAACTTAAATCTACTAGTTTCAACTATTTTTCTTCATAGTTGCCATTAAGGCTGAGACATTTGTCATAGCGATAAACTAGGTTTTTCTTCTTCATAAAACTCTACCGCCTATGAATTACGCTATGCTCTAACACTGACAAACACTGTAACAAAAGACAGTAATCATGACTTTTCTCGCAGAAAAAGTTTTACGACACTTTAAAGGTTCCTTCTAGGCCGGTTAGAGCCTCGTCACCTGTTACGATATGCCGGAGGAAATCTTCACCTTCAACATTATAACGTCTCAGAAAAGTTAGTGCTGATCCAATTCTCTTGATTTTATGGTATTCGGTAACAAGTTTTAGCACCCATCCTGAACAAAAATAATGATAACCTAAATGTTCAGTTACAACCTCGTACAAAACTGTATGTGAAATTTGAGGGAAAAAAGCACCCAGTTGTGTGATTGTGAATCGCCGATGTTCACAAATTTTTTCTTCGAATTACCCACAAGTTCGTTCGTCACAAGTGTTGATCTTCCACTCCGTTCTTCATCATGAAAATTAGTCTTCTCGAAAGATATGGCACCATCTTGTAACCATATTGTCATTCATGACATTTTCACCATAAATAGAACAAAGTTCACGATAAATCTCAGCAGCCTTCATGTTCTCTACACACAGAAATCGGACAGCACCCAGTCGGCGGGATTTTCAATTGCAGCAGCCATATTAAATGACCAAAATTACACGAAAGAATGAAATCGGAAGAATTATATCATTGGTAAAGGTGAGATGCAAAATGCTAGATGTTGGGCTAACAAACAATGACTTGACTTAACATATTTGTACGCATTACTATCTCCTATTGACATTAAAAAAATTGAAGTCTTAAGAAGTAGTTTTTGCAACGTTATGATCAATCCGATCGAACACTTTTTGAAAATCGGAATATATCACATCTACTTGCCCTTGAGCCAGTACTTACATGCATGCATATTGGGCATACCCTTGGCATTTTAGAGGAAATTTTAATGAAATAGGAAAAAGTATTTTATGAGATCTCAAACACGAGTTAAATGTTACAATATTTGCAACCCAATTAACAAACAGAAAAAAGCAGAATAGTTATCTATAGCAAAACCTTTTATCAATCTTTCGAAACATGAAATCAGATAATTATAAAGTGTCCATAGCAAACATAATCAATGCATTTGAGATTATTGGTTGTAATTTGTTAAAATTCTTTCAATGGAGACTGTGGTTAAATAATAATTTAAAAAAGGTATATAACCCCTTACCACAATTATTAGTCGTATCCTAAATACGTATTTCGACAACTAAGTTGTCATCATCAGTAGGTAAAAACTACTAATTAAAGTCACACGGGGCACAATAAAGTAAAGTAAGATAAACGCTTCCGCACAACTACTATACACTGCAACCCTGTAAAGACGGTCTTTATGGTCTTTACAGGGTTGCAGTGTATAGTAGTTGTGCGGAAGCGTTTATCTTACTTTACTTTATTGTGCCCCGTGTGACTTTAATTAGTAGTTTTTACCTACTGATGATGACAACTTAGTTGTCGAAATACGTATTTAGGATACGACTAATAATTGTGGTAAGGGGTTATATACCTTTTTTAAATTGTAATTTGTTAATTAAAATTTACTTTTATTTGGATGATCGTTCTGACTATGTCGTATTAGGGACGAGCATGGTGAATGTTTTCTTCAATAGTTTCTATAATAATAATAATTCGTGCCTTAGCATCTTTCTATAGCTCAATACCAATTACAGGGGGAATTAACAGGTCATGAATTATTATTACGGCCGCGACCGTTGAGTGATTGGCTGTCGAGAGTCACCTTAGACGAGAAAGAAAATCTTTTAGGACTGCAAGCCCCGGATTCAATCCCAGGACCACCGGCCCAATAAGCCAGTACGTTACTACTGTATTATCTGCCGGTATATACAAAAAAAAAAGCCATATTTTGGTAATTGGAATTCATTTAAATATATTAAAAGTTAAATAATAATAAATTAAAAACTGGGACTGTTTATAGGCATTCTATCAAAATTAGCATGCGTTGTTTTAGTATAATGCGAAAGTTTAAATTCGATGTTCTCTATAAATGATCGCGTGATTTAATAAAGTTACATACAGTGTGTATAAGCCAAATGGAATAAATTCATTATTTCGGTTACTGTACATATTTATAAAAAATCCCGAAACATGTCATATTTAATTTATAAATTAACATTCTTCAACGTGAAAATGGGATCCCTACCTTCAACCCCCTTCGAATGACAGGTACAACCCCCATTTTTTTAAATGGGAAGTATAGGCTTGTGATATATCGTTGTAAAGGTCTCTTTATTCTCTATTCAAAAATGTTATAATTTTCATGTTTGTTGCAACAATTAAGATAGAATAAAATAAAATCATGTTGTTATCGAAATTCGCTACAATATACTCAAAAAATAAAATTTAATGCAAAATGTAAAGAAAAATTTAAAACGCCAAAATAAAATATGAATGTCAATGAAGTAGATGTTCAAAATGTTCACCATGAACGTCTTGACAACATCCTAATCTTAAATAAAACTGTCTTCTAACATTATTTAACATATCAGGCGTGATCGACCTAATCGCAAGCGTTATTCGTTCTCTTAAGTCATTTAAATCCAAAGGTTTAGTTTTGTACACAATGCTCTTCAAATATCCCCATAAAAAAAAATCAAGTAAGGTCAAATCAGGTGATCGCGCTGGCCATTCTATCGATCCTCACCTTCCTATCCACCGATTGGGAAATATTGCATCGAGGTACTGCCGGACATTGCGTTGGTAATGTAGTGGTGCTCCATCCTGCTGAAACCATATCGTATTCATTGGAACTTGAGGGTTTCCTGGATCAGGATATAAATTTGCCAAAGTTGGAATGACATCATTTTGAAGTAGTGCCAAATAACGATCGCCATTCAAATTGCCCTCAATGAAAAAGGGACCAATGATATGGTTTCCAACAATACCTGCCCAAACATTAACTTTTACTGGGTATTGTGTGTGTTCTTCCCTCATCCAGTGAGAATTTTCCGTAGACCAGTAGCGGCAATTTTGCCGATTAGCATGACCGCTAAGAGAAAAAGTGCACTCATCAGAAAACATAACGTCTTCTAAATTGATAATATTGTTATCCAGCATGTCCATCATTCGCTCACAAAAATAAGTTCTTCTATCAAAATCGTCTTCCATAAGCTCCTGAGTAGATATCATTTTATAGGGATGCATTTTATTTTCTTTTAATATGTTTACTATCGATGTATGGCTAACATTTAATGTAGTGGATGCATGTCTACTCGATGTATGTGGGTTTTCCATAAACTCAAGCATCACATCTACTTTGATTTCATCACTCAGTGCATTGGCAGCTGGTTTTTTTATTCTGCCTTACATGACCAAACTCTCGAAACTGCTTCTCTATCTTACTTATTGTTCCTTGAGCTATAGGCGGTAAATCAGGAAATTTCTCATGAAATAGGCGGGTTACTTCTTGTTGTGTTCGGGTTCTATCTCCGTAACCAATCATTTGTATGACTGCTATTTTATGCATTTCCGTTAATCTAACCATTTCCCAGAATTGTATTTTACGAAATTCAAACTAAAATTATCAAACTGTCAATTTAAATGACAACTTTTAAATACAAAACAATTTACTAAGGCGTTTTAAACAAACTAATGTTGCCACGGAAACTTTTTAAAGTATTTTTAATGGATACCATCTAAAAAGCACATTGGTATGGTTTTTACTCACTTTCTTATTATGAAGACCTAAACGGGAAGTAAGTAATGCAATGATGCCTTTGATGTATGTATTAAATCTTTATAAACGCAAATGAGCATCTACTTCATTGACATTCATATTTTTTTCTGGCGTTTAAAATTTTTCTTTACATTTTGCATTAAATTTTATTTTTTGAGTATATTGTAGCGAATTTCGATAACAACATGATTTTATTTTATTCTATCTTAATTGTTGCAACAAACATGAAAATTATAACATTTTTGAATAGAGAATAAAGAGACCTTTACAACGATATATCACAAGCCTATACTTCCCATTTAAAAAAATGGGGGTTGTACCTGTCATTCGAAGGGGGTTGAAGGTAGGGATCCCATTTTCACGTTGAAGAATGTTAATTTATAAATTAAATATGACATGTTTCGGGATTTTTTATAAATATGTACAGTAACCGAAATAATGAATTTATTCCATTTGGCTTATACACACTGTATATATTTATTAATATCTTTTAAACTTGCAAAAAATATACCGGGTGTACTTGAAATAAAAAGACAACGTATGAAAAATGAAAATATTAAATTATATAGAATATATACCCAAAATATTTTCTCAAAATTCCCGCTCATAAGCGAAAAAAAACGAAGATATTCAACAAAATTTTGTCACGCCACTGTGCGTTGGACTATATGATAAAAGACGATATTTTAAAGTTGACCCACGACAACAAAAAGAATAGTTTTGTTATTAGCCATCTCGCTTTAAGTTTCGTTCAGTTGTCGATCGTTACCTACGTTCGATACAATTTTTCGATTAAAAATGTATTTTTATGAAATAGGACCTTAAATGACCGTAGAGTACACATCTTACGTGTTCTTTTAATATACCTATTTAATTCAAAAATTCGCGCTGACTTTTGTACCAGGCTATCGAACCCTTACCATAACAAAATTTAGACACAATGTTATGGTTTTATAAATGTAAACATTGCAGTGTTTACAATAGCGGTGTTTTTTATATCCATATTAATATTTTATTTTGTTACATCGCGTAATAAAAAAAAACATTCACGTAATACACAAGAAAAGGAGGGTGTACAAAAAGGTTTTATTTAATTATAACGATACGTTATGCACGTATCAAGCATTTGTTACAATTGAAACAGACATGTAATTAATATACATATCTGTAACTGTACACATGGACAATACACCTCGTATTTTCAGCATTTACTTCTGCTTAAGACATATGTTTCTGCCATCTAGGCGTTTTCAGTCAAGCTAGTGAAGCAATGTAATACATATTGATACAAATCTTTTAAAAAAAAAGATTTGTATCTGTATATACATTTCACTGAAAACCGCCTAAAAGGTATAGCAACTTTTGTCCTATAAGGTGGCACTATTTAATAAGTGACATCTGACGGACGAAATTTACTATGCCGAAAAAGGCGACCTTCCGCTCGATCAACTATGTTGATACATAAACGGAAAAATACGTATATCGGTGTAGTCCATTAACAACGAGCCAGGTGGCGGTAGATATACAAAAAGGTTTTATTTAATTATAAGGATACGTTATGCACGTATCAAGCAGTTGTTACAATTGAAACAGACATGTAATTAATATACATATCTGTAACTGTACACATGGACAATACACCTCGAATTTTCAGCATTTACTTCTGCTTAAGACATATGTTTCTGCCATCTAGGCGTCTTCAGTCAAGCTAGTGAAGCAATGTAATACACATTGATACAAATCTTTAAAAAAAAAAGATTTGTATCTGTATATACATTTCACTGAAAACCGCCTAAAAGATATAGCAACTTTTGTCCTATAAGGTGGCACTATTTAATAAGTGACATCTGACGGACAAAAGTTACTATGCCGAAAAGGGCGACCTTCCGCTCGATCAACTATGTTGATACATAAACGGAAAAATACGTATATCGGTGTAGTCCATTAACAACGAGCCAGGTGGCGGTAGATATACAAAAACGTTTTATTTAATTATAACGATACGTTATGCACGTATCAAGCGACCTTCCGCTCAATCAACTATGTTGATCTTTTTTTAAAAAGATTTGTATCAATATGTATTACATTGCTTCACTAGCTTGACTGAAGACGTCTAGATGGCAGAAACATATGTCTTAAGCAGAAGTAAATGCTGAAAATACGAGGTGTATTGTCCATGTGTACAGTTACAGATATGTATATTAATTACATGTCTGTTTCAATTGTAAAAAAGGAGGGTGATTTAAGTCAGTTCTAAAAGTTTTCATCCACAGATTATTCACAAGCAGATATATTAGTACGTAAGCGTACCGAAGTTACCGAACCCTAAGTAAACAAAGCTGGTCCATTAAAGTGTTTTCATAACATCGACAGTCGTCTAAACAATGTTATCTGTTATAGTTTTTAAAAACATAAACATTTCGGGTTGTATGTAAATTTAAAGGAGGTATTTTTAATAGATATACCGATACATAGGCATGTAATTTAATTTTAAGGGGGTTTTAAATTTTGGGGTTCGAGTCTTAATTGACACAATATTTTGGATTTATATTCTATATAATTTAATCTTTACACTTTTAATAGGTTGTCTTTTTATCTCAAGGACGCCTGTGCTGTATAGAGAATATACTATTTCAAAAAGTATCATTCAAAAATATTAAATTCTAAATTATAACTACACGATATTATTATTTATTATTGAGTTAGACACACTCTTTGTTTTTGATTTGGGCTATAAAAATATCCGTGTAACATTAAACAAAATTCATACTGTAATTATGAAATACCCTGTATATTGTCTCTTATTAATTGCAGTCTTTGACTTCATAGTACCAATACTTCAGCAGCACTGTATTTAGGATATAATCGCTGTAATAAATCACAGATTGCTCTAAAGTACAAATACTTTTTCAAACTAACTTACGTCGAAATATTTTCATATTTATTTATGTATAAAAGGAGAATGAAAAGGAAGTGCCAATAATACAATATTCTTGGTAGGATAAGCAGTCCAAAACAAAGGAAAAGAAGAAGTTGTCTCCTAATTCCAATCCACTCCCGAATACTGAATTATCCTGCGCCTACTTCAAAGTTTCGCCTCGAGGACTCCCAATAAATACTTATCTCTCTCTCTTTCTCTCTATCTCTTGAACTATATGTAAGAGGAATTATTGTTCTGGAGACATTCTTCTTATTCGAAGGAATATTACAATAGCTGGTGTCAACAGGATGTGGCGTCAACCCTAGACAGATCGTAAGCGCAGGATAATTCCTCTAAATAAGGTTTCCTGTATAACTGAAGAAAAAGAATATACATAAGTGATCTTTTTCAGGAAAATCAATAAGAGTATATATATACAGTGTGTTTCACTTTTCATGGGGACACCTAAATAACTCTTTTATTTTGAAAGCAGTCAATATAAAATTTTTATCGGTTGTGTAGACCCCGACAATACACCTTTTTGTATGAATAGAGTTTTTATAAAGTCAATATCTAGCCAACCATAATTAAAATAAGAAGTAGTGTTTCAAGTAATGTCATACTAGCGATTAAGAAAGAGCAAAAAAGTATTAGGAAAAGTTTTTACAAATCACTCGAGAACCCTTAATACCAAATTTCGCGGAAAAATTTTCATTTTTTAATTCTTCTACATTTTTATGCTATCAGTAGATAATAGTTTGTTATTGCAATAATAAGAGTGCCATGAAGCAAGAAAACAATTCACAAAATTTATTCAACATTAAAAAACAAACAAAACACAAGCAACAATTTAACGAACAATATTTTAAATAGGATCAATTCACAAATTTTATTCAACATTAAAAAACAAACAAAACAAAAGCAACAATTTAACGAGCAATATTTTAAATAGGATCTTTTTCAACTAAATCACCTTGAAGACGGATACATTTTTCCAATCGCCTTTTGGGATTCAGTACAACCCGTCGTAATACTTCTGGAAAAAATTCTCGACAGGTTTGTCGGATTTTCTGACACATTTCCTGTATGTTTTGAGGTCTAGATGCATTCACAGCATTTTTAATAGTCCCCCAAAGAAAAAATTCGAGTGGTGTAATGTCAGGTGATCTCGGAGCCCACTCTATTAAAAGGCTATTACGGCCTATCCATCTTAACGGAAAGTTTTCTTCTAACAATGCTCGCACTATTCTTGCGTTACTAACTGGCTGGAAGTGTAAATCTCGCCTCAAATCCAATGATAAATCATCAAGCACATCAATTAATTCAGTATTTAAAAAAATTAAAAACCTTTCTGCATTTAGCGTATTAAAAAAGAAAAACGGGCCAATCATTTCTGTATTTAAAGTTCCGCACCACACATTAACTTTCTGCGAATATTGCCTTTTACAATTGATAACCCATTTTAGGTTTTCTGTTGCCCAGTATCTACAATTCTGGGATGAAACAATACCATTTGTAGTGAAGCTTCATCACTAAACTTTTTTTTTTAATTCTCTGTCATTTAGACAATTGCCTTGAGCCATAGACAATAGATAGACAATACTCCATTCTTCTATTGAGATCTCCTTCTTCAAGGGTGTGTAAATATTTTGGCTTATACGGTTTCAATTTGTGACGACGGAGACATCTCAAAATTTGGAGTAAGAGATATTTAAATGGCTAGCCATATCTCGTAAACTCGCGGGAGGATTATTACGATACCCTGCTAATATTACTGCATCGAAATTGAAAATAAAGTTGAAAATGTTATTCAAGTATGCAACAGTTCGATGACGGATGGGTGGACGTTCAGGATGCCTCGCGTTAAACTCTCTAGCAGCCTCTCGGGTAGAACGTACATTATCACCAACAATTTGAATGGTTTCTACTTTTTGAGCAATACTTAAATGTCTATCGACCATTGCCCAGCAAAGTTCAATAGTTGCAACTGAACTAGACTTTAGTGAACTGACGTTTGACATTTGAACTGACAAATTATTTTCTTGCTTCATGGCACTCTTATTATTGCAATAACAAACTATTATCTACTGATAGCATAAAAATGTAGAAGAATTTAAAAATGAAAATTTTTCCGCGAAATTTGACATTAAGGGTTCTCGAGTAATTTGTAAAAACTTTTCCTAATACTTTTTTGCTCTATCTTAATCGCTAGTTTGACATTACCTGAAACACTACTTATTATTTTAATTATAGTTGGCTAGATATTGACTTCATAAAAACTCTATTCATACAAAAAGGTGCATTGTCGGGGGCTACACAACTGATAAAAATTTTATATTGATTGCTTTCAAAATAAAAAAGTTATTTAGGTGTCCCCATGAAAAGTGAAACACACTGTATATATATATATATATATATATATATATAATTGGAGTGAGAAATGAGAATTATTCAAATCTCATCTCACATGCAATTGTCGCTAAATTTGTGCAGTTGATTCTACAATCTGACAAGATTACTCCTGCCGAAGAATGTAGACGCAAACACGTTGCGACGTTAGTCATCCACCCATGCGGATAATGAAAATTGTATGAAAAAAAAACCACATCCGTCCAGAAACGTGTAGATATCGATATTTCGCTGTCGTTACAGCTCATCAGTACACGATATTCAGACAAGACATGATTTTTATTTGTATACTTTCGTGTATATATACGAATTATATTGAATTTAATTGGAGTGAGAAATGAGAATTATTCAAATCTCATCTCACATGCAATTGTCGCTAAATTTGTGCAGTTGATTCTACAATCTGACAAGATTACTCCTGCCGAAGAATGTAGACGCAAACACGTTGCGACATTAGTCATCCACCCATGCGGATAATGAAAATTGTATGAAAAAAACCACATCCGTCCAGAAACGTTTGGACGGATTGTAGAATCAACTGCACAAATTTAGCGACAATTGCATGTGAGATGAGATTTGAATAATTCTCATTTCTCACTCCAATTAAATTCAATATAATTCGTATATATACACGAAAGTATACAAATAAAAATCATGTCTTGTCTGAATATCGTGTACTGATGAGCTGTAACGACAGCGAAATATCGATATCTACACGTTTCTGGACGGATGTGTTTTTTTTCATATATATATATATATATATATATACCATGTGGACGCGTGCGTCTGCACTATAGCGATACCTGTAGTGTAAGCAAAACACACAGAGGTGTCCGTGTGTTAGAACGGTAAAGAAGTAGACGCAATGTTCTACTGGATTACAACAGATCTAGTATTTCGCATATCCCTATGATGCACTCGCATTTGTCCAAAAAATCCACATTTATACGGTGTAGTCACGCAATCGCATTAGCCGTCGCTCCCGCATATGGGTTTTAGTTGCAATTTTTATATCGTCGGGGGAACTACTCGCTCACACTATTTAATAAACCGCGTTGTTGGTAGGTGGGTAACAGTCATTTAAAAATTTTTATAATCGGTTGGGTTACTGTTCGTGTCAAGAGGGAGGTTTATTTGAACACTTAACTAATTAATTTATTTCGAATTTAATTATTGCTTAAGAATAACATTTTCTTTTAGCTAATTGCAGTTTTATTGCAATGATGAATTACAATTCTGTTTTAAGAAGTAAATATTTTATTTTTCAGTATTTTATTACAGTAGTTCAGTTTTTAGAGTATAATACTACTATAATACTAAATATTATTTTCGTTAAGAAGTTTTTTTATTTTAAAGTCTAGGAGTTCTGATTATTTATGTTTGCTCTTTTATGTTGTTTATGAAGCTGTGATGAGTTACTTCACTGAGATGTTATCAGTGATTATCTGATGCTTCAAACAACTGCAAATATTTACTTCTATCGGGAACACAATACCTCCTACACTGCTTTTCACTTGATTTGTCTACGAATACATTTATACGTATAACTTATAATACGCCCGCTGTCGGTGTGGCAATTCAAGTTGGCACGCCCATTATAGTCGACCAGTAGTTACTAATACATGCATCGCGCTATCGATGGCGGCCACACTGTATATATATATATATATATTATATATGGTAAATTTAATTTGTTGGCGATTTAAGGTCTGGTTTTATTTCAAAATGTATATATTTAAAACAATCCTACATGTTTTGGCAAATGATGCCTTTTTCAAGGAATATAAAATATCAATTATTTATATTTTATATTCCTTGAAAAAGGCAACATTTGCCGAAACATGTAGGATTGTTTTAAATATATACATTTTGAAATAAAACCAGACCTTAAATCGCCAACAAATTGAATTTACCATAACATACAAAGGTCACGAAATAATTATCTATATATATATATATATATATATATAGAATTGGAAAGAATTGTATATGTACTTTCATATAGTTTTGTAATTTTTCTGGAAACAGTTTTTCACTACCTAGAATCACGCTTCTGAAAATAAGGAAAGAAAAGTAGTACTTTGTAGCAAATATTGTTTTTATAAGCAACTGGAGGAAGCACCTATAATAGATATAAACGTACGAAGAGTAGTTCTATTCTTCTCGGACTAGGCAGCTTTAAATTTTAATGCAATTTTCCATTACACTTTTTTTAAATCACATACTCATATGCCTTGGTAACTTGTGTGCCAATTTACGAAACATTAATTTATTTATTATTTATTTAATTTGAATATCTGTCTGTATTAATGTGCATTGATTTTATATCAAAATGAACAAAATCAAATATTGAAGCAAGGAAATTATTTTTGAAGAAATGTTGGCTGTGTACGAGAATGATTGTCCTTCCAAGTCAAGTATTTTTGAGTGGTCAAAATTGTTTAGACATGGTCGAAAATCATTGAATGATTATCCCGTCCGACTCTTCCTAATGATGTGATCATTTCAGATGTTGAAAAAGTGTTTGGCACTGGAAAATGCAAGATTAAAGAAGCGACAATTAGCGCAAGCCTGCTGTGTTTCAGAAACCCCGGTGTTTACACAAGTACTTTGGAATGACACAAGTTAGTGCAAGTTGAGTTCTACGAATCCTTTCGCCATTGCAATTGCGTGTCTGGGTAGAGACGTGTGAACAAGCTTCCACAAACTAAAAAGCACTTTATGGAAACGAACCAGATTTAATTATCGATCGACTTGTCACTGGAGACGAAACTTGGGTGATCATTATGATCCAGAATCATAATAAGAGTCGATGCAGTGGCATGTTAAGCGTTCGATCCATCCTCAAAAAATTTAAAGTCTCAGAGATTTTATTGAAGTGAAAATATGTGGAAGACTCACGTAGTCACCCTTGTTGCACTACAACAATGCATCGGTGCAGAAGTCAAGACTTTCAAAATCTGAGCTTACTGATTGTGGCTTTAAAAAAAATAAACACCCACCTTAGAGTTCAGATTTATCACCCAGTGACTACTTTTTGTTTCCAAATCTCAAAAAAACATTAAGTTGGACAAAATTTAGGCACGATGACGAGCTTCCAGTAGCTGTACAGACCAATGTTGCAGAGAAATATTGAAAAATAAATTTTTATTGATGCTGTTGTCTTTTGTTTTCATTCATGCTTAGTTCGGGAAGATAATAATCTTCCCTCGTATCAATATGAGTGGAATTTCAGTGCCTTTATGTGAAATTGAACTTTTGTACTTTTTTTACCACGTTTTGGTTTAACAGTTATTAGCAAAGATCTCTTTTTACACGAATCGTTATGGTTTAAGTCAATTACTGTTGGCTTTATATCTGCATCGAGAACCTTATGCCCTGAATGAAATATTAATGACAACTAATATTTTTATGGAATAGTTTTATTATTACCATCCAGAAGTTAAGACACTATATACGAGAGTGATTTGTTGGGAGAGCTACTTTTCAATGAAATAGTTACTTTAGGGTAAAATATGTTTCTTTCAACATAATTTCCCCGTTTAATTCAGTATCCTTTACTCTAACTAACTAAGCCGTTTAAAAATAAATCATTTGGAAGCTTGTAAAAATAGGTATTCATTACGGCTATTACCGAATATCTTTTCACATATCCATTTTTTCAAGATTAGGAACAAGAAAAATCACTCAAAGTCAGATATAGAGAATATGGTCAATGAGGCAGCAACTCATTATTCTAATTCGACGAACTTAGCGGTTGCTATAGCGAATGGATGAGAAGGTGTCTCATCTTAAAGCAGCGAAACTTTCTGAATAAATGCGGCATAGTATTGGCAAGTTATTGTACTATGCATCCATAAATGATCACTAAAGATTACGAGTTTGGAATCCCAAAAAAATCATCATTTTCAGCTATAATCTTATTGGCCAAGAAACAAAAAAAAGCAGTTTTTGCCTCTCTCCAGAGCACGTTCATCATACCAAATCAATTTTTTTGACTGTGGTTTTGTCTTTAGAGTATAGTGATATATCCAGGTTTCATATAGACATATCGACGAAAAAGTTCTCTTCGATTTCCTTGTAACAGTGGACGAAACATAGACCAAGAAAGAAGCAGTGCCATAGACGTAGTTCCAGCCCGGAATCCCAAAAGCAATCATGAACAAATAGTTTACTTTAAACGATTATATAAACTTATATATCCGACAGATTTGAGCGAAATTTTGACAGTAGACTTCTATATATGTAATTTCTAACTTCTAGTTATCGGATCTTGGAGCAACCAAATATGAAACATTATTTTCTATTCTCAAATACTGAAACGGCAGGAGAACCATAATTTGTAACATATGCGACAAGAGCATTCCAATACATTATGGTAAAACTGGATGGATTATATCAAACAATTTCAATTCGTGTAATATAAATTGAGTTTAGAAACTTTGAATGCCTATTGGAAAATTATTCGGTCAGACTATATTAAAAGAAGAAATTCTGTTCTTCCTAATATGACTGAAATTTCGAGCATTATAATATTAGCACGTACAATTGGCGAAAAAGAATCTGATAATCTATCGTTTACATTGAGTAGTTGTTTGGGCTATTTCCATCGTTTGTAGGATTTGAATAATTCGACGTTTCGGCAGTGAATCTAGTGACGTCTTCAGGGTTGCCATGAAAAACGCCAGTTCTTGCCAAACTCATATGTCTTCCCAAATTTTTTAATTGGGAAATGTACTCGTGTGAGATTCGAACCAGGTCTGAAATGCGAAACGTTGAACTAAATTAAGTACACTATCCACTACGCTTTTGAAATAGAAACAAATTTCTGTTGCCTGAATAGCGTAGAGGTTGGTGTGCTTGATTTAGTTCAAAGTTTCGAATTTTGGAGTTGGTTCGAATCTCACACGAATACCTACATTTTGCAATTAAAAAATTGAGAGGACATATATGTCAGACATGAATTTGGCAAGAACTGGCCCTTCTCAGGGTACCCTGAAGGCGACAGTAGATTCACTAAACGTCGGATTTTGCAACTCCTACAAACGATGGAAATAGTCCAAACAACTACTCAATTAATCAGAAATAATATTTGGTCCCATAAATAGCGTAGTAGTATTTTGAAACATACTCTATATGTGTATATTTTTAATGAAGAGATGCGAGTGAGCAAAACTGAAGTTAAGGCGAGGTCATGTGAGATGTAACTATGCAAGCAGGATGTCCAATTTTCTCAAAAAGTTATAACATCTTAGTTGTCTTAGTAGATCTGATGAATTTAAATGCTACTGGTATGATTTCTATAAAAAAATTTGAAATTATGATGAATTTTTTGGAAATATTAGTAATGTTATTATTATGGTTACTATAGCTTTCTCCTACAATAAATAATACTAGTTTTCATTTCTACTCGAAAGATTGGGGTTATGTAAAAAAAAAAACTGTTAAATTTTATGTTATGAATGTTATGACGTAACAATAAACAACTGAAGGAAAATATAAATAAGAATTAATAAACATTCACATCTATTAAATACTTAAAAAAGGTACAAAACCTCTTACCACAATTAATACTCCTATCCCAAATACTTATTTCGACAACTAAATTGTTATCCTCAGTAAGTAAATTGAATAATCGATGTGGAAATACTTATTTAGGATACAAGTATTATGTAGTAAGGGGTTAATACCTTTTTTAAGTTTTTACTTAACTACAGTCTCCAAAGAAAGACTATTATTATACTTGACATACTGAAAAAAGAAAATATTTCTGTGAAATTATTATCGCTGCAATAAATGAAGAAGTACAGTCTGTATTGATAGCCAAATTATAAAAATGGAATCGTAACTTTCATTGGGATGGTTTAAAATTACAATGGAAAGAAATGTAGAGAAACTACAGTACTTGTGTAATGGGGAATAAATCACAAAAAAATATGAAAATAACTATTTGCGAATTTACTTCGACGTCAAAATGATCTGTAGAAGTATAGCTGTGCAATAAATTTTGAAAGAAAGCATGTCGAATGCAAATGTGAAAATCGATAAATTGGAGTCGAGGCATCATCAAATACTTGTATTTGAAGAGGTTTAAGTGGTAAGGAAATTTATGAAGATATGCTTAACACACTTGGCGATCAATGTCCATCATATGCGACTGTCAAAAATTGGATTGCGTCATTCAAAAGAGGAAAACTCTCCGTTGAAGATGAGAAGCGACCAGGAAGACCGATTCGGTGTCCACCCCCGAAAATATTGACGCAGTTCATGACATGGTATTATTAGACCGTCCATCATATAGTTCTCGTCGATTTAGATATGAAAAAAATGCTGCAAAATGGATTCCTACATGCTTAAACGCCGAACATAAACGAGCTAGAAGATCAATCTGTGCCCGTTTTGTGAGTATGGGTCCATTTTTACTACTCAGAAACAAAACAGCAATCGATGGACTGGAAGCATCATGGTTCTTCAAGGCTTAAGAAGTTTCGAGTTCAAAAATTCGATGGAAAATTTCTTGCTTCAGTTTTTTTGGGATATTCATGGAATAATTATGATCGATTCTCTAAAAATAGGTCAGACCATCACTGGAGATTCTTATTTTAAATTTCTAATCACCCTGAGAGAAAAAATTAAGGAAACAAGATGTGGCGTGTTAGCGATAGGTGTGTTGTTTTTGCAGGACAATGCCCCTGCACATAAATCGCGCATTACAATGAATTCAATTCAGGATCTAGGGTTAGAATTACTGGAACACACATCCTATTCCCAAGACTTAGCCCCCTCGGACTATTATATGTTCCCTCGATTGAAAAAAGTTTACAAGGACGTCAATTTTTGTGTAACGAAGAGACAACAGCAGCTGTAAAAACGCAGACGTAATAGAAGCTGTGGAGGGCTGGTTTGCAGATCAAGAATCTTTTTTTTTAGAAAAGTTAAAGGCGTTGCAGGATCGTTGTACTAAGTGTATTAATTTAATAGGAGACTATGTTGAATACATGGCCCCCACAAGGGTAGGGCTGGGTGGATCCCTGGTCCAGGGCAGGGGCCCAGGCCAAATGAAATTTTAGAAGATTCTACGACTAATTATAGCTTAAAATTTAAAATATACAGTTATGATTAACCGTTTATTATAAATAAGCAATTTCAAGCAATTTTTTGAACCTGTGTACTGCATTAGACTTTTTTGTACGATTCCAGTCACAGTGTCTACGGCTGAAAGGTCTTTTAGTAGACTGACGAATACTTTAAAAACTTGGCAAATGAGCAAAAAAGCGTCATCTTAACGATTT
The DNA here is from genome assembly GCA_935421215.2 of Melolontha melolontha. Lineage (NCBI taxonomy): Eukaryota > Metazoa > Arthropoda > Insecta > Coleoptera > Scarabaeidae > Melolontha > Melolontha melolontha. The sequence goes on along the minus strand of OW285237.1, from coordinate 89,888,826 downwards.
AGCAATTTTAGCAATTAAGAATAAATTGGTTAAGACTCTTGACTTTTCCGACGTAGTTGATCATTTTAGTGAGAAGAAAGACTATTATTAAGTACCTAGGGTAATTTTTAGCCAGTGTCTATGACTTACATAGATCCAAATTTTAGTTTTTTGTAACTATTTTTATTTTAATCTTAGTGTCTTAAAAAAAAACATATCTGGCCAAATCTGCTGTGGTCATTTTTAAATAAAATAATTTTAGAAATCAAGTTTAGTTCGGACTTATAAAACACTTACCATAATTATATCCTGTATTTTCAGGTTAAATTACATTTTAAAAAGAGTATAAGAAAGAAGTAACCATGCGATTATAATGTAGCACGCGACTGTAAAATAGAGGGGGGGGGGCGTCTCTGGACCAGGGCCCGCAATCGAATGTGGAGGCCATGGTTGAATAATAAAATATTCTTAGTCCCAACTTTAATTGTTTCAATAATAGGCTAAGAACATATCAATACCCCCTCGTAGATACTTATCTACTGAACATACATTTCTTCTTATGATGTATCGACATGTCAAAGAAGTAGCGTATGGTTGTTTAAAGACGATTCAATATCAACCACTATGAAAAAGCAACGTTCGATGTAAAAGTAATATACGTTCTTTTCTTCAGAAGTACAAGATTGATAAAAAAAAACAGAAAGACTATCATGATATTCTGGTATGCAGCATTCCCTACCTCATGTCCTCCAAGGCCTAAGAATAAAATAAATAAAAGTTATCGAGCACGTACTGTAATATCTGTTTATTATCTAATCCTGAAAATAATTAACGTGATTTTGGTTTCTACTTCAGAAGAAGGGATCGATACTGCTAAAATATTACTCAGTCCAGGTTATATACAGTTTGCACGATAGATTTTTGTTATAATTAGGTGTTGGAAAACGTTCCAGAATTCACTGTACCCAATTATGGGGATATAAGGTTAATTAGAAGAATATCAAAAAAGAATGGCAATTGTTTCAACGAAATAATTTTCAAAGATTGATTTTTAGTTGAATTTGTTAATAAAATTACGAATTTTCTTTGCCCTTAATTTAATGCAATTAAAAATGCAAGGACATGTATGTGCATATATTGATATTAAGAAAAGCAAACTGATATCAGTGTGTGTGTTGCCCTAATAGCGGGAAAATGAAAGTTTTGACACCTGCATTTCAACGAAACATTTAAATACGTATGTATGTACATAAATATGTTCAGCCATGTCAACATATTCTAGCCAATTGGTATAGTGAACTACGAAGCAGTCGAGTCGAACCATTTTTGCACTCGGCGCGCTGCGCCGCTTAAACAGAAAAGGATCAAGTGGGAGTAATAAAAAGGAACATCGCCACGAAGCGACTAGATTTGTTTGCTTTGATTCGTCACGTGAGCAAACGCAGGTTAAATCAGTCATCAACGCGCGCGGGGCATACTCGATCCAAACGCCGGTCGTCGTGGTGGCAGTATTGCACCACTCCTAAAGCACGCGCTCCCTCTTTGTTTTCGATGCACACCATTTTATGTCTTTTTCTCCTTTGTTTAATAGAAGCGGTCTGATGTGAAGGAGAAAACCTGCTCTTTTCCTTAGAAGAAGTACGCACGACACAGGCCAACAGTATTCCAACATTCACGCATCTACGTTAGAGTTGAGTTGTGCTGATAAAAAGGGGAAATCCCCCATCTGTAGAAAAAAGGAGATACAAAACGAAATTACGCACATGCCAGGGACGTATAGTAATTATTCTCCCTCTCTGTTTGGTGGATTCAGAGCTGATTCTGATTGGACGGAATCGTGGCAGCTTCCAGGGAGAAATCGATAACTTGTACAGAGTGTTGTTGGGGTCGGAATGTAATATTCTATCGCGCGGGTAACTAGGCAGGCATAGGGAGAGGCTATGTGAAAGAGGGATTCTCGTGTGTTTGATGGGGACCGTTCCCTGCTGAGAATATATATCAGCCATGCCGAAAACATCGACGTATCCGTACGAAAGAGCGAAACAAGTAAGACGGAGAAAAGTAGAGAAAGCGCGTTATCCTTTTCTGTCTCGCATGAGTCGCTAGTAAAGACGAATGGAACTGCGGATGAGTGTCTCCTATTCGGGTGTGCGTGTGGTGCACAGTTCGCTTGCTTGCTTGCCTGAGTTCGGATAACTGAGGGTTTGATTTACGATGATGACTATATCGATTAGGGGGTACTGATATAGTGTTTCATTTTTTCCTTTTTCAACTTTCATCTGTCTTTATCTAATCATTAATTGTGTAGAGATGACTGTTGTCTGTTTATTTTCTAAGTAGTTATGAAGTTTGTTCTATTACTGTCGCCTACTGAGCAGAGACAGAAAATGTCGCATTTTATTTTAGAACTTCGCCTTGAAGCTATATTTTAAATTCTTTCATTATTCCTTTGTTCATTATATATTCTATAAAGTTTTTATCTATGTACATATGTTAGAAGAAATAGACATAATGATTTAAATGATACAAATGCATTCGTATATAATTTCTTTTCTCAAATATTGTATAACATAATACAAAAATAAGAAATTATAGTAGGATATATTAGGATGTATCAATAAAACACAGACTCAAAATAAAAATAAGTTACATCTGTGAAATTCCAGAGATAAAGCATAAATAATTCCCTTGTGCATCAGTTGTACAGAGAAGTACAATGATGCTCAATAAAATAGATGTAGATATGTATACATATATGTATATAGAAAAATGTTTGAAAAAGCGTTTATTTAAAGTAATGGTAATTATCCTTATACAAGGTGTAAGGAATATTGTTGTCATTAAATTAAATAAAACAATATTTCTAAAAAAAAATTCCTCTACAACGAACCTGTACGAGTATTTTGAACGCGAAGTAATGAAAAGGTGGCAACGTCGCACTCTCGCGAATGTATTGTATGAATGTCGGAATAGATATATATTTCGACTTATTAATGTTTACTGAATATTGGAAGACAATCGAACCTAATAATAATGAGCTATTTTTTTTTTTTTTTTTTTTTTAATTTAATTGAATCGGCCGATACTTGCTGGAAATCCATTATATGTAAATGGGATTTAAGTAAAGCACTTATACTAATTTCCAGTATATATTACACTTTATTATATATTAATAAATAGATGACATGTTTCGCTACGATGTAGCTTCTTCAGATCTTATATTACTACTGTAGTAATTACTACAGCAGTAAGATCTGAAGAAGCTACATCGCAGCGAAACATGTCATCTATTTATTAATATATATAATAAAATGTAATATATACTGGAAATTAGTATAAGTGTTTTACTTAAATCCCATTTACAAATAATGAGCTAATATTAAACATGTCTTAACTAGGTACTTACTTCTTTTACAATGAACGTTGGAAATATCCGCCGTCATTTTCAACACAAGTGAAATAACAAATCCAAATATACAAAATGTGTAACAATAAATTGTTCTTATGGATCGTAAATTGTACACTGAATAGTTCTAGCCATACGAATATTATTGTGGGGGTCAACGTAGTAAAAGTAAATAAACAAACTCCTAATAAATATTTAAGTAAGATAGGTCGGGATCGGTGATGTTGCCAAATCGCGTGGCGACGATATAGAAACATTTCTATATGTAAATGATTAATTATATAGTAAATTGTCATAAGAGTTTTTATTGTATTCTGTTTCAGCATTCACTGTACAAAACTGAGTCGTAAAGATGCATTATTATTAGAGATAAAGCACCTTAAAAACTAAACTATGAACAGTTTCGACTCCCTTTGGATCATAGAAAATGGTGAACAGGACCTTCTGTGCACTCTTTTTCATTTTCGTAGACGTGAAGAATTAGGCCGACGATATTTCCATTGACTGCCGTTTCTTTTCGGGGTCATAATGATGAACGAAAGATTCGTCTATGGTGGTAACATTCATGGAAAAAATCAGCTCCTTAACGTCAATACTGGTTAAGAAGTTCTTGGCAAATGTTTTTTTTTTCATGACTTTCGTTAATTGTCACGGGACCCATCTGCAGCAATTTTTTCTGTAATTTAACGTCTAACAACGTACTGGACTCTTTCTTGACTAAGCCTAATTGACGAGCTATTTATTTTTGCGTAATTTGGGGATTTTCTTGAACCAGTGTAGTCACTTGTCTTTTATTTTTTTCATACGTCACTGATACTGGTTGACCTTTCGTCGCTTCTCGTTCAACACCTTTATTTCATTTCTATGACAGATTTTTGCACGTCGAATCCACATCTTCCAGCGTTAAAAAATCTATCACGGTACGCATCTTAGAAACCGAACTCATGATAAATGACTTTCTTGTTTACTATTGATCAAATTGCAAACAGCAGCCCGAACTTCAGCGTCTGATGAAAAATGTTAAGCTTTCAATACCTCGTTCGCCTTTGGGAACAACTAAAAATCTAAAAGGGCTAAATCTGGACTGTACGGAGGGCGCGAAACAACCGTGAATTTCAACTTGTCACAATCTTCATCTTCATTAATTCTTCCTGGCCTTGCTCTACGGATACGATTTTTTAGTGATCGTGAAGTTTTGCAGTATCTTATTGAATTAATTGTTAACTCCTTTGGCAATATTCCGTATGAATGACTCGCTTTACATCCCAGAAAATGGTGAGTAAGACTTTCTGTGCTGATGAAACTCTTTCAAATTTTCGTGGAGAATCAAGACAGCGATATTTTTCACATCCACACAATCGCTGCTATAAACAACTTCCAGTGTTAAAAATTCTGTCACAGATAGTACGCATCTTAGAAATCGAATTCATGATAAATGGCACTGCTGTTCAACGATGGTACACAGAAAAGTGAAACTATGCATGCTAAGAAGAGGTATTTGAAATCACAGTTTGCAGGTTAGAACTTGTTTTTATTTCCACCACTCACACAATAAATAGCATTGTTTGAGATCTAATACAGGTTGTAATTAAAATGAGGGGACAAACTGTGGGAGCGAACTCTCCACATAAAAACATGAAAAAAAGTTAATATCGACATATCCGCAAACGCACTGTTCATGAGATATAGGTAAAATAAGAGTTTATTAATATACGTTTTTCCTTCACGTATGACGTAAAGGCAAATTATACATTTCTTGAAAGAGCAGACATGATTTTCGTGTATGGTCATGCAATGGTCGTGAAGCTGCAAGGGTCCACTACGAATCTTTCCCAAACCGGCACCAACCAAATCATAAAATGTTTGCTGCATTGTTCGAGCGACTTGCTGAAATCGGACCACTATGGCGTAATAATCTACTTGGGGGGCGTTCAAGTATTACGTAAGCACAAAAGGGGGAGTAGCTTTGCTTTGCTTATTTTTGATGACGTGGGGGACAGGGGGGGGTCTGAATGGTGATTACGTCGGCAATATTTATTTATTAACTCTACTTGTCTATGCTCGATAGCGACAAGTATGTTCAGGGATTACCTGAAATAATTGATTATTGCTTTATATTCGCTCTCACTTTATATCTCGCTTTATACTCGCTCTCACGCGGTTATGGTTAAGTAAGAAAGAACAGAAGAAGGGGAATTACCGCGGGCGCTATTCACTTGTCTGCATTTGTCCGATTTAATATCATTGGATTTGACGTGTTCTAAGTTAATGTTTGTTTACTATTGATCAACTTTTGCCACCGCTGAAATAATTTAAAATGCAGTCTAATATGTAGACAAATCAAAATTATAACAAAAGTTTTAAAAATATCTCACACGAACACAAAATGTACAGAAATTAGTTAATGAAGTTTGACGTGGTTATAAGATACAAGCAACGTCCGACAAGGAACTCGATATTATTGTGTCTAAGAGAATTTAAGAAGAATTGCAAGCCAGCGACTAGGAACAAATCGAGTCTATTAAGCTTTTTTGCAAGGTAAGTTAGCCTTCTATTTTTTGTTAACTTGCTATGCCCGCGCTTTTAGGGTAGATATTTTTAGAGTATCGTTACGAAATGGCAAAATACGGAATCCTTTATAATATCGTCATTTTGTCCATCTAGTCGTATGCCACACAGGTCATCTTTTCAAAAAGTTACTTTAATTGTTTGTAAAAAAATTTGAAAAAATACTTAATAATTTTAATTTAAAAAGTGATACCGTGCTTGAGCAGATATGTTATCCTATTTTCTGGTGTTCTTATGAAGTCTTCATTTCATTGATTTCGATTTTAAAAATTTTAGTACAGACGTGATCCGTTACACGAGTAAGTACCCAAGTTAAAAGTATATGATGTCAATGATTTGCTTGAATAAATATTAGATGTGAACTAAATTCCTTCATACTTAAATATAAATTGCTTATTTCATTGTCATAGACTTAATAACTTTAATATACCGATTGGTTCAGCCCGCTACGGGCCATACGCAACAATATACGTATGGAACGTAATGCGATGTGGCAACGTGTGTACGATGCCACTCCGCGTGCGCATACATAAGTCCGATGATCGAGAGCAATAGATTGCCCGTCATTCGTATCTAGCTGTGCAAACTTAAAGGTAGTTATCATGTCAATCAAATAGTTTAGTGGTATCTTGCCGGCAATTCCTTTCGAACAACCGCTGATTTATTTGCTGTTGAGTACGTAAATCGGCCTATTCCTTCGCATTCGACGATTGAAAGGTTCGTAAATGCGTTTAGGAAATATGGCTGTGTCGTCGGAAATTGCCGCAAATGCCAACAAATTGACGAACAGCCTCATATCCCTCTAATACCTGCCGATCGGGAGGAGAGAGACGTGAGGGTTTGTTCGTTAGTTGAAATGGGCGACCTTAAGTGTACCCGGCAAATAGCAGACGAAATCGGTGTTAGTAGAAGTACAGTAAAGCGCATTCTAAAACGCAACAATTCTTAAAATTTAAATTTATTTTGCAGAATTATTGATTTTTTTTACTTTTGTCTTTTAGAAAACGTTATTGTTTTTTTATTACTTAAAATTACTTTTCCGTAGCAGCTAAGAATACAATAATAATAATAACTTGGAGATATAACGACCTTATTATGTCTGAAACAAATGGGGAAATTACGTATACAGAACGAATATGCAAACGACTATATCCTTGCGCGGTTTAAGTCTTACTAAATTTATAACTGCTATGTATGGCAATTTAAGCTACTGCGCGTGGAGGGGATTCGCTGTTGCCACTTATTGCTGGTTATGGCCCGTTCAGAGCTGGTCCTATCGGTGTAGTTGCTCATGAATAATAATAAAGAAACTTGAACAGATTGTGTAAAAATTATATCAATGCTTACGTAAGCATAGAAGGGAGAGGGATTTACTTACTTTAGCTGACAAGGGGGGGGATAAAAAATTACTAAAATTATGCTTACGTAATCCTTGAACGGCCCCTTGCGGACAAAGGAAGACCGCGCACTCGTCGTACAGCTGACGTACAGAATGTCTTAGATCGTGTTGCTGAAAATCTAGGTGCGCATGACTACTTGGAGGACAATTTATGACTAACTTCTTCATCCTTATCATTTACAACGAGTACAAGGTCTCTCTCCAGCTGATTACCCTTAGCGAGAAACTTTCTGTAGATGGTTTCTTCAGCAAACTCATAATCCACTGTTCATCAGGCCAGTGTTGTTCACTAATGAGAAAGCTTTCGGTAGAGATGGCATCATAAATTTACATAATCAGCATATGTGGGCAGATGACCACCCACATGCTACACTTCAAGTTAGACACCAGCAACGATTTCAAATCAGTGTATGATGATGGTATTGTTAGTGATGTTTTGATTGGCCGTATGTATTACCACAACATGTTACGGGCGATGTGTACAGACATTTTTTGGAAAATATTCTTCCAGACCTATTAGAAAATGTTCCTTTAGAAGTAAGAATTAACACGTTATACATGCACGATGGAGCTCCTGCACATTTCGCTCGACTTGTTCGTCCTGTACTTGATAACACCTATAGATAGACAGATCAGGATTAGTTGCATGGCCTCCAAGATCTCCCGATCTCACTCTATTGAATTTTTATCAATGGGGACACTGGAAAGCTTTAATGTATACGGTTCCAATTTTTAACGCAGAAATGCAACGTGAAGGCATTTTTTCTGCTTATGAATCTGTTCATAACTGCACCGAGATCTATGAAATGGTGCGACAGCCAATGATGCGACGCGTCCATGCGTGCATTGAGTCAAAAGGAGGACAGTTCGAACATTTACTGTAGATAATACTTTTTACAATTGTCATATGCAATAAAATTACATGTTTTGTAATAAAAAAGAATGTAACTATGTTTTTCTTTCTATCTCAGTGCGTTTGCGGACATATCTTGATATTAACTTTTTTTCATGTTTTTGTGTGGAGAGTTCGCTCCCACAGTTTGTCCCCTCATTTTAGTTACACCCTGTATACAGAATTTAAAACAATTATTGATGTATGGAGAGTGTAATAAAGTAAAGAAATAAGTGAATTAGTTTGCCAATTTGGGTTGTAATAGATAAACGTGACATTTTTTCATATCCCACACAAAACGAAATATAGTTTCAATACATACTTTGGTGTAAAGAATTCGTACCAGCAGACACATTAATTGCAAGGCCACTGCGCTAATGGTACAGGCCAAAATAGTTAATTTTTACAAACGTGACTAGGGCCAAATGTGACCTCCAAAAATTTCGACCTATCCTTTTTATCAAGAAGTTGGAAATTAGGAAAAACTGAATAACCAAATTTAAAAAATTAGAAGAAATATTTAATTATTAGTCAAGGTAAAAACAGTTATGAACAAAAGACTAAATTGTAATATTTTATTTTTGTAAAATTTAATATCCAAACTATTTTTATACCGCCATTTTGTTTATAAATATGATTTAGTACAATAAATTCCATGTTGAATACAGTCTGTATCTCATCTAAAAAAACTTCAGATTATGCTCTAATGATTGTACTATTAGAACTACAACAAGTATTAGTTAAAGCAAGTGTTCGTTTAGATCTTTTACGTCCAAACATTTAACGGAATTAGTTAATTCTCCGGCACCGAGCATTAAAATTTGACCTGCTAATATTTAAAATATGCAGAAAATGCCTGCTGCTGCTATCGTATCATATAACAAAAGGGATTTTGTAGGGATCACAAAAGGTCTTAACCTTCCCTCCCACTCGGAGGTCTTGGCCCTTAGATGGCCCTGAACGACGGAGATGGAGTGTACACATTTCTAGGCGACAGGTGTCAGGGAAAATTCACGAGAACTTCGAAGAGAGGTATACGTAAATGTATTGTAAGTAGGTGCAGAGAAAGAGAGCCGAACTCGTTGACAGGACGCCTTGAGCCGTACCGAAAGGTGAAATTGATTGTTTTGGTACAGCTGAGATGCTTTGTCTTCAGTTCGAGGCGGCAATATTCAATGATTGTAAGGGTAGAAAAGTTATAATCACTAGCGGCGATATTTCTTTATGACTCGCACATAAATGGAAACATGTGCGTTTATGAACAGCAATAAAGTTATTAAATTTTATAGGCGAGGGCGATTTAAAATGGACTAAGTTTGTAATGAATTGACAAAATTAAGTTCTAACAAAGTTCCAGAAAAGTGTTCACAATTACAACACCGGATGTAATCGTACATCATCGTTCTGATAACAGTTTTAGAGGAATTTAAACAACGAAATATTTCTGGCATCCAGAGCTTGTTACAGTTTAACATAATTTATGGACTTGCGTAAATTGTCAATATATGTATGTAACTAAATGCTTGTAATTACTTAAGTATCTGCATCTACATATCGCATTCCCGCTTTCAAACTTATAATACAATAAATGTACATTCCTTGAATAGCATATACATACATAATAAAATATAAAATTTCAACAAAAATTTGAAATCTTTTACATAGAAATAACTTTAGATGACAGTTTGACTTATACATTATACCTTGACATTTTGTAAGCTAATTGAAATCTTTTGAATTTTGTCTCTAGCGTTTTATTGGGACTTTTTCCTACATGACTGTCCTAAATTTTTTAGTTGCAACAGTTTATACTTTATACAATTATAAAAGAAATAAATACTTTTTGATATTTGATTTGCATTTATCATACTCCAAATTTAATGTCACGGAATACATTGTCTAGCCATAAATACTGTAAATTCTGTACAATTGCACTAAATTTTGAATCTAAGAACTTCATAACAGCATAAATGTATTGTCGGGAATGTGTAATACGTCAGAATTTGTTTGGTAACCGCTCAGTAAATACCATTTTTACTATGTAGTGATATGAAAACCCTAACCGCATCGTTATTATTGTATTGTACAAAATGTGAAGCTCGTGATAAATTATAGATCTTCTTTCGCTCCTTAATAATAACGAATCTTTGGTAAGTCGTACGATTGCTCGTTTTTGAGATACTGGTTGCCTTTGATCGCTCTAGTACCAGTCCTCCGCGTTCTGCACATACGGTGTCACAATGACAGCTGTTCATGAAAGATTCGCTCCAAATCCAAAATCTTGTCCGGTGAAATGAACATCGTACTCAGAATAAACCCTAGTGCCATAAAAAAAAATTAGGCACGAAGACTTACAGACTATCTTTTAACACCAGCATTGAATACCGTAAGAACCGAAAGAGAAAGAAAGATGTTAAATTGTTAATGCAAAAGAGGGTATCGCAAAATCTTTTTCTCAGACAAGAAAATCATTACTGTTTCGAAAAAGAAATTTTTCGGAACAGAATGATAGGATATATATTCGAAGTCTCCTAGAAACCCAGAAGATTGCGACATTAGTTCAGCATGGTCACCATATGGTTTCAATAATAGTTTGGTGGTGTGTCTCCCACGAAGATGGAAACGTCGGCCGGAGTGTGCGAAGAAACTGTCGGAAACTATGGTGAAGAAATAGGTATTTCAACAAAGATTAGATTCGGCACCTATTCACAAACCGGAAACAATTTAAATATGTCTGGAAAACAATGTTCCTGAGTTTATTAAGGCTTCAAATTGGCCCCCTGGTATCTCTGACCTCAACGTTCTCAACTATCGATTGTGCAATATTTTTGAAGATATAACCTGTAAGAAACTTTGTCCAAATTTGGAGTTCCTGAAACAAAGTGTGGTTGAAGCTGCAACAAAAATATCACTAAAATCGAGTGCGTAAATCGATAGACATTTGCAACTCTGTGTGAACGAACATTTAATATATTATACATCTTTTAGAAGCTTATTTTCGAATATATGTTATGTATAATGAGTTACTTTTTTTATGGTTAGACTGTGTACATACTTAATTGCCAGTTTAAGACTTGTTTAGGCAAACTCTATTTTAGATATTCACTGCACGTAACAATGTTTAGCCATTCAAACATCAACAACATATATACGAGCACTTCAGAAACTACATATATAAAGACCTAAAATCTAGAGTAAAGATAGATAAATGGCTCACCAACCACCGTTTTAATAAAAGATAACAACTCTGAAAAATATTGAAAGGTTTGACAACATCACCTACAATCAAAGAAAGGTTTTGTGCGAATAAAGTTTTCTTTTACTTCATATGCGCCAACCTAATATTATTTCTTGTGAGGTTATAATTAACATCTTTTTAAAGGAAGAATGTAATGCAAAATTTCTTGAACTACACATGCAAGACAACAATGTGTCATTTAACTTCCCTTTGAAGAGCAAGAGAACCATGGGTATACTTTCGTGATAATATATGATGATGAAGGATTTAGATATAACTTGTTAGCCGAGATTCATGTGATAAATCGATGAGGCAGAATACCATTGTCTGATGCGTGACCTAACGTAGGCAGTAGCAGATATATCATCAGCATACAATATGAATAAATAAAATAGGAAGGTTCTTATATTATTAATATTAACAGTAAGGAAGGTATAGGGCTAAAAGAATACGTATAAATGTCTAACTGAAAATCAAAAAAGAAATTTATTTGTAATTAATCAAAAATTTCCAAATTTTTAGGGCCAAAATGTAGTTAAAGTCGGTCCATAGCTTTGTTTATTCTATATTTACTAAAATACAGATGTAATTAAACTTATTTGACCTGCAAAATAAATCGATGAAAATCTTAAAAATTGGTTAGGCGATACGTTTAATATAAGCTGCTATTCATAAAAATAGTAAATGTTGATGTTATATTTTTTCATATCAAAAGATTTATTCCTACACATATGGTGTTTTTATTACGATGTTTTTTTATGGATATCAATGACAGTTTTTACGTCGAATATGTCGACAAACCTAAACCGCATTAATTAATATGTGATTAAAATTAAATAGCTTGAACGTTAAACTTTGAACTTTAAAAGTAAAATTAATGTTGATAATAAAACAAAAATCGTCATAAAACAAAAAGCTTTATGTAGCCTTTGCAATGGGGTAGATACCTGGTTTTTAATTATTTGTATGGAATTATTTACACATAATTTTTTTTGTCTTTAAATTTGCGTGTGGTAGTGGCAAATACCGATAGAAAAATATAATTAATCGGTAAAAAGAATTACTGATGACTGATGAATTAGAGGTGGAAGCCCGTATTGCCGCCCGTATATTTAACGAATAAAGGAAAATAATTTTCTCGTTACTACGTGAACATTGGACCGCGATCTTTTTTGTATGAAGGCATTACTCACATATACCTTTCACCTCTTTTTCTTTGCGCTTACACAACTAGCATTATATATAGTGGATATTTTTTGGAGAAATGTCAGGAAATTCAATGGTGAATGGGTTTATTCTGTAAGAGACTGCGAGATTTTCTAGAGGAATTTGGAGATGAAGCTTATCTACAAATACCGTTTACAAGCGATTCATGAAACATTTCCAGCAGACAGACCCCCCGCCCCCCCCCCCAAAGCAATAATTAACATTGTCAATGATTTATTTATTATTTAAATGATATGATGGGACTATCGAAATTATGTTTTATTTGATTTTTTTACATACTTTTTACTTGTATTATGCAAACAATAAAATAAATAAAACAAGTCATAATATGTAATTAATTATTATAGAGTATACATTTTAAATACTAAAATAGGAACATTTTTTCAACATAGCGTCACGTAGCGGAATGACAGGTAAATTAACAACTAGCATCAATCTAAGGTATAACTAATTTTTCCCATGGCTAACTAAAAAACTTGGACGCTCACACTTTATAAAATCACCATATTAAAAAAGAAGTTCTTGTTAAAATTAATAAGAAAATAGTCAGTATTTTTCTATTCAACCAGTTTGGAACTATAAAATGCCATAAAACACACAAGGAAACATAACTGCAATGGGGCTACTTTTGCAACTTTTCCCTGTTACAATGTATAGTCGTAACAATTAATTCTAATATCTTTCAAAAGAGCTTTTCTTAAATTCTTTTCCTTAATGTATATGGTTATCGTACTTTCGTTAGTTATTTATGTCTCCCGAGGGTGAATTTTAAGAAGGGACAACTTGAGAACGAAATTGCAAACTTTGTTTATGGCGTGGAAAGATTTTTCAAGGATTTCCTTAAAACTAATATTTGTTTCGAAATTGTATATGTATGTAGTAGGTATGTATATTCTTCATTTAACTACCACTTTAAGATCCCTAAAAATTAGTTACGGGAAATTTGCAAAAAAATTCTTCGATGTGTAAATATCTTTGTCCTCCATTCATTAACAGAAAAAGATAATTTGATCTTAACAAGTTTCACATATCAGATTCAGCGCTTACTAAATTGAAATGACTGCTATCTACTTGAATATTAAAGTTTCAGCTTTCATAATTAAGCAGTTTGTTAATAACTGTATCTATATCTATATAAGCCATTACAATATCAACACACAAATTTATAGTATATGTATATTACAAGATACTATGTTGTGTTCTTTATGATAGGCTTTAATATTTATTAATTATTATCGTGTATATCGAGGCAAGTAGTGTTAAGACATCAACTATATTTAAACGTATATTGTAAATTATGTCGACAAATTCTAAAAATATGTTGCAGCGAAAGAAGGCTTAGTGGTTTAATATAAAAGAAGAAAAATCTATTTTTTCTAGAAAAAACGACTTTATTTGTCTTCCTCTTCGACATTTTACGCTTACGCAACTTGTCTGAAACTCACCTTTTCTTAAGCCGAATGAATTTTTTAAAATGCGAAAGTTTGTCAAGACGTGACTATCATCAAATTATTGCATAGAATTTGGAACGAGAATTATTATTAATAATGTCTATGAAGAGTTGGAAGCGTTAGTATCAAAAATTTCACCTTGAAAATTGAATTAAAGAATGAATCTAGTTCAGGATACCTATCACAAGTCATAGAATGTCATGAAAACAAGTCATGGAAAAAGTTGAAGCTGTAAAGAACTTGTTTCAAAAAGCATGGACAATGTGCCGTTCCATTTGTTTTTTGGGAGCTAAAATAGTGCATACAAATTTTATTCACAAAGAAAATTCTCTGTAGTTGAGCCGTAAAGCCCTAAAGTGTACATAGATAAATAAATTCTCAAGAACACTCAAAAGTTATTGACGAATACCTATGCGATGCGATGAGTGGATCAGATGATTTGAGTTGTCAGACAAATAACTATAGTAGGTTGTAATAGGTTGTCATGGTTTAGTCTATATCATAATATTACGATCATTTGAATCTTTGAAGGACGACTGACCGAGGAAGATAAAAAATCGAATGTACCTGTCCTTACAATGTACCGCTCAACATGCTAGCAAAGAAGAAGATAACACTACCTACCTGAATCAATCATCTTTCACCAATAAATTCCATGTTATGCTCTCAGCAAGGGAATTTATATTGAAATTTCTCGAGAAGTGCTACTAATACATATCAGAGACGAGATAAGAATGTGAATACTGTATTATACTATAAAGTGGAGTTGCAGTATCAGCCTGCAGTAGGAATAATAGACCTATATACTACAGATTTTATTCCATACTGACAGTAGGAGACATCATGCGGTACGATTTTTTCAGAAAAGAATTGATTAATTCAGGCGGAAACTTTTGCAACATCGCGCATTAGTTTCGCGCAATTTTAAATTATTTGACAACATAATTTGAAAATACTTGAGTGGGTAAAACCTCACTAAATTTGAATAATACAAAAGTATTTTTAATAATATAAAAAAATATTATTAAAAATGGGGTGTGAAGAACACAATACAAGTTCATTTATGTATTTTTGAATGTATCTTCTCCAAAGACGTAGATACGTATTTCACATTTCTACATGTTCGTCGGTACGCCCCTGTTGGAGATGAGACACATTCAAAACAAACATAACTACGTTACTATCTGGCCGAAATTATTCAGACAGAGCGTGAAGGAATATTCAGCGCTGTCTATATAATAACAGCCGAACTAGACGTGTTTTTTATAGTCGGTAACCACAGTATCTATAAAAAACTGTATTCTCGTGTCTTCACTACTTGTCGGCGTGAGCCGAATGTGTATATGACAACATAATTTGAAACATACTTGAGTGGGTAAAACCTCACTAAATTTGTATAATACAAAAGTATTTTTAATAATATAAAAAAATATTATTAAAAATGGGGTGTGAAGAACACAATACAAGTTCATTTATGTATTTTTGAATGTATCTTCTCCAAAGACGTAGATACGTATTTCACATTTCTACATGTTCGTCGGTACGCCCCTGTTGGAGAAGAGACACATTCAAAACAAACTTAACTACGTTACTATCTGGCCGAAATTATTCAGACAGAGCGTGAAGGAATATTCAGCGCTGTCTATATAATAACAGCCGAACTACACGTGTTTTTTATAGTCGGTAACCACCGTATCTATAAAAAAACTGTATTCTCGTGTCTTCACAACTTGTCGGCGTGAGCCGAATGTGTATATGACAACATAATTTGAAACATACTTGAGTGGGTAAAACCTCACTAAATTTGTATAATACAAAAGTATTTTTAATAATATAAAAAAATATTATTAAAAATGGGGTGTGAAGAACACAATAATTTCGGCCAGATAGTAACGTAGTTATGTTTGTTTTGAATGTGTCTCTTCTCCAACAGGGGCGTACCGACGAACATGTAGAAATGTGAAATACGTATCTACGTCTTTGGAGAAGATACATTCAAAAATACATAAATGAACTTGTATTGTGTTCTTCACACCCCATTTTTAATAATATTTTTTTATATTATTAAAAATACTTTTGTATTAAATTATTTGCTTCGTTAAAATCTCATCTTGGATGTAGACACATCGCTGGTGATTTTGAATGGTAGGATTGCATGTGACTGAGACAACAACATTTATTCTTTAATTTTTACGCTAGGTTTGTTTTCTTTTAGGTTTGTTTTAATGCTAGGAATTTAGTGTTATCCCACTGACGATTTGGTGATGAGTATATCTTCAAAGGTTGTACTCTAACCAAAGACGCTACGTTTGACAATAGTTGCCTTTTTCAGATTGTTCTACTGAAGATGGCAACATAGTTACCGAAATACGTATTTAGAGATTATTGTTTTATATTGTGGTTAGGGATTTTCCTTGTATCCGTCTGTGTCAGATTTCAAGTCACAGTCTCCACCTATTCGGATTACGTAATAAACTGAAACTTGACCAAATTTGCAATTAAAGTTATACAACCGATTCTGGCATCTCCTCGTTTGTGTCAAGCGTGACGCACCATCCTTCTTATTGAGCATTCAGTTAGACTTTAAGTTAAGAATATTTTAACATGTTTTTATGAATAAATAATAGACACTAAATATTTGTTATTTTTTCCTGCGTTACCGTTCTCAAACGTAGTTCAATCTCTATCCTAATCAAATTTTTAATATACCAAAAAAATTATGTTTTCACATCGACATGCTTTTTAGGTATATTGAGCCATCTGGCTACGAGTTAATGAACTACACTAACTATGCGTGTTTCTTTCCTCTTTTGCGATGGCTTAGCTATTCAAGAGGAAACCGCTTTTATCGGCGAGTCTCTTTTGTCTGTCAGATGTCACAAGATTATCTCTTGTCACCTGACAAGATAAAATTGTTATTACTTGGCGAAAACGAACATTTGGATGTCACTTCACAAACCCGCACTGATGAAGTCGTTAGACAGAAACGCATGTATCTGCGGTTTGAAGTGTTCACTGGTTAAATATATGATGTATGTCGATATATATGGATACAGATATTTGTAAATCTTTAATAGTTTAGTGGTACACGGCCGATCCAAAGTACACATGAGTAGAACGAGGAAAAAATCTTTGAGAATTCCTCTTTTATCTCTAAGGCGAACGTACCGACCATTCTCACTTGCACTGTATTTCGATGAATTTAAAATGCTAGAAGCCCTAGATGGGTGTACTGACTACATCTCAATCTCTATCTATCAAGGTACTGTATTTATTCAATTTATTATTTAAAAGCTTTGATTGCATTAGAGAAATAGCTTCTGTAATGTAAGTTCAAGTGATTTAAAAACATAGTGCTTTGATTATGTTCTGCATGCCCACCAGAAATTTAATAATTACAACCGTAGACCGTAGAATCTAATCTCATTTGGACAGGATATTTTTACAATAAAATTCAGCAGAAGTTATTTATTTTTAGTTGAAAAGTCTATATACAGGTGTTCCAAAAACATATCGACAAACTTTAACAGGTGGTAGGGGACATCAAAACAAACATTTTTTGTTTAATAAACATGTCCGCAAATAAGCCATTTTAGCATAAAAAAGAAAAAATTGTTTTGGTATTATTTCACAAAAATGAGGACATTAATAAATCACTTTTTGTTCATGTTGGACAAATGATGGTTTACAAAAATTGTTGAAAATGTTGACCGTTTGCTTCAATAAAAAGCTTGCACCGTCAGTTCATTGACCCACGGGCCGGAATATTCCGGGAATAGCTTGTACGTAGTGTACAACTCCCCATTATTCTTGCTAAGAGATCTTCCTCATTATGGATAGGCGTTTCGTAAACTAAAGATTTCAGATAACCCCAAAGAAAAAAAATTCTGGGGGTTGTCATCGGAAGAACGCGCGGGACAGGCTACGTGACCTCCTCTTCCAATCCATCGGCGAGGAAATTGCTGGTCCAGATACTTGCGCACGTTTAAACCAAAATATGGAGGTGCTCCATCATGTTGAAATTATATGTTATCTCTAATGTTTAAAGGAACATTTTCCAATAATAAATGCAACATATTTTGCAGAAAATTCAGATAAATATCTGCATTCAAACGAGCAGGCATCAAGTGAACTATTAGATTCTGTCCAACAATACCAGCCCACATGTTAACACTAAATTGCTGCTGGTCTTTTCTAGAGACCACAGCGTGAGGATTTTCATCATGCCAAATGTGACTGTCTGTACTACTAAAATAACCATCCTGCGTGAAATATGCCTCATCAGAAAACAATACTACTCTCCCGAAACCAGGTTCGTCGTGAGCCAAAAACCATTGGCAAAAACCAAATCGATGCGGATAATCTTCAGGATTTAAAGCTTGTACGTGTTGTAAATGGTAAGGGTAGAGAAGTTGTTCCTGAATGACACGGTGTACCGTGGACTTGGAGAATCCAATATGGTGTGCAATTGCGCGAACGCTTGTAGATTGGTTTTCTTCCACATAATGTAGAACTTCTTCTTTGAATTGAACCGTACGGGCTGTTCTTGGACGACGACCACCACCAGGATGTCTTAGGTTCTCACGTTCTCTAAGGCAACGATAGATGGAAGCAAAGGTTGTATGATGGGGTAGCCGACGTTCCCGATATCTCTGTTCATACAAGCGTGCTGCGTCTCTTCCATTACACTGTGCTGCACCATAAGCAAGGTGCATATCGGCAAGTTCTTCAAATCAGAAATTATCATTCATTTTTCAATTAAATTTTAAATTAACAATCAACAAAGTTAATGTTATGATGACAACTAAATGTCACAAATAACTACTACGATCTCAAAATCGGCATCTGTGGAATGTTTATTGTGATAAAGAAATGTTTCTGCTGCCCAACAAAAACCGTAGTTGTTTGTTTTGATGTCCCCTACCACCCCTTCAAGTTAGTCGGTATGGTTTTGAGACATATTATCACATATTATATATATACATACATATATATTTAAAACAACCCTACATAATACAAAGGTATCTACGTCTCTGGGGATAGGATATATTCGGACACGTTCACAGAAAATATTAATAGTGAACCTGCATTTGTGTTCTTCACACCAGATTTTTAATAATATTTTATATTATTAAAAATACCTTTGTATTATACAAAACTGGTGGGGTTTACCTACTCATGTATGTTTCAATTATTCGTTTCAATTAGGGTTGTTTTAAATATATATATTTTATAGTAAAACCAGACCTTAAATCGCCAACAAATTGAATTTACCATAACATACAAAGGTCACGAAATAATGATCTTTATATATATATGTATATATATATATATATATATATATATATATATATACAATATACATATATATTTTCAGTATTTTGTAAAGAAGACTTGGGTAATTTAAAATGGAACAGTACACAATTGAACAACGTGCCAAAATCGTTGACCTTTATTTCTCAAATCAACGATCCATTGCGAGATATAATTTTTTTTAAAATATTCTCCATTAATATACTGTATTTAAAATTAAAAATATTTAATAATTATGTCTTAAATAAGAAGTTATAATGAACTCAAACCCCTTCGGTCATTGCGAGATATAATTTTTCATAATTAACTTAAAAATATTCTCCATTAATATACTGTATTTAAAATTAAAACAAATTAATAATTATGTCTTAAATAAGAAGTTATAATGAACTCAAACCCCTTCGGTCATTTTGGGCCATCCTATAATACCTATAATATTCAGTTTCCAAATTTCACTTGTGTATGTATAATCGTTCAAAGATAAGAGGGGGGGGGGACTTTTGAGAAGCACTGTATATATATATATTTCTCAAAAGTCCCCTCCCCCCTCTTATCTTTGGAACGATTATACATACACAAGTGAAATTTGGAAACTGAATATTATAGGTTATAAACTTCCCTACTAGTGATGATAGATGACGAAATCGTTATAGATGACGTCACAAGGCCATTGTGACCAATAATTTTAAATGGAACGCTACGGCAAGCGACACCTCTTTTAAAAGGTATCGAAAAAACCTATTCAATGATACTAATTTTGTTTGTGTTTGAGGCAGTTTTAATGGCTCATTAGTAAACATGAAAATTTAAATTCCATTCAGTATGATATTAAATACAGATTTAAGAAACAGTATGTACTTAAAGAAATTGCTCGAAGTGACCTCCATTTACTTCCTGACAGTAAAATATCCTATTTTTAAACTCTTCTCGTACTTCTTCAAATGTGTCTGCGGAAACAGCCTCACATTCTTCAACAATACGTTGTTTTAAAACGTCAATATTGTCAAGTTCAGTGGCGTCAACCTTCGATTTAAGGTACCCCCACAGAAAAAAATCCAAAGGTGTGAGGTCCGGTGATCGAGGTGGCCATTCCGTTGAACCTCGTCGTCCAATCCATCTACCAGGATACTCCTCATGCAAATACCGTCTTACTGCACCGTAATAGTGTGGAGGAGCACCATCCTGTTGGAATGTTATTTCCAAATTGCCGAATTCATCTGGATTATCTTCCAAAATTTCAAGGATTAACGGTTCTATTGCGTTTTGCAACATCTCCAGATAAACCTCACCAGTTAAATTAGTATTTAAAAAAAGAGGCCCAACGATGTGGTTTCCCAGGATACCTGCCCAAACATTCACCTTCTGGGGAAATTGGGTATGTGTTTCACGAAACAGGTGAGGATTTGCGTCCCTCCAATACCTCACATTCTGTGTATTTACATTTCCATTTAGATAGAAAGTACTTTCGTCACTAAAACAAATTGTTTTGACGTAGTCTGGCTGTTGGTTAATTTTAGTTTCCATATTTTCACAAAATTCTAGTCTTCGGTCTGGGTCGTCGTCTGAGAGTTGATGAACAATTTTTAATTTGTATGGATGAAATTTGTATTTTTTCAACACCCTGTGTACTGTACTTCGACTAACTTCACAGGTAGATGCAACTTGAGTTGTTGAAGAAGTAGGATTAACTCTTACTTCTGCCAGTATATCAATTTTTCTCTCATCAGAAATTTGTGGTCTGCCAGATCGTTTCGCATCATTAATACTACCCGTTGTTTCAAACTTACGAAGAAGCTCCCTTAAATAAGTCCTCGAAATGGGGCGATCGGGAAACCTCTCATTAAAAATGCGTTCTGCTGCATGAATATTTTGTCTAGTTTCACCAAGAATTAGGACCGCTGCTACTTTATCACCTAAAGCACGTACCATTTCGCTTCTTGAAGCACTTAAACTTTCGACTCACAAAACTATTAAAAGTACAAAAATATTAAAAGTACCATAAGCTGTAAAAACAGTGAGACGTTCGATCAACAATACACAAATTATTAAATGTACAAAAACTTGGACAATTACAAAAACGTCGAATATTGGAGACTAACAAAACGTCAGATTATTTGACAACTAACCATAGGCGGAGCTTGAATTTGGAATTTTAGTATTAACTTGACAATTTGACGTTTTAAAACAACGTATTGTTGCAGAATGTGAGAATGTGAGAGAATGTGAATGTGTTTCCGCAGACACATTTGAATAAGTACGAGAAGAGTTTAAAAATAGGATATTTTACTGTCAGGAAGTAAATGGAGGTCACTTCGAGCAATTTATTTAAGTACATACTGTTTCTTAAATCTGTATTTAATATCATACTGAATGGAATTTAAATTTTCATGTTTACTAATGAGCCATTAAAACTGCCTCAAACACAAACAAAATTAGTATCATTGAATAGGTTTTTTTGATACCTTTTAAAAGAGGTGTCGCTTGCCGTAGCGTTCCATTTAAAATTATTGGTCACAATGGCCTTGTGACGTCATCTATGACGATTTCGTCGTCTATCATCACTAGTAGGGGAGTTTATAACCTATAATATTCAGTATGTGTATGGATAATCGTTCCAAAGATAAGAGGGGGGGAGGGGACTTTTGAGAAGCACTGTATATATTGCAACGTTTGTCTTTTCGGGTTCTTAAATCAAACTAACGATAACTTTAGACACACACTATATTAATAATAAAACAACAATATAAAAACTAATTACTAACAATAAGAACATTTATGTATTTATATTTATGATCACTCCGCGAGGCTCTGGTATTGAATAATCTCCATCCCTTCCTCGACGATATATATATGAATTATTCTTCTCGAGCGTTCTACCTGTATCGAGAAAACGCCAGAGGTATGACTCATCCGATGACGCGCGATGCGTCATCGGATGAGTCGTCACAATATATACAGGATATATAAATAGCATTTTTATGAAAATATCTTTACCATTACTAAATTGTTAATTTTTGATAACGACCCTTTAACCTCCAATATGATTCGTAATGTTATATTCGGAGCATTTTTAGTAGTTGTCTAAAACCTTGCTCTATGTTTGCATCACATTAAGCTGTTTTAACAATTGGTTCAGGCGAGGATTACGCGCAGTCCTCCAAGCGAATATGGATTATTGATTAGTCTAATAACATTACTATTAAACGCAAATGTATAAACTAGGTTAATTTTTCCACACGATATTGTCATAAACAATCTTAGCACAGCTGTTTAATATTAAGGACTTCGATATCAGTTTCGATTGCCATTTTTCATTTAAATCTTACATTAACAATGTTATGCCATCATTTTGTAATATGTATTACGAAACTTGCGCTGCAAAATACTGAGTTTCAAAAGATTCAGGAAAGCTATCGCATTAATTAAAAGTCTTTATTTTTGGGTAAGAAACCTAGAATACGACATGGCTGTAATGTTAAATATTTTTCGCACTATTTATTAAAATAAAATCGAATGAGCTCAAGGAAATTTTTTAAATATTTATGGTCACAGATACAGAAGTAGTGGACCACCAAAATAATGATATTCGGTACTGCCATTCAGAAGTATTGTACCTCTTGCTAAAACATAACTTATACATGGCATCTAAGATTAGATTAAGAAGTATACTTATAAGGAAAAAGAAAGAAAACAGGTAGGTATATATTCCAGTTTTAAGATGAGACAAAAAATTGTTCATATTTCAATAACATAAGAATATGTAGAGCCAGCTTTTACCGGCGGGCCTTTATTGTCCGTCAGATGTCGCGAGATATATCTTATGAGCTGACGGTATATAATTGTGCTTATCTTGCGAGAGCGAATCTAAAGACGTCACTTCATAACTGCACTGAAGAGATCGTCAGATCGAAACACATGTGTCTGTATGTTGAAGTAACCATTGGTTGATACGCTGTGTATGTCGACGTATACAGATATAGATATGTTTTAACATATTTATATTAATTTGAATTCATAAAAATATGAGTTGAAAATGTGTCCAACTAATTCATTAGTAGTACGTTTTGGACATTGGAAACTCTAACAAAGCTACATTCAAAATTTGTTTTACACGCTTTGAAAGCCAATTCGTAGTTTATTACGAATATGATAAAAAAGGAATTTTGTGTGTGATAAAACACTACTTTTTGCGTTAAAAAAATTATTAAACATCCGAAGAAAAGTTAGAAAAGTGTTACTGTGATTCTGCTACTGCGCATGAAATTTTTCAAATGTTATTCGCTGCGTTTCGTTGTAATGTTATGAGCGCCCAGGTCTTTCGCTTACAGTGTTTTCCAAACAAAATACGTGATATGGTGTTGAAAAATCGCTAATTGAAGGTACTTGAAATAACTCAGCCTGTAAACATCTACACTGAACATGTATTCAATATCTTGAACGAGTATTTGAGCGCAATCCAAGTAAGTTTTTGCGGCGTTATATAATTGTGGACGAAACATGGATACATAAAGTCACGCCACAAACGAAAGAACAGTTGAAACAATGGATTTTCGTTGACGAATGAGCACCAAAGAAGGTGTTCGGGCAAAATAGATTTAATTTTGTATTTTTAGTTTTATTTAGATGTAGGTATAATATATTTAATTCTAGTTTTTAAATTGCAAATATTATATATTGTATATAGAAAAGGTCTTGGAGTTCTGAGATATCTTTAATATTGTTAATTACTTTAGGACTGGTCAGGTATTACATTTCTTCATTGTCTACAGTCTACAGTCATAAAAACTATTTATTTTTATTACAGGCACAATCCTCTGCATCCATTAGGTAAATAATGTATTTGAATAAGCATAATTATAATAGAATAAGTTTTATTGTACATATTTCCTGTTATATATTATTATAATAGATTTAATAATTTGTTTCGAGGCGATTCTGCGAACATTAGTTTATCTCTGTGCATTGCATATTTATTACTTTAAGAAGTATTTTATTTTCTATAATTAAGGGTTTCCGGCGTATATTGTTTATTTTAATACATTTATGACGTCGGAAACTACAGCATATACTTTTCTTGGAAAGGCAAAAATGGTTATATGGAATTTTGCGTATACTCTTTTTCATTGTTTTCTTCCTCTCTTTGACTGGTGGGGAGAAACCTTCTTGTCGAAAAATAAGAGAATGAAGAAACAGTTCTAAACAAGATCTCTTAGAGCTCACTACAGTTACAAGTACGAGCTCTTCGAGTTAAAGCTGAGGTCTCAGTGATCTAACAAACAGCTTATACTAAGATCTCAGTGATCTAAATAGGAGCAAATATTATTTACAAGCCAGTTTTTCTCGGTCTTTAGTATTAAGACCAGATACTGCATTTATTTAACGGAACTCCAAGATTAAACTTGTAAATATATTAGTGTAAACAAAAAATATTGTATTATTTCAACACATACTTCGGTCTACACATACCGACTTCCTTCAAACCAGGAGGAAAAAACAGAAGGCAAAAGTGGTTCCATCTGCCGGAATGGTTGTGACTATATGTTTTGAAATTCGCACATCTATCTCGATTATTTGAAAAATGGGGGAACGATCATGTTAATTTATTGGACCATTTCAATGTTGGATTAAAAAAAAGACCACATTCGACAAAGAAAAAAGTGTTGTTTCACTAGGATGTTGCACAAGCTCATTCGTCTGCAATATTAACGGCTAAATTGGTAGAATTACATTTAAAATTGCAGGTCTTATCACCCATGTTCATCTGATGTGGCCCATTGTGATTTATTTTATTCGCGAACCTGAAGAAAAGGATTAGCGGACGGAGATTTACATGGAATGAGAAGGTTATCGCTGAAACAAAGGTTTATTTTGTAGTTTCGGAAATTTTATTTTTTTGGAAGACAGAAAAAAGTTAGAATATCGCTGGTTTAAGCGAATATCGAGTTAAAAAGTGAGAAAAATAATTTTTGTTTCGACCAACAATAGTTTATTGTTGAAAAGTAAGGTACTTGTCAAATATTGAATTATTAAAATTACCTAAGTAGTGTAGGATAAGTACTAATGATCTGCTAGTGCTATTTTTATCAAAGACTAGATTTTAAAGCCTCACTTTTAAGGTAAAAATCTGCAACTTGATATTTTGTCAAATATATTGGGTTTTTCAAAGGGATACAACAATTTTGTATTTAAATACAAACGCACCTTTAAATTTTTTTTCTGATCTGTCAATGTCAAAACGTCATTCAAGTTTTACATTTTTATCATGGTGAAGTTCACGAAAGGGCAACGTTTGGAAATTATTAAAAATGACTATGGAAGTTCTGACTCGATGGCCGCAACTTAAAGAGCGCTTACCCCAATTTACAATCGTAATAATCGTTCCACCAGACAGGCTGTGCGTGTTATAGTGGATAATTTCGAATCAACAATAGTTTTTACTATTGATTATTCCTGTGCCAATGAGACAACGCACCGGTCAAAGTACTGAAAATATCGCAGCCGTAAGTGCTTCAGTTGAAAATGAGCCAAATATGTCGATTCCACGCCGTACACAAGAATTGGGAATCTTTCGGTCCACATTGTGACGGATTTTGCGTAAAGATCTTGGCTTACACCCTTATAAGATCAAATTATCTCAAGAAGTGAAGCCTGTTGACCATTTAAAGCACCGATACTTCTCCGATTGGACTCTGCAAAAGTTTGAACAAATCCTGAATTTCATTGAAAAATAATCTTCAGCGATGATGTTCATTTTTGGTTTAATGGATTTGTCAATAAGCAAAATATGCATTATTAGAGACAACAAATCCACATGTGCTTCAAGAGACTCCATTGCATCCACAAAAAGTGACCGTATGGTGTCTATTTCATGCCGGAGGTGTGATTGGACTGTATTTTTCGTCGATAAAAATTATCATCATGTTACGCTCAATGGAGTTCGCGATCATGCCATGTTGGAAGACTATTTTTGACCAGAATTGGATGGACTTGACATCGGTGATATGTGGTTCCAACAAGATGGTGCCACATGCTTCTCAGCTGGTCAAACAATTGATCTATTGAAGGAGAAGTTCGGTAATCGTGTAATCTCGACGGTGGTCATATGAGCGATATCGAATTCCATACTTAAATTTAACATGTGTACTACACCTGGAATAACTTTCAGCCAGATATCTCAATTATTCTGTTATATTTAAATACAAAATTGTTATGTCCCTATTGAAAAACCCGCTATATACTTAAATATTCATCCAATTCATTATCCCTTACATTTATAGATAAACCAAAAAGCACTAACATGAAATAAATAAGACAAAATGTGAAGTTAAATAAGAAATTCTGCATAAACACTAACTCGGTATGTAAGTACGTAAAAAATTAAGGACACACATTTCCATCTTATTATACAATACGTAGTACGCCATCTACATTTCCTGCGAACATCGACGACGAAAAGTTAGAAAAAGAACGTATCTGAACTTAAAATTGGATTACTGGATTACGAATGCTATTGTTTAGTCCCTCTCGTGTGTGTCTATCTTCGTTCCGTTATCAGTCTGGCTCGTCTTTCGTTTCACTCTGACGTGATCGCATGTCAAAAACTCGATCTAACTGAAGCAACATATGACTTATTTCCCTAGGGCAGGTTTACCTCTTGCATGCCAATGTCTCGTGGCGTGGCTTCTTTTGCCCAACTCGTATCGTATTATATGCCCTCCATCAATACATTTGTATCAGTTGAACTTATTTTTGCCAAAGTATTGGTTTCTTTCGAATTTATATTTATAAGGGATGAGAATAAATTATGTAAAACTCGGGGTTATACCATTGCCGAAGTTAGAAGTTAATAACGGTATTTTTTCGACATAAATTCGTTATCGAAATGATTGAAATATGAATATACCTAATGTATTACTGGCGGTATATATTGCCACCAATACGGTAGGGAAATTCTTCAATTCAGAATAATTTTTTAATACAAATATAGTCAATAACAACATTTTTGGTATGTTAATTATACATATATGCACATGCATAAAAAAGCTATGCTGGACAATGAATAAAACGAAAGCAAGACGTATTTAATAAGAAAAAAAAAACATAAATACTACAAATTGTAATGAATTTATAACAGATAGAAAATAAAAGACATCAAATCATAAAAGATATTCTCATCCTCAAAGTAAGAAATAATTGCATTAAAATTTAATTGAATTTGCACATATACCTCTAACCCATTCATAAACCGAAACAATTACACAGGTCTACAGTGATTTTGATGTTTGAAAGCTGTTTGCTAATTTGTATATGTTTGGGGGCCCTTATTCCAAAAAACGCCATATTTTTGCTCTATCACATAATTTTTTTTTATAGCGCTCTATATCTTAAAAATGTTAATTTATTAATATACATACCTATGACAAGAATTTGTTTGTTCCATGTTAGGCATGATTTTTAAATGAATTGATTTTTATGAAATTAAATGTGATTTGGCAACACTGGTTAATATTAGATTTCTCAGCAAAGCAACAGAGTAGGCGCAGAAGCGTCAATACAACGTTGAAACCTGCTTTGTGACCTTAAACTGCTGTGCATGCTACTAGGACAACAAGGAGGTTATACAAAATTTCCATGCTTTATTTGTGAGTGGGATAGTCGAGCAAGGGATAGACATTGGACTCAAATAGAATGGCCCTCTAGAACAAGCCTTACAACTGGTAGCAAAAATATATTAAGAGATAGCTTGGTTGACCCCAAAAAAGTTTTACTGCCTCCTCTCCATATCAAACTTGGCTTGATAAAGCAGTTTGTTAAAGCCCTAGCCAAAAATGGACAGTGTTTTAAATATATATCCGAGGCCAAGTTAAAAGAAGGTATTTTTGTTGGGCCGTAGATAAGAACATGATGCAAAGACAAGGATCTTCAAAACACAATGATCAATGTCGAGAAAAACGCCTGGGTTTCATTTAAAGAAGTAATTGATAAGTTTCTTGGGAACTCTAAGGACGAAAACTACGAAAATATTGTTCAAAATATGTTACAAAACTTTCATCGTCTAGGTTGTAATATGAGTTTGAAAGTGCATTTCCTGTTTTCACACTTGAACTATTTTCCTGAAAATCTTGGAGCAGTTAGCGAAGAACAGGGAGAGAGGTTTCACCAAGACATTAAGGAAATGGAACGGCGATACCAAGGTAGATGGAGCATAACGATGATGGCGGACTACTGCTGGATGTTAAAACGGGATATGCCCTTAAAAACATACAACCGAATGTCCGGACAACGCAGCTTTCTGGCAAAAAGGCAAAGATTTCACTTAAAAAAGACTGAGTAAAGTATTTTTTCCACTTTTTTAACTTGTATTCCACCTTTTTACTCAATAAACAAATAATTTTTTTTAGAAATATCGTTTCTTTCATTTAATATTTGCAAAAAAACCTTACGTGATACAAATAAATGCACAGAATTTTTGAAATCAGCCTACCAAAATTATATAAAATCACTTTTCAAAATAAAAACATCTGTCAAAAAGTTTAATTTTGTAGACCTGTGTTATTTATCTTCACGTCGCATTGTAACATGTTATGTATTTATACTAACGCTAGAAACTTACGAGTCTGAACCTGTCAAAGCGTATCTACAGTAGATGCCCGAGGTTGAGAGAGTCACATATAAACAGTATAAAAATGGATCATGTCGAGCAGCGAGCGGTAATTAAATACTTACGTTTAAAAGAGACGCAAATTCATCAAGATTTGGTGGATACATTACAGTAGAGGCAGTATCATATGACATAGTTAAAAGGCGCTGTCGTGAGTTTCAATGTGGTAGACAGTCGTGTACAGAACAACATACAGGTGGAGCGCCCACAACCCAAGAAACTGTTAAAAATGTTGAAGGCGTAATTTTGCGTAATTTTAGTAGATTTCCTACAGAAGGGGCCCACAATTACAGGTGCTTATTATGCCAATTTAATTCTCGAATTACGTGGCTTGATCAAAGAAAAACGTTTGGGGAAGTTGCGCAAAGGTATTCCCTTGCATCAGGAAAACGCAACCAGTCACAGGTCCGTCATTGCAACAGCTACAATAGCTCAAGCAGGCGTGGAATTAGTTGAGTATCCGAGGTATTCGACAGATTGGCCCCCAACGATTACCGACTATTTCCAAAACTTAAAGAACAATTGCGTGGTAAACGATTTCCGTCAGATAATGATGTGATATATGTGGTAAATCAATGGTTTGCAGAGGTTGCACAATCTTTTTTTGAGAAGCATTGAAAATGCATCGATGGGAAAAATGTGTTAACCTTAACGGAGACTATGTTGAAAAATAAAAGTAAGATATTTGATATTTTTTTATTATTAGTGAGTCAGGGGTGGAGCAAACGAAATCGACCCTCGTATATGCGAGGGGCTTTTACAAATATCTTTTAACGTTATTTATCAAACTTTTTTCTTTCTCAATTGTATTTATTTTCTATGCCAAAGAAGTAATATGATCTAAATTCGGATAGAAATTTTTTAAATTACTTCCGGTATTTATCATACACAATGCTGCACTTGAAATTATTAAAAATTACTTTCTCAGATGAAACAGTTAAAGGAAGGTAAGAAAATTTGACAACCTTCAACTATTTCGTTCAACTAAAAATAGTATTATTATTTATTTTATCCAGAATTTTACAGCTTTAAAAAGATTTGCTATTTTTCATGTACACCGGTTCACAAGAAAGTTTTGAAAATTATAGACCTATGGCGATTTTACCAAATTTCAGTAAAATTTTTGAGCCGATTTTATTTATCGATATTCTTTATAATACACGCCTCTATATATCTAGAAACATGAGTGTTTGCCATCGCTGTTTACTATTACTAAACTGACGAATGACTCACAATGTATACGAGGTGCTGGATTATAATGGTCAACTAGATGTTGTATATACAAGGCAACTCTGTATTAGAGCTTATTACCTCATATGTTTTGAATGGAACGAACTATGTATTTTATAATGGCTTTTACTCTTACCAATTTGTTTCAATATTCGGCATTCCAGGTTTCAGCTACAGTGATATATTGACAAAAAAATCTCTTGGATTTCGGTTAGTCATATAGTCATCTGAAATTGTAACACGAGATCGCATTAGAACAACAATAGGTAGGGCACCCTTGTTACGGTTAGCTTTTTTATATTTAAATGTTAATACCCGCGTTCGGTTGATATGTGTGCGACAGTCCCATACGCTTTTATTCGGCAATAGCTTTTTATAATTATATGATCTTTATGAATAATTTCTATATAAATTACTGTAAATGAAGGCCCATGATTTTCAGCATCTTCTATGCTCATATGACTACTTTTGAAAGCAGAGAAACACTTACTGTCACTTACAATTATTGCTTCTAGGATTCCACGCTAGAACTGTGTCTTTGGCACTGCTTCCTCCTTGATCGAAGTTTTATCCACTGTCCACAAAGGACATCTTCAGGGATGTTTCTACTAATGTCGTTGCTGCACTTAAATTTATACAATAGAATAGTAGTAGCTCTGAAAATATATCGCCTGCAACAGTGGACAAAACGTGGGCTAAGAAGGAAATAGTTCCAAAGACGCGGTTTCAGCTCGGAATCCTAGAAGCAATCATAAACAACGGCTGCGGAAGCCTACAAGCCAGATTCACCTACAAATCATTCCATTGAAAGGAGCAGATTCATCATAATATTGATCTTTTCTTCAATGTTTTTTCCAGGTAAAAAATAATATTTACTAACACTCGAAATTCCTTTTCTCCATATTAACATACTCATAAAAACAACAACTAGTTTACTTTCAACGATTTTAAAAACTTATTTATCTGATAAATTTAGGCGAAATTTTGACAATAGGCTCCTAAAACATTACTGAAGTCAGCAATATACTCACCATGGTGAGAGCTTTTCTTTTATACTGTTCTTCGGCATTGTTCTGATATTAATGTCCAGCAATAATCAGTAAGCATTTCACTATTCCACTATAATACTTACGGGTCATGGTACTGGCAGGGCTTTCGAATGAGGTACTGGGCGAGTAGCATAATGGAGACTAGCGTAACTAATATTTTTCTTATTTTTGTTGGAAAACCCGAAAGTTTTTGTGCAGCAAAAGTAGCAATTAGTCGAACGATCCCTTTGTTCACGCCAAATCATAGATCTTGCAAATGGCATAGCGCTTTTCTTAACATTTGATCGGCCCCTCAGAGTAACAGCACAGCGGGTCCAGCAAACGCTGGGAGCCCATGGCTTGTCTTGATATTCAATGGTTAAGGCAAAATAGTGAAATATAACTTTTCTATTTAAGGTCTAAGATTTTGTTTATACTGGTGGGTAGTTAATTCTCCACATACATAACAGAAACTGTTTGGATTATTTACACCTACGCGACATTATGAAATGAAAATGCGTTCAGCTATCACAAACCGACTTACATTGCATCGAAAGAACCGCGTGGTAGTTCTGTATATACCCACGTAACCAGCTATCTACCAATTCTTAATTTGATTGGTTACAGAGTAAAAATGGACGTGGTTTAAGTGCTC
This sequence comes from Melolontha melolontha, assembly GCA_935421215.2. Lineage (NCBI taxonomy): Eukaryota > Metazoa > Arthropoda > Insecta > Coleoptera > Scarabaeidae > Melolontha > Melolontha melolontha. The sequence continues at coordinate 89,856,779 of OW285237.1, read as the reverse complement.
TGACGTAGGAAACACGCAAGGACAGGTTCAGACATGTCCACTCAATGTTCAGCAGAACAATATTTTTAGTAGTATCTTTCTTATATAAAAGTAGCATTGAAATTTTGTAAAATTTAATGCGTTTTTTTTTAAACTATTTAAGATAATATCTCGAAATCCTGACGTAATGGAGCAAATTTTAAATCAGATTCAGAATCAGTATGACAAAAGACATAAACTACACATATTCGTCTTCTTCTTTTCCTTCTTCGTACTCTAAGCAATAATGCTTGTTAGTTTCCTAGCCCGTCTGTTGTTGTTCTTGCGATATTAACTGCCAGCTGTCGTGCCATCTTTTGTGGGGTCGGCCTGGTGGTCTCCTTCCCATCGGTTTTCCGTTTCTCGCCTTTTTTACCAATCGATCGTCCGGCATTCGACTTATGTGTTCGTTCCAGTTTCTTCTTCGTTCTCTCGTCCATTGTACGATATTCTTTATCCCACACTGCTCTCTGATATCCAAGCTGCGTCTCCTGTCGAGCAATGAATGACCAGTGATTGCTCTCAAGGCAGCCATTTCGGTTGTTCGTAGTAGCCGCTTTGTTGTTGCTGTATCGGCTCATGTCTCTGCCACATACCTCATAACAAGTCTGATGCAGGTCTGGTATATTTTTGTCTTGCACTCTATAGTCAGGTACTTATTCTTCTATATTGTATTTTTAAGATATCCTGATAGTTTAGATGCTTTTTTTGTTTGACTTCGTCATTGGCGAACCGCTGAGATATAAGCCATCGTTTCATGTATGGAAAGAGGTGAAAATCACTGGAAGCCAAGTGCGGGTTGTAGTGGGGTGATCAAGAACGCCCCATTTGAACTTTGCCAAAAGTTCATTTGCTCTTTAAGCTGTGTGAGGGCGAGCATTGTCGTGAACAAACAGAACAACACCAAATGTCAGCAGACCACGACGCTTGTTTTGGATAGCGCGTCGTAGTCTTTTCAAAGTTTCACAATAGACTGCAGAAGTGATTGTCGTACCACGCTCCGTAAAATCAACGAACAAGATGCTCTTAGCATCCTAAAACACCGTAACCATCAATTTCCTCGTAGAGAGTTTGACGAGCTTTCTTTGGCTTTAGAGAAACTGGATGACCCCATTGCACTGACTGCTGTTTTGTCTCAGCATTCACATAGGCTACCCAAGTCTTATCTCCAGTAACGATCCTGTTAAAAATTCTTCTCCTTCAACGTCATACCGACAAAGAAAGTCTATGGCAGAACTCATTCTTTTAATTTTGTGGTCGTCGGTAAGCAGTTTTGGTATCCAACGAGCATAAAACGTGGTAGCCTAGTCTTTCTGTCACTAACTCGTATAGAAGACTCCTAGAAATTTCGGGGAAATGATCGGAAACTTCCGAGATTGTAAAGCGACGGTCAACACGAATTTTTTCATTCACTCTGTTCAGTAAGTCATTACTGACAAGAGATGGCCTACCGCTCCTGGCTTCATCGTGAACGTTAGTTCTTCCATTAAAAAGCGTACCCATTGACGGACTACACCTTAACTCATAATGTTTAGCCCATACACCGCACACAATTTACGATGAATTTCAGCTGCTGAGTGATTTTTCGCACAAATAAATCTTATTAGGCTACGTACTTCACACTTGGCGGAATTTTCTATTGCGGCACACATGTTTACAGGTTAGATATCGAGAATGCGCGACCGTATGATACTCCCCTTGCAAAGCTAGAAGCGTACTGAATCACTGCGCACACTGATGTTAGAATAGTGGCGCTACCCCCACTACTTACCGCGCTACCCATAAACGGCGGTTACTTTGTGGACCACCCTTGTACATATAAGGCCAGGGCGTTGTATTCTAATGCCTTGTCTGCAATATGATGCACAACAAATATAGCGGCTATGGTTGATCTATTCTGCCTGAAGCCCTGTAGTTATTCTGCCAGCGGGAGATGGTCTGTTCGAACTTTTGTGTTATTATTTTCGTGAACAATTTCCCTATTGTGTTTAATAATACTATCCTTCTATAATTGTTCGAGTATTTTTTGTTGCCTTTTTTAAATATAGGGATCATGATGCCCTTCGTCCATTCTGAGGAGACTATTTGCTGTAGCAGGATGCCGTTGTAGAGTTTATGGAGTTCCGCTGATAGTGCATTCCCACTATACTTGATCAGTTCGTCTGGTATGTTGTCCTGGCCCAGTGTTTTTGTTTATATTTCTTCCAATATTATTGTTTCATTGGTTTCCTGTTCGTTTTTCGTGGTGTCTCGTTGTAGTTGTTAGTTTTCTGCCCGTTGTTTGTCCTGATCTTGTATGCGCTCGAAATGTTCAACACATTGTTCTTGATTTATATCGCTGACCTGTACTGTCTCGTTTAATTCTCGTTTCATGCCCCTGTACACGTATTGGTGTATAAAAAAACTAAATTGTGTTGACCAGTGTACTTTGGCTAGGTATTTAAGATTATGGACAATAACACCCTGACAAAACATTTAATGAATAGGTTCATGCAGAAGCTAGGTATTAATCCTAATGAATATATGTACAATTCAGACAAAGTTCTACATATATATAAAGTTGAAAACTAATTTAAAATTACATCAACGTCGATTAAGATTTCGTTTAATTTAAATAAAATAATTCACTAGAGAGTTGATTTCATATTTACCAAGAAAAGAATCAAATAATTGATACATAAATCTAAAAGCAAAATTAACACAATTCAAATTTATTACATGGAAGCGAATATTTAAATATTTTTCTTTTTACTTCATATAGACCCATACTCCGCACACCAGAATTGATTTTATCATTGCAATGTAGTAAATAACAAATCTTATACCACGTGTTAATGTGGAATTTCTTTGGACACTAGGAGATGAACGCTATTGCGTAACTAAGTGGCTGAATTATACGCAACAGAGCATGAAATTAGCAATTAAACGTTTTAGTATGCGTCAATGTAAAGAAATGCGAGCGAGTTTCGCGAACGTGCAAGGTGTGCTTAATGCGCGATAGAAATTGCGCTGCGAACACCTGTTTGTGAGTTTTATTATCGGCAGGGTGCATCCTTATTTAACTTTTATATCAAATGCAGCTGTGACAAAAATAAAATATTTATAGATAAATGTTTATAAGTATTCGCGTGTTATTATTATTGATCTAATTATAAAATGTAAAACCTATTTGAAATATTTATATCGAATTTAAATTATCGGATACACATTAAAACGTAAGTATAAGTACGTATTCTGCTTAAGGACCTTGTATTTACTTGATTGATAACTTTTTCTTCATTCGTTCTTTTTTTCATTTGTGTCGTGTACCAAGAAAATACAATCAATGACCAGATAATACGAGAAAATGAAAAGGAGCGTATTCATCCTAAGAAAGGCTTCTGATTCTATTGTGTTCATGCATAAGTTCGTAGCGTTTTTGTTGAACTCAAAATTTACTATTTTTTTAACAAATAAAATATATGATTTAATCAAGAATATATTCTCCTCCATTACTTACGATTACCTCCTAACGGTCTGGCAATTTTTCGATTCCACGTCTGAAATTTGGTCAAGAAATTTGATGGTTTGGAAGTGAAGAAGTTGCCATGTCAATTTTGACACGCTACATGATTATTAAAGACAATTTCTCGATGGTTGTTTCATAGAGAAATCTGACCAAGAGAGATCAGGAGAATGTGGGATGACCTCCCCACCTAGTTCTTGAATAGCTGCTTTTGAAATGCCACCAGCATAATAACGAGCGTTAACATCCTGCAAAATGACTTGCTGCTGTATTTCCAGTCTTACTTCTTGAATTGCGACATCAGCCCGACAACAGTTCTCATCAATCTCATCAGTGACGGTTTCATTCGTGTGATAAGTAAATCATAGTAGACGATGTCATATTTGGTTCGCCAAATGCACAACAATAGCTTACTCGGATGAGTATTAGCTTTTGTTCGGGAAGGCCATTTTTTGTGTACTCGATGTTAACGTGAACACACAATTTTTTATTATCAATAACAATGTGGGACAAAAACGGTAGATATTGTCGATGAGCTAAACCATGACGTGCTAGAACACGGCCGCAAATGGTGAAACGAGGATTCATGCTGTTTTCGCTCAAAACAGGCGGCAATCAAACGCCCAGTTTTTAAATTTTTCTCATGAAAGGCAAAGGTCGCATTATGGTCGAGTGGCTATAATCCTTTATAATGGCCAATTTCCAAGTTGATTGGCGTCGGCCATCACGAATTAAAGCGTTAAGATGGTCTTCATCAAAGCCCGATGGTCTTCCTGAACGTAGAAAATACTTTTTTTTTAAATTATGCTCCTCAAATGGAGAAAATCATTTCTGTACTATATCCAACTTTCTTATCAAATTTGACTTGAAGATATCTCACATGTGTTTTACCTTCGATCTCAATGTTATTCAACAGGTAAATGGAATTATTTCTGGTTGTTTTCCTAGCGAAGAATATAAAACAGCATTTCTCTATATTCAAATTTGATTTATGTAATGAACAGCAATTGCTGATCACATCGAAATTCATTTAAAGGAGATCCATAGCTTACCTATTATTTACAGTGTGATAAATTTTGAAATAATCGCCAAATTTTTAAATCGTCACCATCAGTACAGCAACTAATTAAGTCATTAATGATATATACAGGCTGATTCATTTTCGGCCCTCACCATGGGGATCTCGCTTATTACTGGAGATAGAGTATAGGTTTAAATTTGGCAAAATTGTTAAATTTTGTGTTTGTTATAAATCCGTAAAGAAAATAGACCGGTGACAAATGACCTTCGTTATTTAAAAAAAAAACGCGAAAACCCCATTTTCTTCTTTTACCTGTAGCACCGACATTTGGCCTTGTAGAGAAAAAATAAAAACACATCTTTGTGGCCATTTCTAAACCTCTATCTAATGGTGTACTCTAAATTTTTATACGACGTTTCCTTTCTTTCTGGCCATCATCAACTATCTAATTTCTTATAGGCGCCATATTGGATTTAGACATCTTCAGAAAGAGCTTTTTTTCTGATTTCAACCATGTACCACATGCTGACTAAAGTTTTTGACATTAGGTTTTATTTGAAAGAATAAATTATAAAAAATGCTATATTACTTTATATTAATTTAATGTTTGCTTTCACCGCTGAGTGAAAATCAACTGTTTCTCGTACTTAATAGGGTTTCTTCTTGTTATAGACCATTTATGGATAATTTGTTGAATATCCGATCTTACAGAAGGTTTAAAAGCGTAAATTAGCTACTAAAAATACAAGCATTTTTCATTAATTCAAATCTAAAAAGAAATAATTAGCAAATGATCCATCCTAGGTGCATCAAATGAGGTATCAATAGAAAGCGTAGTAAAAGGATTTTTCAATGAGCTAAAAATATACAGGTTGTTCCATTTAAAAATTATGAGATTTCTTCGATTTTGCGAAATTATGAACACCCTGTATAACGCGAGCAGTTGCAGAATTTATTTCACGTAGCAACGAAAGTGCATACTAGTAGAAAATATTCTATTCTATTGGTTTCGGATCTTTTGATTTTCCTTATGCAGAATAGCCTACTGAAATGTATCAATTTATCAAGTAAAATAATTATTTACACAGAAACTATCAACTTTAGACCTATACAACATTATATCGATGTAACCAGCTTTCAAGTGCGGATCATTTTATCTATTAATATACAGGGTGTTCCATTTAAAAAAATGCAACTTTAGTCTGGCATTTCCATCTGGAACATCCTGTATAAAGCAAAATATTTTTAAAACGTGCGCTTGATGGTACAGAAGGATATCCGATGACTAAATATTTGACTAACTTTCAAATACGCGTGTAATCTTCCGTCCCCGCTTCGTTGCCGGACCCTGTATATATATATGTATATATATATATACATATATATATATATATATATATACATATATATATATATATACATATATATATATTGTTGTGATGCATGTTATCCATATAGAGCTGCATCTAAAATAGGAAGAATAAGACATACAAAGTGAAAAAGGGTTATAATATAATGGTTATATAAATAATATTATTAAGTCTTAGTAGTATCGAAGTGCATATGTATTTTTATAACGATCATTTCATTCTTTAAATTTCTATATACATTTTCCTTTCATTATTTAATTTTATTATATCATATTCAAATTTTCAAATATTAGCGCGAAAAACATATTCAAATCCATATGCAACTTTGTATTATATCGACACTAGTAAGACACGCCTACAAATTGACATCTCGCTAGGTTTACATTTATCATGCGCAGTATGCGATTTGTATCATTCAAATTTATCTTAACCTAACTTGGTAATTTATAATATAATTTTTAAAATCATTTAGATATTCTAAATTAATCAAATACTTTTTATATAAAATTGTTAAAAGGGTAAATCATCGAGATTATTGATATCAATAGATAGCGTGTTTGGTAATATTCAGACAAGTGCTGTCGGATAATTCGATCCTTGAATTTGAAAAAATAAATAGACGCATCTTTTTAGACCAAGCCTTAGAAATCTTGTATAAAACACAAATTTAAATTATAAATTCAGCTAAAAGTGATAAAAAGTATCCAGAATATTAATTAACTCGATCGTCAAGTGAATTACTACAAGAATTTTCGGTAATAACGAACTTTCAAACAATATAGCGTCACAGACGTAGTTCCACCGAAAACGATAGAAAATCAGAAGAATTATATATAAGAATCCATCGCCGAACTTCAACAATATAGTCTAACGTACATCAACAACGATACCTGAAATTCTACAGCCAGAAACGAGCGCAGTGAGTAATTAGGCACCGAAGACGAAGTCCGAGGAAAATCTACGATAGCGTCTGCGTAAACAGCCACCTACACCGCCATCATTTTGTGCTGCACCCGAACATTTTTGGATCACCGAGGATCTTCCCAATTCACACAGACGATCTACAAACATACATCAGCATCATTATTATAACAGGTTTTCAGATAATATTTATTTTTTTTTCAAAAATCAAATTCTTTAAACTTTTATTTTATAATCTTCTCGAATTATTTACCTAATCTACCACGTCCTGTCATGATCTTTATATTTAATTAAACAACCTATTTATATCTTAGAGATAACAATAAAAGGGTACTCACCATAATTGTAATAAGAGTATTCACATTTATATTCATATTATTTATTAGTTTAACACACATAACCTCTTTTCACATTAGTAACACCTTGTTGTTTATGCGTATATGCAGTTTCGTTAATATCACATTTGTAATACGTTATATTTTTACAGTTTCCTTTAATTTAATAAACATAATATTTTTAATTTTACATGAATCTTTTATTTGTTCATATTTATTTGTAGGAGTTATTATATTAAGCGTCAACATTAATATTATTCTCTTTTTTGGAAGCAACAACCTAAAACTCACAACGAGCCCGAGATCACCCACATTTAGTAAAGTTTTATTAAATATAGTTTCTTGCTTTCCGACTAGTTGGCTATTTGAGATAAAGATAGCGCAATCTGGGGTGAGATTTTATAAATTAAGGCGCCCGACTAATCTTTTCAAATACATAATTTTATCTTACACTTTTATCTCATTAACATTTTATAATCTCACCACAGCCCATTATAAAAGGGGGACGTTATCATTTGTCGCCGACAACGTGGGCCTGTTGCTTCTTGTTGATAACTCATCTACAAAGTTAAATATTGCAAATAATTGATACTTTTCAAATTGTTTCATATATTATATAGACAAAAAGGTGTAGATTATTATTGTCGTTGTGTGTACATGTTTTTCCTATTATAACAGCAGATTGTTACCTTTATTTCACTACATCGCAGACTTTGGAGGATTCTAGGACATATTAAAGGTTAGTGAAAGGGAAAATATCACCTTGTGCTTACGTTATTTTATTTAACTTTTGATTCACTAATAAAATTACGGTGTCTCGAGTATTATTATTCATATTTTAAACATAACTTTGTATTTTTCAACTATTTATTATTATCATACTTTAAAAATAAAGGATACATCTTTATATAAATTCACTAAACTTTATAAATTTAATAAATATCAAAATGGATACTCGACATAGAACCAAAGCAGTTAAGGACAGTACTGAAGAAGATAGGGTTGAACAGGGAGACATTCCCGTGGCACAAGCGTCTACAACTGAAGGGGTAAGTCCACCAGACAATGGCCAGGTAATGAACATGTTACAGGTACTAATGACACAAATGACTAATTTGAAACAAGATTTAAAACTAGAAATGAATGACTTAAAACAAGAACTAACTAATAGTAATAATAAATTAGATCATACTAATAATAAAATAGATACAAATAACGATAACCTAAAACAAGACTTAACAAACAAATTAGACACTAACAATGAAAACTTAAAACAAGAACTAACTAATATGAAAACAGACATAAGCAACATGAATAGTGATCTAACAACTAAATTAGAGATAAACATGAACAATATTAATCAAAAATTTGAAATAAATAATGCAAACATCGATAACAAATTAAGTGCTTTCAAAGTTGATTTAGAGGGTAAGATAGCAGAAATTTCTACAGCTCAGAAAAACATGGAAGAAAACGAACTCAAGTACTTAATTAAACTTGAGGAAACCGTTAATCTACAGAATTTACATTGGGCTAAGCAGTTAGAGACCGCAACTACGGAAATTCAAAATAATACTGAACAGAGACTTAAAACTACAACACAAGACATACAACAAAACATAGACAAAATGATTTCTGAAAATAATAATTTGTTTAATACAAAATTGACCAATTTTAACAAATTAAATAATGATAACACAGAACAATTAAAATCATCGTTAAACCAATACAAAGATCATAATAAACAAGAAATCAATATTGTCAGACAAAATTTAGATACTATAACTATAACTAATAATGAAAATTATACGACTACACAGACTAACATTAAACGATTGGAAAATAAAATAAAAGGCTATTTTACATCAACTAATTATATTAATACTAATAACAGCTCTATAAAGATAGAAAATTTACATCATTTCGACGGGGATATCACACGTGTACATCCTATGACGTATCTTAGTTGTCTTTTACGCTACTTAGAGGATATACCTGAGGAGAAGCAGAGGATGGAGGTCATACGAGTAACTTTACGTTACAGTGCACAGGAGTGGTTTCAAAGAATTGAGGACCATTGCAATTCTCTTGACCAATTTGTTACACTCTTTAAGAAGAATTATTGGGACGAAACGCAACAAAACAGAGCTAGAATACGGTTGTTGACAGGCAAATATCGATTGGGACAAGTATCACGCGAGACATACGCTTCCCGTATCTATAACCAGTGTAAACACCTGAATGACATGGAAGAATCAATGATTGCCAGGCAGCTCCTAAATCATTTCATCTACACCGATACACAGGCTATCATATGTCAAAGAGTTACGGATATGGACTCTCTCATAGACATAATGAGACGTCTAGATGATTATTCGGAGAATAACCATCAGCCACAACACATATATCGCAATCCCAACTCTCGCAATCATCCGTCACAAAATTCAAATAATCCGAACAATAACCCAAATAACTCACCACCGCAACGTTATAATAATTTCAACAACAATAATAGAAATCAAAATTTTACAAGATCATATAATAATAATAACAATTCTAACAATAATATGTACAATGATCGGGATAATAATAATTCAAACAATCCATCAAATAGACCTAATTACAACTACCAGTCATCCAGATACAACAGTAATAATTATTTCAATAATTACAATCGCACTACGGATCGACAAACAAACAATAACAATACAAACCATAATACTAATCAACAAGGAAGAGGATTTAATCATATCCGTAATCGTGGACGTGGTCACGTAAATAATATTAACAGACGTCATCGATCTGTATCGCCGATACGAACAAATATGGAAGAGGTATTAAAAAAAACGCCAATTTTAACAGAGGACCTCTACACCAATCCAACACAAGGCCCATCATCAGCACAAAATTAAAAACCCATGACGACTGTAACATACCTTTTAAATTTGAAAATATTACTTTCTATCAACATCCGGAAGAATTCATTACTGTAGAAGATGCAGGCAATCAAACTACCCAAATATATACTTTACCTATTGTAAAATTAAAATTCGAAAATATCTTTTTATATTGCTTAATCGATACAGGAGCGGAAATAACTTTATTAAAGGCAGAGAAAGCTACGAATATACGGGGATACGAGAAGAACATTGTAAAAACGAAAGGGACAGATATCATTGCAGCGAACGGAAAACGCATGGGGACGGTAACAAAACAATTATCAACAGAAATATTAGTCGACAAATCAAAATACATCATACATTGCTATATTATAGACAAACTACAATACGACTGTATTATAGGTATTGACAGTATTAAAAAACTCAAAATGATCTTAGATTTCGAAAATGGTATACTAAATATAGATGTGAATAAAGTTATATTTGAAAAACAATTATCAGAAGAAGAGTTAAAAGGTTATAACCTATATAAGAAGGAAGTGCTTACGAGTGAAATAAATAATATTATATTAAATAATGAACCGTGCAATAGAAGAGATTACGAGGGGAATAATGAAACAGATGGAAAAATAATAGAATTTAATAATACAAATATTGGAATAGAGAGAATGGTAGTTAGGCAAGGAACGAAGGATAGTCACGAGCGAGGAGATGTTGTGGAAGTTAGAATGGATAATCAAGTAGCGAAAACAATAAATAATTATGATGATATAAAGAATTTTATAGAGAACTCTAAGATACCAGATACAACTGTCATACCCGACTTAATAGCAATTTTATACAATAATATTACTCTTATTAACAATGATGTAGTGTTTGCAAAAGGATATCAGCATCCGATTAAAATAGATAACGAAGACCCACTAATTAGTAAAAATTACCCCATTCCGTATCATTATCAGCAGAAAGTAAGTCAGGAACTGGAACGATTAGAACAGACTGGCATTATAGAGAAGTCAAATACCTACTTTATAAATCCGATAGTTATAGTTCAAAAGAAAGACTTATCTCTACGCATATGTTTAGATGCAAGAGCATTGAACCGAAGAATTAAACCCGAATTCGAAATGCCGCAAAATATCGATGTATTATTAACAAAATGTGGTAATAAGCCCATATACAGCAAGTTAGATCTTAAGAACGCATTTTGGCTTATCAACATAGAACCAGAATCACAATTTTTACTGGTCAGCCACCGCAGAGACCTTGGACAGATCCAGAAGCCATCAACTTCAACGAACGACTTATAGAAGTAAGAGAGAAATTATTGACAAAGAAAATTAAATGGGAAAGAAAGAGGAATACCGTTGATAAGAAATATAAAACATATAATCTTAATGATAGGGTAATAGTGAAAAGATTGAGAGTAACTGATCTTAAAAATAAAATAATGGGAAAACTGCTAAAACCATATCAAGGAACCTATATTATTAATAGAATTTTAGGCAACAATACTTATGAATTAATGGAAGAAGAAACCGGGTACATAAAGGGTAGATACCATATTTCGATGTTGCAGGATTATTTAACGGAACAGTAATATACAATTGAATAAATACAGTCATTAAAATTATTAATTACATTGAAAGGTATGTTATAGCTCGCAAAATACATCAATTAAATGAATACTACAACTAAACTATTTTTATATAATTACAAATAAATATACTTAAACAAGAAACATTAATTTAGACTGGATAATTTGAATTTGGACAGCTTGAATAAATAAAGAGAAGTTACAAAGAAACAATAGAATAATAGTTGATAATTAAAAAAAAAAAAAAAAAGAGAAAAAGACTTTGGTATACGAATATAATGTTAAGGAAGTTCATCACACAAACAAACATTTCGTTTTTACAATTCATAAAGTTTTTATATTATGGTGTTAACTTATTTTTCTTTCTAATTGTTTAATTCGAACGACACGTAATAAGTTTAGAAAAACAAGGTTGTTATCTTTCATTTCCTACATCATCTTCAGCGAAAAGAATGTCCTCATTTGTACATTCCGACATTTTTTCGACGGGGACATTGTTGTGATGCATGTTATCCATATAGAGCTGCATCTAAAATAGGAAGAATAAGACATACAAAGTGAAAAAGGGTTATAATATAATGGTTATATAAATAATATTATTAAGTCTTAGTAGTATCGAAGTGCATATGTATTTTTATAACGATCATTTCATTCTTTAAATTTCTATATACATTTTCCTTTCATTATTTAATTTTATTATATCATATTCAAATTTTCAAATATTAGCGCGAAAAACATATTCAAATCCATATGCAACTTTGTATTATATCGACACTAGTAAGACACGCCTACAAATTGACATCTCGCTAGGTTTACATTTATCATGCGCAGTATGCGATTTGTATCATTCAAATTTATCTTAACCTAACTTGGTAATTTATAATATAATTTTTAAAATCATTTAGATATTCTAAATTAATCAAATACTTTTTATATAAAATTGTTAAAAGGGTAAATCATCGAGATTATTGATATCAATAGATAGCGTGTTTGGTAATATTCAGACAAGTGCTGTCGGATAATTCGATCCTTGAATTTGAAAAAATAAATAGACGCATCTTTTTAGACCAAGCCTTAGAAATCTTGTATAAAACACAAATTTAAATTATAAATTCAGCTAAAAGTGATAAAAAGTATCCAGAATATTAATTAACTCGATCGTCAAGTGAATTACTACAAGAATTTTCGGTAATAACGAACTTTCAAACAATATAGCGTCACAGACGTAGTTCCACCGAAAACGATAGAAAATCAGAAGAATTATATATAAGAATCCATCGCCGAACTTCAACAATATAGTCTAACGTACATCAACAACGATACCTGAAATTCTACAGCCAGAAACGAGCGCAGTGAGTAATTAGGCACCGAAGACGAAGTCCGAGGAAAATCTTCGATAGCGTCTGCGTAAACAGCCACCTACACCGCCATCATTTTGTGCTGCACCCGAACATTTTTGGATCACCGAGGATCTTCCCAATTCACACAGACGATCTACAAACATACATCAGCATCATTATTATAACAGGTTTTCAGATAATATTTATTTTTTTTTCAAAAATCAAATTCTTTAAACTTTTATTTTATAATCTTCTCGAATTATTTACCTAATCTACCACGTCCTGTCATGATCTTTATATTTAATTAAACAACCTATTTATATCTTAGAGATAACAATAAAAGGGTACTCACCATAATTGTAATAAGAGTATTCACATTTATATTCATATTATTTATTAGTTTAACACACATAACCTCTTTTCACATTAGTAACACCTTGTTGTTTATGCGTATATGCAGTTTCGTTAATATCACATTTGTAATACGTTATATTTTTACAGTTTCCTTTAATTTAATAAACATAATATTTTTAATTTTACATGAATCTTTTATTTGTTCATATTTATTTGTAGGAGTTATTATATTAAGCGTCAACATTAATATTATTCTCTTTTTTGGAAGCAACAACCTAAAACTCACAACGAGCCCGAGATCACCCACATTTAGTAAAGTTTTATTAAATATAGTTTCTTGCTTTCCGACTAGTTGGCTATTTGAGATAAAGATAGCGCAATCTGGGGTGAGATTTTATAAATTAAGGCGCCCGACTAATCTTTTCAAATACATAATTTTATCTTACACTTTTATCTCATTAACATTTTATAATCTCACCACAGCCCAGTAAAGGGGGCCGTTATCAATATATATATATATATATATATATATATATATATATTTAGTGTTAATAAGAATTAAAATTTATTTCTTATTTATCTTATTGGCCGTGTCATAATATTAAAATAATAGACTTTTTTTTGGTTTAGCGACCTTTAATGAATTTCAGTTTTTTACTACGACGTTTCGACTTTTTTTTATTATTAAGTCTTTTTCAAGTGATTAGAACTAAAAAATTAATACAAAGAAAGGTAAGAAATATATTTACATTTATATGAAGGAATTAAAATTAAATTAAAATAATAATTAAAGTAAGGAAAATTAAATGATACAAAACTCACCAATTTATTTCGTGTCAAAACACATATTTTGTGTCACATGTATGGCCAGACATGTCGAACCTTTTTATAGGGTCGAACTGCCTTTCTCGGAATATTTAGTGTAACTAAATGTCTTGGTGCAGAAATGAAATTGTTTATTTCGTTTTAAAATTAGTTTGGTCAGGCCATGTGTTTGGGAAAATACAGTATATTTACAATGGGAAAATTTTTTTTTTGTGTGGTTGGGGTTGTCTTCTATTGTTTAATGAGCGGATAATAAAGGTTAGAAAGTCCATCAATCTCGTTACGATCGTTGATTGTTTTGTTGTTTTTGAATATATGAATCATTTCTAAGACCTCCCTAGCCTTTGTATTTTTTTGTTTGGTTATTATTTTTGTATTTTCAAAATCAAAATTATGTTTTAATGTTATCTGGTGTTTTTTTAAAGCTGTCTGATTTTTTGCGAATTTGTGTCCTTTTAATCTTTCCTGTAGTAACTGTTTTGTTTAGCCTATGTATACTTTATCACAGTCTTTGCAGGGTATGTTATATATTGTATGTGATTGTTTAAGTGTTGGTGTTGAGTCTTTTAGTTTTGTGTGTAGGAATTTTAGGTTTTTTCCGCTTTGATGTGCTATTTTAAAATTAAATGGTTTAAATATATTGTTTAGTTTTTCGGATAATCCAGTTATATAGGGTGTAGGGATATGTATATGTTAATTCATTGGTTGTTTTATTTATATTTTGGCACTTAGTTTTGTTATATATTTTATTAAGTCTCTGTTTTAATAAAATATATAACAAAACTAAGTGCCAAAATATAAATAAAACAACCAATGAATTAACATATATCCAGAATATTTTTGGTGTGATCTATTTTGAGTTTGTTCCTAATATTTATCGTGCTCAGCTTGGCAGAGGAGTTCAGGATATTTTGCGTTTACAATATTCTGTATTAGTAAACAGAAACCGGGTAGTCTTCCATCAAGATAACGCAAAACCGCATACTGAAGGACTCAACATAAATTTTGGAGATTGAATCGACTATTCTTTAACCCCAGCGTATATTTCTGATATTGCTCCTTTGGATTACCATATGTTTCGTTCGATGGAACATTTTTTTAGGAATAGAAATCTCAATGAATTTCAGTCCAAATAGCATGACAAGAATCTTTTGATTCCAAAGAAATTGGCTGGTATCGTCGCGAAATACAACAGATGGCAGAAAGATGGCAAAGGGTCACTAATCCAAATGGCGATTATGTGGTTCAATCTAAGTTAAAGTATTTTGTATAATATAATCATTTTTTCCGAATCTAATATAAGTGGTCGATATGTAACCACTGCAGTACACATAGTTAGGTCTATTGTGAAGGTAGGAATTCATAAATACCAGTAAAAATTTATTTACTGAATCCAAATGAACTCATCTTTGTCATAAGAGTAGCATAATCTATCGAATCGAAAGCATGAGAAAATCGGTATAGATCTCATCCACTTTTTTACCATTGTTTAGTGCTTCACATAAATCCTGAAATAATGTAGCTAAGTTAGAGAACGTCGATCGTCTGCACATAAATCATGTTGGTTATGGGTTAGATGACAAAATGATTTCTATGGGATTTACAAAGTTCTTAAATCAGTACTGAATGTCCGAGCAAATGAGAAAAATTTAAAAACTAGGAATTTGGTTGTCGCATTTTGTTGTCGAAAAACAACTGACAGCAGGATTTCTATTAATGCCGACTTCGTTAAAATCGTGATCCTAAATTAAAAAATGTCTACTGGATAATCACACCAATATCTTTTTACAACGATATGAAACAAAAAAAAAATAAATTAGGTCGGAAGAGTAAGCAACACTTAGTCAATGAGTGTAGGAAAGAATTAAATAATTGATAAGAACCTTTAAACAACCCAAATATGATTTTCAAACGAAACTATTCAAGAAAAACTATAACACGCAGCACCATACTGCATACGAGTATATTGCTAAAACAGTCGTCTAAGGGTATTGTCGATATGCGCCCTTTTTCGGTCTGTTATCAATGAAATGTGTGACTTTATATTCATATAAGTTCCACTTAACCAAATTTAAAAAAAACGTACGTAACTTATTTCTCAACCTAATTAATTTATCGCGGTCTTGTTGTGTTTGTTTTTGTGTTTCGCAATCGTATAACGGATTATTGACAATTCCCCACTTGTACAAAAATGCTCTACACCCTACCATGGACAGTTCGAATACAGTCGTGACGACTATTTGTTATGGGGTAATTGAATTAATTTGACTTGCCGGTCGATGCTCACTGTACAAAATTCATTAAGCCTTCATTCATTGTCCAAATTAAAGGATTGAAAGGAGCATAAAAATTATATTCCCATATGACGTGCTGGATTTAATTAGAGAGTGGGATATTATTTATGAGTAGAAGTTATGGAAGTTGGCTTGGAAGTTATGGATTTTTTATTGCCTTCTACAATTTTGCATTGCAATGTTAGCCATCAAGTCAGAATACTAGTATCTACTGAACAACATGAATAATTAAGGCTTATTTTAAGTGCATCAATTCCTAAAAATTTCCTTACTACGTTATTACTAATTTCAGTTTTGGTCCTGATGTATTTTAAAGCTAAATATTTTGCTTTTATTTAATTTTAATTTATTATTTTATATCTTTTTTTAAAGTATTTTATAATTTTACAAGACAGTAGATAGTAGGTAAAAATTTGTTTGAATAAATAATAATGACATTCTCGACAAATGCTTCTTTTCGAATGAGACTTGATTCTATCTTTCAGTATATTTAAACAAGCAAAATATGAGAATTTGGTATGTAGAAAACCCTCATGAATTTATGGAAACTACACTACATCCACACAAAATAAGCGTCTGGCTAGCAGTTTCAAGAAGACGAATTATTGGGCCTATATCTTTTAATCAAACCATAACTGCTGAAAGATATCTAAATGAATTATTACAGCCGTTTATTAATGAACTTCATGATGATGAAGTTACGGAAGGATATTACCAGCAAGATAATGCAGCAGCTCACAAATCTCTAAAAACAATAAATTTTTTGCAAGAATTTTTCGATACAAGAATTATTAATTTTCCTCCAAGATCTCCAGAATTGACAATTTTAGACTATTTTATTTTTCCATATTTAAAGAATACCATTTTCAAGACCAAACATCCACACAATCAAAGAACTTCGTAATGCTATTGCGAATTCTTGTGCTGATATAACCCAAGAAATCCTAATAAATAGCTTTGAAAGCATGAAGCGTAGCGTTCAACTTTGTCTTCAAAATAATGGTCAACATTTCCAACATCTGCTTTAGTATTATTTTCCTTTAATTTTGACTATTGTAATAAATATTTTTTCAAAAACTAATTTACTAATTTTTAGTATTAAAAATACTTTTGTATCATAAACAAAATTGGTGAGGTTTTTGCCTACTCAAGGATCTTTCAAATTATTCTGTTAATTTACTAATTATTACACACATTTACATGACAGATTACGTGCCCTGTCACCAACCACTAAAAAAAATCATGGCCGTCTCTAATGAAGAAAGTTTTTGAAGGTCCGTTACTACCAAAAATATTGTACTGTCGAACAGTGAGTGGACATGCTTGAACATGTCCTTCCATGCTTCCTACGTCAGAGTACTTAAACCACGCTCATTTTTGCTCTGGAACCAATCAAATTAAGAATTGATAGACATCTGGCTATATGGGTATATAAAAAGCTACACACGGCTCTTTCGGTTCAATGTAAGTAGGTTTGTGATAGCTAACGCCTTTTTATTTCATAATCTCGCGAACGTATATAAATAATCCAAACAGTTAAACCTGTTATGTATATGGAGAGTTCACTAGCTACCGGCATAAGCGGAATATTACACATTTAATGGTAAAGTTATATTTTCACTATTTTTTGGTTAACCATTGAACATCAAGAAAAGCCAATGTCTTCCAGCATTTGCTGCGCACACTGTGCTGTTACTCTGAGGTGCTGGTTAAAGGTAAGAAAAACGTTATACCATTTGCAAGACCTATGATTTGCCGCGAACAAACGGGCCATTATTCAACTGATTGCTACTTTTGCTGCACGGTTTTTTCAACAAAAATAAGAAAACTATTAGTTATGTTAGTCTGCCCTCTGCTACTCATCCAGTACCTTAAGAATATGATAATATAACTTTAAACATACTTGAGTGGGTAAAACCTCACTAAATTTGTATAATACAAAAGTATTTTTAATAATATAAAAAATATTATTAAAAATGGGGTGTGAAGAACACAATACAAGTTCATTTATGTATTTTTGAATGTATCTTCTCCAAAGACGTAGATACGTATTTCACATTTCTACATGTTTGTCGGTACGCCCCTGTTGGAGAAGAGACACATTCAAAACAAACATAACTACGTTAATATCTAGCCGAAATTATTCAGACAGAGCGTGAAGGAATGTAGACAGCGCTGAATATTCCTTCACGCTCTGTCTGAATAATTTCGGCTAGATATTAACGTAGTTATGTTTGTTTTGAATGTGTCTCTTCTCCAACAGGGGCGTGCCGACGAACATGTAGAAATGTGAAATACGTATCTACGTCTTTGGAGAAGATACATTCAAAAATACATAAATGAACTTGTATTGTGTTCTTCACACCCCATTTTTAATAATATTTTTTATATTATTAAAAATACTTTTGTATTATACATATTTAGTGAGGTTTTACCCACTCAAGTATGTTTCAAATTATGTTGTCATATACACATTCGGCTCACGTCGACAAGTAGTGAAGACACGAGAATACAGTTTTTTATAGATACGGTGGTTACCGACTATAAAAAACACGTCTAGTTCGGCTGTTATTATGTAGACAGCGCTGAATATTCCTTCACGCTCTGTCTGAATAATTTCGGCTAGATATTAACGTAGTTATGTTTGTTTTGAATGTGTCTCTTCTCCAACAGGGGCGTACCGACGAACATGTAGAAATGTGAAATACGTATCTACGTCTTTGGAGAAGATACATTCAAAAATACATAAATGAACTTGTATTGTGTTCTTCACACCCCATTTTTAATAATATTTTTTATATTATTAAAAATACTTTTGTATTAAGAATATGATGTTACAGTGGAACAGTGAAATGGTTGCTGATTATTGTCGGACATTGATATCAGAAAGTACCGAAGAACAGTATAAAAGAAAAGTAAAAAGAAAAGCATTTTAAACAGGACGATACCATACAGCTCCATATAATGTACATACTTAATTATTATTTCATTTATTTTTCAATATCTTTCTTTCCCCAAAACCTGACGTGCCAAAACAAATTATTGCTAGAACTGTAAAAGGCACGAAAATTGTATAGTGTTACCATTCTATGTTTACTTTTTAAAAATAAGCTGTATACAGTTTTGTTTATTTGTTTTGTTTATAATTTTCATTTGACGAGTGATCCCTGAACTTAGATCCTTATAATTTTCATTAATATTATTATTCTTACTGAATGGCTTGAACATCCAAATCCACTTAATCAAATGTCCCACAATGTCTGTTTATGTGACAGAAGCGAAAGCAAAGGGGTGATCTTCTACTAACCTATTTTACATATACGCCATCGATTTGCCTATTAACAGACGAGGGTCTCTATCCTGAATGATTTTTGTCTATATTGTAATATTGATGGTGGATTTTTTTTAAGGTTTCAAATTATTCAGTATATCACGAAAGTGCATTACTAGTGGTAATATTCAATGTATATACTCTGCCTCTATATTAATGTTGACGATTAGTTCGCGGTTAAAGGGGTATCGGTTACCCGCAACGTTTGTAAATTCTATTCGGATGACGTCGATGTTGATTGACGTTAATTTCGAAATAGATTAGCGCCCTCACTACGAGTGCGCTGAATTCTTGCAATCAATTGTATCCGCGTGTACAAGTTGTGTCAAAAGTAACGCTCGGAAATAAAATATGTACACACTGTACTTTTTACATCATATTAAATCAATTTGTGACAGGCGAACATGTGTTTATATCAACAAGGTATGTATTTGTTATGGGTGAGGAGAATTCACTGTTCATTAAAATAAGCGAAATACTACGCCTCTAATAGGTATTGCGTATTACCGCTATTTCGATTTGAAAATTGAACGTCAAGAGAAGTCATGGGTTCGTCATAATTGCTATACACGAGACGCTGTTAGTTTTAGAGACTGTTTAAACGGTAAGAATGTTGCTGCGCCATTTACACATCGTATGATTTGGCGCGAACAAACTTCACGATCTGCAACTTTTGTTGCACAAAAATCTTCGGGTTTTCCAGCAAAAGCATGTATAAATTACTTATCCTGACCTGCAAAGGATGTTGCAGTCGACATTAATCTACCCTGTACCAGGTTGCTCTTGCCGCGTGGTCCCATGGATGGTTCCGTCTGGATCCATACAGTAGGTAGTTAACGTGAGCGGGACTCTTCCATTGGTCAGTCTTTGTCAGGACGTCGTTAGCTGTATCGCATCTGAAGTACTTTATACCAAGTATCGAGAAGTACCTGAGTTAATAAAACCTCTGGTGTCATAGTCATGAGGAAGAGCTTTCGGTTCGGCCGTTGCTCGCAATTGGGTAATCTGCACGGGTCAAATGAACAGATTCCACAGTTCGGATGTTTGTAACCGAGTTACGACTGATAATGAGTGCAGTGCACACGTAATGACATCTGTTTTTTAATAAACTTATATTGAGAAAAAGTGTTTTTCAATATATTCAAGCGTTTTCATAAGTGCTCAACTACATTATAGTGTTAACAGTGGATAAACGAAAAAAATTATTCGTTGTTAAAATTTAACATTGTAAAAACATTATCAGTGATAATGTTCACATTCAAATTAATTATAAATAATTAGATTAAATACAGTACTGTTTGCCCAAAAAGAAGTTTTGTTGGTAAAAATTATAGAGTACCAATCACAAACGCGATTTCCTGTTGCCCAAGCCATTTTTTTCTTACATTAATTTTACGTGGTGAGAGTTTTCTTAATGTACTCTTTTTTATATTTTATATTTATATAAACCGAGTGTCCTTGAAATAAAAAGGCAATGTATGAAAAATGTAATTGTGTAGAATATAAATCCAAAATATTTTCCCATTCAACGTTAAATGTTAACTTAATTTGTAATCATTTTTTAATCTAATGTTAAATTTAAAATTGTTAATTTAATCGTTAAGGCTCCAATTCATTCATACAGATGTTAATCACTTTAATGTCCCCCTACCATTCATTTAAGCTATTTTAAATTAATTTTATTTAATTTTCAACGTTAAATGCTAACCTAATTTGTAATTAATTTTTTAATCTAATTTTAAATTTAAAATTGTTAATTTAATTGTTATATCTATCACACGAAACAAACACAGTTCTCATGTTCATTGTAATAATTCTTGTTTCCAGATACTTGAAAAAGACTGAATTAATGAAAGTCGAAACGTCGTAAAAACATCAAAATTCAATAAAAGGTCGCTAAAACCAATAAAAAATCTATTACTTTTAATATTAAGACACGGCCAATAAAACAAAAAAGAAAAAGAAAATTCTTATAAACACTAAATATACATATATATATATATATATATATATATATATATATATATATATATATATAAGGTAAACTTAATAAGTTGGCGATTAAAGGTCTGGTTTACTTCAAAGTATATATATTTAAAACAACCCTACATGTTTCGGCAATACGCCTTTGTCAAGGGAATACCAAATATAAATGACAGAATATAAATGTCAAATAATTAAGTTGCTATGGTTTAAATTATTCAAAGATACATTCCAATAATAATAATAAATCATGCCTTAGTATTCCAAAAAATAGATAGCAAGGTGTGAAAATATGTGTTGTTCGCTGCCAGAAGCTTGTGTCTCTTTCTGGGTATGAACCTGTGTGTTGGTTGCTGCTGGCAGCTTGCGTCTCTCTCTGGGTGTGTAATTTTGTATTTGTGTGACCGCGTAAGTGTATGGTTTTGTATGTTAGTGCGCTCGTGTGTGTGTTTAGTGACCGGTCGCGTAAATTTAGAGAGATCGGATAACCAGCCGTTGCGTAGGGCCGCCAACCCTTTCCCGGCAACTTCTTTACTTTTCCGAGCAGTACTTCGACGGCCCGACCCCCGCCCCAACGAGGCAAGGCGCAGACCAGCGAAGTGCACCCTGCACGGGGTTGCTCATCGCCAACCGAGGGAACACTCTTAGTGGCTACCTCAGTCGACGGTGGTCACACTTTGTGCCATCTTAACGATTTCCGCAGAAGCGGGGGCAATGCACACACGTCGAACGTGTGTGTGCTGTTAACAGCAGCCTAGCCAGGTTGCCGCCCAGGACCGGTCCTTCTGCGGAAATCGCTAAGATGGCACAAAGTGTGACCACCGTCGACTGAGGTAGCCACTAAGAGTGTTCCCTCGGTTGGCGATGAGCAACCCCGTGCAGGGTGCGCTTCGCTGGCCTGCGCCTTGCCTCGTTGGGGCGGGGGTCGGGCCGTCAAAGTACTGCTCGGAAAAGTAAAGAAGTTGGCGGGAAAGGGTTGGCGGCCCTACGCAACGGCTGGTTATCCGATCTCTCTAAATTTACGCGACCGGTCACTAAACACACACACGAGCGCACTAACATACAAAACCATACACTTACGCGGTCACACAAATACAAAATCACACACCCAGAGAGAGACGCAAGCTGCCAGCAGCAACCAACACACAGGTTCATACCCAGAAAGAGACACAAGCTTCTGGCAGCGAACAACACATATTTTCACACCTTGCTATCTATTTTTTGGAATACTAAGGCATGATTTATTATTATTATTGGAATGTATCTTTGAATAATTTAAACCATAGCAACTTAATTATTTGACATTTATATTCTGTTATTTATATTTTGTATTCCCTCGACAAAGGCGTATTGCCGAAACATGTAGGGTTGTTTTAAATATATATACTTTGAAGTAAACCAGACCTTTAATCGCCGACTTATTAAGTTTACCTTATCATACCAAGGTCACGAAGATATTATATTTATATATATATATATATATATATATATATATATATATATAGTAAACCTAATCAGTAGGCGACTAAAGGTCTGTATATTACTTCAAAATATATGTATTTAAAAAACTCTACATGTTTCGGCTGTGTACGCCTTTATCAAGAGAATACAAAATATGAATGACTGGATATAAATGATTTATATCCTGTCATTCATATTTTGTATTCTCTTGATAAAGGCGTACACAGCCGAAACATGTAGAGTTTTTTAAATACATATATTTTGAAGTAATATACAGACCTTTAGTCGCCTACTGATTAGGTTTACCATATCATACCAAGGTCACGAAGTTATTATATATATATATATATATATATATATATATATATATATATATATATATATATATATTGTAACTGGATTCCGAGTTTTCTTCCGCGTTCCCATTGTTTGGTCTTTGTAAAGACCGGTGCTGGTTTCTGGACGACGTTTCGGCAAAATCACATTTGTCATCTTCAGGTCTGCGATAACTGTCTGCTTCTGCTTCTAGTTACTCGTAAACTGACCTCTTAGTCAGCATTGATCCCGTTAAATGATATAATCCAAATGACAGACATATATACTGCTCCGATATTTTGGCATACTACCTATTCCACAATTTAATCTATCTTCAGAAACAACTCAATTTCAAAATACATGTGGATATTGGTCAGGTAAATCTGAATTAGTGCTAACTATAAATGCCTAATCTCTTTATTCATACGGACATCCTTTTTATGCACCACCAGAAGAATCTACTTTTAAAATAGATTCTGCCTTGGAAAGAACTAATTATAATACTTTTTATCCTATGAATTTAATAACTTGTGGAAATTAAATAAAACAATTAAATATATTTTTGGTTTTAGTATAAAAAATACGTGATTTTGTGAAACATAACATACCTATTGAACGAGGTATTTTCAGAAACTTATTAGCACTGTCAGTAGTACCAATAGGATTACTAATACCCCCACCACTGTTACCGCCACTACCAACTGCATTTGATTGCACAATATCTTCTTCCATATGCATTGTTTCAACAAAAAAGATCCTAAATCTTGTAATGTTTCTTCCGATATAATACTATTTCATGTACATCAAAAGGAAGGCAATTATAATTATAATCCAATGAAGATCGCCTTGCATCTACGAAATGTCTGCCTGCATTAACTTCTAAACCTTTATTCGAACGAATTCACTGCTGTTCCCGGACCTTTAAATTATAACAACAATGACTTCTGGATAAAAGCTTTCGATGTCCAGTGTAATTTAAAAATCCACAAGTAATTATTAAAAATTGGATACTAGTTACGTTAGTTAACACATCCTTTCTACACTTAAATTTTATATATTTTAGCCGTTATCATTATTATTGTTATTAATAGACAAAGGTACGTACATTTGTACAGGCAATACACCACTTCCTTTCTGTATATTATTTGAAAGAATAGTACATCAAGTTTACATGGAACCAATTTTCGCAAATTGCATCAATATCATCAATGCACACAAAACGCACTAGAGCGACAATGGAGACGACCTTTTAAATAAATAACAAGAGAGGGGGAAAGGGTGGAAAAGCAACACAAGACTAAAGGGACAGGAAAGAAAAGCATCATGACTAAACAATTTCGAATGACATATGGCCCTAAAGACCTCCTTTCATACAAAAAAAAACGAGTCGAATTGCATTCCAAACTGAAAAATAAGCACTTGCGGTGTTGTGTGCATCATCTCCCATATACTTCTATACGGTGTGGTATCCGTTTAGAGTCCGAAAAAATATCGTACTTAAGAGTAAAATTCGTATAACGCTACAGGACTTAAAGCAGGGGGGTTTCGAACAGGGTCTTCTGATGGGGTGGGTAACACATACTAATCATTTCGGATCCCTTGTCACGGTTGACGGTGAAGCATCGATCATTAAAAATGGCCGCCACACTGTAGTAGGTATAGTTACGCACACAGGCACATGCATATGTGTACTAGATGTAGACGCGTGTGTCTTTGTGTGAGTACAGGCTTCATTTTGTTAACACTGCACAAAGAAACGTACCCAGCTGTCTGTCTCGTTTTATCGGTTTGTATTTTGCGTCCTTCTTGCTTCTCCCATCTTTTGCCCACGGTCGTCCATATCTAAACAAAGCCCCCAAAACACTTGAGAGGTGACTAAGATAAGATTGCTGGGGTCTAATTTCCGATAGATAGCCGAGTAGTAGCATTTATTTGTATATATATATACATATATGCTGTGAGGAAACGACACACATACAGCGTTAGTTTAATTTTATATCGGCGCGTTGGCGTATCTAGTTTTTGAATTCTTTAAATAAATAAATACGAAAGTTATCAAGTTAACACATAAAAAGCGTTCGCGTTGAAATTAATAAATGTAGTTTCCTAAAACTTAAGAACAAATAATTTTATTCATACTAAAAGTTCTTTGTGTGCTTGTTTGAAATAAATATAATTAACTTATACATAAATAAAATGCACAAAACACTTTCCAAAAATTGTATTAATAAAAATACGACATGTTTCGCTTACATTGTGGCTTTATCAAGTATATAATACTAACTAAAACTTAGGTGTTAACTGAATTTACATACAATATTAGTGTCTAACTGACCTAAGTCCGGGTGGTATTTGTTTACAATGAATAAATTTAGAAGTGGCGAGTTGGACATATCTAATTGGTTCTTTAGTAATAAGTTTGTGTTTTCGAATTTATTAATTTCTAAATTATTTAAGAGAACACTTTTATTCTATGTAGGTATGCAAAATTTGAAATTGGGGTCATGTTTATATTCTAACAAATGTTTGGCATAATGAGTATCGGTACTGTGCTTTTCAGGCACAAATAGGCAACTAGAAAACTTTTTCAACATCATAAATAACATTCACCCTAATATTAAATTTACGATGGAAATCGAAATAAATAATTCCATTAGACGACCTGAACATAACAAAATACAACAATAAACATGAATTTTCGATTTACCATAAACCCACACACACTTATTCTATAATAAATAACAAATTAAACCATCCCAATCAACGCAAACTAGCGACGTTTCATAACATGTTACACAGGGTAATAACTCTATCCCTCAACACGAAAAGTTTCGAAACTGCATTAAATTTAATTAAATTTAATTAAATAAATAGTAGTTAATATAAATTTTGCCCCAGTAATAGTAGACAACACGTTAAGGAAGAAACAATTAAAACAGGCTGTAAACCTTACTTTTCCAACACATAATTTAAAAAGGTATATAACCCCTTACCACAAATTGATAGTCGTATCCTAAATACGTATTTCGACAACTAAGTTGTCATCATCAGTAGGTAAAAACTACTAATTAAAGTCACACGGGGCACAATAAAGTAAGATAAACGCTTACGCACAACTACTATACACTGCAACCCTGTAAAGACTCTCAGTCTTTACAGGGTTGCAGTGTATAGTAGTTGTGCGTAAGCGTTTATCTTACTTTATTGTGCCCCGTGTGACTTTAATTAGTAGTTTTTACCTACTGATGATGACAACTTAGTTGTCGAAATACGTATTTAGGATACGACTATCAATTTGTGGTAAGGGGTTATATACCTTTTTAAATTATTATTTAACCACAGTCTCCATTGAAAGAATTTTCCAACACATAACAAAGAACAAAAAATATACAGATCTATGACTTATCTAGGTTCTAGTTCTAAGAAAATCAGCACACTGGTAAAAAAGAAACTAAACATAAACATTTCATTTAAAACTAATAATACCGTAGGTAATATTATCAAAAATAATAAAGGAAGAGCGGAAAAATCTGGAGTCTATGAGCTGAACTGTGGGAATTATCAAAAATTCTTTGTGGGCCAAACAGGCCATTTTTTAACACAAAAATTAAAGAACACATAGGTCCTGTCATAACAAAAAAACAGATTCTCATTATGCCAAACATTTGTCAGAATGTAAACATAACTTTGACCCAAATTTCAAAAATTTTGCATACACAGAATAAATGTGTTCTCTAAAATAATTTAGAAGCTTTAGAAACTAATAAATTCAAAACCGCAAACATATTAGTAAACAACCAACTAGATGTATCCAACTCCCCACTTCAAAATTTATTCATTATAAACAAAGGCCATCCCACTTAGGTCAGTTAGACACTAATATTGTAAATTCAACTAGCACCTAGGTTTAGTTAGTATTATATAGATGATAAAGCCACAGTGTGAACGAAACATGTCGTATTTTTATTAATACAAATTTGAAAATTCTAACACGTGTTTTATTTCAAGTGTTTTGTGCATTTTATTAAATGGAATTCCAACAATTAGCAACCAACTCTACCACAATAACTTATACATATTATAGTGATATGACATATTACTCTTGTTAAATTGTATGCTGACCTTATTATTAGCATAGTTCTAAACTATAAATGAATTTATAGCTTCTATTCTCACATATTAATAATTTATTTTTGTATTTATTTGTTTAAGTAGATGATTTTCATTAAAGTTATTATGAATAGTTTAGTTGTAAGTACTACAATTTCTATTACAGGAAAACAGATAAATTATCTTCGTCATTTCGTACCTTAGACATGACAGCATCAGAAATGGGCATACTCTTCAAGAGAGTTACAAGTAGTAATTACAGAACTTTTTTAGAAGCACCTCTATAGTAAAGTGCATCCTAATATGCTTCTAATTCGAACGTATTGACTGAAGTTGTTGAAAATTACCTAAAAGGATTAAGTAATGTAACAGTGAAAAGATGTCAATTCCTCCTTTAAAACTGTTCATGTGACTTTTTTTTTTAATTTTTTCTAAAATTATACCAGATATAATCATTTCTATTGTTGCTAATACCTAGTATCTTGAATTTTGGCTACAGATAATAATAATAACCTTCGCTGCCTAAAGGAAAACAAAAGTGACTAAATTACAAACTTTAATATAATTACAAGTATTAGAAAGTAGTATTAAGTATAAAATGCAAAATACTATGCTAAAAAGGTAACAACAAACATAATAGCAAAAGCAGTGTTCGTAATGTAATTTAAAAAAAGAAAGGATGAGGGTAATTGATAAGGATGAGGGTAATTGATAATGAGGGAGAATTTTGGGGCTTCTTTTCCTGTTGTTAAGATCAAGCCACGAAAGTCCAAGCATTGGCTGACAACAGGAATAAAAATTTCAATTAACAATAAAAAAAGTTTGTACTATATATCTAAATTTTTCAGTAGTCCACATTTCGTCGCTTACTTTAAAAATTATAAAAAAATTCTTAAGGGGATAATTAGATTATCTAAGAAGAACATTTATGCTGCCAGGATATGTTCTTCCAATAATGTACCGAGGGAAGCGTGGAGAACGGTTCGGGAATTGACCAATACCTCCAAAAAAAACGATAAAGTCACATGTGTCGAAGTAGATGGCATATTGGAGGGCGACGCTAAAGTTGTCTCCGAGACACTTAATAATTATTTTACAACAATTGCTGCAGACTTAGCGCAAAAAATTAATCACGCAATTGATCCTCTATCTTATATGAAAATTAACAGGGATAAAAATTTCTTCTTCTTCCCTACAGATACAACTGAAATTCAACATACGATTCGGGAAATTAGGAAAGAGAATTCGGGTGGGTCGGATGGTGTTCCCATGAATATTGTCCGGTGGCTGCCTCCTTCGGCCCTTATGGCATTCGCTGATTTAATAAACTTGTCATTTCAGAGCTCTGTATTTCCTACTTGTTTCAAAATTGCAAAAATAGTTCCTGTCCATAAGGGAGGATGTGGATTTGCGCCGTCCAACTACAGGCCCATTTCCATATTGCCTGTATTATCTAAAATAGTTGAAAAGATCGCGAACAGAAGAATTCGTGACTTTATTGAGGGGGGGGATTTGTTGGTTAATTGTCAGTTTGGCTTCAGGCCCCACACATCTACGTCCGATGCTATTTATTATTATCTCGAGAATGCGTACAATTTCATTAACGAAAAACAGGTCGTCGCGACCATGTTTTGTGATTTGGCGAAGGCATTTGACTGCGTTCCGCACTCGCTTCTTCTCCGGAAGCTCGAATATTATGGGTTCCGGGGAGGAGCGAATGACTGGTTGAGATCTTATTTGCATGGGCGTACACAATATGTTAGTCTGGGCTTTGGGACGGGTTGTGTGGAGTCTGGGATCAGGGATGTTATATGTGGTGTGCCGCAGGGTTCGGTTTTGGGTCCGACGCTTTTTCTCTTATTTATTAACGATCTTGCACTGTTGGACACCAGGGCTCACATTGCATTGTTTGCCGATGATACATCATTAACTTGGCATGCTGCGGACCCGCGATCTCTGGAGGGCCTGATGAACGACGAGATTCCGATTTTTCAGAAGTGGTTTAATGCTAATGGAATTACCCTAAATTTAAGTAAAACACAACTTTTGATTCACAGGCACAATTATGTAAGTGTGAATATTGAGATTGGTGGCATCACTTTAGAGCCTGTGAACTCCGTGAAGTTCCTTGGTCTGATTGTGGAGCCAGGCCCTTGTTGGACCGGGCATGTTCGTCGCCCTTCGTGTAGGCTCTCATCTGCTTGTTATGCGATTGGAGTGGTGCGTCGTAACCTGGGAGAGTCCACGGCTAGGACTGTATATTTTTCATTGTTTGAGTCTCGTCTACGGTATTGTATAGCATTTTGGGGATTCACGACCGCTGGGAATCTTCTTTCGATTTTTAGGTTGCAGAAGCGAGCGGTGCGGCTCTTGTGCGGGGCGGCAGCGGACGCCCACTGTCGGCCGTTGTTTGCGGATAGTGGAATCATGACGGTTTATTCATTGTTATTATATGAATCATTGTCTATCATCTTTAAAAAGCAAAGTAATATCCAGCATAGGTCTGATATTCATTCGTATGATACACGCGGCAACCAACTTCTAAATTTACCAAAGCCCGCGACAAGTGCGAGTCGCGATTCAATAGTTTATAGGGGCTTGCAGTATTTCAACAGACTGCCACTGAACATTAGGCAGTCTTTAAGCTTAAAACAGTTTCAGGGAAAATTAAAGGTGCTGCTCCTCGGGCAGGTTTTGTACTCGCTGGATGGGTTCCTTGCGGGTTGACGTTGGAATCCCTTGCTTTTATTTTTAAATTGTTTTTATTTTAAATATTGCTTTGATCATGTATTTTTTATTAGGTGACATGTATTTGTTTGTTTTGGCAACATAATCATTTACTATTATGTGTTTATACTGTAATTGTATGTGTATATTGCTTACTGTCCACGTACTGTATGTGCTTATTGACAATAAAATCTATCTATCTATCTATCTATCTATAATTGTTGTTTACATTGTATATCATATGTGAAATAGGTTTTTTTAATAAAACATTTGTTTTCGCGATGGGAATGCTGAATGTGTCGATGAATGAATGTGATTTGATCACTACAGTGATCAAATGCAGGTGTTGTCTTGTTCAGGTCGTTCGTGGATGCCACCAGTGAAATTTGTTCTGGGGCAATCTTTTACTATGTGGGCCAATTTCCGCAGTCGCAGAGGCTAGTATCTGCTAGTTTCCGTTTATGCAACATTGAGTTGCACTTTTCGTGGCTGCGGGGAACCTATTTAATTGAGACCATTGCCTATATGGGAGCGTTTCGCCCAGCAGATGTTCTGAAGGATTAGAAATTAAATCTCTATTCTCTAATTCAGTGTTTGTTCGAGGAGGGGTATCCAGTAATCGCTGGGTAGAACTTCTCTATCCAGCCCAATCGGTCTCCTAGATTTCAGTCGGGTCCTGAGAACGCTCTCCAAATCATAGAGTATAAGAAGATCAATGTTATTGGTAATCTTAGATCATTCATTCTGTGCTGCAGCGAGGCGTCTGATTTCCATCAGGGTTATATCAGAAAAATCGGTAATTATCCAGAGACTAGGTGTCGATTTAACAGTACTGGTGACGATCCTTATTGTATCGTTAAGTTGTATATCTATTAGCTTGGTGTAAGAGCTCCGATACCAGGTGTAAGAGTGTAAGAGCCCCGATACCAGACAGTACAACAGTCACTGCAACGGCTGCTGTTCGCAAGGTCATCCCATTCGCTCCCCATGAATTGCTGGCAAGTTTATGTAATATATTATTGTAGGTCTTTACTTTTTGACTAGTTTTATAAATCAGAGACCGGTCTAACGTTACGCCCAGATATTTAGGGTGGGAGTTGTGGTTGATCCGGCCACCACCAAAATCAATATTCTGTTGGCTTCTTTGTTACACAAATGAAAGGCACATGATTCGGATTTTGAAGGGCTTGGTTGTAAGCTCCATTTCTTGTAATATTCTTCTAAAGCTTCCAGATCGTCAGCAAGTTGCAATTCTCCATCCTCCATGTTCTTGGTTTGGGTGTAATAAAGCAATTTACACATAGAAATTTTTGTGATTTTATGGGTGAGATTGATGTAAATGTTGAACATTAGAGGAGCCAGAACCGAGCTTTGAAGAAGGCCATTTTTCCAGGTTTTGCCATTGATAATTCGATTGTTTAGGCAGTCTGCGATACCACGATTACTTAGCATATTCTGGATAAGTTTGCTTAATTTAGCACTTGGGCTGCCTTTTTGGAATTTAAATCATTCCATTATTCCAGACTGTGTCATAGGCACTGGAGAGACCGACAAAAACAGCGAATGTTTTCGAGCCCTTCTGGAAACCTGTTTCAATGTGCGTTGTTAACGCTAAAGTCACAGTAGTTTCTTCCCGTTCTGAAACTGGCTAGCTCCTTATTAATAATCTTGTCGACTATGATAGAAAAGATGTTTGAAAACCGTTATAGTAGTCGTAATTTAATCTGTGATTCAAATAAAATTAGATTACTTGAAGTAAATCGCTTGAGAAACCGAAAACATCCAATTTGGCTAAAGGTATAGAATGACTAATCAATTGATACAAAACGGTATAAATTACATTCACTTGTACTCGAGCGTCTAACGCTTCCCTAATATACTGGGTTATTTCGCCTATATTCGTAACGGTGGATCTACCTGCTATGAAACAGTGTGCTTATAAAACAAACATAGAAATATATTTAGATATAATTTGTTGATTTAATAAATTTTCAAAGATTTTCGCAAAATTACTTGTAATGTTAACAGGTATTAGATCTGATTCCATTCTTCAAAACAGAAATGACTCTGCTGATCTTCCACGACATAAAACAAGGATGTCTTGATTATTAAATCAAAAATCACTGTTAATAACTTACATAGTAAAATTTAATTTCATTCCCTTAAATGTTTCCCTTGACAAAAATGGTTGTATGGATAAATATATTGAATAAGTGAATAGGGGTGGAATTTTTGGTATAAGATAAAGAATGAAATACATTTGAGAAAACATTAGCAAAAATATCGACTATTTCCAGAGGGTCTGTAACAATAATTAATCACCATAGAACCAGGTAATCTAGAAAAGTTCTTTTTATTTGCCATAAACTTCCAAAATGTTCTTGGATTTCCTCACAATTTCAGTCTCCACACCAGCAGTTCGATAAGCGCTTAATAATTCACGCTTTACCATGGAATGTAATTGGTGAATTGAGAACGATGAAACTGAGGTTTAATTTTCTTTTCGTTTCCTGAAGTAGTATTCTTTCTGGCTTATTAATTTCTTGATGTCACGATTGTAACCGGAAGCAAATAAATGTTTATATCTTATTTTGTTAAATGCTCGATCAATTATGGATTATATTTTGTCGTAAAAAGCAGATACCGCAATACTTGCATCAGTAAACGACGAGAGAAAAGTGTAGTCAATATCCCGATATAAATTTATATGTAATTTGTTTCCGCTCATTTCACAGGAATTCTTTATTCTTTCTTCATTTACACCTTTTCTTCGAAGAATTAAAGCTTCTTCGTTTTTGCAGTAGTAACTACTTTACGTAAAACTAGTTTCGATAAGCGATGAATTTTAAATTACATACCTACAGCTTACAATTACGTATTTTTTAAGTTATTAATTTTATATAGTAACTTGCTATATTTTATTATTGTGCATACAGGCGTTGTCGATGTACATATCACGCCTTGTTCTTTTATGAATTATAAATTTTACTGTAATTATAAAAAACTGTTAATTAATATAATTAAATCATGTTCTATTACAAAATTTATAGGATTATTTCGGCCTTTACTTGATGAAATTTCATTATATATCAGAGAGGTAGAGACAAAATATATGACTGTAAATAATAATTTCAAATGAAATACCGATATTTGGTAATCAAAAAATGATGTAATTAATAATGGAAAACTATAAGGAAAAATATATCGGATTATTATACTCGTATAGTCATATTTACGAGCATCCTACTAAAAACTAGATCTAAAAGCAAAATGAGCATTTTCATGTATAAATGCATAAACCCACAAGAATAGAAATTTGATGATGTAATTATAAATATATACTTCTAATATTCATGTATATATGTACATATGTTTTAAGAGCTATTTATACTTTACGAGGGTATAAATCTAACGAGACTGGTGCTATAACTTCTTTCGAAACTATAATTTTATAACACAAAGAAGAGAACATGTAACCCCCATCTCTAATATACTTATCCCCAAGTAGGCTTTGATTTAACTTTTGACGTTTATTACAAATTAATTGCTGAATTGTCAGTGTTTGACGAACCATTCGAAAAAATGAGAGTGAAGCAAAGATATGGGACAAAATGTTCGGTTGGATAAAACTCCAATTAACACTTTTGAAATAATTAAAACTGCAAACCCAAATGATAGTTTATCACGATGTAGAGTGTTTTAGTGAGCTAAGAAATTCAAAGACGGTTGTCAATTAGTGGAAGATGAACCTTGTTTATTTGTCTTATGGTTCCACTCAAAAAAATGATTTATGAAGATTTAGGGTACCGAAAGGTCGTGGCAAAATGGATTCCAAAAGTGAAGACCGATGAACAAAAAGCCAATCGAGTGACAAATTGTCGGCAGTGGAAAAGACAACTGCAATATAATCCACAGTTTTTAAACAATGTGGTTACATGTGATGAGAGTTGGTTTTATCATTTCAACCCTGAATTAAAGTCGCAAAGTATGCAATGGAAGCACAAAGGCAGTCCAACACCGTAGAAGGCGAAAACTGTGAAAAGCGCCGGTAAAGTGATACACTTAATTTTTTTTATAAATAGGGCGTTTTTTATAATTACATTGCACCTAGAGAACATACATTAACTGAAAAGTACTACTCTAATGTACACTGCCTGACATATAAAAGCCGTAGACTAATATATTATCAATCTAAGCCAGGTTTATCAAATTTGACACATCTTATTTGAATTGTCAAATTTAACTTTTACGGCATTCCAAATAAGAATAAACCGTAGCGAAAGATAGGGCTTAAAATAAGAGCTTGTGATTGGCTAAAATAGAGGCCGCTTTTGTGCAGGCAAAATTATGTTTATTTAATTCTGTCAAATTAGCGTTTTGCTGTCAGTACTGACCGGTATTTCTGTCAGTGCTAGTCAATTGCGTGTTTTACTAGTTGTTTATTGTGCTATTTATTATTAATATACGTTAAAGATATTTCTTTATAGAGATTATAAAGAGAAAACCTCATTTTCTAAAAATATTTGATCACTCATTAATTTATTTCATTTATTTAATCGTAATCGTTTTAGAGCATGGATGACGCAGCTTTACCAGGTCCATAAAAAAATCGTAAAGGAAAATATATAAAGAGTGGACAGAGGCTGATGGTTTATAATGTATATTTTAAGAACGAAGCTAATATGTCCAAAACAGCTGCTGTTCGTCAAACTTCAAGGGAAGTAGGGATTGGTAGGTAAACTATGTTTGACATTATTAAAGAAATTGAATGTTTAGAGTTACACACTCTGCTTTAAGAAAACGAAATTGCCGAGATGCTTACAATAAATTAGATGAAGTATCAAAACGTACGACTAGAAGGCACGTGCATTTATTTTTCTTTAAAAATGAGTTACCAACTTGCACCAAAATATGTGAAGCTATTAAAGGGGATGCCAGTTTACCTCCTTTAAAACGAGCATCACTTTGGAGAATCCTAAAGAAACTAGGATTCAAATGGGAGAAAACGCACACGAAATAACATTAATTGAACGTAATGATATTATCTTATGGAGACGTCGTTATTTGACAAGTATAAGAAAGTATCGTGCAGAAGGGACAACAATCTATTATTTAGATGAAACATGGGTGAATGCAGGTTACACAAAAGCAAAAATATGGAAAGATACAACGGTACTTAATCCAAGGCAAGCATTTGTTGTAGGTCTTTCTACTCGTTTAAAAGATCCATCTGCCAAAAGGAATGCGACTAATTGTGCTTCACATTGGCAGCGAAACTGGTTTTATGAATGGGAGTTTGTTATTATTTGACTCCAAGAAAACTGCAAATTACCAAGAAGATATGAATAGTGCATAGTTGAACAGTGAATAGTTCATCGCATAAATGTAAAATATATTATCTTCTCTTAAGCCCAATAGTGTTATAGTAATGGATAATGCGCCCTATCATTCTACTAATACAGAAAAGTCACCTACTTCATCATGGAAAAAGGAGGCACTCATTGAATGGGTTTTAACAAAATGAATTTTAGCTGAAAATTCTATGCTAAAGATTGAATTGTTTGAGCTTGTAAAAAATTACACATCCTGTCATTCTGTTTCATACGTAGCTAGAGAAAGTAGCCGTACCGTTTAACGTTTACCTCCATATCACTGTAATCGTAACCCCCCAATGAACTTGTATGGGCTCAAGCCAAGCATCATGTTGCGGCCAATAATAAAACATTTAAATTGGACGAAGTAAGAAATTTATTGTTAGAAGGATTAGACATGGTTGATGCTGACGCATGGAAAAATAGCATTCATCACGTTATAACAGAAGAAAACAAGATGTATGATTTAGATAATATTGTTGAAAATGTATTAGAAAATTTGACTTTTACTGTAAATACTGGGCCACCCTCAGAATTTTCATTAGATCCAGGTTCTGATCTTGAAGATGCGTAGATTTCAATATATATATTCGTGAACAATATGCAACATAATGAACTGTGGTGTGTTAACTTTAGTTATGTGGGTGTGTTGTTCTTGATTTAGATGTGTGTGTGTGATGTGTTAGATATAATTTTATTATACTTATAAATTGTATAGTTTGGCAAATATAGTGAATATTGTGAATAAAATCTAAATCAAATATAATTATATAACAATGTTTACCATATAAATTCATGAGATTATAAGTTGTTTCAGGTCCTCAGAAATTGTTCCACGTCTTGTGTCTCAAGCAACTACCAGATATTGTGATAATCGCAGAATATTAATGAAATTTCTATGTAGGAAATGCTAATAAAAGAGGGTTTTACACTCGTTGTGTTCAGATATTTACGAAAAAAATTGTTTTTACTGAACACATGGAGTTTCCCATCAAAGCAATTTCT
The DNA here is from genome assembly GCA_935421215.2 of Melolontha melolontha. Lineage (NCBI taxonomy): Eukaryota > Metazoa > Arthropoda > Insecta > Coleoptera > Scarabaeidae > Melolontha > Melolontha melolontha. Next base: position 89,819,995 of record OW285237.1, on the reverse strand, counting down.
CTTTTTATTTATTCTTATTTTTTTTTAAATTACAGTGATATCTGAAACCTTAATCAAACCATATTTCTGCTAAAAGCAAAAAAATCATTGTACGATAGTAGCAACTTATCAAAAAAGTAAGTATTAATCAGCTATAACTTGGAATAAAGGAACGAACACATGCTTAACTAAATACTGAAACTGGAAAAATGATTACGTTTTTTGGCGCTAACTTGCTTTTTTTACACTTTTTAATATGTACTTATGTACTTATTTTTATAAAATGAAAATATTTTGAAATACCTTTTTTAGATGTATACAAATTTTTATCGAAATTATGTGAAATGATGTGCAGGTAAATGAATTTCCTTATTGCTCTCTCATTATAGATACTATTAAAATAACTGTATTTTGTAAAATGCTATATTTTTTAAGCTAAACGATACACAAATATTATGATAATTATAATACACTGTCACCATCAATGCTTTAAATTTATTAGTTTCACATTTACACAAAGTTTTGTTCTCTAATAAAATCAAAGAAAGATGTGAATATTTCTCCTGTAGTAATTTTAACACATTCTCACTGTATTTACGCACAAATTTATTGTAGATGCAACACCTTCAAACAATAAATAACATTATAAAATATTGATTGAAATATTTTATATAAGTCTAATACCTTGCATTGGTATATATTTGCCGCTTCTTGCTTGAATATAATTATTAAAGTCTAAGCTTTCTTAATAATAAATATGTTAATAAACGAACGTCAAAAAATAATCTTTTATATCGGTTAGTAGGTATATAACCTCACACACAAATTATCTACTTCTTTGAAATTCCTGTGTAAATTATACTGAGATTGCGCGTTATCTGGTCCTTTCTTAATTGGAATGCATTATAAGTTATAGATAATTGGTAATGTATGTCTAACCTATAAAGTCTATAAGAGACAGTGAGTGACAGTATGAATATATTTGTCCAGTTTACGCAAATAAAACTCAGATTTTATGCTCATAAGTGTTGTACGGGTTTTATGTGTTGCGCAGTGTACTTCGAAGAACCCTAAAGCCAAATTATAGAAAAAACGGCCGCTTTATTAAGACATCGGTTGGATCCTGCATCACGACAATGCTCCGACCCAAATATCAGCGATTTGTCAACGAACACTTGAAGAATTGGAGGTGGAAATTATGGTTCATCCTCCCTACTCACCTGACATTGCTCTATGTGACTTTCATTTGTTTCTAAAAAGAATTCAGAGGTCGAAAATTTGAATCAAATTTAGAGGTGATAGGTACACTAAATAGACTCTCAAAAAATGGTTTCTCAGATGTTTATGACAAGTAGACAAAAGAATGGGACAAGTGTATTGCAAAGTTTTCTAAATAAATGTTTCATTTTTGTAAACAGGCGGACAAGAAACGCCCGACTCATTTTTTCGCATTGTAAAATGGGTTATCGATCTTTCAAAAATAGCATATGAATTGTTATAGGTTATAAATAAAATATTTAAATAGATGCCATATGGCAGATAATATACCTACATTGACATGTTGCATTTTAATAACCTTCAAAACTTAATGACTGATTCACACGTGTTAATTTTGTTAAAATGTTGTCAAACGTCAAAATGAGTCGGACAGTTTTTTTGTCCGCCAGTTTACTACAACACCAGTCTCGTTATTTTCCGCTCAACACTTATTTATATCATGCCTGTTATTTTTTGCTGAACTAAGGTAAGAAAATGTAACTGGATTTTGTACATAAATAGTTTTCCCAACCAAACAAGTTCACGCCGCTATATATATATATATATATATATATATATATATATATATATATATATATATATATGCACCTGGAAATCATCGTTTTCTATTTCTCTGCGCGTTAGCGTTCTACGAAAACAATACGGCGATGGTATCTCTACTCACTAACGAACTTGCTGACAATGCTTTTTCCGCAATTTCACGTCCGCATCGGAAACGACCTGCTTCTCTCGCAAAACTGTTTGAATCGTTAAACTCGACGTGTTGAGAGTTAAGGTACACCTATTATATCGACGGAGTTACCGTAGTACAAAACGACTATATTATGTTTTTACCTTCATGGCGATAACTCGGGGGTCTAATGGTTCGCTGGAGTGGATGAGGGATACCAGTTTTTGTCAAAACTACCTGCTTTCCTGACCCTGTATACAGAGAAAATAGCAGAGCCGTTGCCGATGTCCGACCGTGATGAGATTAAATTCCGAATGCCAGGGTGTGTGTTAGATGTTTGCATTTATATATGTATGTGTTTGCGTAATGCTATACGAAGTTAGGAGCGTTTCCATGTTTTAATACCTATTTAAATAAAATATCTCTCCTATAAAATTTGTAAATTAAAATTATATAAGCGTTTCAATTTTGTGTTCTTATTCAATAAAGTTGAACTTACAGTAATATTCTTTAGGTTTTCCTCTTTTGTCAAATGTATTTCACTATTTCTCAAAACTATTTCACATCTTAATTAAAGAGGGTGCCGTGTATGTCAAATTATTTCCCCTTTTGTCAAAACTATTTCCCAAATTGTCAAAACTATATCACATTTTATTACATGCATGTAAGAATGAATGCTCAAAGAAGGCAAAATAGCAAAATCTCGAACGTGCTTTAATAATCAAAGGAATGAACGATGGTAGTTCGCCAGTCCAGATAGGACGACAATTTAATGTTTTATCGAACACTGTAAGAAAAACTTACAAGACTTACAAAATATCGAACGAGATGAAAAAAAGAATTTTTGGGCATCGTATAAAATAAATTTACTCAAGATGAACAAGAAAGAATCTGCAATTTAATTGATGAGGATTGCATTAAAACAAATGAAAAACAAATTGTTAGAGGAAAATCCACAACTAGAGGTGAGCATTTTGACCATTGACAGGGCGACAAAGGTATTTCACTATTCTATAAAGCGCGTTTCCTTTATGCCAGAAAGGCGTAACGCGCCAGATATTACCCAAAGTAGGTTTGATTATGCTGTTCTGTATACAAGAATAATGATTCATAGAGAAAACAAATATATTTTATTGAGATGAATTTGGGATTCAAGTGAATTCTAGAAGATCTTATGGAAGATCACAGAAAAATAGTAAAGGCAACAAAGTTAAGGCCCAATTAAGAGGCCGTAATTATTCGAATGCTGCTGGAATGTGTATTAATTATATTTATTCACCATTCAAGACAGGCCTTCCAATGTAGAACACTTTGCAGAATTATTGACATCTTTGATTGACCACTTAGCCGAAGATAGTATACAAGGTGCATATTTTGTCCTGGACAACGCCCGATTTCATAGAATGGATGAAATTCAACAACTCATCAGAGCTCATGGACAGGTACCAGTATTTCTGCCCCCGTACAGTCCTTTTTTAAACTCAATTGAAGCTGAACAGCTGTTCAATATAAAGAGAACACAGCTTACGGATGAAGAACAACTGTATGTTCAAATTCATAATGCTTCTGAAGCTGTAACGCAAGAATATTGACAAAACTATGTTCGATATAGGGAAACATATTTAGGAGATTGCCTCAACATAAATGTAATTTTGAACTACAAAAAAAAATATAGACTGTATGTGTTTTTTAAAAGTATTGAGTTATATACATAATGTATAACGAGTGATCAAGATAACTTGTAATCGAGTCATTCATGAATTGGAAATTGTATGTCGTTACTTGAACTGCATTTACGTTATAAGCGTCAAGTATTGTTATTCGACTGACATTTTACTTGATGTTTGTAATGTAAGTGCAGTTCAAGTAACGACATACAATTTCGGATTCATGAATGGCTCGATTACAAATTATCTTGATCGATCGTTATGTATATATATATATATATATATATATATATATATATATGTATATATATATATATATGTATATATATATATATACCGTATGTCCCCGGATTGAGTTTACAAGAGGAAAAAAATTTTTATTTTTGGTTTTACAAAAAAGTGCTAAAGGAATAAATTTTTTTGCTTAATTTCAAATGACCTAATCTGTAATTAGAATTACGAAACTGTCAAACCCCTATTTAGAATTACAAATTTTTATTTTTTATTTTCAATCACAACAATAAAAAAATAATTAGGCTAGAAACAATAATGTTTAAAACTATTCTATTAATTCGCCATCCCTTTCAGCACACAATTCGACTCTAAGCCGCAGTTCCTTGTAACTGTTGCGAATTTCTTCAAGCGTCAAGGATGCAACAGCATCTCTAATGCGATTTTTTAATACATCCACGTTGTTAGGCAAGTTGTCCATTCCAGCCAATCCAATTATTTTCGAATTTTTTATTGAGCCAGGCAGCTACGATGCGCGAACGGTGGGCCGGACAACCATCCTGTTGAAAATACATCCTCTGCCGATAAGCAAGTGGGAGTTCACTTAAACCATCCCAGAAAAAATTGCTCAACATTTCCAAATAATTATGCTGATTTACATTAGCACCAAAAAAATATGGCCCTATTATTCCATGATAAGAAACAGTACACCACACGTTTACCTTAACAAAGTATTGACGTTTTGATGCAATTCTAAAGTGAGGATTAGTATCACTCCAATAACGAACATGTTGTGACGAAACGGTACCATTGCTAGAAAAAGTTGCTTCATCGGAAAATACAATGCTTTTGTTAAAATTTTGGTTCTCCATTATTTCATCTCCCATCCACATGCAAAAATAAAGACGCTTCTCATCATCTCCCGATTCTAACGTATGATTAAAAATCGGTTTATAGGGGTATAATTTACGTACCTTCAAAACTCTTTGAATATGGGATTTGCTCATATTCAGTTGAAGCGCCCGTCTCCGCAATGAAAGTATAGGATTATCTTACACCGAATCCAAAATTAAAACTGTAGTAGCATCATCTTCATCACGTACTATTTTCTTTTTCTTTAAATTCAGAACAGGACCAGTTTCCAAAAATTTTTTCACCAACTTCCTTATACCCATACGGGAAAACTTCGGGAAATTTTGTATTAAATTCTTCAGCAATACGACGATAGCTCTTTTCCCCAATACCGTAACATTGTATTGAATATATTTTTTGTGATAACGTTAACATTTTCACCAAAACTTACAGAATTACAGTTTGAAGTTATTTTTGACAAATAAATTAGTGTATGACATTTTCAAGTCAAAGGCTTCTACCATTAAAAAATAATAGATATACTGCGATGAAAAAATTTAAAAAAAATTTTTTTAGAACATAGATAAGTGGTACTGAAATTCTAATTACAGATTTGGTCATTTGAAATTAAGCAAAAAATTTTATTCCTTTAGCATTTTTTGGTAAAATCAAAAATAAATTTTTTTTTCCTCTTGGAAACTCAATCCGGGGACATACGGTATAATTTAAACGAAATTATCGACCGTAATATATTGAATCAAATAAATTAAAAGCGGGCAAGCGATCTGTCAATTAAAAAACTCATTTATTAAGTATCCCTATATTTCGCAACAACTTTGTTGCTTCTACCGGAGATAAAAATGTAGAGTTGAAAAAATAATAAAATTGAAAATTGTAGAAGACGCAAAAAGTGAGTGTTCTAATTAAATTTGAAAGTGTTTTAGACAGAAATGCAGATTTTGACACCTTAACACGTATTTGTGAGGGCACGTCTACAGATGCGTTAAGTTGCTTAAAAAAGTACAATAAAATTGTCAATTTTATTATTTTTTCAACTCTACATTTTTATCTCCTTAAGAAGCAACAAAGTTGTTGCGAAATATAGGGATACATAATAAATGAGTTTTTTAATTGACAGACCGCTTGCCCGCTTTTAATTTATTTGATTCTATATATATATATATATATATATATATATATACATATATATAAAATCTTTCCCACATACGTCGGTTTGACATTAATATATCGAATAAAATTCACTATTTGTCAATTTGTCTTTTTTAATTTATAAATTTACAAACAAAAAAAAGTTGGAGACACAATTTTATTTGAGAAAGAAGAAGACAATAACAAGTTACTATATAACTAAAACTTCTAAAGCTCCGGAGAGATTAAGAAATGCCGAAAGGTCTTAATCTCGATGAAGGAAAAATCCGAATCTGCACCTCCACGTGGTAGAAGGCGGGCAACATCAATCTTGGTGGCTAACGCAGATAGGGACCGCGTGATTGCCGGTATAAGCAATACCCCATTTACTGGCCAACAGCCTCGGGTGGAGGAGCTAGTAAATGGCAGGGCACTCTTTTGTCCTAGGGTTGGGAAAATGGCCCTAAAGGCGGATGAACTAAGGAATTAGTCAACGGCATAAGGATGCAGAAAGCAAGAGGAAACTACTGCATTAAAGATCTACGGATATCCTTAGTACGAATCATCATGGCAATGTTCAAAACCAAATTATCCGGAGTAATAAGTTCCCCAATCGGATCTCCGGGGGGAACAGTGATGAACAAGACTGTGACAACAAACAAGTTAACAAACAAGTTAAAGATTGGGACATGGAACGTGAGATCCATGTATGAAGCTGGAAAGATGCATAACGTTGTACACGAAATGCAAAGACTGAAACTCAACATCCTAGGAATCAGTGAAACAAGATGGCCTGGTCATGGCCAAATCCCAACAAATGGAGGCATGCTGTACTTCTCTGGTAACGATGATAATTATCACAGACATGGTGTGGCAATCGCTGTCTCAAGAGATATTGTGGCGTCTGTTACTAGCTTTGTCCCTATCTCAGACCGTATCATACTCTTACAACTACAGACCAACTCAAGAAAACTAAACATTATACAAATATATGCCCCTACCGCAGACAAACTTGAAGAAGAAAACGAGCTGTTTTACGAACTAATCAGACAAACGCTTGATTCACTAAAACCAAGAGATATCAATATAATTCTTGGAGACTTTAATGCGAAGGTCGGAAGAGGGAGATGTGACAAGTATATAGGTGAATATGGGTTGGGGACAAGAAATGAGAGGGGCGATAGGCTGGTACAGTATTGCCAAGAGGAAGAGATGATAATAACCAATACCTTTTACAAGCTTCCAAACCGACGACTCTACACATGGAAATCCCCACAAGACAGTGACCAGAACCCGATGAGAAATCAAATAGACTAGGTTTTGATAAACGCAAGATATAGAAACAACATCAAATCAGTTAAGACCTACTCGGGCGCTGACGTCTCCTCGGACCACAACCCCCTGGTGGCCCAGATGCACCTCAAACTTAAAAGAATCCCAAAGAAGAGAGAAACTCAGATAAATACAAAACACCTAAAAAACCAAGAAATACGGAATGAGTTGCAAACAAGAATAAACAAAAATCTGGAAACACTCGAAAGCAAGGACGAATACCAAAACTGCAGAAACATAAATGAAAAATGGTACACAATTAAATCAGCCTTGTTGGAACCCTCATTAGACATTCTAAAGACAGAGAAACCCACAGGAAAGAAGGAATGGATTACTGGTGAAATTCTAAATCTTATGGAAAAGAGAAGAAGCTATAAGGGAAAAAACGAACAACAATATCAAGAAACACAACGAATACTTCTCACAAAAATCGGAAAAGCAAAAGAAGATTATTATAAACAAAAATGTGAAGAAATTGAGGAGCTACAACCCAAATACGATAACTTTAACATGGACAAAAAGATTAAAGAACTCGTCGGCACAGCAAACAAAAGCAACTTAATATATTATATAACAACGGGAAAATAGTCACAGAAATAGAACAAAAACTAGAAATATGGAAGAACTACATTAAAGAGCAGTTCGAAGATGAGAAACGGCATACGACTCTTGAAAATACGGAAGGGGAGTTGGGCCCGGACATAATTAAGGATGAAGTAACATATGCACTAGGTATGCTCAAGAACGGAAAAGCTGCAGGTCCGGACCAACTGCCAGCGGAAATTCTTAAACTGAGAGAGGCGGACCGGATTCATGTTTTGGTAGAAATAATTAATACCATATATAGAACAGGAATAATACCAAATGAGTGGTTGCTATCAACTTTTATAACCCTTCCGAAAAAGAAAAATGCCAGGCATTGCTCTGACTACCGCACAATAAGCCTGATGGTTCACACATTGAAAGTCCTGTTGAAGGTGGTCCATAATAGAATATTCAGGAAATTGGATGTAGATATCAGCGATAGTCAGTTTGGATTCCGTAAGGGCCTAGGAACAAGGGAAGCACTTTTTGCACTAAATGTCCTATCACAAAGATGCCTAGACGTAAACCAGGACATATACGCCTGCTTTATAGATTACAATAAAGCATTTGATAAAGTTAGACATGATCAACTCATAGAAACATTGGTCAGGAGAAGGATAGACCTCAGAGACATAAGATTAATCTCAAACCTATACTATGGCCAAAAAGCAGCAGTACGAATAGAAGACACGACATCAGAGGAAATAGAAATACGAAGAGGTGTTCGTCAGGGGTGTATACTGTCGCCAATCCTCTTTAATCTGTACTCGGAGGACATAGTAAATAGAGCACTTGATGATCGGGACATGGGCATTAAGATTAACGGCATGACAATAAATAATCTGAGGTACGCTGACGATACAGTTATTTTAGCTGGAACACACGAGGACCTACAGACGTTAATTAACAGAATGGTCACAGCAAGCGAGGAGTATGGACTAACGCTGAACATAAGCAAAACAAAATATATGCTGATAACAAAAACAACTAAAGATAATCGTAAGATATATGTGAAGAACCAGCCTATTGAGAGAGTAAAACAATACAAATACCTGGGCACGATCATTAATGAGAACAATGACAGCTCCCAAGAAATACGAGTCAGAATAGAACAGGCGAGAAGCACCTTTACAAGGATGAAAAGGCTTTTCTGCTGCCGAGATTTAAACCTTGACTTAAAAATACGATTGATGAGATGCTATGTGCTGTCTATACTATACTATGGGATGGAGGCCTGGACGCTGAAGGTAACCGACATGAGGAGACTGGAGGCATTTGAGATGTGGGTATACCGGAGAACATTGAAGATCTCATGGGTAGAGAGAAAAACCAACGTAGAAGTGATGAGACGTATGTATAAGGAGAGAGAAGTGATTCCGACAATTAAGAGAAGAAAACTGCTGTACATGGGACATGTCATGAGGGGAGAAAAATATCAAATACTACAAATAATTATGCAAGGAAAAATCCCGGGCAAGAGATCTATAGGAAGAAGACGGAATTCATGGCTGAAGAACCTTAGGGACTGGTTTGGATGCAATAATAATGAACTGTTTAGAGCTGCGGTTTCAAAAGTAAGAATTGCTATGATAATTGCCAACCTTCGAAGCGGAGACGGCACCTAAAGAAGAAGAAGATATAACTATACTACATATATAGATATATGTGTGTGTCTCGAACTTTTTATTTGTTTATAAATTTATAAATTAAAAAAAGGAAAAAAATTATTTGCAATAACGTGAAAGAGTTTTGACAAATAGTGAATTTTATTCGATATATTAATGTCAAAACGACGTATGTGGGAAATTGTTTTGAGAAATAGTGAAATACGTTTGACAAAATAGGAAAACCAAAGCAAAAACACTGTATTTATTTGAACTTTAAAATTGCTTTATTATTTATTATTAGAGACCGGACACATCGGGCTGAAATGACGTCATTACGACGGACGATATAAATAATCTACAATATCTGTAAGCACATCACGCAGTTATTAAATAGCACTATTCATTCGGTTAACCGCACACAAAAAATAGATGTGCAGTTAACCGAATGAATAGTGCTATTCAACAACTGCGTGATTTCTGAAAAACATGTCCGCCGTGAGGAAAAAATATGTTTATATTCGGAAAACGAGCGTTCTACATCTAGTGATGTTATATTCGCATAATCAAAATACTTTTTTAAGCAACTTAACGCATTTGTAGACGTGCCCTCATAAATACGTGTTAAAGTGTCAAAATCTGCATTTCTGTCTAAAACACTTTAAAATTTAATTAGAACACTTTCACTTTTTGCGTCTTCTACAGCACACAGTGGTGCGTGAACATCTTTAACGATTTGCAGTGATTCCTCCAAAGACAGTGACGAATTTTCTAATTTTGTTATTGCTTCTTCTAGTCCCAAGTAATTCTCACAAATACTTTGTAAATCCATTTTAATCTGGGTATCTTGAAATTTTTTCTGGCTTGTATTGATAGCTGCACTTTCTTTCGGATCGAATGATAAAACCACGTCCTTAATTTTTTCAAAATGTTCATAGTAATAAAACCCCGCCCGAAACCATGTATCCCAACGTGTCAGAATCGGCTGTGGTGGCTCCGGGGTATGGGGACACAATTCGTGAAATTTCCGAATGCGTTTTGCAGATTTCCGGAATACTGCCTTTGTACTCGATATTAAAGCATCTACTTCTGGATAACATCTACGAACCTGTTCTGCCACAAGGTGTAGAGCATGGAGTTTACAAGTAATATGTAACAAGTTAGGACAATATTTTCTTAAGAGACCGGCCTACATAATACATACATGGTTGCGGCACCATCGGTCATAAACATTAATACTTGGTCTTTCGAAAGTTTAAATTTTTCCAAAGTATCTAATAGCACCTCTGAAATTTTTTCGACATTACATTGTTCTAGTCGTCTGGATGCTAATAAAATTGAACACGTTGGTTGATGTGGTTCCATATTACGCTCCATAACATTAACTACGGATTGCTTTGTGCTGTCAGTTGTTTCGTCCACACATAACCACAGTTTTTTATTTTTCAGTTCGGCTTTGATTTTATTTTCAACCTGTTTACGCACCGATGGTAAATTCCTTCGTAACGTTGTCGTGCTCGGTAATGTTTGATTCGCGTATTTATTCCAAAATGAAATAAATAAATCATTACTTAACAAGGTAAACGGCAGTGTACACACAATCATAGTTACACATATTTCATGTATAAACTTAATTTTGTTATTATTGTGCTTCGAATTGCTTACGCGTTCTTTACAATGTGTTTTTGACCAACACATTAGATATGTACTGCACACTAAACATTTAATTTTTGAGCCATCGTATATTAAGTCCGGGAAATACATTATAAACTTATACACTTCGTCTGACAACGGTCGTTTTCTCGATTTATGTGTCAACGACATTTTATTACGTATGCTTACACTTACATGCAGTCTAAGCAAGTACCAAACACATACTGAATGCTTTTTATTAGTTCTGATGCAATACAATCATCCTCACATCGGCGCACATGGCGCGCACGGAAATTGGTCTGCTCTAGTGATTAGCATTCACTCAATTTTAGGATGTTAGTTTTTAAAAGATATTTGTTTCGTCTTTAAAACCAAAGTTATCTTTTATCTATATTAAATATAATTACATACTTTAAAGATGATATTTATAATTTTATTCATATGAAGCGTTCACTTACAAGTTGAAATCATTGCATAATTTGAATTTTATTATTGCAATGATTGATCCATAGTTTAGAATCGAAATCTTTGATGTTGAATAAGTTCTATCACACTATATTACTATATTCATCAGACCTTTCAGTGTATACATACGTGTAATTTGTAAAGAAAGGTGTTATATTGGAATACTGCATTTCATTAAAAACTGTCATTCAAGAGTAAAAAATTAATGCTGTGCGGTGAAGCATTATACAGACGCATCCAAGCCTATTAAAACAATAGGTATTGCTCCAAGAATGTTATTTAATAATAAAAGTACGAATCAAAAATAAATAATAATTTTCCATTGAATAAATACACAAAGTCTAGTTAAACTACGGGGGAGTTTTTTATGTTATCTACATAGCTATGAAAGAACCGAGTTAGAAAACAAAAAACACATATTTTTCAACGTAAGAACTATTAATACTAACACACTTTCCAAAGTTTTTTTGAATAAGGCTATGCCTTCGAAAAAAAATTATTTAGTAATTCCGCAAAATGCGACCCCACAGCGTTTTCCATTCGATAAAAATCAACGCCCTCTCAAGTGTTTTTTGAGCTTTGGAAAGAGATAATAGTCACAGGGGTCGAGGTCGGGACTGTATGATGGAAGTTGTAATTCCTCAAAGGCGCATTCATTGATTACTGCTTGAATAATTCGTGCCTTATGCGCCCTGCAGTTGTCGTACAGAAGCATAGTTTTCTAAGCAAAATTTTCTTTTTTCGCGTATAGCCATGTTCAAGTTCTTAGTTGCGTCTTTGTAGACATTTCACGTTATTGTAGTCCCTTTGGGTATATACTCAATTAAGAGAATTCCTTCCACGTCCCAGAAAACTGTGGCCATCAGCTTTCTCGCAGAAAATTGTGTTTTTGCCTTCTTGGGCGGTAGAGAGCCCTTATGAACCCATTGCATGGACTCTTGTTTCGTGGGAAGACCCCAGTAGTGTGGTGTGCCCAAGCTTCATCCCCAATTAAAATTCTATTTAAGAAATCTTCATCTTGAGATAAAACAGTCAAATTCTCTTCACAAATTTGTCGCCTACACAATTTTTGTTCGGGACTGAGCAGCCTAAGAATCCATCCGTGTCAACACTTCGCTCATTCCCAAATCTTCGTGTAGAATTGTAAAAACACTGTGTTTCTCATATTCCTATTTCTCTAGCAATAATTGAAACTTTAACTTAGCCATCAGTCAATACCAAATCTCCAACTTTGTTGTTAATTTCCTCACTTCGTGCTTCCAAAAGTCCACATTTTGGGTCATCATGAATGGATTCTCTACCCCATTTGAAATGCTTACACCAAAACTTAACTTGAAAATAGGACGAGCTATTTTCTCTATACATCTCTCATGACTATTCTTCGGGCTACTGCCTTCTTTTGATAAAAATTTCGAGATGCTTCTGTGCGCAAGTTTCAAATCACTCATTTTCTCTTCTTTAAACGTATGTAAAAGTAACATATTGCTATGGATTTTTCCTTAAATAATATTTTAAAATTAATTAAAAATAAATGTACATAATTTTTGGATATCTGTGTATATCTGATATGTTATTTCGAAAATGTTATTTCATGTGTGAGGTAAAAATTTGATTTTTGGAGGTCGACTTGATGTGAAAGCGATAGACAGATATTGAGGGGGAGACCAAGTTTTGCCCTAAGACAAGAACGTTGTATTTCTTTGAAATATATATATATATATATATATATATATTTAAATTAATTCGGGATGATTTGATTGTGTTAATTAGTTGATGGTATTTCATATTTAATTCCCGATAATTCTACGAGATTGTTATTATCGTAATTTTGATTTAGTATTTGATTAAACAACGTTCTGTCGTAAACGTGTCTCCAATAAAAAAAAATTTATGTAAGTAGAATTATATTCTTAAGACGTCTTAATTAGAAAAGCTTTTAAAAGTGTATTTCAATTGTATTTATAATTAGTTAAGAGTCTTAATTAGTAGAAATAAATAATAAAGAGTATTTTTAAATTTCTATGTAAAAAAATATAACAGTGAAAAATTTTGCTCGTTTGGAACTCAAGGGTATTTTTTGTTACATGTTATTGCGCATGTGTAAAATTTTTGAACGTGTTTCAATAAATATTATACAGTGTGGTTCTCTGGGGAGAAATTAAAAATAAATTTTATTATTTTTTAGATAAGATTGTTCGGAGTAATTTAGAGGAAGTTTTAATCCACTTAGCTATCAATATACAGTGGATATATTTTACCTCATTGTGTCATTGAAAGATACTATATCTTTATACTTTTGTATTAAATATTCATTTAAATTTTATCTTGTGCTCGTTTAATTTCATATACCTTTACTGCTCATTTATTAAAATATAAGTAACTCAGAAAATATATAATTAGTCAATATAAATGTTGTGATTTATTCACTGGCGCCAGACTTATATTTCGTAGTAACAGTCACGTCTTTCCGAATAGAACCCGAGAAGTGAGAAGTTTCAATTTTTGTAAATCAACCGGCTGAGTATCCTAGTTGGGAAGATTAGTTGTGGATGGTGACAAATTTATTCTACAAACCACTATTCATAGCAATATGTTAAGAGATTCGAACCAAACTTGGAGATGACACTATAAAATGGACAGAAACTTGACGTAAGAAAATTGTCACGATACCATATTGTTTTCATAGCTAGGTAGATGACACCTCTCGTAACTTAAGTATTGAAGCTACATTTTCTTTTGATTAATATTTCAAAACAGCCTAGAATTTATGAGGTATAGAATTAGTTAAATTTGATACCTCCCAATTGGTATATAAACCTAACTTATTTGAACTTCTTCTCACAATTACTTAAAATTTTTTATTTAGCACTGTGAGCACATTATTTAGGATCCAGTCATCAATCTTCGATGAAATTAAAATGGCGTCACGATATCCTATTAATATTATTATTTTCAAATCAATATTTAACAGCAAAATAAACGCTAAAGAAAGTATTAATATTCCCCTATACCCGCCTGCTTTCTTCTTCTTCTCATTTTCCAAGTAATCTTTTCTTATCATTGGTACTTTGGCCATATAACCAAACCATCTTAAAGAATTATCACTTATTTATTCTCTTCTCCACTAATTTCGAATCTATTTTTTTTCTCTAATTGTGTCCTTATCAATTAGCTTTAGACCTATAATTCTCCTTAATCTCCTCATTTCGAGAATGAATACTAATAAAGCAAAGCTAATAAATTCACGATCATTTCGAAATAATGAAGAAAATAAGGCTGCATAATAGAATATCACAAAGAATAATTTAAATGAATGCCTTTATAACGCTTTTATAGTCTAAAGACTTCAAGCCTACAAAGGCTTGATTTAGATGTTCATTCGAATTCTCTAGATACATACGTAATTTCATGAAAGCCATATTTTTAATATTTTAGTCCAGATATATAATTAGCACACCCCTCTAAAAAAATACTTTGTATTTTTCTTCTGGAAAATTTAAAATAACAAATATCCATTGGATGTTTTCACTATTTGTGCGAATCTTTTGAACATCCAATCCGATGCGTTCTCAAGGCAGCAATTCCCTGAAAAGTAACGATAAAAGCATTCTTAAAACTGCATCTGTACTAGACATGCACAGTATATAAACAATTAAAATAAAATTAATTAGTTGCATTTTAAATGTTATGCAGAAAAGTATAATATACCCGCCTAAGATCTATCGTATTATCGTTAATACAACATGGAAACGCTAAAATGAAAGAAAAAGAAACTATAGTGGTTTTATGCGAAAAATTATAATCAATATGTATTTTAAGGACAAAAATCTCCCAAAGTAGAATTGCTCGCACTTTATAGATACAAAGAAAAATTGTATATTATAAGTATTCTAACATAAAGAAAATAACAGAATATACTCCAAGAGCGCTGCGGTCACGAAAAACAATTTCGTGGATTGACATCAGAAGAACTACGAAGCACTACAGTAGTTGGAATTAATAGTAATCTCTTTGATTTTGAAGCCTAAGAAATATTTCTAAGAAGAACTAGGAGGCAACACAGCGAAATTGCAGAGCATTGACGATTAACTGTGAAAACAATTTGGAATAAT
Source organism: Melolontha melolontha (assembly GCA_935421215.2). Taxonomy (NCBI): domain Eukaryota; kingdom Metazoa; phylum Arthropoda; class Insecta; order Coleoptera; family Scarabaeidae; genus Melolontha; species Melolontha melolontha. Next base: position 89,804,418 of record OW285237.1, on the reverse strand, counting down.
AAACAAATCGAATGAAACTGTTAGAATTTGCAAAGCCTCATGATAGATCTATAGAAAAGTATTCTGTGGTCTCATACAACAAAAATCAATCGGCATTTTCCAGATAGAAAAATTTGAGTATGGCATCCAGAGCGATATCCATTTAATGCAAAATACATCCGAATATTAAACATTGAACCATGGAAATGGAAATGTAATTATATGGGCCTGCTTTTCATAACAAGGAATGGGTCCCATACATCGAATAAATGGCGTTATAGACAAAACTCAGTATATAGACATTCTCAGAAGTGTAATGCTTCCATTTGCTAAAGAACATTTGCCTGCCGTATGACAGCTAAATACTCTTTAGCAAATTTTAACCAAAGTTTCAACAGCACAAAAAATTCGTAAAAGAATGGCTTTCGCAAAATTCTGCAATAGTTATCTAGTGACCTTCGTATTTTCCAAATCTTAACACGATCGAGAACTTATGGCAAACAGCGTAAGAAAAAAAAAAATTAGCCGTCACGGGACGCCTGGTAGATGTGAAACATCGAAAACGATTGTTATTTAAAGAAGGGAATATAAAGTAAAGTAGAGAAATATTTTGAGTTTAGAAAAAAATATTTTTCTTAATTGTTATATAATATATATGAAAAAATATAATAAAACAGAGATCTTTTAGAAATATATAATGGGTGTACAGAAACATTCGAAGTCAAGTGGGCTCTGAACAAAAAATCGTATATCTTTACTTAAGTATCTGATTTGTAATAATTATTAAATGTCAACTGTTGTCTGTCAAAAATTGTCAGAATCTAATATCGAAGATACTAATTTGATAACCTATAAAATTGTATTAAGTAAATGTATCAATCTTTCTCAGACATGACTTCATATTTCAAGGACTACTTTGACTTCGAATGTTTCTGAACACCCGTTACTTTTGTTAGATTGTCACTTTCACTATCACTCATATTTAAAATCAATAAAAAGTTTGCAACGTATCGATTGGAAATAAAATAAAAATACTTTAACTACAAAATACGATGTGCTAAATCCTACAAAAATAAAGTAAAATGCAAATAAGAAATCTCAAAATAGGTTTAAAACATTGATGCGTAGGTATCCAGATCGTAAATTCATGTTGCATATGGATATTCACGCTTTCACGGCCGTCATTTTAAGTGGTAGAAGTGTCTTCTATCGAACTCTACCGTGTTAATCTTATAGACGTTGACGTTTTACCTGCTATGAATACGAACCAAATCGAACGAACATGGTTGAAGAGAAGAACTTTCAAATATTATTGGCGTCGATTTCACATAGATATGCAATGGTTGCATAAAATTAAAAGATATCCTACTAAATATTAATATGCATTATATTTGAATTCTAAATAATTTTTTTAATAAATAAATTTTATTTTTTACTCTTAATACATTTTTATAAATTAGAAATCAAAAAGCTGAAATCCAAACCTTTTAGCATTTACAAATTGTAAAGTTGTTAACATCTTTCTAACCCATATTGTGATATTTCGAAATTATAGATTGGTAGACTAATTACACAAGTTTACAAATTCCGGTCAACTTTTGGATCAGAGCAGATGAGAACAAATCTTGACGTTATTTGAGGTGCTGAATTCAAATCCGGGTTTCGTTTTTCAAAATTGGTTCTACTTTGTGAGTTCGCGCATGTTGGCAGCACTGCGCTATCATAATGACAGTCAGCTGTTGGCGTCGCTAGAAACAATATTTAATTTGTATTTTTAAAGTTTTTTTTTAATCCAAAACGTGTGAAAATGCAAAGACAGAATTGTAAAGTTGATTCAAAGTGTTTTTGTTATGTTTGCGGATGTTATATGATCAGAAAAAGTGGCAAAGTTATTACTAATGTGATCAGAAATGCATATTTTTGTTATTTTGGTTTCTCTGTATCAAACACTCACAAGCCGTGGGTACCGAAATTGTTTTGTAACGCGTGTAGCACAATATTATACAAGTGGTCACGCGGTAAAAAAGTATGTTTTTCATTTTCATTGCCAATGTTATGGAGAGAGCCGAAAAATCATGTAGATGATTGTTACTTTTGCTTGATGAATGTCGTCGGTGTAAATGCAAAAAAACTATCAAAATATAAATATCCTGAAGTATCATCAGTGTCTAAGCCAGTTCCCCGTGCGAGCAATGATCCTTTGCCAATTTGTCCAGGTACGAGTGCAAATTACATGGAAACTTGTAGTTCATCACCGACGAACAGTGGAAGCGATTTTAACATGGAGGAAAAACATTTAGTTTCGCAAAGTGAACTTAATGATGTGGTTCGTGATTTGAATTTATCGAAACAAAAATCAGAATTGCTTGCATCACGGATGCAGGAGTAGAAATATCTTGACACTCAAACAAAAGTCACTCTATATAGAACCAGAAATGAGGCGCTTTTACCGTTTTTCAAAAAAGAGGAGAATATATGCTTCTGCTATGACATCAACGGTTTGTTTGATGCGATGAATACACCATACGATGTAAATGAATGGCGTTTGTTCATAGATGATTCAAAATACAGCCTGAAAGCTGCTCTGATACACAATGGAAATATAAAACCATCAATTCCGATTGCTCATGCAGTACAAACGAAGGAATGCTACGATAAAATATGTAAAATTTTTACCAAGATAAAATATAAAGAGCATCAATGGAAAATTTGTGGCGATTTGAAGGTTTGAAAATAAATTTCAATTCAATTTTAAAGAATAAATGATTTATATACTATTCCTACAGGTTATTGGTCTCTTGATGGGGATGCAATCTGGTTTTACCAAATTTTGCTGTTTCTTGTGTCTGTGGGATAGCCGTGCAACTGACCAACATTATGTGAAAAAAGATTGGCCAAGCCGTACTAATTATGAACCAGGAAAACAAAACGTCTCTTCTATACCACTTGTGAACCCACAGAACATTTTCTTGCCACCTCTCCACATAAAGCTTGGCCTTATCAAAAACTTTGTCAAAGCGCTCGACCGTGAAGGACCGGCTTTTGAGTACTTGACCAAGTTATTTCCCAAGTTGTCGTACGCCAAAATCAAAGAGGGAATATTTGTCGGACCTGATATTCGAAAATTAATGGCCGACAGAAACTTTACAAAATGTTTAACGCCCAATGAAGCAGCAGGATGGGTATCATTCCCCGGCAAATCCCCGGATTTCAAGCAGATAATCGATAGTTTGTTGCAAAATTATTGCAAGATTGGAGCTCGAATGTCTCTCAAAATACATTTTCTGCATTCCCATCTCGAATTTTTTCCTGAAAACTTGGGTGAAAGACGATACCAAGGATTTTGGGACGAGGGCATGATGAGCGACTACTGTTGGACTTTAATGCGTGAAACAGATCCCAAACAGTACAAGCGACTCAGTTCAACTGCTCTTCATTTCTAATTTAACACTTTTTAATGAATAAAATGGAGATTAATTGTCAAAAATTGTAAAAATTGTGTTTATTTAATATCTCGAAAACTAGAACCAAAATCAAAAAACGGAGTGCAGATTCGGATTCAGCGCCCCAAATAACCATAGAAACAGCTTTTGGTTGCTTAGATCCAAAACCGTGTATACTTGTGTTATTATTTGTCCGTGGCTGTAGTACGTAGATGGGAAACCGAAGTTTTCATGTGCGTGAAACCTATGCCATGAAGTATTGCACATATGTGATTAATTCATTTAATTTGTGTCGGAATTCAACTTTATGGCAGTAGAATCGAAAAGAACTATCTCTAGACTAATTTATTATTCTATACAAATTAATATTTAACAGGGTTACTCACACTAATTTACTGCTTCAATGTGCATCAGACTGGGACAAGAAATCGACCAACTTTCTACGTTCCATCATACAATGCACATATTTGTTTTTCTGTCGCCGATTTTAGTGATGTGTAGAACTGTTAATGAGATGTGCACTGATATTGACTTGTTTAATATTGCTTCTTCAAAACTTAAACGTTTCTTATATTAATGAAAAAATTAATTTAATTTCTATTTTATATATTACAATTTATTGAACGTTTAATTTAGAGTTCTATAATAAAGTTATATATTTAGTTTATTTTGATGTTTATGTTCCTCGTTTTTCTTTATTATTTCAATGTTTGTTTTATCTATTTTCTTTTCTCTTTTTATCATGCATAATATTTACATACTGTGTATATTCATTTTTATTCTTTGTACGAGGTGCGTAAATTAAGTAATGAGACTGGCAATGTAGCGTTCGGTTTGGTAACACTTGGGAAGCAGGATTTAGAAGGGCAGCAGGTTAACATGTGATACGACTTCAGGACGAGTTTAAAATCACTAGAGTCATTTGGTTGTTCGTAGCGAGGAACGGTGTGCAATCAGGTTTCGCTTCAGACTTAGGCACAGTGCAACGAAAACTTTTGCAAAACTTCAGCAGGCCTACGGAAACAGTGCTTTGTCAAAGGCTCAGGTTTTTCAGTGATTTAAGGCATTTTCAGAAAGAAGAGATTGAAGATGAAGATTCAACATAATCCAAGATCTTGTGCGTTCGGATTGTCAGTTGACAGTCAGAATGATCGGGGAAGAGCTGAATTTGACTCACACCCCCGTTCATCAGATTGAAAATGGTCCCCATTTTCTGGAACGTGTCGATACTGGTGACGAATCTTAGGTGTTTAAGTACGACCCGGAAACTAAGCGCCAGTGCATGGAATGGCACACTTTAACCTCTCAAAAAAGGCAAGAATCCGTAGTCGAAGATCAAATGCATGCTGATTTTCTTTTTCTATAGCCAGGGAATCGTTCACGAAAAATTTGTGCCTCAAGGCCAAACGGTCAGTCAACACTTTAACAAGAGATTCTTGAAAAATGAGTCATGCGTGTGAGACCAAACATGAAGAATAACTGGGTGTTGTATCACGACAATGCGTCTTATCATTCCTGTGCTTCTTCAGCATCCTTATTCGCCTGACTTGAGTTCTTGTGACTTTTTACTCTTCCCGAGATTTAATAATCACCTCAAGGGACGTCATTTTCGGACACTTGAAAACATTAAAACGGCGGTAAACGACCAGCTGAAGGGTATTCCAGTATTCGAGTGCCAGTACTACTATCAGAATTGGAAGAGCTATTTCCAGCGCTGCGTGGCTTCCCAATGAAGATATTTTGAGGGAGCAAATATTTAATTTGTAATTCATTTCGAATAAAAAAAATTGAAAAAATCAGTCCCATTACTTAATTTACACACCTTGTATAGTATCTTAATAAATAGCTATTTTCTATTGTTGAAAAATAAACTATTGCTACTATTATTATTAATTATATTGTAAATTCATATCGTATTATGGATAATGTGGCAAACCTTAATAAAGAACAATAAACAGTATTTGTATTTAGCTTTCTTGTATTAAGCTCACGTGTATGTATTAGATAAATAAAACTAATATTTTCACATTCTGGTGATGCCATAATTTTCATTAACGCAACACATTAAATAAATTATTTTAGTAATATACACCTATTTGGAAAATCGCATTTACCAAATCACGTTAGCAAAACCACTGAAAAAATCTGAGAAATATTTTGTATAAATGTATAAAGGTATCCTTTCCGGAACGTCCCTAATCGAGGGATTAGAAAGTTTCTGGGTACTGTTATGGTAGATTTGGCGAATACCATTCCCTTTCTCCTACCCTCTCCGCCCTCAAGTCCACAGGCTTTTGTACAAATAAGAACGGATCCTAAATCTACACACTCTGGCACGTTAAAACCCCTTTCTTTTTCTTTCACAAACATTCTTGTTATGCCGCCAGCTGGGGTACAGAACGAGCAATGAATTTCCATGTTTACCACTGTTATTATTCGAAGTATTTCTACCTAAAATATGGTTTGCGTTTATGGTGTAAACGTGCATATTTTAATAATTTTTATGAAATATTTAAACATAATTTCCGTGTATGATTTTAGTAAGATTTAATTAAAATTTGTTTTAAAACAATGCATAAAAGTTTAATTTATCAATTTAAACTTGAAATCATTAGAAGAATGAATTATTTTAAAGGTAATAGAATGGAAACTACCAAAAGATTTTTTACATATACATATTAGGTAGTATTCTAAATATTAATACGCATGGGTATTTGAAAGTAAATTAGATTTATTATTATAATATTTTACAGCTACTTTATTTATTATATTTTCTATAATATTAATATCAATAACAATACCTTAGCGAAATTTATATACTTTTACATATTTTTTTACAGTAAAATTAGCAATGATCAAAAATTATGCATTTGAACAGGAAATACATGATTATAATTTGGCTCTAATGGTAATTTGCAATTTGTTTTTTTATGTATATTTTAAGGTATGTTTCTCTGGTTATTTCTGACGAAATTCAAGTTCGTATTCTAGTTAGGAATTGACTCTCGAATTATTTTGCGATATTTGACAGTGTTCAATGATTATTCTAGGATAGTGGCAGCCAACCTTTTTGACTGACTGGTGGTCCAAATTTAACTATGCTTGTCATCATAACTCCAAAATACTAGTGTTATGAACACAATGTGATTTAAGTTTTGTGTTATTAATTTATAATTTTAAACTTAAGATGATAGTTTACAAAATTTTGTTAGAAAAAGTGGTTGATTTCTGTACGTGTTATCTTCAGTTTAAATTAATAAACGGAAATTTAAAACATCATATATATATACGCATCCATGTTTTGACTATTGCATACAATGATATTATTAGTAAACCAATATAGCAGGTAAGGTTTTTCAAAGGTGGTAGTCTGACTCTTTGATTATTGGTAGTACTGCTTACTCGTAGATTGTGACTATTCTTCAATTTAACTTTTGTAAAGTTTTGTGTTTATAGGAGAGGCTCGGGCGCCATAAACTATCACCGTTGATTTCTCGAGGAAATACTGACCAATTCAAAGATTAATTCAACATCCTTAAGACGTAATTGTAATTGAAACACATGTACAAGGTTTCGTTTTTTGTAAATCAGATAAATAATAGAACAAATTACTTTGTTTCAGAAACAAGGATAAATAATAAAATAATAAAGACATTGTTTATTTGTCTATGTTAAAATGTAATAAGTAGAGAACGGATGCAATTTCCATAAAACGCAATCGGCAATTGGAATTGTGTATAACGTCGCTCAGTACATCCCGGCGTAATTCAATGAAATATTTGTTTGACTTACTCGGCCACCTGGTCTCGCAGCGATAACAATGGACAACCCAGCTATTGTATTCGGAGAATATAGTGTTTTCAGTGGTGTCGTGTACGTAGATAAAATAAATAAGTTTATCGTATTTCGTAAGAGAAATAGCACGTACATTCCTTTTCTTTTCTTTTAAGCAACATCTTCCAATTATTTTCACGTAAGTGTGCATAAAATTTCGTTATTTAATTTCGTTTATTTGGATCTAGAATATTCTGACTTTTTCAGACAATGGAAGAGCGTCGAGAATGGCATCGTGAAACAATGGCGAGTTGGATTGAGGGCCATACTGATTGTATGTACATTGCCAGTGATTCCGAAATTTATTGTGAAGTGTGTGAAACGTTATTGAAAAATTGCAATAAATCAACCGTAAAACCGTAGGATCGTTAAAGCACGAAAAAAATTGAACACGTTGGAATCTAGCAGCTAATATTCCATTATTTAAATTGAACAATGAAGACATTTCTGAAAAAATATACTGGTCGAAATGTTCCTGATGAATCAACTTTACGCAAATATTATGTTTCTAGGTGCTATACGAGAACAGTAGAACGCATTAGAAGCCATCTTTTAAATCAATACATATGGATAAGCGCCGACGAAACGGTGGATATGTTAGGACGCTGTGTGGTAAATGTTGTAGCTGGTGTACTACATCCAACTATTCCCTATAACTCATATGTAATAGCAACAAGTGTTATAAATAGAGTTGATGCGGAAACAGTTGCTGAAACCATTAAGGAGAATATGCAAAAAATGCTTCATTCGGACGCCACGCACAAGGAAAAAATACTTTTATTTGTCAGCGATAGTGCTGCGTATATGTTAAAAACAGGCAGACAATTGAAGAAAACATATCCTAATATGCTGCATATTACTATATATATATATATATATATATATATATATATATATATATATATAGTAAACCTAATCAGTAGGCGATTAAAGGTCTGTATATTACTTAAAAATATATGTATTTAAAAAACTCTACATGTTTCGGCTGTATTCTCTTGAAAAAGGCGTATACAGCCGAAACATGTAGAGTTTTTTAAATACATATATTTTGAAGTAATATACAGACCTTTAATCGCCTACTGATTAGGTTTACCATATCATACCAAGGTCACGAAGTTATTATATATATATATATATATATATATATATATATATATATATATATATATATATATATATATATATATCAGAGACACTTTTCCGGAAGTTGATAGACTTGTATCAGCTTTTAAAAAAGTTTTCAGAAAAGCACCATTGAGAGTAGCTCTTTTCAGGGAAAATTTTCCATCTCTGTCACTGCCTCCCACTCCAGTAATAACTAGATGGGGAACATGGCTGGAAGCTACTAGTTATTATGCTGAGAATTTCGATAGTCTAAAACATTTCGTAACACTGCTAAAGGAGTATGCTAGAAGTATTGGTGAGTGCAAGGAGCTCACACAAATCCCAAATTTAAACAATCAGTTGTACTTTCTTCACGAACACTTTGGAAAATTGCCAAAACTAATCACTTATTTTGAAAATCGAAATCCCAAATTAAATGACGGATTAACCACATTAGATGTGGCTGTTAATAATTTGAAAAGTATTCCAAGTGACTTCGGATGTGGCCTTCGGCAAAAGTTTGAAGCAATTCTTAATAAAAATCCAGATTTAATTACATTGCAGCAATTATGTATGGAGACAATTCCACAAAATCTAACGGCTAAATATGAAGAAATAAAAGAATATTTCCAGTATGCACCTATAACCAGTTGCGATGTAGAAAGGACGTTTTCTATTTATAAGGATGTACTTAATTCAAAGAGAACAAAATTGACAGAAGAAAACCTTGAGAAACTATTGCTAGTCAATATTAATACTCCTTTACTCAACTTGAACGACAAAATGAACAAATAAAAATGTTCCAATTATAGAAATAAAATTAAAAACTTTAAAAATACAACTTTTCAACAAATACATATGTATTTCGTAATTTTATAGATCACCACCCGTTTGTTTTCCAATTATATAAATAAAATTAATTAATAAATATGTATTTCGTAATTTTAGATAGATAGATCACCACCCGTATGTTTTCCAATTATATAAATAAAATTAAAAACTTTATAAATACAACTTTTCAACAAATAAATATGTATTTCGTAATTTTATAGATCACCACACCCGTTCGTTTTCCAATTATATAAATAAAATTAAATATTTTAGAAATACAGCCTTTCGCCAGTACTGCACCGGGCTTTGTGTCATGTGGTAAGCGTGTCCGTTCTTTAGTAATAAGATATATAGTTTTCAATAGTTAATTGACGAAGGAGATACTTGTTGAAACTTCATTATAATGATAAGAAATAAGTATTAAACTTCTAGTTTCAAAAATTCTTTCATTGTAAATTAACTACAATATTGTTTCGCCATACAATGGCTTCATCAGGTGGATGAAATACTGAATATTTACAATACAAGTTTGAATATTTATATATGTACAAATTATTGAGAAAAATGGGGGTGGCAAAATTTTTTACAATCTTAAATTTAGTAGAGGGGAGTTGTTTAAATCTAGTTGGTCATTTAAAGCTAATCCTAAACTATTGTATCTATTAATTTCTAAGTTTTGTGAATTTACAATAAAAGAATTTTTGAAACTAGAAGTTTAATACTTATTTCTTATCGATATATAGTTTTGTATACAGTAGAATGCCATGAATATTTTTTAAGATGTTGATCGATAGCACTTGTTTGTTATCTGTCATCTATTCGTATAGTATGAATAGTATGATCCCTCTTATCGAATACATACACATTTGGTGACAATTGTTTAAGATATTTTCTTAGGGAGATCTCAGCTTGACCGATGAAGCACGCTCTGGGTGACCGAAGATCATTAATAACGAGGATATTCAACAGGTTGTGGAGGAAAATTCCAGGACAACGTGCCTAGAGGTTCGATGTGAGCGATGAAACCATTCATTTGCACCTTCGTCAGCTAGGAAAGACGTGGAAGTTAAGCAAATGGGTTCCACATGAATTGTCAAATGATAACAAATTAAGTCGTATTAACGTTTGCTCGGGAAACATTTCACGCAACGATAATGAACCATTTCTTTGTCGATTGTTAACCTGCGACGAAAAGTGGATATTGTACTCAAGTTCTAAGCGTTCGTATCATTGGTTGTTACCTACTGATTCGGTACTATACACTACCAATGCTTCCTTACACCCATACAAGATTGTATTGTGTGTTTGATGGACAACAACCGGAATTGTCCATTATGACATTTTGGAAACGGGTCAAACCATCACTGCTAACTTTTATTGTGAACAGCTTTAGTGAATACAGGCAACACTCATCCAAAAACAGCCTTCTCCGATCAATCGAAAGAAAGTGGTATTCTTTCAGGAAAGATAACGCCAGGCCCATACCGTGACCCGGGAAAAAATTTCTGATCTTGACTTGGAAACGTTACCAAACCTTCTAGATTCTCCTGACATTTTGCCAAGTAATTACCACCTTTTTTGTCTCTTGACAACTGTATGAATCAACAGACAGTTCAAAACTCAAGTTGTAATAAATGCAGCCCGTCAATTTTTTTATTCAAAATCCATAGAATTCTCTAGTACTGTCATACAAGAATTGGTGTCACGTTGGAAAAAGGTCATTGAATATGATGGTAATTACTTTGATGATAATAGTATATTATTGCTTCTTAATAAATATTTATATGTTACAATAAAAAATCGTTCGAACTTATTTGACTACATATATTAATTCCGCTATTATAAAACTGGAGGTTTTGTTTGGAAAAAGCTGGCGAGGGCATTCTTTACAAACTTTTTATTATCAAATCTTTCTGTACTAAAAAGTTTTATAAGAAACGAAACAAGTGATGTCGGGAAAGTGTGCAACGTGAGGAGGACTTCCCTTCTAAACTGATCTAATTTTTCTGTAGTGATTCGTGCAGCATGTTGAAGAATTACACTTCCTATTGATCAATGCAGGTCCCTTTTATCTTAAAACTTGAGCAAGTCTCGATAGTTAAGTTGGTTTAAAGTTTCACCTTATGCACAAAATCACTTTCGTCGGATCCAAGTCTGCCCTTAATAATATTTGTGGGGTCTCAATTTTGCCTAACCATTGAAATTTTTCGTATTCGATCATAATTTATTATAAAAACAGCAAACGGCTTTGCATAACAACAGAGAATTACAAATGACTCTTTGATCACTTGTCTTTGGTTAATTCGTGTGTAAATCACTTTTAGAACTTTTGAGTCTTGCCAAACGATCGCAATTGGTTACAAATAATTAATGTAGCAAAAACTGTTGTTGCGTTACTTTAAACCAAAAGCGATTTGGTTCAAAATCCTTACAACGCCTCTTGATTTTAACGACCACGGCCTTTTCTTCATTTAACCCAGTATGCCAAAAATAAAAGAATTAACTTTATTGTAGCATAAATTTTTTAGCACAAAAATTTGTTATGACGTCGTTTTTTTTTATCTCTAGCTGAAATTATGTGGATTATTATGTGTAATTAGTATGTGTAAATAGATGTGCTTTCTATACCGATAGGTCCAACTCGCAACGGGCCATAGGCAACAATATACGTATGGAACGTAATGCGGTGTGGCAACGTGTGTACGATGCCTATATTGAGTGACTTTCTTAAAATTTAAATTTATTTTGCAGAATTATTGATTTTTTTACTTTTATCTTTTAGAAAACGTTATTGTTTTTTTATTACTTAAAATTACTTTATATGAAAAATAGTATACCATAAAAGTGTAAACAAAGACAGTATACTTTGAAACGAATATTCATTCAATTGTATTGTCATGAAATTGAATTTGTCAATCGTTGTTAAATTTGTTGGAATGAATAGATATTTATATTTATCGGAAAATACTAATACTTAAAGCAAACAAATAAGGTGTAGTGTTTTGTTATAGAAATGTATAATATCCATTTCTTCCTGCATATTGATTATGCAGCTGATGCTTTCGTAATATGCTCATATTTGTATTATTTCAACTTATACTTCGGTCGATACATACCGACTTCCTTCAAACCAGGAGGAAGCTACAGTTGTAATTAAACTATACTTCCTTTTTTTTTATTACCTACGGATATTCACAATTCCAAAATACGTTACAATGTTGCTTATTTTAGATTGTAATTAGCTGAATGCTGTCGCAAAACTGATCTCTGCATTTTTTAAAATGCCAGAATAAAATTAACCCCTGCCTTTATTATAATTTTACAAAGGAACAGACACGTACTTCAATTTCTACGAAAAACTAAGCCTACAGTTCATGTATAATACAGTGATAATGAAGACTGGAGCGTTTGTCGACCTACGAAGTTGTACTTTACTTGTTTATTGTTAATAAAAGGCTGATGGAAACATTACGTGAGATTTTGGTATCTGTATTATAATAACATCACGATAATAGTAGAAATACAAATATGAGCATATTACGAAAGCATCAGCTGCATAATCAATATAACAAAACACTACACCTTATTTGTTTGCTTTAAGTATTAGTATTTTCCGATAAATATAAATATCTATTCATTCTAACAAATTTAACAACGATTGACAAATTCAATTTCATGACAATACAATTGAATGAATATTCGTTTCAATGTATACTGTCTTTGTTTACACTTTTATGGTATACTATTTTTCATATAAAGTAATTTTAAGTAATAAAAAAAACAATAACGTTTTCTAAAAGATAAAAGTAAAAAAATCAATAATTCTGCAAAATAAATTTAAATTTTAATATAGGCATCGTACACAGGTTGCCACATCGCATTAGTTCCATACGTATATTGTTGCCTATGGCCCGTTGCGAGTTGGACCTATCGGTATATGCTGAACGATTTTAAACTGCTACTCCTACAACTAATATTATGTATTAATCAGCTATTAACATAATCTCTCAAACACTTGAATCACAATTCCAAGATATATTTAAATAATACTTTTGTATTTGTTTGATATATTTAGCACATATTACGTAACTTTAATTTTGCTTTTAATACTTTTATATAATATTTATTTCTGTATGTTCCTTTCACATATATTATATACCTATTTTTCTTGTACTAGTCTGAATTGTTAATGGATTCCTTTACATCAGAATATCGGTGCTAGAAAATTGCAAAGCCGATAATTGCCGTATTAGTTATCAGTAAATCAAAAACCAATATTTGATTAGTGCAGATTTTTGTTAGAAAAGTTCTATGGAGGAGCACCAAACACGATGTTATATTATCGCAGCGTGAAACTTATATTTAGTACACATAATTACGTAATTAAAGTATTCGTAAATGAAGAATTGTTAACAAGGTTGCAACGGTAAAAGTTCCAACTGGTTTCTTCAAGGGCTGTAATTCAATAAGTACAATTCAACAACTGCAATGTGAAACGTACTGTCTCGTGGCGCCATCTACATTTAATAGTACACCACTATTGATTTTATCTTATTAGGCCCCTAACTGTCTTTCTACTGGTCAGATAGAAGAGTTTAATAGCTTTAAATCTTCTCTGGACAACATGGATCATTGATATATACGTGCAGCATTAGATATTCTTTCATTGACTTCGCTTTCCATATCTCCATCTTTTCCTAGTAACTTGAAGACATCAACTTGTTCTATTTTTTCTTCATTTATTTCTATATTAATTGTTTTGTCTTCCTTTCCTATTATCATCACTTCAGTCTTATTTCTATTTATTTTCATTTTCTTTTTCTTTAGCTCGTGTGCCATATTATTAAACTTTCCTGTAAATCATTTTCTTTAGGGGCGCATATCATGAGGTCGCCAGCGAATGCACATACTGAAAGGTCCACCGGCTATATCTTGTTATATCCAACGTGTACAGTACTGATTCTGTTCTCTACGGTTCTGATGTCATCCATGGCTAATATAAATAATGTCGGACTCATCACACCACCTTGTTTTAAGCCGTCATTGATCTCAAATAACTCGGACTGCAAATTATCCTTTCGCACATAACTTTTATTGTTGTTATATAAGCTCTTAATCCCATTTCTTAATTTATGAGTGATATTTTTTCGTTCTAGTCTCTCCCATATTTCTGTTTGTGAAACTCTATCCTATTCCTATTCCCTCTCATAAGCGAGAAAAAAAAATTACAAGGTTATTTAAAAAAATTTGGTGACGTCACTTTGACTTTATTATAAAAGACGATATCATAAAGTTAACCGACAATAACAAAAAGAATAGTTTTGTTATTATCCATATAATTCTGCTGTCACGTATGTAAACATACGCTGTAGCGTGTGTGTGTGTGAGGTATTTATTATTTTTACACATTCTGAATATTTTGAATTCATAGGCGATACGTTATACAATTTTCAGGGTTCACATCGTAATTGAGTCACAATATTTTATATTTATGTTCTATATGTATAATTTCTCTTTTTCTCATCTTTTCATTTTTCATACATTATCTCTTTATTTCAAGATCAGTCTGTATATATAGATAAATCTTTAGGAATAGTTGTAATGTATTGGCAGGAATTGCTAGTTCAAAAAGCAAAAATGAGTAATTGTAAAAATCTAACACCAAAATTGAAAAAATAATATTACAAAAAGAAGAAGCATGTTGGAACAAATAAATTACCGGAAGAATGTAATATAAGGATCAATGTTTTAAAATGAATATAAATCAATTTTAATAAAATACTTTGTAACTCGCAAACTTTTAACAATATAATTTATAACGTAACATGGACTTTGTTTAAAATACCAATGTTTCATTCATTTAATTTTGCCCTATAAAAAAACATTACGTTAATTTAACATTGTGGTTGTTTTAATCCATCTCGATGTCTTTAAAAAACAGAAGTATTAAGTTGCAAATGTATTCTCGGCAACAAATATTTTAGTATTTAGTCTGTACATTTTTACCTATTTCTTGTTTGAGGCACAATTAGGTAGTTTGTATATTTTATATTTAGCAATTTCCTAAGCAGAAAATTTTGTTTATCTCATCATATTTAAAAATATCTCGTTCCAGTAAAAAAATTACGAGTAAAATTGTTTTTTTTGTAAATAATGAATGTCTTCCTTTTTAAAAAAACAACGAAACTGATATATAATACATTTTCCCATTATATAAATATATGGAATTATCATATTTTTTATAATAAAATGGAATTTGATAATGTATTAATGAAGTAATGAAAATGACTTACATATGTGTATTCATAAAGATTTACCAATAATGAATACTTAAAACGAGCATTTTCTTCCTTGTTTGATACAAGATTTCCGTCGGCTAACTCGCATAAATGCGTTGCAGATAACATATTCTAGGACTTTCATTTTTCTTTTAAAAACATTACATGTTAAAGAATGCAGTTAAGAATTTGGGCATATTACGTTTTATTGAGAAAGTAAATTTAACAAACAACTCAGAATATAAGAATAAATCGAGTAACATTTTAGTTTGCAGTAACCGATGAATATTAGGCCTAAACCTTTTTGTCCGTTACAAGTCATGTTGGATGTTACTACTAGATTAGTAAAATATTTTGTTGTTACACAGGGTTAAAAATAACAAAATATACAATATTGTTATTACTACTACTCTTGGGTCTAATAACTTATTAGAACCAAAACAACTTTTTTTTAAACAGACGTGTTTGAATAAATAATTAAAAATGATTAGGATCTAACATTGAATTACTGGACATACTAATAATAATTTTAATATGTACTTTTGTAAATGTTTGCACTGAGTTATGGCATAAGTTGCAAAAAAAATATTTAACCTATTAACTTATTGACATTTTATAGTTTATTATAATAAATATAATTTGTAACAATATTTATTAATACATATATGTATACAGAATAGAAACAAGAACGCTATATTTTGGTACGACTAAAAAAAATATGGCCACTTTGGTATTCAATTTTTAATTTTTGCCAATGATAACCTAGATTAAATTTCAAAAATTCAGGAATAACAACACGGCGTGATTCTTGCTAAGTCAAGGTGCCAATGCAGTCCATCGTAGGATTCTACAATAATTATGTACATTACATTAACAGAGCGACCTAAAAAGACTTATGTAGTAATACCTCGATTGCTTTCAGAGCTCCCAATAAAAACAAAAATATAAGTAACTGGAAAATTATGATGTAATGTTAGAGTACAAAAAAAAAATGATAGATATACATATTGCTATGGATTTTTCCCTAAATCATATTTATAATTTATTTAAAAATGAATGTACATTATTTGTGGATATCTGTGTATATCCCATAGGTATGTATTTCTTTGTGCTAGGAGCAAAAACTTGTATTTTTGAAGGTCGGCTTTGTGTGTAAGCGATTGCGGGTGATGTTGGGGGGGAGACTAAGTTATACCTTGACACAAGAACGTTATATTTCACTGAAAAATATAGATCTATATATTTAATTAAATTCGGGTTTTGATTGTGTTAATTGGTTGATGATATTTTTATTCAATTCCAGTATCTTTTTGAGAGTCGTTTTCTCGTAAATTTGATGATTTTTTGATAAACAACGTGTTTTGTGAGTCTCCTTAAAAACTGTAAGTTTTTTTGATATTTTTATGAATTCATAAAATTTTGATTAATATTATAAGATAGCATTTATATTGTATTCAAAATTGTTATTAAGAGATTTATTATTAGATAGAAAAATAATAAAGAGTATTATTAACATTTCTATGTAAAAAAAAATATCATTGTAAAATTTTATTCGTTTGGGAAATCAAGGCATTTTTTGTATGCGTTTGATGTGATCGCGCATGTGGTAGATTTTTGATCGTGTTTTCAAGTTTATACAGTGTGGTTCTCTGGGGAGAAATTATTATTTTTTTAAAATAAGCTTGTTCGGAAGTCATAGAGGAAGTTTTAATTCACTTAGCTGTAATATTCAGTGAATTGTTTTACCTCAGGAATTGTTGAATGATGCAATATTAGTCTTTATACTTTATAAAGATATTTTTTTTTCTTATTTGATTTTTTTTGTATTAAATATTCATTTAAATTTTATTCTGTCTTTGATTTTGTGCTACGACCTTTATTGTTGTTTAATTAAAAATAAGTAACATATATAATATAAAAAAAATTTGTGATAACGATTCACTGGCGCTCAATTCATGTTTAACAGTTTCACGTATTTCCTTGTGGAACCCTGAGAAGTAAGAAGTCCCATCATTGTTGAATATCAACTGGCTGAGTATCCTAGTTGGGTAGATTAGTTGTGGATGGTGGTGCAGTAAATATATAAATTACAATTCATAGCAATATGTATTACAATATTTATGTTTATAATTTGTTAATTAATCGCTTCCATACAGTAGATGTTACATGAATTATAAACTTCTATTCGAGCAAACTATTGCGAAATTGGTTTTTGTCGTTCGGTTTTCCTTGAACACAATAAAATTCTCGGCAGTCGGAACAAACACTTTAGTAAGCAAGAATACAAACCTGGCTTTATTTATGAATTTCAAAAGTAGTAAATATTCTGAATGGTTAACACTAATTTTACAACTAACTATAGCCAAAAGAAAGAGAACCAAACCAACAACAAATAGACCGACAAAAATATTATAGGTATTTTTGTTACCGAATCGTAGAGCATTAACTATAACCATTCCCTGAACCCTTTAAAAATAGTTACCTATTGAAATATTGAGAATAACAATTTGCGATGTTAATTTAAAATGTAGACATCTGACTAGAAAACTCAAATAAACTTAAAAGTAGACTAAAGTAAAATGAACAGTTCTTAAATTGTACTGCGACCCGAAAATAACCGAAATTTTAACGAAATTATAAGCGCCGTGTGTTGGTAGCAGATTAACTTATGAAGTGTCAACATTTCTACATAATCTGGAAAAATTTCATGACAGTGACATGTTCAGTGAAAGCCAAGATATGATCCACCTAAGCGACAGCGAAAATAGTTTGTATACCTCGGTCGAAAAAGGGATAAAGAACAAAGAATCATTATTAATTTTTCTATTAAAAAAATACGAAAATCTCCCCATACACCAGCCATAGTTTCAAACTAGAGACCTCAAACGCATTATCTTGATGTAAGAAGTGTTTGGTAAGTGATATTCGTCGTGTTCGTCATGAATATCGAGAATGAAATAGTTGACGATTGTTACGCGATTAAAAAGCCATTTTTTTTGCTTTCTCATTACCCGTATTCACTCGATTTCGATCCGTGCGATTATTATTTATTTTATAAATTACATTTGACGATGAAAGGAAACCGTTTTTCATAAATTGAAGACATTAAACAATCAACGACGGGCGCTCTCAACACCAATCACTCTTTAACGTTCAAATCGTTGCATTTTTGCTGAAAAGAAACATTTCTTTACTACTTTTTTTTAAGGTCCTCCGGTTATTTTTAGGAAAGAGAGTGTAGAACATCTTTTGTAGTTGTTGCTTTTGCATTGTAGGCTGAGGTTTCTATGTATTAGCTTATTAGATAAGCGTCAGTGATAAATATAGCATATAATCCATAGCGGGGGTGTTTTATATATAATAAGAAGAATTTCTCTAGCATATGCCTCAAAAATATGTATTTACTGGTTATAAGCTGTTTTAGAGAGGTGTATTTTTAGTACAATGGACCAAAGATAATATTTACAAATATTCCACACTATATTTTTCATATTTGTGAAGCATAAATGATAATGATAACTATCTATCATGCATATTTATAGTCGTGCTGAAATTAGATTTGAATACTGTAGAAAATTGCTAGGGCTCAATTAAAATAGAAAAAGTTTTATATTGACAGTTGCAACGCTTTAAAAAGCAAAAGCTTAAAATAAATTATCGTAAGAAGGCTTGCAAAGAGCAAGTGTAATATATTTATTTGCAAGATAAATATGGATAGCTTTTAGGAATATATTTAACGTCAAATTTTTAATATTAAAAATATATTTTTTTTGTTAAAATTCTAAGTTGTAGTTAGCAATATAAATAATAAACTTGAAAGTTAAGAATAAATTAATAAATATGTTTTGCCAAGCGAATTTCTTATTCGATATTCCTGGCTGCTGTTCTTGACATCTTTATAAAAATTACAGATTTGGGCTTCAAGATATTACGAGAATGATTTGATGAAAGTTGAGATTTAAAACAAAACACTTGAATTGTGGCAACGATTTTTTTTTAATTTTCGACTTATTCTCCTTCAACATTAATGCACTTGGAGTAGCGGTGCTCATGTCATTATACCAGTTTTATAATCATAATCATCAAGGTCTAGATACTAAAGACTTTGAAAGGTGTGAAATATTATCTTAATGACAATTTACAATCGTTCCTTTACTCTATTATGCAAGAAAAAATATTTAATAATGTATTCTTCTTATTGATTCCTGATGACAACTAATACTGAAGTGTTAAAAAGTATTAAGTTAACAATTAATTGTCAACTACAGTGGCATCTGTTCAACGTAATTTATTTACTACTTAATAAAATAATATAAGTTTCTGCTTCTTTTTTTTGTAGTGCATGTATAGTCGCTCTACGTCTTATGTTTGGAGCTTGTCAAGACCCTAGGACCTCTTAAAGTATATATAGTATGGTTAGTGGTTCATGGCTTTGTTGCTACACCACCCGTCGTAAGAGGATAATTTAAAGGCTAAATGAAGCTATCGATCCCGAAAAAATAACCTACCACAGGACCCGAGATACGAACCCTTGACCAACGAGAGCCTCATTTCCATTGTCCGACGCTCTTACCACTACGACGTTCAGCCGTTAATTTGAAATTAGCACCTACAGACATAACTAAGGAGAGTGATCAAAATGCAAATTGACTGTTTAGATAATAATAATTCAGGCTTTAGGATCACCCAAGCGACTAAGATATTTGGCTGTCGGCATTTACCTTAAAACAAAAAGGAAAACAACGAAAACTTTCTTGGACAATCAAACCATGGATCCGATCCTGGGACCGCCGGCACGATAAGCCCTAGGCTGGCCGGTTAAACACAAATATCGTGTATTTTTATCATATATCCTTGAAAGAAACTATAAGAAAAGAAATAAATGTGTCAGTAGATATTCGCTAGGAATCACCGTCTTTCTCACCAGTTTGATGTCGATCTTCTTTGGGTGGCAGCTGTTTAGTCAGACTTGGGCGTAGTATTCAGCTACTGAGTAAACAAGGCTAAGAGCTGACGTTCTAAGGATGGATGCGTTCGCAGCCCAAGCAGTACTGCAGAGTTTGTGGATTATGTTATTTCTAGTGTTTATTTTAGCTGCGGTGTTCTCGAGATGTGTTTTTATATGAGAGTGTTCGATCCATTGTTACTCCCAGATATTTTGGGTAAGGATTATAACGTAGCAAGTTATTATTGAAGTACACCTGGGGCTCTAGACGTGCTTGTTTATTATTGAGGTGAAAGCACGACACATCTGTTTTATTCATATTCGGGATTAGTCTCCAGTAGGCGAAGTATTTCCCCAGCATGGACAGGTCATCTGAAAGTATATTATTAGTTCCCTGTATGGTTTTACTCTGGCATGCAACAGCCAAGTCATCAGCATATCCAAACTTTTTTGACTTTGTGTGTGGCATGTCAGAAATATACAGATTAAACAGGACACGTGCAAGTACCGATCCTTGAGGCAATCCATTATTAAGATGTCTCATTTTACTCTTGCTCTCCTCTGTTATTATTTGGAAGGGCCTTTCGTAAAGCATGTTGTTTAATAATGATGCTATTCGGCTGCATGGTACTACGTTGAGAAATTTGTAGAGAAGACCTTCTCTCCAGACCGTATCATGCCTGCTTCTATGTGCGTTGTTAAGCTCAGCACCTGGTCAGCACAACTGCAATTGGGTCTGAAGCTACCTTGTTCAACGGGAACATGCTCCAATATCATTGGGCTAAACCGGTTTAATAGCAATTTCTCCAGAAGCTTATAACATGAGCGAAAGATTTCGGGAAGATTCTTGGGTTTGTTCGGCTTCAAGACTCCAATTATTTTGGATTTCTTAAGCTCTGTTGGAATATCTCCTGTCAATACGATATCTGAGTAGAATTTACTCATTAGTGTCATTCAGTGCTCTATCTACCTCCTCTACTGTGAATTACCTGGAGTCTTCACGATGGGCTGTCTTTGTTTGGTGTTTGAGTGTCAGCTGTTTTTTAATGTCTGCATTCTATTGTCTTATACTTGGGACCTTAGACAATGTGCAGCGATTTGATCAGCTGATACTATCAGTGGACCACGAGCGAGTGGGTTAGAGCTACTTAGTTTCTCCAGAAGCCTCCAAGCTTTCCTACTAGATCTTTTGAAGTCCATACTACCTGTCATTTCTTCCCATTTCTTACGACGTTCTATGTCCAGACGATTAAAAAGTTCATCCGCTATCTCAAAGCCCCCGCTGTTTTGAAGTTCCTGATAAAGCTGTTCCGTCTCATTGCTCCATTCCGGGATATATTCGCTACGGAAACCCCGATGTATGTACCTTTTTGCTGTTTGCTAATGCTGACGACTTTTGTCTAACTGCGCAGCAAATTTATCCCACTAAGCCTTCCCAAGATTCCTCCTAGGCTCAGGCTTAGAGTGGATTATCGGGATTTTAATTCCAATTTCGAGGACTACCTGACGATGTTGGCTATGTGGAAAGTCTTCTAGAACTTTTTTTGAGATTGGAATTGGGCGATTTTTTGCATTCTCCGACACGAAGCAAATGTTTGGGTTGGTTTCAGTGTTCCATGCAGCTGAACTGAAAATATTTCGTTCTTTAGCATCGAAGATTAAGTGGAGGTTGTGGGGGTGTGCCCAATTTGCAAGACGATCACCATTCTCATCAGGGGTATGATATTTCCAATCAGTGTGATGTCTGTTAAAGTCACCTGCATATGTTGCAGTGTATGCATACATATCTAATACATTACCAGACCAAGACGCTTGTGGTAGCTTATAAACATTGACAACAGTAATATCATCTATTTTTGTTACTCCTTGGTGAACGTTTGAATTTATTATAGAATTTTATAATAAATTCCATAGTAATGCGATTTGTTTATTCCACTAATCAGTGCTTACAGGATTTCCGGCAACAGTATCCTAATCTGCCAGTTGCTTACGCACAACTGCAACAACATATTCAAGCTTACGTTCTTAAATTTAGTAAAACACGCGCAATATCTCGTAAACTTGGAGGTGGAGCACCTAGAAAACGAATTGCATAGAGGATATTCGATGTCAAACGGACAACTTACCCAAAAAAATCAATAGCAACACTATCACACCAAGTCAGTGGGAACATGTCATACTATTTCAAAAAAGGACTTAAATTTCCATATAAAATTCAAGCAATTTTGGAATTCAAACAAGTAGATTTTGTTACGAGAACACAATATTGTCTATGGTTTTTGAATAACATAAATAATAATATTCTCGACAAATTCTTCCTTTCGGATGAGGCTTGCTTCCATCTTTCAGGATATTTGATCAACCAAAATATGAGAATTTAGGCTACATCCATAAAAAATAGGCGGCTGGCTAACAGTTTCAAGAAGACGAATTATTGAACCTATATTTTTAATGAAACCATAACTGCTTAAAGGTATCGAAATGAATTATTAGAGTCGTTTATTAATGCTGAACTTACGGACCAATAAGATAAAGCACCGGCGCACAAATCTGGAGAAACAATAATTTTCCCAGATTTGACAATTTTAGACTATTTTATTTTTCCATATTTAAAGACTACCGTTTTCAAGACCAGACATATCACACAATCGAAGAGTTTCGTAATGCTTAATGTGACATGTGACATAATGTGACATAACCCAAGAAATTCTAATAAATGGCTTTGAAAGCATTAAGCGTAGAGTTAAACTTTGTCTTCAAAATAATGGTTAACATTTCCAACATCTGCTTTAGTATTATTTTCTTTTAATTGTGACTATTGTAATAAATATTTAAAAAAAAACTAAATTACTAATTATTACACACATTTACATGACATAACCAAACTATCAAAATTATATGTTTGTGACAAATTACGTACACTGTCACCTACCATTAAAAAACCACAGTCGTCTCTAATTAGGAAAGCCTTTGAAGGCACGTTATTTGCTTAGGCACATAGAATTTAGGTGCTGTATGTGCTCCCAAACCTACATTATATCTAGTCTATTGCGTATGGTTTTTTGAGTTACGCATTTTTCAATACCATCTTCCATCATTTTACATAATTTTGTTGAGTTTTCTAAGTGATTTTGCTAAATTCTAATAATAATGCTGCTAGATAGTTTTTTATTTTCTACGCTTTGATCATTTGTGAACTTATTTACAATTTACCAATTTACAATTGCACCAATTTGCCATAAAAATTTTCACTCATGGTATAGTTTTACGCCCATCGATCGTCGTTTCTTTTCTTGGTACTCATATTTGCAGAATTATTTTGTACTATTCAATGATTAATACACATTAATGAACGATTTGTACCGATTAATACGATATGAGCTTTCTGTAGTATTCATGACATTCTTTGTTTCGTACTGTATGAATACTTTTTTCTGCATCTTCCAACTTTTTTTTTTGAAAGGTAGGTACACCTGAAGGCACTACATACATATAAATTTTGAGTTTGTAACATGGTCCTAAAATTGAAGTTAAAAAAAATAAATAAAATGTCAACTAACTGAAAGAAAGTCAGTGGTGTATAAAATAAAAAATTTGAAAAATGGAAAAATTCAAATATGTACTATAAATTTAATATAGCACCGTTAGCATCTATGATAATTTGGAGTCTCCTCGGCATTGATAGAACTGTGCGTTGTACACAGTTCACAGATATTTGTCCCCATGTATCCAAGATACTTTGAATCAATTCTTGATGGTTTTGAGGCAACATCTTATTATTATTTTCTTTGGCCATGAAACCCCCAATATTTGCAATGGGGTTGAAGTCTGGGCTTCTCGCTGGCTAGTCGAATGTGGTTACTTCATTAGCTTGCAAAAAATCCGTTATTAGATACGCTGTATGAATTGGGTAATTATTCTGTTGGAATACAAAATTATTTCCAAAAAACGGGTAGAACTAAAGGTAACAGTGCTTGCTCCAGTATATTTCTATAAAGTAAAGCTATCAATCGTTCTTCTACTACAACACAAATTCCCCCCCCCCCCCCAAACATTCACAGAAGAACGTCCACTGTTTATAATTTTATGAACATATTGTTCGGAAAAGCGTTCACCAACACTGGTCCATTTCTACATGATTTAAAAGTTTTTTCATATGAAAACCTATTTATGTACATATATGTTGAAAGGCGAAACGCAGACTTTCCTCTTTATTTGCTTCTGACAAAAATATCTTATTGGCCGCACTTTGATTTCGTAGTTCACTCTCTTTTATTATTCTTCAACTGGTTCTTATGGAACAAAGAAAAATGGATTCCACTTTTGCTCTTACTACAATACTAAAAGGGTGCTACTTTAGAAAATTAACTAAACGCATATCTTCATCAGGGGTTGATATTCTACGCCGCTCTGAAACAGTTTACAACATTGGAAGATTAGCAAAATACCTACGTTATCGCTTTCTTCTAATAATTCCAGTTTCGTCAATTTTTAGTTTTGCCAAAAGCATTGTGTTTTTATCAACGGTTATTTCATTTGCGATGTGCCTAATGCTCATCCTGTCCCCTGGTTCTAATTATCGACTTTTGCAGTTCGTTTAATTGAGGCGTTTTAAAAATTATGTACGCTTCTGACTTACCAGTAAACTGACACAACCATACCGGATAGAAGTCAAATTTACACATTGCAAATTTTGTAAATTTTGCCAAATGTGTCAAAACTAGGTGTCTGAGTTTGTAAGGGTCGCAAATGTGGATACATACATCTTTTATCAAAACTAAATTGATGTCGGAAGTCTGTTTAGTATATTTATATCTATATTTGTATAACAAAGCTGCATTTATCAAAAGAGTTTTAAAAATAATTTAAAATAAAGTTTTGCTAAATTGAATATTTAGGGTCACTATTCTTTTCAACAAAATAACAAAATAATATCAAATTATACGTAAAACGCTTTACATAGTTATGATTAAAAGTTATCAAAAGAAATAAATCTAAATCAATGTTATCTTAAACTTCAAACGTTGGTAGGTACTAGGTATATGAAATTTGTTTCTACTGAACACGAAAATCTTGGCTTGAACGATCCAGGGCGACCGGGAAACAAACTTCGAACAGACTCTCTCGTCGAAATTCGTATTCGTCCGTTACTAGGTCAGTGACCGTGATCAGCTGATCGATTATACTCACAGACATCATAAAAATATTTACCAGTCTGTCGTGAGGAGACGTTGTCTGTCTTGTCTGTGTTGTTTTCCCGTTGTTTCGTAATGGGTAATTATTGTCTTTTTTTTGTTAGTTTCGCCGTCGCTTCAAAACCGAAAAGGTATCATTTGTGCTTATTGTTAAGTTTGAATTCGTGTTCCAACGAATGGAAAATAAAATAGGAGCTGGGTGATATTGGATGTTCTTGGAAAATTACTGTCAAGTTATGTTTAAGAAAATTCCCAAATAACCGGTTAAATATGATAAATTTTGGAGTGTAATTTATATAATTTTCTGAGATAAACTTGTTTTTGGTGTGAGAAGTTCAACTAAATAAATAAATTTAAAGTAAATTATATAGCAAAATCCTTTTGCATTTAACAAACAGCATGTTTAACATTTTAAAATATCGTTCTACTGTTTGGTCGTAAAAAAAAACAAAAAAAAACATAATTATATGAATTGAAAGTAGAAGATAAGAAATAGCAATTTATTTTAAGGAGTAGTTTACTAGGGGCTGTCGTATAATAAACCGTTCATTGCCTTTCAGGTAGACCCGTACCAGTAAAATGCAAGCAAATCGTCATAAACCTTTCATTGTCTGTAAGCGTCACTATTAAGCTTTACAAAAATTATTAGGAATCCTATTATGCCTCATTTCTAAAACTTTACCATATATTTATCAGTTATCTAGTCTTCTCCGTGCTGCAAGCATCTATTTGTAAAATTGGTTTTCATTGAGAACATGCATTATAAATGCTTAGACAGTTTGAGTTCATAAACTAAAATTAGAGAATAGTGACCTACAATGTAAAAAGGACTTTCAAACACTCAAAACTGCTCAAAAATTAGAAAATTTAATCGAGAAACAAGTAGTAATTATTGTAAACGAAATGAAATAAAAACAACACAAAAAATTGCTGCAGATATTAATATGTAGTTTAAACTGGATCCTTGTTAATTTTCCTACTCAAATATGCATATTCAGAAACCAAATTCTGTGAAAGAATCACTGCACGGGAGAACGAGAACGTTTGGACGCAGTTGTTTGGAGATTAGACACTGAGGATGTCTGTAGACTGGTAGTCTGAGTTTTGAAAATATGACCAAATAATCGAGTTATTTTCTAAACTAAATTCAGACAGATACTTTCCCTCCAAGATACTGGCTTTTGTAGAAACAGGAGTGATCGAATGGAAGTGAAAGATTGTCCTAATGCGAAAGAATCTTTGCTACAAGTATAATAGAAATATTTCGAGGAAATATAAAGAAAAATAGAATAAAATATTATTTGCTGTATTAAGTTAAATATTGAAAATACATGCCTTGTATAAGCTCTTTTTCATATCTGATCTAAAAATTGATATTACATACCATCATTCAGATATACAAACAAAGGCTTCTAGTCATTTAAAACGACATTCTTGAATAAAGTCAAACTTCTCTGTGGAATCTAGACCAAACTCTACGCCAATCCGTCTAGTATCTTTATATAGTTGTTTCAGAGATTAAAAAAAACTTCACTACAAAACTACAAAAATAAAGCCAAAAAAGTAAATAAAGTAGAAATTTTACAAAATATTCAAGCTCGTCAATATATATACCTATAAACAGAAAGGAGATATGAAACTTTTATTTTTGAATAATCATTTTTTTCTTTGGTGTATTAGATATTTACTTCTGTTTGAATTAATCTCAAAAAATATTGTGAAAAAATACTTACATGAAGCATTTATCTAATTAAATTTTAAGTGTAAAGGTATACTAATAATAATAATAATATTCTTTAACACCCAACAGGCTAGACCTGTAAACATTAATATACAGTGTGTTCAAAATAACTATTCCTAATTTTCATAAATGATAGAAGGCAATTTTTTATTAATAAACTAGTGTCCGGAAATTTTTCAGTATCAAGATAAAATGAAAAAATAGGTTGTCACCCCAGGACCTTCCCGGCGGTATACAAAGTAAAAATTGAATCATAGCAACCTTTGAAAAACAACAACCATTTTAATAGTTGTCATTTTACGTTTGTCACAAATTATTCCTTATTAGAGAAGTGTGTTTTATTGTCATTTTACGTGTCACAAATTAATATTTATTAGACAAATTACCACCATTTTATAAATATTGAATTAGCAGACATGCATCTTGCCTACGGAGCAGCTTACGGTAATGCTAACGAAGCAAAGCGAATTTAGGTGGAGCAGCATCCTCAGCATCACATTCCCTGTCATACACCATTTTCAAAGTTGGATGAGTCTATTTGAGGTACTGGTGAATTCCAAATAAAGAAAATAGATTTGGGAGCCAATCGTACTGTCCGAAATGTTGACTTTGAGGACCAAGTTCTGCAAAAATTTGAAAATAACGCGAAAACAAGCACTCGTGCCATTGCCCATGCGATGCATACAAGTCACACATCTGTATGAAGGGCATTGAAAGAATACCAGAAGCATCTGTTTCATATTTAAAAAGTGCAAACGTTAATTCCGACTGATTATCCTAACTGAGTTAAATTTGCCGAATGGTACTTGAATAAAATCAACAACGAACCAAGATTTCCTAGGAGTGTATTATGGACAGACGAGGCATTTTTAGCTTTTTACAAGATATGGATATTTTAATACACACAATAGTCACATTTGAAGCGAAAAAATCATCACGCCGTTCACAGGTTACAACATCAATGGAAGTTTTCTGTTAATATTTGGGCTGGGATTGTTGACTATTATGTAGTGGGACCATATTTACTGCCTGCACGGTTAGATGGTCATGTGTATAAGATTTTTCTGGAACATACTTTACCAAAATTGCATGAAAATGTCCGACTTAATATTCGAAGAAATATTGTTTTCCAGCATGCACTAGCATACTTTGGATTAAATTGCCGAAATTATCTAAATGCACAATTTCCAAATCGATGGATCGGAAGAGGAGGGCCGATTTCTTGACCTGCACGTTCACTAGATACGATTCCTGTTGATTTTTGTATTAAGGGTTATATTAAATCACTGGTTTATGAGACACCTGTTAATACAGTAGAGTTAGTGGCTCGAATTATTCTGGCGTTTGATGATATTCGGGAACGTTCGCAGCTATTTCGAAGAATTCGGCAGTCGATTGCACATCGTTACAACTTGTGTGTCGAAAATGGTGGTTGTAACTTCGAAAACAATTTTTATAAAGTTTAATGCAGTATTATTTCTAATAAAATGTTCCTTGACTTAAGTCTTTCCTGTTGCAATTGAGGTTGTTTTTAAAAATTTCTAGTTTATCTTATCTTGACCGAGAAATTTCCAGGCACTAGTTTATTGATAAAAAATGTTTATTTAAGTGCCTCCATCATTTCTGAAAATTAGGAATAGTTATTCTGTGATACCCTGTACAATTACAAAGTAAGGTATGGACGTATATATCGTTGTTTACCCGGCATCATCCAGCATTCCCCTTTCGCAAAGGGAACCATGAATGTAACGGCAAACCTGGAGTTTATATGGGGAACCAGAAACGTCATTCGCTCCAGTATAGAGGGGCAGTCAATATTGTTTTTAATCAGTTTACTTAAGATTTTCCTACAAATATTCTACCTTCTCACGTTTAGAGATGATATGCTATGGCCTAGAAGCAAATCATCCTGTAAAGCACCTCGTTCCTGGTAAACTCTATCAATTTTGAAAGTAAGAAACTTCAAAAACTTACGCTGAACACAGTCCAAAGGAATAGCAACAAGCAATTGACAATACCAAATTAATGAGGCGTATTCAATTTTGCTTAATGCATAAGAATGGTACAATGATTTAAGCAAAGTGATATCTTTAAAGTATTTTGCCACATACATACTAAATTCCAGAGATTTGTAGGCATCAAAACAAATATTAATTATTTGCAATCAAAACGTAAGATTTGAGTCAAACAAGACTTGAAGATCCTTCATTTCTGTTTTACTGGTTAAGATATTGCTTTCCATACAATAGAAGGATTTGCAAGGTAATGCCAGATCGAGTATAAGTCACCCTACAGCATTTCCAATATTCAATTTAAGTTTAAAGCGATCACACCATACAACTAACATGCAAGTTTAACGATATCGTCAATTGTTGTGTTCTCAGCATAGATTTTTGTATCATCTGCCTATGCAAGAATGGGCCACTTCACCTGGAAAAAGTTTCATTCATAAATCCCTGAGGAATACCAGAACGAAGAACAAAACCATTCTAGGTAATGCTTCATTGTAGTTTATTTACAGTCAGAAGCAATACATATACGTAGTAAGCGCTGTAAATATCTTAGCCTAATATGGTTGTCCATGATTAATGATTACATCATTGTACTATGTTGCGTAATGTGATAATAGAGTGGCTAAAAATTTCGGGCTTACAGTATTACATTAGTATGTGAATAACACTAGAATGAGTACCATAATGAAGCATGTGTTTAAAATTAAGATTATCAAGTTTTGACAAAGAAATCACAGTCTGCGGTAAAACTAGACAAAGAGGTTTTGAATAAAATCCAGAGAATATAAGGAGTGAGTCACAAAATAAGTTTTCAGAGTATGTCATGGATTAAATCAGTTATGTCTTAGATTGATTAAGTGATTCGTACTATTAGTAATAGGTTAAATCGTAACTTGTCAATTTGACTTATGATTATTTACAAATGACACTTCGTCAATTCTCTAAGCCCAGTCGTTCATGACCTGCCTACCTAGGATACAAACTTTGTGGCTCACTTGATAGAACAGTATACTTACTCTATTCCTAGTGCGGGATTCTATCAGCGAGAAACTCCTGAAAAAAAATAATGAAAGGAGTTCAACTATTACAAAACAATGCATATATTCACTTCTTAAGATACAATTTGCGGCTACGGCTCTTGCAAGTGGCTACCTTCTACTTTGTAAAAATCTTTCTTTGGGGACTGTGGTTAAGTAAAAACTTAAAAAGGTATAAAACCCTTTACCATAATTAATAATCGTATCCTAAATACGCATTCCGACAACTAAGTTATCATCCTCAGTAGATAAAACTGTTGAACATAGGACAGAGTAAAGCGAACACAAAGAATCGCGAAACATTTAACGAGGCGTCCATGTATACACAGTGGATACGTGAGCCACAGTAAAGCTAACACAGAGAATCGCGAAAGACTTTACAAGGCGTCCACGTATACAGGACGCATTGTAAAGTGTTTTGAGATTCTTTGTGTGAGCTTTACTGTGTCCCATGTTCAACACTGTGATTAGTAATCTTATCTATTGAGGATGACAACTTAATTGTCGAAATATGTATTTAGTATACGATTATTAATTGTGGCAAGGGGTTTTATACCGTTTTTAAGCTTCTAATTTGTAATTTAAAAATAATTTCAAGGCATATGTTTTCAGGACGACAGTAAAGTGTAGCCAGTCATGTTGATATAATTTTAAAGCAAGAATTTATTGCACTTGCTACGTACATTATTAAATAGTATTAAAGCAGAACTTCTATAGTATAGTAATAGTGTTTGATTTTGCATGTCCTTTTCCATTCACTCAATGAGAGCCAAAGAAAATCAGTATACATATATATATATAGTTGCGCATTTCTCGCCACGATCATAAAATTGTTCTGGATGAATGCAACCGCTTTCTCATATTGACATATTTATATTTTCAAACAGGTCAAAACGCTATAAATTTTTTCACTGGTCGAAGCCAATTGAACGGAGTCTGCTAACAAAATGTTTTTCTCCTCCTTCCAGTCTGTAATTGATTACTACTGATGATGCTAATGGTCTTAGGACATTTAGTGCGTCATAGTAATGTAATTTTTATTATTTACTATATTAATAAGTGTGATAACAATGTATAAAAACCTGCTATTTTCGTTTGTTAGCAAAACAGTTTATGAAATGAGTATGTCATTGTAGATGAGTATTCTCAAAACAATAAATATAACTTTCGAGTTCTGTTATTCTTGTTTATTGTCTCTTGAATATTCGTAATAGCTCGTTAGCCGTGGAAATTGCGGTTTCCTAAGTCAATTTCTAAAATATTTGGATATACGAAAGTTGCTTCATAAAATTAATTGATACACGTTTATAATAATTCGTATGAAACCATGTCCTTATTTATTCGAGAAGCTTATCAAATCAAACATCATACGAAGATAGTATTACATCTGCCATCAGGAAACGGATACCATGGAACGGGCAGGTGTCCTTTCACACAGAAACATATTAAAATTAATTTTTAAATACGTATATGGGCATTCCTGCAGTTAAAGTGAATAGTAAGTGACAAAGTACACAGCGTTTTTAGATAATTAAACACTTACGTCAAGTTTATAAATAGCAGAAAATGCTTCCATTTAAAAAGTGACTATAGATTAATATGATTACAGATCAAATAAATTTGGAAACGATTCGATTAATTCAGTTCATTCATTACCTAATTAGTACAATCTATAGAGTACTTCATCAAGTAAATACAATTTTTTAATTTGGAAAGTTGAAGATAAGAATTTTTTAATGAATAAATTGTTTAAATTTTCTTTATATATAAAAAAATAATCCACATTTTTATCCTCTTTTATATACTATATGTTTCTTGGAGTCTTGGCTTTATATTAAATATTTAAATTAGTAAGTAATGTGAATGTAAATATTGCTATCTACAATTACGACGCTATAGATTCGAAATCACTGTCCTTCATAGCTCAGGTGGTAGAGCGGTGGTCCGGCAAGTCATAGACGTGGGTTCGAATCCCACTGAAGGGCGAAATTTTTTCGATAAAAATTTCGAATAATTAGCATCGTAATTGTAGATAGCAATATGTATATGGTGCACATTACTTCGCGAAATAAATTACTAATTTAAAATAAATCAGAATAATTGAAACATACATGAGTGGGCAAAACCCCACCAGTTTTGTATAATACAAAGGTATTTTAATAATATAAAATATTATTAAAAATCTGGTGTGAAGATCACAAATACAGTTTCATTATTAATATTTTTTGTGAACGTGTCCGAACATATCCCTCCCCAGAGACGCAGATACGTATTTCGCTTTTCTACAGGCTCATCGGTACGCCCCTGCTGGAGAAAGGATATCTTCAGACGTATTCACAAAAAGAACCACATCGCCATATCACAGAAATTATCCAGACCGAGCATAGAAGAAAATTCAGCGGTGCCTGTTGTCAGGCAGCCGAAGTACCTCGCCCTGTCCACATAATCAATGTGAACCAACGACGCCCTTCCAAAGGTGGCACAGCCGTCTCTCTAGAAACTGTATTTTGTTTGTGTCTTCACTCATACTACGGACTAACCGCATGTGTAATGTATCAGAATAATTGAAACATACATGAGTGGGTAAAACCCCACCAGTTTTGTATAATACAAAGGTATTTTTAATAATATAAAATATTATTAAAAATCTGGTGTGAAGAACACAAATACAGGTTCACTATTAATATTTTTTGTGAACGTGTCCAAACATATCCCTCCCCAGAGACGCAGATATGTATTTCGCCTTTCTACAGGCTCATCGGTACGCCCCTGCTGGAGAAAGGATATCTTCAGACACATTCACAAAAAGAACCACATCGCCATATCACAGAAATTATCCAGACCGAGCGTAGAAGTAAATTCAGCGCTGCCTGTTGTCAGACAGCCGAAGTACCTCGTCCTCTCCACATAATCAATGTGAACCAACGACGCCCTTCCAAAGCTGACACAGCCGTCTCTCTAGAAACTGTATTTTGTTTGTGTCTTCACTCATACTACGGACTAACCGCATGTGTAATGTATCAGAATAATTGAAACATACAGGAGTGGGTAAAACCCCACCAGTTTTGTATAATACAAAGGTATTTTTAATAATATAAAATATTATTAAAGAATTAAGAACACAAAGACAGGTTCACTATTAATATTTTTTTGTGAATGTGTCTGAAGATATCCTTTCTCAAGCAGGGGCGTACCGATGAGCCTGTAGATAGGCGAAATACGTATCTGCGTCTCTGGGGAGGGATATGTTCGGACACGTTCACAAAAAATATTAATAGTGAACCTGTATTTGTGTTCTTCACACCAGATTTTTAATAATATTTTATATTATTAAAAATACCTTTGTATTATACAAAACTGGTGGGGTTTTACCCACTCATGTATGTTTCAATTATTCTGATACATTACACATGCGGTTAGTCCATAGTATGAGTGAAGACACAAACAAAATACAGTTTCTGGAGAGACGGCTGTGCCACCTTTGGAAGGGCGTCCTTGGTTGACATTGATTATGTGGACAGGGCGAGGTACTTCGGCTGTCTGACAACAGGCAGCGCTGAATTAATTCTACGCTCGATCTGGATAATTTCTGTGATATGGCGATGTGGTTCTTTTTTGTGAATGTGTCTGAAGATATCCTTTCTCCCGCAGGGGCGTACTGATGAGCCTGTAGAAAGGCGAAATACGTATCTGCGTCTCTGGGGAAGGATATGTTCGGACACGTTCATAAAAAATATTAATAGTGGATCTGTATTTGTGTTCTTCACACCAGATTTTTAATAATATTTTATATTATTAAAAATACCTTTGTATTTAATATAAAGCCGAAACTCTAAGAAATTTATCAAATAATATATATATATATATATATATATATATATATATATAGTAGATTTAATTAGTTGCTGATTTAAGGTCTGGTTTTACTTAAAAATGCATATATTTAAAACAATCTTACATGTTTCGGTAATGATGCCTTTCTCAAAGAATTTAAAATATAAATGACAGTATATTCGTGTCATACTTATACATTTGTGGTTGTCATGGATAAAATTATTCAAAGATACATCCAGTTTAATAATAATAAATCATGCCTTAGTATTCAAAAAATAGTTAGACAATAAAAACTGGGAATGGCAAGGCATGAGTTATTATTATGTATGCGCCCGTGGAGCGGCTTAAGATGTTAAGCTGTCGGCATTCGCCTTAAACGAGAAGGAAAACCACGGAAACCTACTCGGACAACCAGTCAGGGATCCAAACACGGAACTGTCAGCATGATAAACAAATGTACAGATATTTAAATAAAACATAAGATATATATTTATATAACAGCAACATATATTATGATGGTAAATTGCAGATCGTTACATAATTAGGTTGTAGTATATACTGCTTAAATTTTTATATCACTTCTTTTAATTGAATTTTTTTCCTGTTTAACACTAATCATTTCTTTAATTTCCCTTTTCATTGTGTGTTGTTTTTTATCAATTATTTGTGTGTTTTCAAAATCGAAATGGTGATCGCGTTTGTAGTTTGTAGTTTGTGTGTAAATAAAGCAGTTTTGTCTGTTTTAGAGTATTTGTAGGTTTGTATTTTTTTGTATAAATATCGTTTAGATATAATAGATTGATAACTATCGCAATCGCGACATGGTATTTTATAGATGATATGTGTTTCTCGATTTTTTTCTATTTTAGGTTTTAGTTTTGAAAATAGATGTTTATTAGTATTACTAAGTTTATATGTTGTAGCTATATCATATTTTTTTAAAGTGTATTTAATTTTTTCTGATAATTGTGGAACATATGGAATCGTGATTGTTTCATTATTTCATTGTTTAAATAGTTATTGGTGTCTGCAGTGTTGTATATTTGGTGGATTCTTTTTTTAATTGTTTGGTCTATAAGTTGTGGTGGATAGTTGTTATCTGTTAAGATCGTTTTAATTTTCTTGATGTTATCCGCCCGTGGCCGTTATAACTGGGCGATATGGCTCATATCGCCCGGTAATTTATTCAGTTTTTAATGTTGTGTGAGTATAAATAAGACCCTAGAAAGGATATATATTTTACAGAATTAATAATTGAATTTTTAAGAAAGTCTAAAGAAAAAAGCAAAACTTTAGCATTCTTTATTAAAATTACGAGTGTCTAAACATTGACACTTGAAAACTTCAAGGTGTCAACTGTCATTTAAAATAAAATTAAGGTTAAATCGTTGATTCAAGGAGTCATGTTAGATGTGTAATGATGCGTAACGACTGTCAACGAAATGACTGAAATCTCGGAACTTTTCCAATGTAATTTGAATTTTCCGCTTAAGAAATTAATTCTTCATGAAAAATAAAATCTTGTATGAATCACTGACCTTATGGCAATTATATTGCCCTCGGTCGACATTCATCCCTCGGGCCAGAGGCGCTCGGGATTACATCGACCTCGGAGCAATATAATACCCTTGGTGCATAAATAACTATTTTGACTGTTTAGTTTGAGTGAGAGTGAGTTTGAGTGTTTGAATAGGTCTCTTAGCCACGCTAATTGCAAAAACTATTTAAGATATCTAAGTTTTCATAAGAATAACTAATTACAAACGTATATATAAAATAATCGTAAATGAAAATCGATCATGAACTTTGTAAGTAACAACAATTCTACGACCTTGTTATGTATGCACGCTGTACATTATTCGCTTCACGTGATGTTTAGTTATCAGAATGAATACAAAATCAATTAATATGAAACTTTAACGGGCGCCTAACTCACCAAAATCAGAAAATGTGTCAGTATTAAGATCTAACAATAAAATTTAATTAAACAAAAAAAAAGAAAAATATTTGCTAATTAATCCATGAATAGAATAGGGTAATATGTCGAGGCTGTTTGAGCATATTTATTTTGAGTAAAAAACGAGTATGTTTGATTTATTTATGCCGCCATGCATGGCAGCATGTGAAAAGGAAATATTCTTGTTCGGAACCGTTAATCCTATTTATTACCGTATGTAATTTTTATATTTCGGAAAACTTAAGAAAGAGCATGTAAACTTATGTAAATTTATGTTTTATAGATGTAGCAAATGTCTTTGGTTAAAAATACAGTAAATCATTAATATTGAAAGAGAAGTAATTGCGAAATTAAACAATGACTTTAGAACATGTTGTTAAGAAAAAAATCCCAAACTACAAGGTTAAGGTAGATTTGAGATTGTTTTTATTCATTTTCGATATTGTTGAACATATGATGAATTATTTTTCTAAGGACTCTTGATATAAAACGAGAAATAACTTAATACAATCTTCTGCACTGACGATATTGCATTAAAGAACATAAGCAAACCTTTAAACAATAATAGATTATATAATATGAACGGAAGAAATATAGAATTTCCAACGAAAAAATTATACAAATATTTAAAAATCATCATCAAATGGAAAATGTAAATGTCTTTTAATTATAAAAATAATCATTAAAGTACGTAGTTATTAAAACCACTAGTATTAGAAATTTGGATAATGGGTAGTTTAAAAGATATCTGAAAAAACAAAAATATAAATACTGGGAGTAATAGCAAAATATTGGAAACGATGATGTTATGAAATATAGCAGTGTGATAAAATATAACAGAGAAATAAAAGTAGGTATAGTCCTTTCCACAATATAGCGACCCGCCTAAAGGATTAAAATTGTAAAGTCTATTACGGACAAGTACCTGAGCACAGCGGCAGATACGGTCGGCGACATAAAAAACGGGAGAACTTTTTACCTATTGTGACAGCATTTTGTTGCATCATACTAACTTAATAATGACAGATGCATAATATTATCTTCATGGCTACTAATATTTACAAACGACTTACTTACAAAACTAAATTAGTGTCAAAATCGGTGTCCCGTTTTTTTGACGCGGGCAGTATGTTTATACAAACGACTGATTAGAAATATTAGAACATATCGATACCCAACCAGAACTGTATTAAAACAAAATTACACAATGTGCAAATTTTGTTTTAAAAAGTAAATTTTGTCTTTGTCCGGAAAACTTTCTGAAGTTGTTTATTTGTGTAGCTTTCTTCAAAATACAATTCATTCTCTTCTAGAGATTTCGAAATTTCTAACTTTGTACTAGATTTATTTGGTATTTTAATAAGCTGCCGTGAATGGTAGCTCTGGCTTTGCCCATTACAGAAACAGTTGCTGAACATATAAAGAAGGCAGACATTTTTTGGTAAACCACTTTTCAAATAAGTCCGCAGTTATATCTTCGTGATAATCGACACAAGAAGATTTCATGTTTTTTGCTGAAAGTAGTGGTTCACCGATCCAACCACTTTCAGATTCAGCGTATGCAATAATGATACGTTTGCTTCTAGAAATATGAACGTCAACTTGATACATTTCAGTCTCATCATTCCAGCTTTTCTTGTCATGGTTATAGCAAATAAAACGGGTTTCCTCTTGGAACGTCTTTAGTTTCGTTAAATATTCGTTTTTAAGTAGCTGTATTCTTGAAGAGTCTATCCTTCTTCGTTTGTTAATAATTTTGAATTTAAAACAATTTTGTTTTAAAATTCGCCACAAACTAAACTACACTAAAAGTAGATAAAGTATGGTCCATTTGCACATTTGCATTCCGACCTTCCAAAACCTGCCGCTGTGCTCAGGTACTTACCCGTAATAGATTTTATAATTTTAATTCTTTAGTCGGGTCGCTATATTGTCAAAAGAACTATACTACATCATACTATAGTAGATGATAAAATGAGAGTTTTGAGGAGGAGCAGTAGCGTACAAGTTATTTTAAAGTTCGTAAATAAATTGTAAATTACACACACGCACACGTATACTTACGAGCGCGAGCACACACCCAAAAATTTGCAAGATAAAAACAAACATAAAGTACCGTTTTTAGTTATGGAAGAGTGTGTTGATTATATGTTCCTGAGTCCTGAGCTATAATTGCATTCGTCGGATCTAATAGTTATAGTATTATCAGAACACTAAATGGGGTTAAGGTTGAATTGTACGAGTATTTGACGACGTGGGAGCGCCAAATTGTTACAAAATGGACGCTTGTGGCTCGTGTTGATTCTTTCTGGGCTAGCTGAAGCAATCGAATAATACTGTAAATGTTTAAATGAATATTGGAAGTGTTGGCGATGCATAAAAGGTCCAGGGTGCTTATAATAT
Source organism: Melolontha melolontha (assembly GCA_935421215.2). Taxonomy (NCBI): domain Eukaryota; kingdom Metazoa; phylum Arthropoda; class Insecta; order Coleoptera; family Scarabaeidae; genus Melolontha; species Melolontha melolontha. The sequence goes on along the minus strand of OW285237.1, from coordinate 89,765,825 downwards.
CCTATATATATATATATATATATATATATGACAACCTACTAACTAAAACACAACAACTGTGTCCTTAAAGTTTTTTATTTAATATTTAAAGTTATTAAATAAAAGTAGCAATATATACGATGAACAATAAGTACGATGAAGTAATTAAAGAAATAACTACAAAATTCAGACAGGAAAAAAGGTAAACTAATGTGAATGTAAGGAAAAGAATAATATATGTATTGAACAATACAGATTATCTTTGTGTTATGTCGCGATCGGACATGTGGAAAGCAAGGCCGAACAGCACTTGGGCAGCACGTCGAGTAAGAGATTTTTATCTTACGAAGATTGAGAATGGAAGAGGGTGAGTTTTTGTAGAAGAAAACACTGGTGGTTGGAAAAGGTTCTTGTTTTACGACTCAGTTTTTGAGAGAGGGTAAACGAAGTTGCGATGTCTAAGAATAATGAACTAATCGAAGACATTTGCATGTAAAGTGAGATTTACTACTCATTAGTTCCTCATTTACAGTAAGTTCATTATACTAACTATACATATATGCGCGTAGTATAGAAGTGAAAAGTTATGTCTGTTCAGGATACTATGTGTTGACAAGAGCGAAATGCATCCACAAATTCCGGGATAGATGAGACTTTTCACGAATTTTTCATTATCTTAACAACCAGGAAGGTAGCGTCGCGACGTGTAGCGTTTCTGCATACTGGAACAAACTTAGTTTGTCGAATTGTAGAAGTTAACGCAGCACATTAGGCGACATTTGTATGTAAAGTGAGATTTAATACTCAATAGTTCTCATTTACAGTAAGTTAATTATACTAACTATATATACGGGAAGAATAGAAGTCAAAAGTTATATCTGTCCAGAATACTATGTGTTGACAAGCTCCAGTAAGAGCGAAATGCATCCACACATTCCGAGATAGACGTGACTTTTCACGAATTTTTCATTAATGATTTCTCTGTAATTATAAAACTTTTATTGATCACTATTTAATGACTATTACTTCTTAAATTTAATACCACTACTTATCAAAGGCCCTTTATATAAAAATATACTCTTTTCCGCAGAAATTTATAGCATTTGCGTGAGTATTTGTAATAAAACACCATAACCCTAACGATTTCATCCAAACGAGCGGAAGACATAATATAAGAAAGGGGCCTATAATAATAAACTAAAAAAAGGCATTAACATTCGTCATTACTGTGCATGGAGTGATGGAATTTTTCTTTATTTTTATACTAGGAAGTAACGAACCGTAAGGAGTAATTACATCGAAGAAAAATGGCGGCAATAAAGAAGACTGCTTTCTATGTAATTAGTTATGCCGCTTAATGTTGCGAATAAATTTCAATTTCAAATTCAGAGTGAAATCGACTAAAAATATTAATTAAAGATGTTTTAAGTAGCGTCGCTTTAATTGTCTGGTACATTTGCACTAATATATACAAAAACATTACTAAATTAGGATTTTCCAATATTTTGCATTTCAATTTTTTGTAACAGGTTGCTCCAATTGAACGCTAGATTTAAATTCATAATTTATTTATCCATTAGACCACATCAGTAGTATTGGACATATCAATACATAAACAATACATTACAAAAGTGTATATATTGTGTAACTGATACCAGTGCTGAAGAGGCGTAACAAAAAGAAATATCATTCAAAATCACTTTTTAAAGCATGTAGTAGTTTTACACAGCCACAGTCTTTTAATTTTTTTCTTAAATCCATTTTCGTCATACACTTTAAAACTTCCTGGGAAGAAATTATACGTCACGATAGTCTGATAATCTAGATTTTAGCCTCAGTATTTCCTTGTGTTGTAGCTATGGTTTTTACTCAAAGTGTTAAAACTATGGATATTTATTATTACTTAGCGCATCTCTTACATGGGTTGAAAATATAAATCTACACACAACAGAGTTAGATTTTAAAATCAAGGCCATTAATCCAGTCCAACACAGAGTGTATTATAGCTGAGTGTCCCCTTACATTAGACACTCAGCTATAATATGGTCAACAGTCTGGCGAGGTTCTCCGCATTCGTAAGTCGGTGTCTCAGTCAGTCCCTATTTATAGAATGAGTCACGACGGGTGCCGTGGGACGTCTTATTCTATTGAGTGTCTTCCATTCGTGGGGAGACAGCTCCATTCCTGGTAAGGATATGGTAGAATCGGTGAAATGGGGCGCTTGAGCGGGTTTCAAGGCTTCCCAATACTCTCTGCATGTATCATTTGGGTTAATTTTTTTGCTATAAATTGTTCTGTTAACAGTGGTGGAGGAGATTTAGACTTCAGTCTCGACAGACCGGCATCAGACAGGTCACTGTGTACTGAAAGGTGAGGATTCGATATTATTTCACTCGTTGTTGAGGATACATTTAATATCCTTTTGTAATATTTTAATTTCAAACATTATTTATGGTTAAATATAAATAAATCTAGGATATAGAATTCAAACATAAGATTTCCAATTTTATAAATTATTTAAGGTCCATTTTCGAGTTTAAACCACTGTTTAACAATTTTTATTAGCACATTCAAATTGTAAAAGCTTTCTTTAAGTTCTAAGAATTCTTTACATCTGCAAATCTATTTATTACCTACTTTATACATCAGACCTCCCGTTTTATTGCCTAAGGTTATCAGTGAACATATTCAAAAGACGATTTAATATGACCACCCATTGTCAACTAAATATGTATAATACGGTTCCATTACTGTATAAAGGAATTAACCGGAACTACATTTTTTTATGACTAATATGAGGTTTATGACTAGAGTGGACCAATTCGTAGCGAAAGCAGAGGCGTGACTCTCAATAAACCTATTGACTAACTTTGATGAGAGCGGTTTGTTTATTGTACGCTCCTTCAACATTATTAAATACACAGAATACACTTTCCTGCTGCTATTATACATGTACACACGATGACCGTGAACAACATACTAAGTAATCGTATGTGCGATGGGGCACGCGGGAACCAATTCGTTAGTCACGCCTCTGTTTTCGCTTCGGATTGGTCCACTCTATTTATGACACCTATTAATACCTAAATAGCAATGATATTTTATTTACTTATTTATTAATAAGATTTTTAAAACACTATCGTAAACCATGGGTATTATTGCTTGTAGGCACAATTTCGACGAAGTAATAACACAAAAATTCCTCGTTATGACGTTAAACAATACCCTGTACAACCAATCCGCGTATGTTAAAATGTAATAGTGTAGGGGTAGTGGTAGTAATTTTTTACCTACTTGGAAAACAGTACAGAATAGACCAGTATGAACCAAAACACAGTATCAACTCAACATCAGTAGAAGACACACAGTCTTCTTCGTAACATCATAACAATCATACTTTAACACCAGTCTCAACAGCATTTTTATGTTAGTATAAGTCGTTGTAGATCCAAAATAAATGTATATAGTGTAAATAATAAATATATTTAGATGAAAGTACATTTATTCATTTAACAAGCACCGAAGATTTAAATAGTAAAGTGTATACAGCCTTACAACCTGTGCACGGTGAAGCAACGTCGGGGTCGTGATTCTAGTAACTAACGTTGAAACATCACTGCCAGAAACTGAAGTCATTGCAAACATTTGGCCCACAAGTAAACATCGACCATAACATTGGTATATCAATCCCCAACACTCGTTATAGTTTTTCAACTACTTTTTGGCGTAAAGGGTAATTTTATAATTAAATGTCAGTTTGCACCCTGTTGACATTAAATTCGATCAATCTTGTCTTACTGTTGTTAGTGACAAGTTTATTAGTTAGTATATAATCTATTGCTTACCTCATTCTGTTAATGCACTATTTGAATTTGTCACTAACGATGTATCATCAGCGACCATGGCAACACTATCCATAGCCAAATTTTTAAAATAAATTATGCACAGAAGGGGCCTCAGGCATTTTCCTGCGGAATACCTCTATCCACAAACCGTTGATTGGAGCATAATCTATTTCAACATACTGTAGCTTATCTATAAGATAACTACTAAATCATTCCGAAAAACTGACTTCAAATATCGTGTGCGAAAAATTTACCGAGTAAGATGTCATGGTTAACCAAACCGAATGCCTTATGAGATCCAGAAACATATTCAAGCACCCCGTCTCCCACATCAATTCTCTCAAAGACTAGTTTTACAAATTCAACTATAGTGGATGAAATCGATTTCCCCTTACGAACCTAAACTCATTATTATTAAATATCTCGTATTTATCAAAAGAATTCATTCATCTATTTGTTATAGCTTTTTCAAAAATTTTTTAAAAGCAACTTGATAATAACATAATTCCTTCGATTAAAAAATATGAAATGTTATACGAAAGAACAGCATGTTACTTTTACAACAATCCACAGTAATGGTCAATTAGAGAAGCTACCTTCGGTATATATTAACTAAAATCTACCATTTCATCAATTCGAAATTTAGGAAACGCAAGAGTTAAAAATTACTGACCACTTTCACAGTCGAGCATCAAAAAGTGAACTCTCAATATGATAAAAAAATCATCATCAACGAGACACATTTTCAACATGACCATTTCGGAAATAAAGAAAATTATCGCATATAACGCTCGGAAAATTCTCGCCCAATTTATGAGCAGCGAAAGCGACTCAAACGCGTTACTGTATGGTATGGATTCTGGGCAGACGGCGTGCTTCTTAGAAGATGATGCGAATGTGATGACTAGAGCTGAGGATGTTTGCGGTACGGCAGGACCGTATGTAGTGCATCACCACATTTAACTATTTATCTAAATATTCTCTGAAATGATTTGCCGGATCTCATAAATTAATAGAGTGATATTTTAGTATGCACTGGATATTGTTATTATACAAAATCATAATAGCCATTTGTATTTGTATTTGGTTGTGAATTCAATTTAAACTTAAAGTTTTAGTTTCATTGAATTTCCATGTTGTAAGTAGTCAATTGTAAAGTGTTCATTCACAATATTCTAAAACAAGGTGTAAATTTAACTAAAATCCAGAAAAACACATTCTGATAATATATTACTAGATTAGAAGCTGTGTTTATTACTATTTATTATATTATTTTTATAACCAAATGCAATAAAAGCTACGAAAACAAAAGAAACTTCGATTTATTAAAATCTTGTCACACAGCCTTTCAAAGCCTGGCAGCACATATTTTGCATATATTTTATATATACTACCTACTTGAACTAGGTGAATGAAGTTAGAAGTTATAAGTTATAACTTCTAACTTCATTCACCTTGAAAGGCTGTGTGACAAGATTTTAATAAATCGAGGTTTCTTTTGTTTTCGTAGCTTTTATTGCATTTGGTTATAAAAATAATATAATAAATAGTAATAAACACAGCTTCTAATCTAGTAATATATTATCAGAATGTGTTTTTCTGGATTTTAGTTAAATTTACACCTTGTTTTAGAATATTGTGAATGAACACTTTACAATTGACTACTTACAACATGGAAATTCAATGAAACTAAAACTTCAACACTAATAAAAGGCCTTTGTTGTTTATAATAATAGTTCTTAACGACAGTAATAAAATTTTCTAAGAATAGGGGCTTTACTTCAGCTCCAAAATGTCCATTTTCGATCAATTATGGAAGTTATTCGTAGAGTTGCACACTTTGTCTCGAATGCATGTATTGTAAGGACGGCTTGTCGTTAAAATATTACGATTCGTTTTAAGTTTAAATTGAATTCACAACCAAATACAAATACATGCGTATTATTATTTATGATCCATAAATACAAATGGCTATTATGATTTTGTATAATAACAATATCCAGTGCATACTAAAATATCACTCTATTAATTTATGAGATCCGGCAAATCATTTCAGAGAATATTTAGATAAATAGTTAAATAAATAAATAGTTTAAAGTTTTTAATTTTATATATATACTTATTCTTATAACAATAAAACGGGTATGTGCGCTCTAGCCAGATCAATAGTGCATTCAATAACTGCGTGATGTACTTACAAATGTTGTAGACTTATTATATCGTCCGTCGAAATGACGACGTCATTTCAACCCGATGTGTCCGGTCTCTGGTGATGACTGAGTTTAAAAACATATTAGATAATAATATTTTATATTTATGTAAAGAAAGTTAGCATATTATTAGCTACCAATACGAGCCTCGTTGCGTATCAGTTGACCCACTCTTCAAAATTCCAACATTTTTCAAAACAAGTAAAATTTATCGAATTTATGCATACGTACTAATCTTAATATTAATTTATAATAAATAATCTTGATAAAGATATGTATCTTGTTTTGTAATTTTTATAAAGATAAACTAAATAACATTATTTATGAATTTTACGTATTTTATGGGTTTACAAATTATTTAGATTTTGTTAAGAAATTAGGTAAATATCGAGGTGGCTATGCAAAATTATATGAAAACAATTGCGGTTTGTTGTCATTAGGTTTTCAAAAGCATTAAAAGTGAGTTTAAGGGTAAATATGGGTAGAGGCAAGCTGATTTATGAAAAACTTCGATCTATTATAGTTAGGATATCTAAAAGTGGCAAAACAAACTCCGAAATAGGTGAATTATTATCTTCATTACGATATAAATGCTCGATATATAAGAAAATCTAAAATCACAGACATTAGCACAAGAGAATTACAAAGAATAACTCGGGAAAATAAACGTATTAACTACGGACAACTCAGCATATTATGGAGTGAAGCAATTGGAAAACATGTTTCACGATCGATATGCGATAGAGAAGCTAAAAATTTGAGATTTGGTTCATACAAGGTCTGGGTTTATTCTGCTAGTGAAACATTTACAAAAAAAAAGTATTTATTTCTTTAGGCTAAAGAAAAACCATTACTGACAGAAAAACAAAAAAACTAGACTGAAATGGGCTAAAGAACATAAAAATTGGCTTCCTGAGTAGTGGAATCGAATTCACTGGAGTGATGAATCTCGATTCGAAGTTTCTGTGTGTGATAGTCGAAGCAGAGTCATTCGACATAAACACGAAGCATATCATCCAGAATACTTAAAAAGGAAGGTAAAATTTTCAGCTTCTGTTATGGTATGGACGTATGTCTGCAAAAGGTGTCAGAAATCTACACTTTATTGACGGGATCGTCAATACAGAAAAATATTTAAATATTTTAACAGATTCTTTTTTACCAACTAAGGTAGATGCTTTGGACGCTATAGAGGATTTTATTTTCCAACAAGACTGCGTAGGTTGTCATACGTCAAAAAAGCTTTGAAATGGTTCTCAGACAATAATATTCCACTCTTAGGGTGAGTGTTCAGTAGTCCTGATTTGTCACCAATAGAAACATTGTGACATAACTTAAAAAAACGGTTGCGCGCCAGTTCTGCAAGAACAATTCCAGAATTTAAAAAAAATTACAAGAAATTAGGGATGAATTTGCATCTAAAGATTATCAGGACTTAGTTTACACAATGCCAAGAAGAATTGAGGCCGAAATTATTTTAAGGTGATGTACGCAGTGTTGATTTTTACAATTTAATTAAGATAAAAAAATACTTTTATTGATTCTTTTTAATAACGTTATTGTTTTCAAAATATTTAATTTTAAGTTGCGTTAAAATGTTCAATTAATTGTAATATGTAGTAAAAAAATTTTTGATTTTAATGTTTAAGTGAAAATTTAGTGAGCGGGCTCATCCGGGACGGGCTGAGGATATAATTTTGTTACATAATTAAATAGTTCAACTCTTTTAAAAATCTCTTATAGCAGAGGGTTTGTGTTTTGAAGAGAATAAGGAATATTGCATTAGCAGCTCTCTCTCTTTCCCGTTGAACATTTCTATGTTTAGGAGAAATTGTCGGAATGATTTCTGTTCAAGAGGTATTCAAATTTACTCTCGTTTGAAATGGCCTTTTATGGAGAATACGATACTGCAAGAATGATAGGTATAGATACTGGAATATCGGGATATTCATAAAAATTGATTAATATAGGCATGCACTAAATCAATCAATATTTTTTCTTGGAACGATTACGGAGCAATTTGCAAAAAAAAATAGGCCGAATTTTAAGGTCACTTTTCATCCCTTAAAACGCGTTTGTCGCAACGACAAAAACCTATTTCTTAGATCGTTTCTATAAGGGTACTTAACTTCTAAGTTTCATTCAAATCGGTATCTTCGGGTTGCCTTCTAGAGTAAGAAAACACAGTGTGTTTTGTCAGAGAGTATTGTATAGATTATGTTTCATTCACTATGGCAGCCATCCCATTTAACAGACATATTCATTTTCAAATATTTTACCCACCCAATTATAAATATAGATACTTTGTATATACAGACCAGCATACAGTAAGCAGGAGTCTTAAATAAGAATGAATAACTTCGTACGACCGAACGTGGATCTCTTGTTAAGCAGCGAATGTGTTCATTAAAATTATTATTTCTGGGCCTTTTATGCTGTTGAGGTGAAACGCAGCCAATTTCTTAAAATTGTTAATAGTGTCACACAATGGTCTTTTTGCAAAATTATTCAAATACCACAGATTTTTTCCTCAAGCATAAGCGTTGCCATTTATAATATAAGGGTAACAACAAATCTTCTTACACAACTGCAGGTTAAGTGTGAATCGAAGGCCAAATAACTTCTGTTTACTATTTTTTCCCACTACTCTGTTGAATCGTGTTTGATCGTACCTATATCGTTCCTATATTCTTATATAATGCCACGCTTACTGTGTACATAAATGTGAACAAATTTTCTGAAATACATACCTTCTATTATTAATCTAAACAACCTTACAACACAATTTAAGTTTACTGTGATTATTCAACATAAGCAAGATAGTAAATAATTAAATTAAAGTAAATAATCTGAATATTTGGCCTCATTTTTGATATTAAAGTAACGTATATTCTTTAAATTCCGGCAATCTGTGCCTTTATTTGTAAGTTTAGTGAGTATATCAAAATAATTTATTTAAAAAAACCGTTACTTTTCTTCAGTTGTAAGTATACATTGTTTCTACTATACACACATTATATTTAAGTACTTCAAATTTCTATTGTTCAAGATGAATTGTGAAACTATCTCATTTCGACGCATTGTAATAGTATATATTAAGAGAAGAGATGTACAATATACATCTTTATATCTTGTTGCATAACAAAGCGGATTGTCAGTATGTATTTGTATCTAAGGTTCCATGTGCCAAGGTTATCGTCGCCTTCGTCATATATCTTTAGCATTTTAGGTACGACGAACATGCTAACAGGCGCACAAATTACAATTGAATGGTAATATGGATCACCTAATATCTAATACATATTTTATTTAAAATCCTCAGTTTTAATAATAATTTTTTAATTTGTTTATTCTATTTAATTTTGTTTTTTATGTGTTACCTTATACATTACAATGATTATTTCTTTTGATTTATTTATTTTTTAAGGTATACGAGGCCTGACAGTTAAATAACGAGACTGGATCTGGTCTTTTCTTTCTCACCCTTTTTCTTAACTTGCTCAGCACCTCAATGTAGTACTTATGGTTTACCGTTGGGCCTTGAGGTACCTACTCAATCATAGAGAAACTCTTAATATCGAAAAAAACATGAGGGTGACTTTAAATTTTGATTTGCTCATTCGGGCTTTTCTGATCCTTGGCGAAGTGGGGATCTTCTAATGCATGTGATGATTTTTTCTGCCAGTTCAAGCTCTGCTGTGAATCGCTTCATGATATCAGAGTAGATGTTTTTCCTGTGCTCCTTTTGCTAACGTGTAAGGTTTTTCGGTACCATTTTTACGCAAACCTTCATCATCTTCAAATCCTCGTGCAAAATTGTTTCTTAAGTCAATGTTCATCATCCTTGCCATCATATTCAAGCGTCGGTCTTTCTCCACAATTTCATTAATTTTCTGAATGTTTTCATGAATTCAGATCGACCACAGTTCCTTCATCATCTTCAACCTCCTCCCGAATCTCCAAAAATCGTTTGTGCCATTCAAAAACTCGCCAACTATCGCTAAATATTTTTTACGACAAATGAAAATAGTTGTCAGGTTTTTTTCATGTCATGAGGACATTGAGATTAATACGTTGCTGGAGTTTTAAGCTTGTCATGATCGCGACACTCTGGCACAACTCTGTCCAACTTCAACAAAAACTAACAAACAACTAAGCAAGATAGAGAGGGCCAATATAGTTCCACCTGCACCGGCAGCATCAAGGTCAACTACAATTCCATCCTCATTCCCGCTCACCAAGTTATCTAATTGTCACACTTCGTATAATAAATTTCCAGAAGAAATAATTTTAAAATTCTGAAACGGTGAAGTTAAGATGATTAAAATCTAAATTAAAATTATTAAATTTAAATCGTTACAATTATATCGCATTTTTTTCGTATGTTTATATGCATGTATAATAAAACCTATTATTATCGCTTTGCTCCTTGAAAATCTTATTTCCTTACTATTCAATTCTCTCAACTAATTCACGCCAATCACTTATGATTCATTTGAAGTGTAAGAATCAGTTGAAGTACTTTCCTAATGACTTTTGCTTTAATTTCTCTTAGTACTTCTTCTTTTATTGGGAAAGTTTGATTTTATTAGGTTATGCAGCCCATCGATTGCTGCTGCCGTTTCGTTCTTTGTTTTCTACGTTTGTCTTGCTGCGTAAATTACTCTTCCACAAAATGTAAGTACGTTAACTTATTGTATTATTCTATCATTTATTATTATGTACATACTTCTCTTCTTTAGTCACCTGTATTTATTTTTATCCTCCAATAAATATTCCTTATTCCTTATTATTTGATTAAATTTATTATTAAATTTAAAAGTTTAATTTTTCAATGCCTTATTTCATATAAATTTTGTTTGTCTTATGTAAAATTGTACTATAATAAAGAATAATTCAGAATTTATGCTTGTTTCGAGTTCATTTTTTGTAACAAAATACTTAATTCCCCATCATAGCTTTAATCTGGTTTAGACTGTTAAAGTGAATTTTTTAGTTTAGTTAACAGAAAAAATCATTTGAATCCAATGTAATAATAACAATATTGGTTTGTTAAATGGCCAACAGTACAACCAAATACGAGGGATAACCTGAATTTATTGAGAATAAGAAAATCTAGTAGATTGTGGAAAAACAATCATACAGTGTTTATTTAGAGCAACTCTTTATCTATCATTTGACGTTTTGTTTGAAGTTCGTTCGTTATGTCAGCTACTTATTTTTTTAAAAGTAAAAGAAAATGGAATTAACCAGAAAGCACTTTCGAATCATAATTTATTTTAATTTTAAAGAGGTTTAAGGGATTATGAGTGCAAAGAGATGCACAGTTACAGCTAAGTGGTACATTGAAAAATATTTGCCTGAAATGTTCAGTAGGCTTCCAGAGAAGGGAATTATGCTCCACCGTGATAATGTATCGTCCCATACGGCAGTTTTAACTCTCCAGTTTTTGTCTGGAAAAAATATAAAAGTAATAGAACATCCGCCGTACTCACCTGATTTAACAATGTGTGACTTTTGGCTATTTTTTGGGCTTAAACGCAATTTGCGGAGTAGAAGGTTTTGAAGAAGAGATACCGTAGTTCACGCTTATTTTGAAGGTATTCCGAGAGAAGCGTGGTTGATAGCTTTTAAACAGTGGAAAGAAAGAATGGTCAAGTGTATCATTGCTGAAGGGAATTACTTTGAGTCAGGCGCGGCTCGTGATGACGTATTTGGCGGTGCAAGTACAATGATGCGAGTGCTTCGTGTATTCTCGTGTACTAACTGTATCGTTTTCTTAGTAAACACCGAAAACACACGAGGCACTCGTATCATTGTACTTGCACTCCCAAATACGTCATCACGAGCCGCGCCTCTTTGAGTATCTTTAAAATAAAATGTTTCTTATTCTTAATAATTTCAGCTTGTCCCTCGTATAGGGAGAAAAAAGTACATCATCGTGCATGAATGACAAATCAATAAAAATATAAAAAAAATGTATATACAGGTAACCCCCATTCTTCGCGAAGAATACGTTCTGGAGATGGTCGCGATAAGCGAAATTTCGCGATCAACGAGGGATTTAAAAAAATCATTTTAAGATTCGATAAAACGCTTTATTAATAAAATAAGTATCAATAATGATAAAAAACATGTCAAATAACATAATTTTTAATTAATTCATTCGCTTTGCAGAAAGGAATCTAGATTCCCTTGTTTGGCCTCTCTACGTTTATTATGCAAAATTTGCCGATAACTGTCAAATAATCCGGCACACCCACGCTTTACAGCACTCACTCGCTCGTAATCTTCGTCGTTTTCTTCTAACAACTCCATACATTGGTTGTGAAGAGAAAGTGCTTTTTCAATGATTTTGACACTTAACTTTCGCACGGAGACAGGTTCCGAGACGTCATATTCTTGGGATTTAGAATTGCAGTCCATTTCCTGCAGCTCTTCATTAGTTAATGGTTCGCCGTGTCATTTTAACAAAGTCCTAATATCATCTACATCAGCACCTTCGATGCCTGCGGAAGTGGCTATAAAACTAATCTCTTCGATGATATTTTGAATATCATTTTCATAATTGATGTGATCTCCAACAATTTCTCTGAACAACCTTTTCCAAACACCCTTCATACACGACTGGGTGACTTCATTCCACGCTTCGTCGATGTTTTTGATAGCTTTCATAACATTAAATTGTTTCCACCAAACTCGCATGGCATCTCTATCACCCTTATCAGTTTCTTCAATGAGTTGTCGCATCGTTTTTCTTAAATAATAGGCCTTGAATGTTGCTATTGCGCCTTGATACATAGGCTGTAAGATGCAAGTGGTATTCGGAGGTAAGAATACCACTTCAACGGAAAAATCGGCACACAGGGTCTCAAGTTCCACAGGATGTCCTGGCGCATTGTCCAACACCAAAAGAGCTCGTGGTTCAACTCCAATATCCTCGCAATATTTTTTTATTGCTCGACAGAAACAAGTTTTAAACCAGTAGATAAATAAATTTTGTGTCATCCAAGCCTTAGGGTTACTCGCCAAAAAACTGGTAAATTGTTTTTGGAATAACCTTTCATGGCACGAGGAGTTTCTGATTGATAAATCAACAACGGTTTCAATTTTAATTCTCCGGATGCATTTCCGCCCAGAAGAAGAGTTAGTCGATCCTTGGCTGCTTTAAATCCAGAAGCAGTCTTCTCCTCCATGGAAATAAACGTACGTGTTGGCATTCGTTTCCAATAGAGTCCCGTCTCATCTACATTAAAAATTAAATTTGGTGGATAATTTCCTCTTTTCACAATTTCACGGAACTCCATTGGATATTTTTCAGCTGATTCTACGTCTGCACTAGCTGATTCGCCAAACATTTTAAGATTATGCAAATTTGATCATTTTCTAAACCGATCAAACCAACCTTTGCTTGCTTTAAAAACTTCTTCTCCTCCATGTTGAGATTTTAAATGATCCCAAAGACTAAGTGCTTTATTCATTATAATTTGAGTACTCACAGGCATGTGGTGTTGATTTAGATCCTCTATCCATTTGCTTAATAAATTTTCCATTTCTGTCATCAAAAAGCTTCTGGTTCGTGAAACTTTTGTCGCTGTAATTGGAGTAACACTTTCGCCAGCCTTTTTAATTTTGTCTTTTTGTTGCACAATTGATCGCACTGTAGACTCAGGCAATTTAAAATCCCTTCCTACAACTGTAAATTTACCACCACTTTCTATTCTTTCTATAATTTTCAGTTTCTTTTCTAAAGTCACTACATTGCGAACTTTCTTAACCGATTTTTCACATTGTCTTTTTGACATTTTAAAAAATTACAAAGGGATAAAGAAATATCTACTCAATTTAATTAGCGTGTGTTTGAGAACGCAGCTAAGATTACACTGGAGGGGAAACCCAAATGATGCACTGGCTCAACCGTTCTAGGCAGCTGGGGTAGTACCGATTTGGCGCGTAGAGCGAAAGAAGATCGCGATATAACGAATCCGTACTCGCCGGGGTCGCGAAGAACGGGGGTTACCTGTATATAAATATATCCAAGAAAAATCTATGTAAATTGAAATAAAAGGTCATAGTTTAAATTCTCTCAAGTAAAGAAGGACAGTATATCTTATTGTATGCAACATTATACAAAAAGTTTACAGTTACGATTTTACGTCTAGTATCTAATAACACTAAAGCATGCTCACCTAGAAGACTATTGCGATCGATATTTCTAAGAGGATACTCCCGCTTAACCATATCAATAATATTTAGTTAAACCACTGTCAAATAATACTCCTAAATTTTTGACTGTTATACTTACACCGAATCACACAGCATTTACTTAGTTAAGCGTCAGGTTGTACTGTAGATACAATTCCATATTAAGTTAACGTTATCATCTGGTTTATTAAAATGGGTATATATATATATATATATATATATATATATATATATATATATCTGTAAGATATCGACAGTCCTGGACATGTAAATGCAATAAGATCTTTAACGAGTAACAACAAGAGAAGTGGTGTCAAGTTAGAGCTCTGAAGAACTCCAGTACAAAAATAAATTCAGAGGATTTAAGCCCATTACAATATACATATTTAGCTCTTCCATGCAAATAGGAAATCATAGAAGAAAGAAAATTTTCATTCTATCCAAAATTATGGAGGTTCTTCATTAATATATTGTGAACAATACTATTAAATGCACGGGTGAAATAAATCGGTGTAGACAACATTTATCTGGCCGCGATCATTCAAAGTAAGTATGCTGAATGCTCACTTCATCAATTTATGTTTTTTATTTACAATTTTTAAATTTATAGTTCTACATAAGTTTGTAATTTACCCAGAACTGTTCACTTACCATAAAAATGTGAAAAAGTTTTTCTTTTAGCCATTTTATTGATAAATTATTGAATTGACTCGACTTCTACTTGATGAAGATCCATAATTTAAAATAGAAATAAAACTAATGGTTAAATCTTCGCTTGTTTAATAAACTAATCGTAAAACGACGACAATTGTTTCACCAGCACAGTGGCTTCATAAGGGGTACTTAATAGAGCACGTCACAAACTAGTTTTAGTTTGTAACGGCCTCATTTTGTAACGAACTCATTTAGTAGAGTTTGTAACATACTCTTGTTTAGCTGTAAGTACCTGATGAAGCCACTGTGTTGACGAAACAATTGTCGTCGTTTATTTAACCATTAGTTTTATTTCTATGATAAATTATTATTTTTGTTTCTTGGGGCGTTTTGATTTCAATTATTGTTTATTTATTTTTAATTAAATAAAGTGTTATTTTATTATACCCATACGTTTATTTACTTACTATAATATTCTGAAATAATATTTTTGTGTATGGAGACTTTCTGACCCAGTATGCAATTTAAATTTAATGATAGATAAATAATAAAAAATTAATATTTTATTCCTAAAATTAATTTTAATATTTTGTTACACCTCAATGTGTCCATATATTTTGGTTACATTCTTGCAACGATTTTCCACATATTGTAATAGGAGACGGTCAATAGATCATATTTTACGATTTAAGCCTTATTTGAAATTAAAAATGGTATCCCTATGGGTATATTTCATATCACAATATCCATTTTAATATTTTATATTTTCGATTCGCCATTCAAATCGTTTCCTGAATGCTTTACAAAAATATATCATAGATTTCAACCATATTCTTGGGTGAATACTAAAATAAGGAATTTTCCTAGAAATAATCTAAAAACAAATTGTGGGCGTCAACATTTTTCGAACGGCTAGTACGTACTACATTCGAGGATCGTAGATTGTCCTTCAACTTGAAACGCGCGAGTTCTGCCACCGCCCCACCACACTCTTCCCCCTCACCATGTCTATCCCCCATTCAGGCGTTGGATTCTCAACTCAATTCCCTTAATAAAAGCTAGTCGGACGTACAGTGCATGTTGTATTATATACTATCTCACTGAGTATGGATTTTACAGATCCAGCTCAGCTGTTTGGGCAGACCGACCTCTACTTCTGTCCCCACTAAACCCCGATCCGGTCCATGATTATACACACATATACCGCACCACCTCTCTTTCCCTTCCTCATCAACGTGCCTAGATCTTTGCCACCCACACATTTCGCTGTCAGCACAAAACTCTTAAACATAGTGAGTTCTGTCTGTCCTGGCATCACCCTAGCAACAGAACGGAACCGTTCGAATAGAAGAGAACAGTGAACTGGATCAGAAAGAAACCTTTTAACAGATTATAATACTCGGTTAACGGCTGTTGAAATTATTTAGAACCGTCAAAGTTTTGTGAACCAAAATAATTCTTTTTGTGAAGTTTGCGCTTGTATGTGTTGTTTTGTGTTAATTTTGTAGTGTTATCAATTACAAACAGTGATGATATAAACAAAGTGAGGTTATTTTTAAGTTTTCGATAAACCAGAATTAAAAGACAATTTATGTGTTTTCATAGGAAAGTTTTTTTTTAAATAGGATGAATTCTGTTGTAATTATTCAATTTCAGGCACATTTTAAATTCATTTGCATATATTGATTAATATTTTGGATTCTATGATTTACTGATATATATTTTTAGTTTGAAAAATATCTCTTTCTTAAGTTTAACATCTAGAGAAAATATTAGTTTAATAAATCGGTAAGAATTATAAAAAATAATTAAATGTAAACAAAAATGTATTTAAACAATGAAACGAAATTTAGGAGCCAATTTATGCGTGTTAAACAATAATACTTTAAATTCCATAATTCAGGAAGGGCAAATATAAAAATCTAGGAATTGTAGTTGTGTAGGTTTGAGTATTTTCTAATCATTTTGCATTATTTTTAGTAGTCTAACAGTAGTAACAGTATCTAGAAGCGAAAAAATAAAATATATAATTGTTTCAGCCTTTACTTGATGAAATTCCATTATAACTATTATCAGGATAAAATAATACAAATTTTAATGAATTTCACTTTTTAATTGACATCGTTTCGCTCCAACCTGAGCTTCATCAGACATATAACTAACTTATTTACAAATTTTTTTAACACAAGTATACGGTAACAAACACATGTTTTATTATATATTTAATTTGTAAATAAGTTAGTTAGATGAAGCTCAGGTTGGAGCGAAACGATCGTTGCAGTGTCAATTAAAAAGTGAAATTCATTAAAATTTGTATTATTTTATCCTGATAATAGAAAAAATAAAAAGTTAATACCTGTTATTAGAAGTAATTTTGTAAAGAATGATATGAAATGCGCTTAAAAACGTACCGTAAATAGCAAATGTGTTAATAAAGCAAATAAAAATGTCCGATTTATATTAATTATAAAAAATACTGTCATCAATTGTTTTGTTATAATAAAATCGTATTTACTACTTTGCAATATCATTTTTGTTGTCTAAAAATCAATCAAATTCTGTTAAATACCATGTTATAGAATATAATTATTTAAAACTAAAGTAATAATCAAATATGGCATGATTTGGATAACACAGTAATTCTTCTTTTTGATAAATTAAATATTCTAAATTTAGAGCACTTAGAAACATACTATAAAAATTATACTAATACATAATAGTTTTTAAATAAAGATTTTCTCTTTAAACTCTTTTCTATTAATATGACGTTAACTTTGCATTATAAATAATAATAATATATCTTACACGACAACAAAAGGATCTTTAATATAATATATATTTTTACCCGAGCACAAAGATTCCGGATTTCAAAAATATCCATATCTTTAAAATTCATGTTTAAATAACTAATTGTACCTATGTATTTAAAGATTTATTCAAATCTTTCATTAATACCGCAAATTCAAAAATTATTCTCATAACTAATTTCTAATATTTATTATAAACACTTAATTTATAGTGTTTTGTAAATGATTACATTATCTGTATTGAAAGCTAAAATGTAAATAACAATATTTGTAGCTCAAGTAAGAAACAACAAAGAAGTCTAATGTATTAATTAAATTAACATTCATAAAATATATAAAATACATATATATTTTTATTTATACAGTATTTTTCTTTTTATTTGTTTTTGATTGTATTTAAGTCTTTTATTGTTTTCATTTTTTTCATTTATAAATCAATTGACACGACTGCAGTTCAAATAATTTTCTTCTATACTTTAAAACATAAAATTACAAATAAAGACTCCCTTATTTATTATATTGATTTATGTTCATGTTGTAAGCCTGATTTGTATGCTTGCCTATTTATTAAAGTAAAGAGTATAGTAAAAACTAGCATTATTATATGCTACATAAAACTAGTAAAAACTAGCATTATTATATGCTACATAAAACACACACATACAGTGAAATATTAAATGTCGGATCAAATCCGTAAACGGTAAATGTTGACTTGAAAATGAAATTATTTTATTAAATATTAAAGTAAGTAACATCTATTTACAAAGATTTATATGTCTTATGTTTTCATTTTAGCGAAACTCAAAACAATACTACAAATTCTACATCCTAATAATAATAAAATAAATAAATAAATATATAAAAATATAATCTCACATATCCAAGTTCGTCATTCTTCTAGATTCTTAAAACTTCTTAAACTTAATTTGTAATCTCCTTTAAGAGCTAATAGATGGGGCAACAAGATCTCTGCATTCAAAGTTACTCAGATATCATGTAACTGTATTAGTTTCTATACACTATCCATGAATTCTTACAAAATAGAACAAGCGTCCTAATTTTTGCGTTTCAAGAGTACAATGTATTCTTTATAAAAGTTTTCCCTCATTTATGGATTTAAATTTAGAATTAGAGAGGTTCATTCGAGTAGCATCGCACTAGGGCTCGTCGCGTATAAATATTTTGTCAGTCGCCGTGCACTGAACAGTGTTCGGACGGCGACTGACAATATATATATATATATATATATATATATATATATATATATATATATATATAACGTGTGTATAAATTGTCGCAAAAGCTACACGCAGCGACGTTCTTCGTTTGGTTCTGAATAAAAAATCTTAATGTTAAAATGTCGTATCATGCTTCGTTTATTTTCACGGGGTTCTTGAAGTTCAGACTTTTAGTGCGTAACTAACCTTTGCTCTTCGATATCTGTTAATAGAGATAGATGCAATTTATTTTAAAGAAAAAATTTTTACTAGTATTATTTCGTAAACGTTTTCTTTTTTATTTAAAGCTTGTTTTAAACATTTATTCATTAACTTCCACGAAAAACACAGTTGGCAACGTTGTAGAACAAAAAGTTTGTATTTCAAAGTGAGTTCAATCAAAATCATTACTGTCAAATTTTGACATTTACGAATTTACGAAGCATGATACGACATTTTAACATTAAGATTTTTTATTCAGAACCGAACGAAGAATGTCGCTACGTGTAGCTTTTGCGACAATTTATACAGATCTTGTATATATATATATATATATATATATATATATATATATATATATATATATATACACGTGCGAGGACGAGCCGCCGGTGGGGTGTTACTCGAATGAACCTCTCTAAATACATACTTGCTTACAATAAAAAATCTGGCATATATTCTAAATTTAATGTCATATGAATGAGGCAGTTTAATTTTTTCATAATTTTTGTTTTATGCTGGCGAAAACTTTTATAATGAATATATTTTTTCCTTAAAAAATATAAAATAATAGAGTTTATCCTATTTTGCAAAAAATCCGTGAAACGGATGTGTAGTAATTTGCAGTGTTATTTCTAATAAATCTATTGTCGCGCCCTCAAATTTTCTCCATTGCAACGGTGTCAAAAATATGTTTTTTAAATTTTTGTCTCAATAAATTCCTTAAAATTGGATGTATACAAATAGCCTTTCAGATAAGTAAAAGTAGTAAATCATTAATTTTATTTAAGTATTAACAAGAACTTTAACTTGATCACCAAGTTCTTTCTTGTTTCAATTATGAATTTATTGGTATGTAATTCGTCCACAGTTTTATAAAGTTCTGTTGTACCTATATGTTTATTATGTATGGTTAAATTGTATTTCAAAAATTTTGAAATTCAAACAAATTTATTGGTAATTAATTGCAGCTATTGACTCTAAGTAAAAAGTCAAACCATTAATTTACTTTCAGAAAATGAAAAGCAAACACATCTCTGGTAATATTGCAAAAGCTGTTTTTTATTTATTTATTTATTCATTGTACATTACAAGAAAACAAATTCCAAATATGTAGTACAATTCCATACAAAATAAAATATAAAACGTGCACAAGTTTGTAAATTATATTTATAAAAGTTATAAATAAAAAGAATCAAGGAAACCGCAAATTTTTTAGGAATTGCAGAAAGGCGTGGTTTGAAATATTCTGCAAATCAACTCCAGACAAAAGATTCAGTTCTAATAAAACTCGGTCCATGGGGTTAAGCTTACCATATTCATATACCATATTCGATGGAAACGAACATGAAACGTGTCACCTGAGCGAGGTTTTGTATAATATTCGTTTCACATTGTTATTGAACACCATATTTATAAGTAAATACCACCATTCTCGGTCGTCTCACAGAGGCGTGGCAAACGAGAGGTTCAGGAGACTAACTTTACCAGCATTTTGCGTGCTATATGTACCATGCCTTCAATTAAATTTCAATCAATATAAATTTGGGAACACTGCGAAACAATAAGGTTTTCCATCTGACAAATTACAATTTAGTTGTGTTACAACTTAATCTTATTTCTTGTGAAAATGTTTTAAATGAAAAACATTTATTTTAAAAATACTACGTTAAAGATGCTCGAAATGGTGCCCTCTTGTCTCGACGCACACACGAACTTTGCGTTTCATGTTTTGTGCGTTCATGTTTTGTGCGTTTGACAAATGAGGAAATTATATTATCACAAACTTCCCTAATACTATTGCAAAATTCTTCAATTGCATATTGTGGCGTTCTAAAAATCGTGTTCTTTATGTGCGGAAAAATGAAGTAATCCAGAATTGTGATATCTGGAGACCTTGGAGAAAAATTTAATTAAGTAATTTCATCGTCTTGTAACTGATTAGTAAAGGGTTCGAATAAGTCATTACGATATTTTTCAGCATTTATTGTTGCATTAAAAAATATTATTTTATGCATATGTAGTGGTGTTTCCATAAATTCATGAGGATTTTCTCATATTTTTGTTTAAATATCCCGAAAGATGAAACCAGGCCTCATCATTAAAGAAACATCTATTAAGAACATCATCATTATTTAAGTTATTCAACAATCATTGGCAGTACCCAGTTCTTCTAATATGTAAATATTTGACGACAACAAAAATGTGGATCAAAAATTGTTCATTAAAAACCTTTATTAATAGTATAAATCGTTAGAGTTGATGATTCTCAGAGAGCGGACTCGAGCGATTGATGATTCATAACAACCCATAGGCGTTATCCTTGCATTCGTAATAGGTTTGTTTCTGTACGCGATCCGTGAGTTTCGAAGCAATTTGATGCCTACATATGCAGTTAATATGTATCTGTCAATGCACAACATAGCGAATGTAAACACGAAAATACACTTTGGAAATTAGCGGGTATAATTTTTTAAGCGATTATTTGAACGAAGTCTAACAAAATAATATATAAATGTATATTCCGTCTTACACGCTACTGTAAAATAGATTTTTTATGAATGAATAGACGCCATAACGACGGAAATAACATCTGGTCGGCGAATGCAAATGAGCAAGCAAATAGTGGGACTGTTACAATACCTGACACCGCCACAACGTTTTATCGGGGCAATTGGTCATTCAATCGCTTCAGTCCGCTCTCTGATGATTATAATACTGCCAATTTTGAAATCTTTCAAATTTTAAAATTTTCAATTAAAAAAGTCTAAAATTTTCGAACCGTGCATTTTCTCAACAAAACTTATTGAATATTTAAAAAGTTGAACTCGTGCCCTAAAAGAATCTTATCAAATGTTTATTTTAATATATGTACTTATTTATAGCCTTTATCAAGTATTACAACTTGCATATAAGAAAGAACATTGTGCTTGGTACGTAGGCTATTTGCAGCTGCCTCTTATATTTGTAACGTAGGCGTAAATTCCTTTTCTACCATGCAAAGAACATAATCCATTATGTTTTTACAAGAGCTCTACGTTTGTAAGAGGACATTCAGATACAAATATGTAATAGACACAAAAGAATATTGTATTTGTATAGAAAATATGTGCAGGTGGGCATAGTAAAAGATAGTTTTTTTTGCTATTTATGCCAATGAACTAAACTATCAACTATACAAAATTAACACAACAAATATGGTGTTTGAGAATTAACGTATTTATTAATAGTAAATTTATCCTCGACTTATACGGAAAATAGATTGCTCAGAATACTGTGTATATAGAAATTGTGATTTTTGCAAGATAAAAACAAATGCAAATGGCATAGAATACCCAGCTATTTCATTAAATTCGTTTATTTTAAGGTAAAATAAAAACAACATACAATGAAAAACAAAAAATATTTGCCCATTCATGAAATGACAAGTATATAAGTTATATGTAATTCATTTTGTAGAAACAAGACATAAAATTAAAAAAAAATAAAACAAAAAGTTTAGTTACTGCCATAATTTTCATAGACTGCTAGTTATTTCTTCTTAATTGGCGAAATGCTATTAATCACAGGATAGTATTTGAAGTGATTTTGGTTCGATGATTCATGAATTTGGGACAATTGCAAGCAGGGGGACTTACAAACTGAGAACTTTATTTTTTAATAAAACACTTAATGTGTAAGGTACAATGCTAATTTTTGTATATATTATAAACTTAGAGTGTGCCATTTATATTCGAAATAGGACATCGTGTAAATGTCCACATCTTCCTCATGTGTAGGCACGCAATCGCTGAATCCAATTTTCAATTACTTTTCTAAGTAAATTCGGCTGAATTTGACGAATTTCCCGTTCGATGTTTGTTTTCAAGGCGTCAATCGTTTGAGGTTTGTTGGAGT
The DNA here is from genome assembly GCA_935421215.2 of Melolontha melolontha. NCBI lineage: Eukaryota > Metazoa > Arthropoda > Insecta > Coleoptera > Scarabaeidae > Melolontha > Melolontha melolontha. The sequence continues at coordinate 89,742,792 of OW285237.1, read as the reverse complement.
AAACCAATGATTTTATATAGCCCCATAGTAAGAGTTAAATCACACGAACGAGCTGGCCAATTGAAAGGTCCATTTCGTGAGATGATTGAACCACTGAACTTTTCTCCCAATAAGGCGATTGTTTCATTTGCAGTGTGGGATGTGGCACCATCCTGTTGAAACCACAACGTCTCCACATCCAGTTGTTCCAATTCCGGCCACAAAAATTTTCTTGTCATTGTCTTGTCATTCACTGTGACAGCATTTCCTTCCTCATTTTGAAAAAAAATATGGTCCAATAATGCCTCGAGACCACAAGCCGCACCAAACAGTCACTTTCTGTGGATGAAGACATTTATCTTTAATCACTTGTGGGTTTTTTCGGCTACCCAATGGCGCATATTTTGCTTATTAACGAACACATGAGCCTCGTCACTAAACATGATTTTCTTCCCGAAATCGACATCATTTTTCAACTGCTCCAATACCAAATCTGAGAACACACGACGCATGCGATGGTCCGCCGGCTTCAATTCTTGTGTGAGAACAATTTTATAAGGGTATAGTCTTAAATTCTTACGTAAAATACGCCATGTTGTCATTGCAGAAACTCCCAACGCCCCAGAATTGCTACGGGCGATCTTACACGAACGCGTGGCTTTTGGTCGAGCAAAGTAAAGTTTGTTTCGGAACGATTGCTAATTGCACGAATAGCTTGTTCATTAGGCCGATTATGACGGCCAAAAATAAGGCGTATTGCTCTGTATGTAACTCGAAGTGATTCCGCATATTTGTAATAAATTTTTATAATTTCCAAACGTTGTTGTGGCGTATACTTCCTTGTGATTAAAAGGTTAACTTTACTACCTAAAATGCACACTAACATGTCAATCACATTTACAAAATGAAGGCAATCTACTTTGAAAGATCTCATGTTCCTATTGAAAGACCCTATAGGTACATACATCGAAATAAATAAATAATTTAATATGTTTGCAAAAAATACCCTAAAATGTGGCAGTTAATGTATATTATAATGTAAACTCATAAACATAATGAAATAAGAGTTGTCTCTTGAAAAGTCCGTAATAAATCTAAAAATATAAAAATCAAATGTTATAAATTAAATATGTACAGACTTAAATATTTGTGCATAAAAATCAACATTTTGAGGACTATTGCTCTCCAATGGTTCCCTTTACCTGCTAGTATAGGTAACATAACGTCCATATAGAACCTGTGTAGCTTTGGAAACGTATTCACTCCAAAATTTCTCATCCCGTTCAATTTCAATGAACTCCATTCCTCTATTACTTCAAACAATTAAGTAGCAGGTTTTTCTTCTTGTAATGGCTAATTGTCTTTGTATGTATTTAGTAGTAGTAAGCATGTTTGTTGTTTAAACAGAAGTCATCACCTATTCTGTTGAAGTATTGTAAAACGCCATTCTCGAAGAGGAGTAAAATTCTTCAAGAGGAGTAATATCCAATTATAATCATTTTTTGAGTTTAAGTTTGTAATATTTTTTTTTTAAATACCAATAATTTTTTTATATAGGTGCGCGGGTTTTTTAAAATAAATGTTTGAAGAAAAAAATCAAAATCCCTAAAGAAATTTAAAAAAAGCGCTGCAGTAATATTTAAATTTAATTTAAATTTAATTTTGGAGCTATACAGAAAATTTAAACTTTCTATCATCTATGGTTTTTGTTACACATATAAAACATATTTCAGAAAGCGAGCACACGCCTTTAATACGTTTTGGGATCGAAGACAAAAAAGTTATAAGACCATTCTTAAAAATTGTAGTAGTAATACTTATGCCAGTATTACCAAAAGAATAAGTGTTTCAAACTAGCTATAGAAATATATGTTTTGTTTATAACGGCAAAAATTTTTATTTTTAGCTGTTTTTACATTTTTCAAATCCGCTATCTTGAAAACCGTATAAAATCGGGCAAATAAAGTAGGTACCGTCTAAATCGAATAATAGGAAAGTCTTGCTAAGCGATACGCCATCTTGCGGGCGGTTATAGTACTGCAGGTGAAGACATTAAACTCATGTTTCTCGTATTTATAGCGTGCATGTGTTGAAATTTTATTTAAAAATCGGCTTTGTTTTTTTTAATACACTATAAACATTATTTCTAAATTGAGTAAAAATAATAATTCCTATTGCTCTGTGCCGGGATGCAAGTAATGGGCGAAAAGGAATCCAGAATTAAGCTTTCATAAATTTTCCTGTTGGAAAAGAATCTTTTGACAATAAATTAGGTATTCGAAATAAAAATCATGTACATAGTAATCATATCACAATACTTTATCTATTGCTGATATATGTTTACACTTGCCACTGTTTCCAGTTTTACAATACGACATGCTTTTAACAATCACATCCTTTTTAACATTCAATTCCCCTCTTATTTCTTGGGCATCACAGTTTAAGGAAGTAGGTTGCAAACATAGAACATACACTTCAATATTTTCAGTATTGTATCCAACTATTCCACAAAAAATAATATGATGACCAGCTTTCAACACTTCCTCGCCTTTAAATATTTAGCTGGCATCTACAACAATTTTCTTTTATAATGTTATTCAACATTATTAATATATTTTAGAGAATATTAACATCACTTACTGTTAACAAATTTATAAAAATAAAAGCACTTTTCAAAAGTCTATACTCATTGGAAGTAGATGCACTGGAAACTATGTGTTGTATATAGTTACAAGTTAGGTAAATGCAGGTAAACACGTGATAACAACCAATAAATACCTATAAGTACCTAGGTGGAAATTAAAACGAATGTCTTCATCAATAGTTCACAATTTTTCTATCATGGCGCTGTGATCTTAAAAATTTATCCCTATAGATGTAATTAGAAAATAAGAGATTTGAATCCAAAAAATTATAACTTAAAAAAACTAACTACAATAATGCGTGATAAATGCTCGGCCTAACATGCTAGATACAAGAGCGTGCGTGGTAAGAGAACTTCTTAGCATTACCTGGTAAAATCTTCAGTGCGATAACTTTAAAAGATATCAAAATAGTTTCCATTACAATGTATTAAAAAAACTTGATAAAGTGACAATTTAATTTTTAATATAGGAGAGAACACTTTTACAAAGTAAATATCGTTTAGGTAATGTTTATAAGGAAATTTTTCTTTCTGAAAAAACGAACAAAAAAACCCTTATAGAGCAAACATCCTTTGAAGATAAGCAAGACCCAATTGTCCTGTATAAATGTTGACAGAATAAAAGTTCAAGAATAATCGGCAATGACAGCTTTCGGATAGGAGTATTAGATGAATTCTCCATAATCATTTGTTGGATCAAGTTAGACTAAAAGGGTCCTGAAACTTCTTTCGGCCTTTTATTGCTAGCACCCTGTGCTTTACTATGATTATTTTTGAATACCGAATCTGTTGACCAGTGGAGAACCCTGTATAAAGTTAATGGTATCTCGGTCGGGCCAAGGAATCCAGGCAATAGTTTTCTGTCATTGTGAGAGAATACAGATTACTGATTCAAAAAGATTTCTGCATAAACATTGAGATAGAAGATCGGGAAAGGTGACTAAAGGCGTGCGATTTTTCAATATATCTATTTTATGAGACATGAACTCAAAGCTGTAATAATGGAGCAGTTAGATGTTAAATATAAAAATTATAGTGTTAAAAAAGCCACGAAACAACTATTAAAAGTTATAACAAATACATTTGAAGTCAGAAGATATTAAAAGAAATGTAGTAAATAGCTTTTGTGTTTCTTTTCCATATTTCTTAAACAGGAAATTCATGACGCACCTGCCTTCGTATATATGTACCTACCTACAAATTTACATAAGTTGTAATTGTTAACAAATAGTGAAATGATTTCAACTAGACAATAAACAATAAACTTGTATAAAAACGTTCACATAGTTTAAATCATTATTTGTGTGATATTATTCCATCAAAATAATATGTGAAAGTCAAAAATTTATTAAAAAAATATTTACATTAGAGCCATCTACGAACAAAATTATGAATTAAAAACATGTTGATCAATGATCACATATTATAAATGGTGATGAATGACAAACTGTATAACATAATTCTAAAAAAATGGGTAATCTATCTAATTTTTTTATAAGTAAATTCCAATAAGAAATTTGTAAATTGCTGCAATTCTGTACATATCTAAATATACCATTTGTTCCTTATTGATCAAATATTTAAGGGAGACATGAAAAATAAATGATAGTTTGCTTTATAAACTATGGTCCAAAAATGTTCCGTCACGAAAATAGTTGAAGTTTTAGGAAAAAAATAGAAATTATTTATATTTTCGAACCCGCTTGAGATATTTCAGTTAAATTTAAAACGACTGTTAATAAAGGTGCATATTTTTTAGGAAAAAATTTTAAGAAAAAAATGGTACGCTTTTGTTATGTAAATTGTTTTTGAATTACCCGTTAAATTTGAATCATAATAGCTCTCTAAGTTATTTTCCTGTAATGCGCCGTTTTTGAGTTAAAAAATAAAAATCGTGTAATTTTCCGACAAAATTAAATTAAGTGTTGATGAATACAATTTTGCTATAAATCTAGTTGCCCTAGAATATGTCACTTGCTTTTTACATCTGACATTTGTTAGTAAGTCTATGTCATTCCAATCTGTTTGATGTGAATTATCTTTTTCATTTTAAACCATAGGCCTACCATTTTCCAACACCCTGTATTTTCATAACGGAACATTTTTGGACCATAGTTTATAAAGCAAACTATTACTTATTTTCATGCAAATTCACACCCTTAGATATTCGCATATCAATAACGAACACTCTGTATAAAACGCATTTTCTGAACATAAGTATTTTAATTCTGTTTTTTAAATTCAAAATACATACATAAGAAAAAGTAAAGAAATATGTGTTAATTTGAAAGCTTGAGTCTAGTATCTCGTATTTTATAACTTTTTGATTTATTATTATACATAGGTAGAATTTCATTTTTTGAAAGACAAATATAAATATTAGGAATTCCTTGTTTAACTTTACCATATTTTTCTTCCCTCCAAATATTTTTAAATAGATTTAAAATTGCAAAAATAATGTTTGTTATGAGAAGAACAATGATTCCTTTGAATTTAAGTAAATCATTTATACAATAAATATAAATTTAATATTACATTTTGTTGTATTTTGCTTCTTAAATGCTAGCCTGAATAGAATTTGAAAATAAACGAAAATTTAGGATACCCAAGTATCTATTTTTAATTTTTAAAACTTCGTATATACAATATTGTATATTATCTGTTGCCAATTTTCTAACCATACACTTTTCTTTCAATAGGTTTGTTTTTGCAGGCGTTTTGAAACGGTTTGAAAATCATTTTATAATCACTTTTATACGCATGCGTCAATTACAATTGTTTCCAAACTATCCCCAATTTTATCGTTGCTAAAACGAATTTCAAATTCGTGGAAGCTAGTGACATCTACCATACAATTAGTAGAATTTCAGAATTTTCAAATGTACCACATACTTCTTGAGCAACATGTCTGCTTATGCGAAAATGTTCTATGAATTAATTATCTGTGTATTGAGGAATAATTATTTCAAAATAATTTTCATTCCTTATTTTAATTTTATCTTGAAATTGTATTTCTTCTTCAGTGGTAAACTCGCACTCAGTACTACTATTGTTACAGTTGTGTGCAGAAAAAACTCGGACAACTGTACTAGTGTATAAACTAAATAAATCTGACATTCTTTTCATAAAACCACTACGATCTACACAAAACAGTCAAATAACGAGTGCGATGGAGATTTAAAAAACATTCAGTGAGAATCACAACAATGCCTACACATTTCTCCACTTTTCGTGCATAAAAATGAAACGCGCATGCGTCTGATATTCGGTTTTACGAAAATACTCAAACCATTCCAACCGATTGAAAATCATTTCACAACAGAGTTAAAAACTGCAAAAACGACAAATGTTTTATCTTGTCTTTGTCTTTGATTTTATTTCTCTGTCCGAACGCTTTTTCTTCAATGCGCACACTCCTGATACTTCAAATGATTTCAAACGCCTGCAAAAACAAACCTAATGTAAAGAAATTATTTTGTTTTCTCGTCTTGAAATGTATTAAAAGATTTAATATGAGCAGATATTTCATTTCGTAAAAATAAGTATATTTCAAAAATTGTTTGTGGGTGGACCTAGTGAAAATTTTCTTATATGTAATTTCAAGATACACGTACTTATTGCTTAACTTAGTTATTTAAATTTTACCGGACTGTTTCACTATTTACATGCTATAACAGAAATATAAATAAAAGTAGGAGTCGCCCGATTTAGCTACACAAATAGAAAAAACTCTGGGGCATAGAGGGCGCCACTAATCAAACGTCAGTACTAAAAATTAACCTCCATCTTTAGTTAGCCGAAATCCAAAGTGTCAGTGCGATATGTGTCGTGTTGTAGCTACAACGAACTGTCAGAGTTGACAAGTAAGTCCAAAAATGGAATTAAACTGAAAATTTTCGCCCAATCATTTTTTGTAACTTTCGAAGACAATTATTTCAACAAGATACCTCGCCGAGTTGGTTTCTGTCTTCGGTAATGAAGCACCACATCAGTTAACAATTTCTCGTTGGTATGAACAATTCAAACGCGGGCGGATTAGTTTCAGCGACGATCCAAGAGCAGATGCATCAAAAACGGCAGTCACTCAGGAAAAAGTCGATGCTGTGCGCAAGCTCATCAACGAAGATCGACATGTGACATATCGCGAAATTGAGGCATCATTGGGAATTTCAAAGACCTCAATTCCTAAAAAAATTTGCATGAATTGTGTATAAAAAAATTAGTTTCGCGTTCGACACCGCATCTGCTGACCGAAGAACAGAAAACAGCTAGGGTGAATTGGTGTCAAAAGCTTTATACCGCTTCAACGCAGGAAACTCTAAAAACGTGTACAACATCGTGAGTGATGATGGTGTGTTGGGTGTTCCGAGATGAAGAAAAGCCGACAAAAGGCATGTGTTCTTGAAGTGTCTCCAAAAAGATGGTCGCGACATTTGTCTCGGAAGTAGGTCATGTAGCAACAATTTCTCGACACGATTAAAGAACTGTTACTGCCGATTGGTATACAACCATTTGCTTGCCGCAAGTCATCGCTGAGCTCCGAGTAACCAATCTACAACGACGAATCATCCTCCACCAAGACAATGCATGTTCGCACAATTGAATTTTTAGCGGAACAAAACGTCGAATTTTTAGACCATCCTCCGTACAGTCTCAACCTAGGTTCCAATGATTTCTTTCCGAAGATTAAGGACGGACTGCGTGGTCACAGGTTCCAGTCGTCAGAAGCGGCAATTTCTACTGTAAGGATAGTGGAATAACTGCTTCCAGAGTTGGTTCGAGCGCATGGAAAAGTGCATAAATCTTCGTGGAGAATACTTCGAAAAACAGTAATCTTTAAAAAATATTTACTGTTTTATTCCAGCTCTCTATGCAAAATATAAAAGACAACCCTCGTATATGCATGTAAAAATAGGAAAATATGCACATATTTCTGCCGTTCCTGTAATAGTTGACAATGCGTTAATGGTATTTGTTTGTTGAATTTACAGATCCAGTCAAAAGCAGTTCTCTTGTTTCTAATTTTAAAATTGCTTCTGCTACTACATAAAAAACTGTTGCAATAAATACCAATTGATTTGGTACTACATTATTTTTTAAAGACTCATTTCCTTTTTTAATAGCGTATGAATCATGAGAGAACTCTAAAATAAAATTTTTAATATTTCGATGTTCGGGATTTAGCCATGTTCCCCACCTTAGTAATTACTAGTTACGTGCAGCACACGTAACTCGGATGTCTATTTTCCAGAACTTCCTCAGAGAATATTTTATTACATTAATATTTCATATGCAAAGTTTTAGTTGTAAAAAATACAAAATACTTTATCTAGCACGAAACAAAAAAGGATCACTGTTAGAGATATATCTACATAAATTCAATTTTTTAATAATAATTAGAGAACGGACACGCTTACCACCCAGTGCAGTACTAGCGAATGGCTGTATTTCTAAAATATTTAATTTTACTTATATAATTGGAAAACGAACGGGTGGTGATCTATAAAATTACGAAATACATATTTATTTGTTGAAAAGTTGTATTTATAAAGTTTTTAATTTTATTTATATAATTGGAAAACAAACGGGTGGTGATCTATAAAATTACGAAATACATATGTATTTGTTGAAAAGTTGTATTTTTAAAGTTTTTAATTTTATTTCTATAATTGGAACATTTTTATTTGTTCATTTTGTCGTTCAAGTTGAGTAAAGGAGTATGTATTAATATTGACTAGCAATAGTTTCTCAAGGTTTTCTTCTGTCAATTTCGTTCTCTTTGAATTAAGTACATCCTTATAAATAGAAAACGTCCTTTCTACATCGCAACTGGTTATAGGTGCATACTGGAAATATTCTTTTATTTCTTCATATTTAGCCGTTAGATTTTGTGGAATTGTCTCCATACATAATTGCTGCAATGTAATTAAATCTGGATTTCTATTAAGAATTGCTTCAAACTTTTGCCGAAGGCCACATCCGAAGTCACTTGGAATACTTTTCAAATTATTAACAGCCACATCTAATGTGGTTAATCCGTCATTTAATTTGAGATTTTCGATTTTCAGAATAAGTGATTAGTTTTGGCAATTTTCCAAAGTGTTCGTGAAGAAAGTACAACTGATTTTTTAAATTTGGGATTTGTGTGAGCTCCTTGCACTCACCAATACTTCTAGCATCCTCCTTTAGCAGTGTTACGAAATGTTTTAGACTATCGAAATTCTCAGCATAATAACTAGTAGCTTCCAGCCATGTTCCCCTTCTAGTTATTACTGGAGTGGGAGGCAGTGACAGGGAATGTAAATTTTTCCCTGAAAAGAGCTACTCTCAATGGTGCTTTCCTGAAAACTTTTTTAAAAGCTGATACAAGTCTATCAACTTCCGGAAAAGTGTCTCTGATATATTCACAGATTCTGTGGAGAGCAGGTGCTACACAAGTAATATGCAGCATATTAGGATATGTTTTCTTCAATAGTCTGCCTGTTTTTAACATATACGCAGCACTATCACTGACAAATAAAAGTATTTTTTCTTTGTACGTGGCGTCCGAATGAAGAATTTTTTGCATATTCTCCTTAATGATTTCAGCAACTGTTTCCGCATCAACTCTATTTATAACACTTGTTGCTATTACATATGAGTTATAGGGAATAGTTGGATGTAGTACACCAGCTACAACATTTACCACACAGCTTCCTAACATATCCACCGTTTCGTCGGCGCTTATCCATATGTATTGATTTAAAAGATGGCTTCTAATGCGTTCTACTGTTCTCGTATAGCACCTAGAAACATAATATTTGCGTAAAGTTGATTCATCAGGAACATTTCGACCAGTATATTTTTTCAGAAATATTTTAAAAGTGGGATTGCTAAGTTTATTTAATGGAATATTAGCCGCCATAAAAGTTTTACAGAGTTCAGATGTGTTTGCGATACTAAGTGACGAATTTTTGACGATATTTTACGGATTTTGTAATAAATTTCGGAATCACTGACAATGGACATACAATCAGTATGACCGTCAATCCAACTAGCCACTGTTTTACAATGCCGTTCTCGACATTCTTCCATATCATGTCTGAAAAAGTCACTTAAACAATGCTCTAGATCTAAATAAATGAAAACTAAAAATGTGTGCGTAAGTTATTGAAACTGAACGAAATTCAATGCACACTCTTACGTCGAAATAATTGGTAGAAATAGATTCAATCAAACGATATTAAACAGGATCTATCACGAAAATTACGATGTAATTAACAGTTAAAACTATGAAAACAAGAAACTTACTCACAGCACTTTATTTATCTTACGAAATATAAACTAATAAATAAAATACATTATAAAAACCCCGCTTCTATCTACGCTCATGAAAACACTTTAAAAAACACTATATTCTTCGAATACAATAGCTGGCTTGTCCATTGTTATCGCGGCGAGACCAGGTGTCCGAGTAAGTCAAACAAATACTTCATTGAATTACGCCGGGATGTACTGAGCGACGTTATACACAATTCCAATTGCTGATTGCGTTTTATGGAAATTGCGTCCGTTCTCTAATAATAATACAATTTTAATAATAATATGATTTTAGTTTAGAAAATATAATATTGGACAGCATATATATTTTTTATGTCTATAGTTTTTAAATCCATTTATGTATTTATCAGTTTATACCTAATCATTATGTACCCTTCTTACAGTCACTTTATTCCTTTTATTACGGTTTTGTATTGTTAAGTTCTGGGCAGAACTGTACTGATAATAAGTCATATAATTATTGAAAAACATTGTATTTTATGTTGAAGAATTGTTATTTTATTTTAATTTTGTAGGCCACAAAATGTCTGAAAGTGTTTTAACCGACTTTCCTATAACATTTGGAAATTTGGTAATTCCGGTGGTGTTTGTTTTTTGAATTGTTGCCGCCTACTAGAATTTTTAGAAGGAAAGTTGTAATTTGAAGAAAATATGCACAAACATGCAGTATTACATGAAATATGCATCAAGTAGTAAAAATATGCAAAATATGCTTTTTTTAATTGGCTTATTTTATTCAAAGAACAATAAATACTTTATCGATATACTTTTAACAAAAAATATGCATTTTGCATATAATCCGAGCTTTACTAACTTTAATAACCCTATTGGTAATAAGGGAGGACTACTGCAGATCTTAGCTTGTATTTTATTTAACTTCCTTGTTATTTCTGTTGTATTATTTCACTTAATATCTCGTATTTACATTCTAAAACAGTTTCCTTTTGATTTTTTTAAGATTCTGTATCATACATAATTCGTATAATTCGATTTTAGAAGCATTAGTTTAATTCTAGAATATTTGCTATTTATTTTTAAATATAAAATATATTTTCGACTTAGAAAGTTCATTGATTTACTTTGAAGTGATAGATTTCATTTATTTTTAGGAATTGATCTATTTATTCGTATTTTTATGGTAAGCTAGTAAGACATAATCATATTTAGAAGGCAACTACGTTGGTCGTATGTGAGGCAAGGACGATCGTCCCATAAATTTACCAGACCGGTATAAAATAACATTAACGTCTACCAGATATTTATTTTCTGCAATTATAACTAGAGCTGAGGATGTTTGCTTTACGGCAGGACCGTATGTAGTGCATCCCCACCAGCGTATAAACAGGATGCAGCGAAACACTTTAGTTAGTCGTGAACTGGCAACGTGATCGTGTGTTGTCTTGAGCTCTATTTATTAAGTATGACGGACGTGCCCAAGCCAAGAAAGCGCCCATTGTATAACGACGTGAAGAAATTTATCCGAGACTTTCCCGATTTGTATTATAATGGAGCAAAAGTGGTTTGTAAATTATGCGATAAACAGTTACTTTGCTGGGACAAATACGACTGTAAAAGACATGTTGAAAGTGTACACCACAAAAACAAAAAAAATAATGTGCTGTCTAAAACGCAATTCAATTTCGATTTATTGACAATGCTACTCGTCTGCGATGTGCCAGTTCACCTGCTAGATAAAAAAGCCTTTCACGACTTTTGGAATAAATACAATTCCAACAAAAAGCTACCGTCACGGAGAACGTTACTCACCTATTTACCAATTGTGCGTGAGGACATTGAAAACAGAATGAAAGCAGTAGTAAATGATAAACAGTTATGGGTATGGGTCGACGAAACGACAGATCGAAAAAAACATTCTATTGTGAATATTATAGTGCGTGTACTAGATCCTGTCAAATCAACATTTCCCATTTTATTAGACAGCAAAAGATTGGAAAAGTGCACTAGCGAAGTAATTACGAAGGTAGTGCTCGATACGCTACAAAAATTTCAAGTTTCAACTAATCAACTCCTGATGTTTATGAGCCATGGTGCTGCGACAATGCGTTCTGTAGGCCGTTCTCTTAAAGCAGATTGTGAGAGACTTTTGCATGTGACATGTAAAGTTCATGCTTTACACCTTGTGGCACAAACTATTCGGCAATGTTATCCAGAGGTGGATGCATTAATAGCAACCACAAAAAAAGTGTTTCTAAAATCTCCCAAACGAATTCGAGAGTTTCACAGTCGGTGCCCTGGTATTCCCGAACCACCAGAGCCAATCCTTACACGTTGGGGAAGTTGGTTAAAGGCGGCATTTTATTATGCCAAGTATTTCCAACAAATAAAATCTGTGGTTCTACAATTCAATCCTGCCGAAGCTGTAGCCATTAAGGAAAGCCAGAGACTCTTTCAAAACCCTTCCCTTGATGCAGATTTACAAACTATTTATAACAATCATATAGGATTGTTTAACGCAATTGAGAAATTTCAAAATACTGCATTATCGTTAGCGGAGTCACTGCAAATACTGGACGATGTACATGCCCAGCTATGCGCAGTAAATGACAACAAAAATGTTAATGTAATAGAAAAGTTCGAGAGTGTGATAAACAATGATTTTGATTTTACCAGATTAAAACAAATTAGTAATGGTGCAAGTGTAGATTCGGTTTCTATCTATAAAGATTATTTTAATTGTGCGTGTGTTACATCCGTAGATATCGAGCGGTCTTTCTCAAAATATAAAAAAATTTATTCATCACGGCGTACATCGCTCACCGCTACAAATATGGAAACGTATCTAATGCTACAAACTTACTGCAAGTCTTATCCACTTGGCGCTATGCTATAATAATCGTAAATAAGGTAATTGTGTTATTTATATACAGTACACAGCCTAAGTGATATAAATAGCGAATGCATGTAAAGCAATAAAATCACGCATGCATCACCGATCGAAACAAGGTCATTATATTCGTGCGTTTAACTGAATACTATCCTGGCACACCGCAAACATCCCCAGCTCTAATTATAACTATCAAATAACTAGTATTTTTTCAATTAAGAAATTGAAAGTAACCCTAGCCATTAAGAGAAACATTTTAATCATTTTATTCATTACTACAACCAAACATAGTTTTTGCATTATGTATTGAAATTTTTCTTAAATAAATCTATGAAAAATAGTTCCTTCGGCATATACGATAAATTTTGCTTTAAACACATCACATTTAATTTTTGCGTAAAATTATTTTTTGAAAATATTGTTTACCTTGAAATACAGAAATTTCAAGTGTAACAGAAAATTATTTTAAAATATGTAAGTAAATTGAAAGAGTTCAGTTTAATATAAAAATCATAATGATAATTGAAAAAATATACAATTACTATTACTAATGTGAAATTTAAACTAATTTGTATTTGTATTTAGTTCCATAAGAACATATCAGCAATCTGAAGTGCCCCAGAGTTCCAATTTGGGACTAAATCTCTTTAGTTTTCATCAATATCACTAAATCAGTGTCAGAGCCGTTTGTTTGCTCTTGAGTCTCTAAATGATTGCTGCGTCGATGCCTGGTATAATTTGAATGACTTGCATTTAAATGTTAATAAATGTAAGGTCATGAGTCATGACTCATGACTTATACTAGGAAAACTAAAAGCATCAAATATAAATATGAGATACCTAAGGTAAATTTTGTTGATCATATTAATCACATGGTTATTAACGCCTACAGCATGTACGGTTTTATGTATCGCAACTGCAGAGACTTTAAAAGCTTTAAATGTCGAAAACCGTTATACTATTCTGTTGTTAGATCAAAAATGGAATATGGATTATTGATATGGTATTCGATTTATCTCACACATATCAATGGCATAAAAATGTTCAAAGGTTTTTTAACATTTTTAATCTTAATTTTTGATGAGGTTTATCCATTTTTTTTCTTATTGTTTGTTGTATTCAACATTCGCTAATCATTGTTTAGAACTAAACCATAAATTTACAAAGACTTAATCTTACATACACTGGAGAAACGCAAAAAACTTAATTTATTTGAAACTTTAGAAATTAATAGATATAGTCAAATAGATCTGGCACTAAATGAACGAACAGAATTAAATCACTCTCTTCTACTGGCTTTTTAAATTGGTAGTAACACTCCCACTTGTAATAACCCCACACTTTTGTAGGAATACATATATGAAGCTGTACATAATTTTGTAAGCATTATTCAGTTATTATCACCTGATGAACCCAAAGTTTGGCGAAACAATATTGTAGTGTATGTTACTGTACAATAAATTATTTGAAACAACTTTTACTAAATTAATGAATGTTAACATGGAGTTTCAAAAAGTAATATCCCGTAAAATCAATTATAATGAATATTTCCAAGGTGCAAGTTTTGTTTTACTAAAACCTTTCTTCGTGATGGCGACGTTTCAAGAGACATCTTCAGGGTTGCTACTATTGTTGCTGCACTGAAATTTTTCATTTTTTCATATTTTGGTTTCATCTTAATTAAATTTATAATTTAATGTAGTTTGCATGCAAATTTTCTTTTGTATGAAATTAAATGCAAGACATTAGATTACGTTCTAATTTATTGTATACGGAATCTGACATAATATTATTTATACAGTTATTTAAGTAGTCTGCTAAATTCATTACGTACATTCTAGTACAATTTTGACAGTCGGTAAAGTTTGAACTAACTATCAGACGAATTTAGATTTAGATTTAGATTTCAATCATTCAATCTAAATTCGTCTGAAAAATATAAGTTTTAAGCTAATATTTTAAAGACATGTAATCCCTAACTCGGGACCAAACGTCATTGCTTGTTCAGTAATATTATTATGCCTGTTTGTATGTAGCAAAGTTAATTCAGTACATAAACAAACATGTACGAAAAAAAATATGTAAGATTTAATACCTCTTTTGAATAATTCTTAATCAATCTTTATTATATATTTTCATATCTTCTTTTTATTGAAATAAAAGCTCCCGTTATTTAGAAAAAAATTTTCCGTTCTAATTACACCTAAGCGTATTCGTAAATACGTCTATAAAAAACTTCACACTATCATAGCTGTTCATGTACTACATACATATAGCACGCGAAGCGCTGGCAAAATGAGTTTCTCCAACCTTTTGCTTGTCCACGTCTCTGTGAGCCGGCCCAGAACGGTAGTGTCTACAGATAATATAACTGCAGTTTCGACATTAAAAATATGTCATTCTCAAACGAATTTAACATAGTTAAATTTAATTTGAAACTTTTAACAAGCTTAAATTCCAAATTAAATGTTTTTTGTGTGTATCTAAGAATTTGTTATTATATCAAACAATAGGGTATGTCCTTAAGGTTCTAGTACAAGATTTTATTGACCAATATCGTGTAAAACAAATGTTTTATGGAATTTAGTACAAGAAAATGTATAGTGTCAAACACCCCCTAGCCTGTATTTTAATATCAAATAGAATTTCTTGTTACAGAAAAATATGTTGCATACATACCTACTAAGTC
Source organism: Melolontha melolontha (assembly GCA_935421215.2). NCBI lineage: Eukaryota > Metazoa > Arthropoda > Insecta > Coleoptera > Scarabaeidae > Melolontha > Melolontha melolontha. The sequence continues at coordinate 89,727,315 of OW285237.1, read as the reverse complement.
TCAGAAAAAAATTAATTCCTTGAAAACTTATTGTGTTGAAGTGCAGCTGTCGGGCATTTCTCCCTTCTAAAACTAGGTAATCCCATATAAATTCGTTTTCTATTAGAAGTTGTGTGTTTTTTTTTAATAAAATGTTAGAATAGTAAATTCTTGTCTATTTGAAAATACTATACATATATGCATATTTGTGCCTTAGTAGCAATGTTGCAGGTGTCGACTGTCTTATTAACTTTTACTTATCTAAAGGTTTATAATTGTAGTTGTGAGAATGAATGCGAAAATTTTAGTGTTTTTGTCACGTTGACTATTGTTAATAGATATCAGCTTTATAACTCTCCAAAATACATTGTGGAATATAACTTGTTTAATGAAAGTTGACCAAAGTCTTAATTGCCATAGTTGAGTTCCTATAACATTTATTTTACGGGTAGTTTGTCTTAGACTGATTTTTATTTTATTTTATAGTAAATATCGACATATAAAAGGTTTCCCAATAAGGACGATATGTTTTTAAAATTAAATAAAATACAAAATATTTAAAATAAAAGCAAAATTTTTTCTTTATTTTTTAGTGCAACTTATGACAATTATGTTTTGAATAACATATCATCATTGAAATGTCCACCTTGGGCTTCGCTTGCGGGATCGAATTCGATGAACCCAATTTAAATCAGGTGTGATTTCATTAATGCAGCCGTTCGATGCTCGATTTCAAAGCATTTCACGTTTTTCTAACATGATGTTGTTAGAAAAGCATGTCTTGCAAATCAATTTCATCCAATTTTGACCACAAAAATCTGTTAACATTGATCGATAACGCTCACTGTTACTGCATCTCCATTTGCATTTTCAAAAAAATAAGATGCGATAAATCACACCAAATAGTAACTTTTTCTGGATGCTGGAGATTTCTCATAAATCTGTTGTGAATTATTTTCACATCATAGACGACAATTTTGTTGCCTGAAAAGATAATTTTTTTGAAAAAATCAGGATCAATTTCAAGTTGCTCTAGAGGCCAATCAGCAAACACATGACGCTTATGATGGTCAAGTGGCATCAGTTCTTGGGTCAACACAATCTTATACGGATGTCAACCTAAATCTTTTCTCAAAATACGCCAAGTTGTCATTTTTGTCAAATTTCTGTATTTTGGGCTTCAATATATTGATATTTAAAGAAGTCCCAAAAAGAAACTAAAACATGATTATATAAATCGGTACTGAGACCAACTCTGAGATACGGCAGCGAATTATGGATAATGGCTAAGAAAGTACAAGAAAAATTGGGGGTCAAGGAGAGAAGCATACTAAGGAGGATATTCGCAGACATGAGGACGGAAGGACGCTTTATATACAGAGTGATTCTAAATATATGCCACAAATTTTATGGGCTGATTCCTAGGGTTATTGTGATCATAAAAGTTCATATTAATGTAAGGTTCTATCCTCCGTTGCATTGATTGGTGAGTGCGTTCAAGAATACCGGGGGATGTTTCGAATTGTCTCAAATGCTGCACAATACGATTCATTTGTTATAGTATAACTAAAAAGATTTAATATCACACCTGTCTCCGCAAAAACATTCGTTTTGAAGCGAAAATATTTATTTGTCATTTCAATATTATTGTGTCAAAGTTTTCTAAAATTAATTACACAAATGCTGAGTGGTGCGATATGCATTTCGTTTATGGTCTTACTAATGGTAAATCACGTGCAGCTAGACGTCTTTATGAAGACCCGAACCGTGTCATCCCGCATCATTCGATATTTGCCCGTCTTCACCAACGTCTTAGTGAAATGGGAAGTTTTAAAAAACATACGGCTGATAGCGGGCACAGTTAGAACTCCACAAGTGGAATAAATGGTGCTAAATGAAATTGAGGAACATCCTACTACAAACACCGGAATAATTGCCTCTGCCTTAAATGTAAGTCAGCCCAAAATTTAGAGGAAATTGAATAATCAACTGTTGTATCCATATCACATACAACGCACTTTTGCCAGCAGATTTCCCGCAAAGATTGTTTTTTGTCAATGGATACAACAGAAAATCGCACTAAATTTTTGGCTCAAGTATTCTACATCGACGAGGCTAATTTCTCCAAACATGCTATTGTTAATTTTCATAATAACATGGCTCGAAGAAAATCCACACGAAATATTAGAAACCCGTCATCAACATCAATTCTCTGTTAATGTGTGGGCCGGAATTGTTGGAGATTACTTGATAGGTCCATATTTTTTGCCGATGAGGTTAAATGGAGAAGTATACCGCCGCTTTTTTGAAGAGGAGCTACCACTACTGCTGGAAAAAGTCCCGTTGCAATTGGGATTACAAATGTATTTTATACACGATGGTGCTCTAGCACAGTTTAGTTGCGAACGGTGGATAGGGCTAGGAGGTCCACAGTCGTAGCCCCCGCGATCTCTAGACTTAAATTCTCTAGATTTTTTTCTCTGGGATCACTTTAAATCATTTTAATTAGTTTATAGGACTCCCATTGAAAATGTTGATGAACTGAGAAATCGTATTGTTGCAGCATTTGAGACAATTCGAAACACCCCCGGTATTCTTTCACCTATCAATGCAACGGATAGGGTAGAAGCTTGCATTGCAGTTGAAGGTGGTCATTTCCAACAATTTTTATAAGTTAATTTTGTCGTATTTTAGTACCTTTTATTATATGAACTTTTAATTTACTATTAAACATCTCCTAACTTTAAAACTAAGCCGTTTAAGACATACATTCATATGAACTTGTTAAATCATAATAACCCTAGAAATCAGCCCATAAAATTTGTCGCATATATTTAGAATCACCTGTATATATTTATATTTAGGTTGGAATATTCTTTCATTTAGGTTTTTAAGAAAGACAAAACAATTTTCAATAGGATTCAGGTCTCGTGAATTCCCGCACTAGAATGTGTGCCATGCGCAGAAAGGCAATCTTTTACATCTTTTCACTCTATGCATAAAGATATATGCTTATAGCATCGATATAAGACAAAATTTTCTAATATGTACTGATTTTAAGTCAATTACGTATGTTATGGAATAGAGACGGCCGGGTCCATATTCTGAAATCTCCACTGCTAGTGAATATTTGAATGTTATTTTGTAATAATGTAATTTTCAAACGTAGTTCTTTATTTTTTATAAAATGTATTTAAATGGATCAGAACTGTCAATGCACAAGTTTCGAGTTTCTATAAACTATGGAAAATTTTAATATATTTAAGAACAATTATAGATTTCAAATTAATACAAATTATGAATTTGATCTAGTTTACTCAGGGAAAACCGTCGCCGGTTTTTTAATTCCTTAATAGAAAGAATTGAATGGTAGAAATTTACAGGAAAGTATAAAATACAAAGTAAAACCCATTTTATCAAAAACGTCTTAAAAAGAATTTTTTTATTCACATGCAATGAAAGACATAAAAATATTTATATATATTTTAGTCTAGACCTATACGTAAAGAGTTTATTTCAGTTTTTATTTTTTTTATACTACACAAAGGGACTGTTTTCATATTAGTAGTATTTATCTAATTGATACGGCTTCGTTTTAGAAGGTAGATATTTAGTCCTGACTAGGAGAGAGAAATTTTTCAACGAACTGTACGTTAATATAAGCAAATTAACTGTAGTTATTTCCAAATAAGTTGTGTGCAATTATAAATTTTGTATAAGTGCAATCAATATATTCTATTTATAGATACATAAAAAATTTTTGTAATGTGTAATGCCAATCAATAAAACTAAATAAATTGTTTTAGATTATGTCGTTATTTTTTCAACTTTTCCTACATTTAGAACTTATTGTTAGATTTAGTGATTGCACCTAGCTAAAAATTACCCAAAAAGTAGGGGTGTAGAGCTATTTTGCGTTCGTAGTAGCACGTGCACCCTGGATGCTAAATAAACTAGCACAAAAGGCAGCGGGATAATCCGGAATGACCTGGATCCCCTGGCTATAAGCAGATCATCAATTGCTGTAAACAACGATATAAACAGTACGATACGCTAACTAAATAAATACATACCTAAAAAGTATACATTTAATTTTGTTATTTATTTTAGAAGTACAAAAATCCTAAAAACTCTAAACTTTGTATTTTAGACATTATTAATACAATTGATAAATGCTGGAATTGAAACGTAATCTTAAGTTTTTAAGATTACAGCGGTAAAGTGTTATTATTTTATTAATTTTTCCTTAATAGGTTAAAGTCATAAAAGTAAATATAAATCGTAAAAACCAATTTCATTCGAGATTCGAAGTTTTCGAATAATAATATCTCACTTTGGTTCAAATTCGTATCTTTAGCAAGGTGGTAAATATGCAGATTAAAAATTTATAAGTACTGGAGGGAATCTTAAATAAAAAAATTAATATGAAGTCAATTTCAGCCAAATGAATACTACATTTATTGGAAAAAATTGTAAGTAGCCGTAAATCCTGCACTGGGAAAAATGCAAGCTGTACAGAGAACAAAATATTTCTAGCAAATGTATTGTAGAAATATAACTACAACTGTAGCTCGGTAAACCAAGATGAGTATTAAATCTAACTAGAGTAAAAGTACTAGAAACTATATTTTTGTAGTTTAGCATTGTGGCAGATTTTACAAACGTTGATACTTTCGAAGTTAACATCTTGTGGTAATACACAATGCAATTAGTAGCCAAATCGAAAAATGTGAATATCAAATTTAACCATTCTAAAAGTAACATATAACATTATTTATTGTATGAAGAACAATGTACATTCGTTTCTTGTCGGAGGAGATTATTGAAATCGAAACAATTCATATTTTTTGTTATAAGTACCTAATGCGATGCTGTAATAATAAATTATTTATTTTTAATTATTATGCATAACACTATTTTCTACTCTGACTATATATGTGCGATAATATAAAATAAATAGCTGACAATATGGTAGTTTACTCAAAATAATAGTATTGCAATTGACATAGTGAAACGGACATTACCGTGGTCAACTGATAAAACAGGGATAGCAGAATAAAGAAAGAAAAATTATTATCCATATACATACATAATACTATTTTTGAATTCCTATGCTGTATAGTATTTTTCTTACCACAACTTAAATTATTTTGCCACAGCAGTATTGTACAAGCAACCACTATAAGAAACCATAATAATGTTGTGTTTTTTATTACATCTAGATAGCTGTCACTATAGTAACTATCGTCTGTAGTATCACATATTACAATAGTAGCAACCTATACTCTGCATTTTTCTTAGTGTGAAGACTTATGAGTAGACAGACGGAACAGACGCTATCCTCTAATGAGTCATGCAGGCGCAGAGACAGAGTCGATTTCACTTAATAATAAGATTGATGCAATATTCGCTCGTAGTCCTGATTTTAATGTCCTGAAAGGCTTTTGTAGTAATGTTCAAAATACGGAACTGGGTAGATATATTAAATTTATAGATAACTATTTCTATGCCCCACTCACTAGCTCTGATGTTGAGCGAAGTTTTTCTATATTTAAAGACCTACTGTCCAATAAAAGAACGCACTTTACATAACAAAGTTTAGAATATATTGTAATAACACAGGTCTACAGTGATTTTGATGTTTGAAAGCTGTTTGCTAATTTGTATATGTTTGGGGGCCCTTATTCCAAAAAACGCCATATTTTTGCTCTATCACGTAAATTTTTTTTATAGCGCTCTATATCTTAAAAATGTTAATTTATTAATATACATACCTATGACAAGAATATGTTTGTTCCATGTTAGGCATGATTTTTAAATGAATTGATTTTTATGAAATTAAATGTGATTTGGCAACACTGGTTAATATTAGATTTCTCAGCCAAGCAACAGAGTCGGCGCAGAAGCGTCAATACAACGTTGAAACCTGCTTATGTGCAGTTTGGTTGTGTTAGTCGTCGTGCTACTGTGTCCGCACGCTTGTTGTCTTCGTTGTTGCGTATTTTAAGTGTTCTAGAACGTATAAATATGGAAAGAAGACATTGTGTGAACAATCCGAATAACTTTTGTTATATCTGTGGTAGTTATGTCGTAGTAAAGCAGAGGCAAACTATAACTTCGTTTGTGAAAAATGTATACCACGCTTATTTTGGTGTAAAAATTGGCGACCAAGACAAGTCCTGGGCTCCTCATACTGTTTGTTCCGTTTGCGTTGAAGCATTAAGAAACTGGCAAAAAGGTAGGAAGAAATGTTTAAGCTTTGGTGTGGCCTATGGTATGGCGAGAGCCTAGAAATCACAGTGATGATTATTTTTGTTCGTGTAATGTTCAAGAATTCAACAGAAAAAATAAGAAACAAATTGTGTATCCCAATCTTGACTCTGCTATTCGACCAGTTCCTCATGGACCAGATGTACCGATACCTACCGCCCCAAAAGCACTAGAAAACGTCATATCGTCAGAATCAGAGGAATCTAATTGCGACCCAGATGACTCAGATTTCACACCACATTTCAGAGAGCCCGAAGTGTTTAACCAGAGCGAACTAAATGATTTAATTAGAGATTTGCACCTTCCAAAGGATGCATCCGAATTGTTAGCCTCCCGACTTCGTGAGAAACATTTACTGGCACCTGGCGTCACATCAAGCTTTTACCGGGATCGCGAAAAGGAGTTATGTCAATATTTTACTCAAGACGGACCGCTAGTGTATTGCAACAATATTCCTGACTTAATTTGAAAATTAGGAAATGCGCCGTATGTAAAAGAAGAATTGCGCCTGTTTATTGACTCAAGTAAGCGCAGTTTAAAAGGCGTTTTATTGCACAATGGTAACGAGCTGGCCTCGGTTCCCGTTGCCCATTCGGTACATTTAATGGAAACGTATGAAAATTTTGAACTTCTTTTAAAGAAAATAAACTACCAAGAACATCAGTGGATGCTTTGTGGTGACCTTAAAGTGCTGTGCATGCTACTAGGACAACAAGGAGGTTATACAAAATTTCCATGCTTTATTTGTGAGTGGGATAGTCGAGCAAGGGATAGACATTGGACTCAAATAGAATGGCCCTCTAGAACAAGCCTTACACCTGGTAGCAAAAATGTATTAAGAGATAGCTTGGTTGACTCCAAAAAAGTTTTACTGCCTCCTCTCCATATTAAACTTGGCTTGATGAAGCAATTTGTTAAAGCCCTAGACCAAAATGGACAGTGTTTTAAATATTTGTGCGAGACATTTCCAGCCTTATCCGATGCCAAGTTAAAAGAAGGTATTTTTGTTGGGCCGCAGATAAGAACATTATGCAAAGACAAGGATTTTCAAAACACAATGACCAATGTCGAGAAAAACGCCTGGGTTTCATTTAAAGATGTAATTGATAAGTTTCTTGGGAACTCTAAGGACGAAAACTACGAAAATATTGTTCAAAATATGTTACAACACTTTCATCGTCTAGGTTGTAATATGAGTTTGAAAGTGCATATCCTGTTTTCACACTTGAACTATTTTCCTGAAAATCTTGGAGCAGTTAGCGAAGAACAGGGAGAGAGGTTTCACCAAGACATTAAGGAAATGGAACGGCGATACCAAGGCAGATGGAGCATAACGATGATGGCGGACTACTGCTGGATGTTAAAACGGGATATGCCCTTAAAAACATACAACCGAATGTCCGGACAACGCAGCTTTCTGGCAAAAAGACAAAGATTTCACTTAAAAAAGACTGAGTAAAGTATTTTTTTCCACTTTTTTAACTTGTATTCCACCTTTTTACTCAATAAACAAATAAATTTTTTTTAAAATATCGTTTTTTTTTCATTTAATATTTACAAAAAAACCTTACGTGATACAAATAAATGCATAGAATTTTTGAAATCAGCCTACCAAAATTATATAAAATCAGTTTTCAAAATAAAAACATCTGTCAAAAAGTTTAATTTTGTAGACCTGTGTAATTAATGTGAATAAAAAATGTTTACTGTGGTATGAGAAAGCATTCACTTTCATTATAGGCGATATAATTAATTTCAAGATTATACTTTTTCAATATTTTTTCACTGTATAAAGTAAATACATTTTGAATATGTATATATACATATTATATAATATTTTCGTGACCTTGGTATGATATGGTAAATTCAATCAGTCGGCGATTAAAGGTCTGGTTTACTTCAAAGTATATATATTTAAAACAACCCTACATGTTTCGGCAATGATGCCTTTATCAAGGATATATATATATTATATAAGTGTTTAGATATATTATATATATATATATATATATATAAGTGTTTAGATAATATATATATATATATTGTTGTGATGCATGTTATCCATATAGAGCTGCATCTAAAATAGGAAGAATAAGACATACAAAGTGAAGAAGGGTTATAATATAATGGTTATATAAATAATATTATTAAGTCTTAGTAGTATCGAAGTGCATATGTATTTTTATAACGATCATTTCATTCTTTAAATTTCTATATACATTTTCCTTTCATTATTTAATTTTTTTATATCATATTCAAATTTTCAAATATTAGCGCGAAAAACATATTCAAATCCATATGCAACTTTGTATTATATCGACACTAGTAAGACACGCCTACAAATTGACATCACGCTATGTTTACATTTATCATGCGCAGTATGCGATTTGTATCATTCAAATTTATCTTAACCTAACTTGGTAATTTATAATATAATTTTTAAAATCATTTAGATATTCTAAATTAATCAAATACTTTTTATATAAAATTGTTAAAAGGGTAAATCATCGAGATTATTGATATCAATAGATAGCGTGTTTGGTAATATTCAGACAAGTGCTGTCGGATAATTCGATCCTTGAATTTGAAAAATAGACGCATCTTTTTAGACCAAGCCTTAGAAATCTTGTATAAAACACAAATTTAAATTATAAATTCAGCTAAAAGTGATAAAAAGTATCCAGAATATTAATTAACTCGATCGTCAAGTGAATTACTACAAGAATTTTCGGTAATAACGAACTTTCAAACAATATAGCGTCACAGACGTAGTTCCACCGAAAACGATAGAAAATCAGAAGAAATATATATAAGAATCCATCGCCGAACTTCAACAATATAGTCTAACGTACATCAACAACGATACCTGAAATTCTACAGCCAGAAACGAGCGCAGTGAGTAATTAGGCACCGAAGACGAAGTCCGAGGAAAATCTTCGATAGCGTCTGCGTAAACAGCCACCTACACCGCCATCATTTTGTGCTGCACCCGAACATTTTTGGATCACCGAGGATCTTCCCAATTCACACAGACGATCTACAAACATACATCAGCATCATTATTATAACAGGTTTTCAGATAATATTTATTTTTTTTTCAAAAAATTAAATTCTTTAAACTTTTATTTTATAATCTTCTCGAATTATTTACCTAATCTACCACGTCCTGTCATGATCTTTATATTTAATTAAACAACCTATTTATATCTTAGAGATAACAATAAAAGGGTACTCACCATAATTGTAATAAGAGTATTCACATTTATATACATATTATTTATTAGTTTAACACACATAACCTCTTTTCACATTAGTAACACCTTGTTGTTTATGCGTATATGCAGTTTCGTTAATATCACATTTGTAATACGTTATATTTTTACAGTTTCCTTTAATTTAATAAACATAATATTTTTAATTTTACTTGAATCTTTTATTTGTTCATATTTATTTGTAGGAGTTATTATATTAAGCGTCAACATTAATATTATTCTCTTTTTTGGAAGCAACAACCTAAAACTCACAACGAGCCCGAGATCACCCACATTTAGTAAAGTTTTATTAAATATAGTTTCTTGCTTTCCGACTAGTTGGCTATTTGAGATAAAGATAGCGCAATCTGGGGTGAGATTTTATAAATTAAGGCGCCCGACTAATCTTTTCAAATACATAATTTTATCTTACACTTTTATCTCATTAACATTTTATAATCTCACCACAGCCCAGTAAAGGGGGCCGTTATCAATTGTCGCCGACAACGTGGGCCTGTTGCTTCTTGTTGATAACTCATCTACAAAGTTAAATATTGCAAATAATTGATACTTTTCAAATTGTTTCATATATTATATAGACAAAAAGGTGTAGATTATTATTGTCGTTGTGTGTACATGTTTTTCCTATTATAACAGCAGATTGTTACCTTTATTTCACTACATCGCAGACTTTGGAGGATTCTAGGACATATTAAAGGTTAGTGAAAGGGAAAATATCACCTTGTGCTTACGTTATTTTATTTAACTTTTGATTCACTAATAAAATTACGGTGTCTCGAGTATTATTATTCATATTTTAAACATAACTTTGTATTTTTCAACTATTTATTATTATCATACTTTTAAAATAAAGGATACATCTTTATATAAATTCATTAAACTTTATAAATTTAATAAATATCAAAATGGATACTCGTCATAGAACCAAAGCAGTTAAGGACAGTACTGAAGAAGATAGGGTTGAACAGGGAGACATTCCCGTGACACAAGCGTCTACAACTGAAGGGGTAAGTTCACCAGACATTGGCCAGGTAATGAATATGTTACAGATATTAATGATACAAATGACCGATTTAAAACAAGATAACAAAGACTTAAAACAAGACAATATAAATATGAACAACAAATTAGATACAAATAATAAGGAGTCAAAACAAGATAACAAAGACTTAACAAATAAATTAGACACTAACAATGAAAACTTAAAACAAGAACTAACTAATATGAAAACAGACATAAGCAACATGAATAGTGATCTAACAACTAAATTAGAGATAAACATGAACAATATTAATCAAAAATTTGAAATAAATAATGCAAACATCGATAACAAATTAAGTGCTTTCAAAGTTGATTTAGAGGGTAAGATAGCAGAAATTTCTACAGCTCAGAAAAACATGGAAGAAAACGAACTCAAGTACTTAATTAAACTTGATGAAACCGTTAATCTACAGAATTTACATTGGGCTAAGCAGTTAGAGACCGCAACTACTGAAATTCAAAATAATACTGAACAGAGACTTAAAACTACAACACAAGACATACAACAAAACATAGACAAAATGATTTCTGAAAATAATAATTTGTTTAATACAAAATTGACCAATTTTAACAAATTAAATAATGATAACACAGAACAATTAAAATCATCGTTAAACCAATACAACGATCATAATAAACAAGAAATCAATATTGTCAGACAAAATTTAGATACTATAACTATAACTAATAATGAAAATTATACGACTACACAGACTAACATTAAACGATTGGAAAATAAAATAAAAGGCTATTTTACATCAACTAATTATATTAATACTAATAACAGCTCTATAAAGATAGAAAATTTACATCATTTCGACGGGGATATCACACGTGTACATCCTATGACGTATCTTAGTTGTCTTTTACGCTACTTAGAGGATATACCTGAGGAGAAGCAGAGGATGGAGGTCATACGAGTAACTTTACGTTACAGTGCACAAGAGTGGTTTCAAAGAATTGAGGACCATTGCAATTCTCTTGACCAATTTGTTACACTCTTTAAGAAGAATTATTGGGACGAAACGCAACAAAACAGAGCTAGAATACGGTTGTTGACAGGCAAATATCGATTGGGACAAGTATCACGCGAGACATACGCTTCCCGTATCTATAACCAGTGTAAACACCTGAATGACATGGAAGAATCAATGATTGCCAGGCAGCTCCTAAATCATTTCATCTACACCGATACACAGGCTATCATATGTCAAAGAGTTACGGATATGGACTCTCTCATAGACATAATGAGACGTCTAGATGATTATTCGGAGAATAACCTTCAGCCACAACACATATATCGCAATCCCAACTCTCGCAATCATCCGTCACAAAATTCAAATAATCCGAACAATAACTCAAATAACTCACCACCGCAACGTTATAATAATTACAACAACAATAATAGAAATCAAAATTTTACAAGAGCATATAATAATAATAACAATTCTAACAATAATATGTACAATGATCGGGATAATAATAATTCAAACAATCCATCAAATAGACCTAATTACAACTACCAGCCATCCAGATACAACAGTAATAATTATTTCAATAATTACAATCGCACTACGGATCGACAAACAAACAATAACAATACAAACCATAATACTAATCAACAAGGAAGAGGATTTAATCATATCCGTAATCGTGGACGTGGTCACGTAAATAATATTAACAGACGTCATCGATCTGTATCGCCGATACGAACAAATATGGAAGAGGTATTAAAAAAAACGCCAATTTTAACAGAGGACCTCTACACCAACCCAACACAAGGCCCATCATCAGCACAAAATTAAAAACCCATGACGACTGTAACATACCTTTTAAATTTGAAAATATTACTTTCTATCAACATCCGGAAGAATTCATTACTGTAGAAGATGCAGGCAACCAAACTACCCAAATATATACTTTACCTATTGTAAAATTAAAATTCGAAAATATCTTTTTATATTGCTTAATCGATACAGGAGCGGAAATAACTTTATTAAAGGCAGAGAAAGCTACGAATATACGGGGATACGAGAAGAACATTGTAAAAACGAAAGGGACAGATATCATTGCAGCGAACGGAAAACGCATGGGGACGGTAACAAAACAATTATCAACAGAAATATTAGTCGACAAATCAAAATACATCATACATTGCTATATTATAGATAAACTACAATACGACTGTATTATAGGTATTGACAGTATTAAAAAACTCAAAATGATCTTAGATTTCGAAAATGGTATACTAAATATAGATGTGAATAAAGTTATATTTGAAAAACAATTATCAGAAGAAGAGTTAAAAGGTTATAACCTATATAAGAAGGAAGTGCTTACGAGTGAAATAAATAATATTATATTAAATAATGAACCGTGCAATAGAAGAGATTACGAGGGGAATAATGAAACAGATGGAGAAATAATAGAATTTAATAATACAAATATTGGAATAGAGAGAATGGTAATACTTAGGCAAGGAACGAAGGATTGTCACGAGCGAGGAGATGTTATGGAAGTTAGAATGGATAATCAAGTAGTGAAAACAATTAATAATTATGATGATATAAAGAATTTTATAGAGAACTCTAAGATACCAGATACAACTGTCATACCCGACTTAATAGCAATTTTATACAATAATATTACTCTTATTAACAATGATGTAGTGTTAGCAAAAGGATATCAGCATCCGATTAAAATAGATAACGAAGACCCACTAATTAGTAAAAATTACCCCATTCCGTATCATTATCAGCAGAAAGTAAGTCAGGAACTGGAACGATTAGAACAGACTGGCATTATAGAGAAGTCAAATACCTACTTTATAAATCCGATAGTTATAGTTCAAAAGAAAGACTTATCTCTACGCATATGTTTAGATGCAAGAGCATTGAACCGAAGAATTAAACCCGAATTCGAAATGCCGCAAAATATCGATGTATTATTAACAAAATGTGGTAATAAGCCCATATACAGCAAGTTAGATCTTAAGAACGCATTTTGGCTTATCAACTTAGAACCAGAATCAAGAAGGTACTGTGGTTTTCTAGTGAATGGTATTGTTTATCAATTCAGAGTGTGCCCATTTGGCCTAAAAACATCGCCCGCCGCCCTTATTAGATTTTTACATAAAATATTGGATAAATACGACGAATTCGCATTACATTATCTTGATGATATAATAATATTTTCCGAGAGTGTCGAACAGCATTTACTGCACCTAAAAATTATTCTAAATACTTTAACAACAGAAGGTATGAAATTAAACCTTTTAAAATGTCAATTTTTCCGTCACGAAATAAATTACCTTGGCTACGTGATAAATAGAGATAACATTTTACTTGATCCTACACGCCTGGATGAAATTAAGAATTATACAAGACCTAAAAATCTAAAAACACTACGAGGATTCTTAGGGGTTCTTAATTACTATCGCAAATTCATACCCCATTATAGTGAAAGAACCATACCATTATTAGATCTATTGAAGAAAGGCAAGAAATGGTCGTGGACCGCAGAACATGAAAGTTGTTTTAATCTGTTGAAAGAAAGCTTTGTTGAAAACTTAAAACTTCACCACCCTGATTTTACATTGCCGTTTGTAGTTAGAACTGATGCATCACATCAAACCATCGCAGCGGAGCTTGTTCAAATCAAAGATAACATCGAAACACCTATATACTTCATTTCACGAACACTCAAAGCATGTGAAACGACAAAATATTTGCATAAATTTGGTACAACTTCAAAGACAGGGAATATTTTCCATCAACAAGCTTTTATCTATACAATCAGGTCCAGATTTCACTGAATTACATCAACAGTTAAAGGAAAAGGGAACTTACAAAGGCATGTCACTTAAGGATAATTTAATAGTAAAACAGATAGGTAGGAACATCGTATATGTCACAAATGAGAAACACACCAGGGAGATAACGGAATATTTACATTATTCATACACGCATATAGGAGGTAGAAAATGCTGGTTACTGTTTAGAGAGGCATTCTACTGTATCAATGATGAGAGAATCATCAAAAGCGTAATTAAACACTGCAGAACATGTGAACTTGCGAAGGACAAGAACTTTACGAATACCAATATCTGCCACAATATTGTAACTTACGACAAGTTAGAATTGATATCTATAGATTTTCTTTCAAACTTAATTCCAAGTACGAAAGGTTATAGAAATATTCTTGTGATTTGTGATATCTTTTCCAAATTTATCAAACTTATTCCTACACAGAAATGCGACACCAATACTGTACTACAAGCGTTAACAGATTATTTTACCCAATTTGGAAAACCCTTAGCAATACTATCCGATCACGCTACATACTTTAACAATGACAGATACAAGGACTTTCTACATTCGCATAACATCCGCACCTACTATACATCAATACGTTATCCACAGGGCAATCCAACAGAACGATATATACGAGAAACTCTGAAATATTTAAGAATACTTCTACATGACAATCATAATAAATGGGCTAAATATTTACAACAAATAGAACACACCATTAATAACACACCCAGTACAGTTCATAACCATTGTCCCATAACAATTTTTACTGGTCAGCCACCGCAGAGACCTTGGACAGATCCAGAAGCCATCAACTTCAACGAACGACTTATAGAAGTAAGAGAGAAATTATTGACAAAGAAAATTAAATGGGAAAGAAAGAGGAATACCGTTGATAAGAAATATAAGACATATAATCTTAATGATAGGGTAATAGTGAAAAGATTGAGAGTAACTGATCTTAAAAATAAAATAATGGGAAAACTGCTAAAACCATATCAAGGACCTTATATTATTAATAGAATCTTAGGCAACAATACTTATGAATTAATGGAAGAAGAAACCGGGTACATAAAGGGTAGATACCATATTTCGATGTTGCAGGATTATTTAACGGAACAGTAATATACAATTGAATAAATACAGTCATTAAAATTATTAATTACATTGAAAGGTATGTTATAGCTCGCAAAATACATCAATTAAATGAATACTACAACTAAACTATTGTTATATAATTACAAATAAATATACTTAAACAAGAAACATTAATTTAGACTGGATAATTTGAATTTGGACAGCTTGAATAAATAAAGAGAAGTTACAAAGAAACAATAGAATAATAGTTGATAATTAAAAAAAAAAAAAAAAAAAGGAAGAAAAGTCTTTGGTATACTAATATAATGTTAAGGAAGTTCATCACACAAACAAACATTTCGTTTTTACAATTCATAAAGTTTTTATATTAAGGTGTTAACTTATTTTTCTTTCTAATTGTTTAATTCGAACGACACGTAATAAGTTTAGAAAAACAAGGTTGTTATCTTTCATTTCCTACATCTTCTTCAGCGAAAAGAATGTCCTCATTTGTACATTCCGACATTTTTTCGACGGGGACATTGTTGTGATGCATGTTATCCATATAGAGCTGCATCTAAAATAGGAAGAATAAGACATACAAAGTGAAGAAGGGTTATAATATAATGGTTATATAAATAATATTATTAAGTCTTAGTAGTATCGAAGTGCATATGTATTTTTATAACGATCATTTCATTCTTTAAATTTCTATATACATTTTCCTTTCATTATTTAATTTTTTTATATCATATTCAAATTTTCAAATATTAGCGCGAAAAACATATTCAAATCCATATGCAACTTTGTATTATATCGACACTAGTAAGACACGCCTACAAATTGACATCACGCTATGTTTACATTTATCATGCGCAGTATGCGATTTGTATCATTCAAATTTATCTTAACCTAACTTGGTAATTTATAATATAATTTTTAAAATCATTTAGATATTCTAAATTAATCAAATACTTTTTATATAAAATTGTTAAAAGGGTAAATCATCGAGATTATTGATATCAATAGATAGCGTGTTTGGTAATATTCAGACAAGTGCTGTCGGATAATTCGATCCTTGAATTTGAAAAATAGACGCATCTTTTTAGACCAAGCCTTAGAAATCTTGTATAAAACACAAATTTAAATTATAAATTCAGCTAAAAGTGATAAAAAGTATCCAGAATATTAATTAACTCGATCGTCAAGTGAATTACTACAAGAATTTTCGGTAATAACGAACTTTCAAACAATATAGCGTCACAGACGTAGTTCCACCGAAAACGATAGAAAATCAGAAGAAATATATATAAGAATCCATCGCCGAACTTCAACAATATAGTCTAACGTACATCAACAACGATACCTGAAATTCTACAGCCAGAAACGAGCGCAGTGAGTAATTAGGCACCGAAGACGAAGTCCGAGGAAAATCTTCGATAGCGTCTGCGTAAACAGCCACCTACACCGCCATCATTTTGTGCTGCACCCGAACATTTTTGGATCACCGAGGATCTTCCCAATTCACACAGACGATCTACAAACATACATCAGCATCATTATTATAACAGGTTTTCAGATAATATTTATTTTTTTTTCAAAAAATTAAATTCTTTAAACTTTTATTTTATAATCTTCTCGAATTATTTACCTAATCTACCACGTCCTGTCATGATCTTTATATTTAATTAAACAACCTATTTATATCTTAGAGATAACAATAAAAGGGTACTCACCATAATTGTAATAAGAGTATTCACATTTATATACATATTATTTATTAGTTTAACACACATAACCTCTTTTCACATTAGTAACACCTTGTTGTTTATGCGTATATGCAGTTTCGTTAATATCACATTTGTAATACGTTATATTTTTACAGTTTCCTTTAATTTAATAAACATAATATTTTTAATTTTACTTGAATCTTTTATTTGTTCATATTTATTTGTAGGAGTTATTATATTAAGCGTCAACATTAATATTATTCTCTTTTTTGGAAGCAACAACCTAAAACTCACAACGAGCCCGAGATCACCCACATTTAGTAAAGTTTTATTAAATATAGTTTCTTGCTTTCCGACTAGTTGGCTATTTGAGATAAAGATAGCGCAATCTGGGGTGAGATTTTATAAATTAAGGCGCCCGACTAATCTTTTCAAATACATAATTTTATCTTACACTTTTATCTCATTAACATTTTATAATCTCACCACAGCCCAGTAAAGGGGGCCGTTATCAATATATATATATATATATATATATATATATATATATATATCAGTGGCGGCTCGGGGTGGTTCACATAGGGAGTGCATAATTTCAAAATTAAAAAGTGTAATACAAAAAGGCTTACCCAATCCTTATAAATTTCCCCGACGTACTGTTCCAGACAGGTACTGTTCATTGTAGTTTGTCTTGAGGGAATAGTAAATTAATTACATCTGACGATAAACGAAGTCCATTTTACGTGTCTTTGACTTGCAGAACAGTTCTATCACTATTTCATTAAAGTTTGGGAAATCATTTATACATTCTTTTTCACAAGATAACATAGTAAAGGCATTTAATCTCTCTTCTTTCATTGTATTTCTCAAGAAAGTTTTTATTCTCTTCAGCTGTGAAAACTGGCGTTCCGCTTCGGCCGTTGTCATTGGGATTGTAATGACAATTTTTAAAAGCTTAACAACTTCACTAAAGGTGTCGCTTAATCCATCCAGCAGAAGACCTAGCAGACCTACAGCACCGACGTCTATATTTTGCCTAAATTCTTCTCTAGAATATAGAACGCTTAATTCAGTTCGTAGTCTGCTTCCATTGAGGCATGGATAAAATTTTACTGCTTCTTTAAGGCAATCTTCCGGTTCGAATTTTTCCAATAGCGCGTTCAAAATTATCTAAATTATTCTTGATTTTTAATGCATCTGTATTGACTTTGTAATTGATTAAACAATATGTCCACATGTAGCATAATTTGTATGAAAGAAAGTTAACCAATAGATAAAATTGTCCTCCTCTAAAATTCGCAAATTGGCACCAGCTTGATGAATGGTAGTTTGTAAACTAGCTTCTCCCTCGATTTGTTCTAGAGCTTCAATTATTTCTTCTCGGTGCTCATATATTGTATTCACTGTCCTAAAATTGAAGTTCCATCTTATTTTTGAAGAACGAGGTAAGCTTTTTCTCTGAAGGAATTCTTCCAATCTTGCAGCTCGTTGTGGTGAAGTGGAGAAAAATGTACATAATCCCGTTAAATTGGCAAAAAAAATTCTGCAATTACTACTGCTCGATGTAGCATGTGACATAATTAGATTTGTCTGATGTGCATAACAATGTACAAAATCAGCCCTTGGATACTGGTCTTGGACATGTCCACCACTCATGACTACTGCCCCATCATAGCTCTGTGCAATCAGTTTTTCTTGGTTATCAACAAGCAAACTAATTTCGTTAAGGTTGGAGGCAGATAAAGAATTAGCATCATGTGCACTAGGCAGAAGAAATTTCCAAAATCTTTCGACCGGTCTCGCGTTCACAATATATCTTAAAACAACCACCAACTGAAACTGATTGGACACATCTGTGGTTTCATCAGCTATCACAGATATGAAGTCGGTTGCTTTAATTTCACTGGCAACTTGTTCATGATACACCTTCAACATTGCATCAAGCAGCTCATCCTGTATCGTTTTTGATAATCCCTTAAAAACCGGTGCTGCTTCGATGTGATCTCTGAGCGATTTATCCAATTTTGACGTAAAATTTATCAATTCCCGAAAAATGCCCTTGTTATTCGACGTTTGCTGTTCATCATGACCCCGAAGTGCCAGTTCAAACGCGCCACAAAATATAATGCAATTTATTATTAAATTTAACACATGCCTATTTTTTGTTACCTTTTCATTGTGTTGTTGAATTGCTTTTCTATATGATGAATCTAAAACATTCTGAATGTTATTTTTTCCTAACATTCTTAGACTAAATATATTTTTTAAATGCCCTTCGGAATTTTCATGTTTAATAATTTTAGCACTAAGATGAATTAAGTCTCTTATTCCGTTCTTTGACCAAGACGGTTCACCACCAAACAAAAGACACGGAAAACAAAACAAAGGATTTTTAATTTCACACCCACAAATCCGTCTTTACCTTTAACAGATTGTTTATTTTCTAAACATAATTGAGGCATCGGCCGTTTAAGATATTTTACTACGATTTTTTCATCATACGTTAACCGCGAAAACGCGTTGTTCTCTAAAGCAGAGACGGAATTCATTTTACAACGGCCGTGAGCAGACTGTACCACTTGCTCAAACGCTACGTATTATACGACATTGAAGTAGGGCAAAATACAGTTCTCCCCACCTTCAATGTAATGTTAATGGCTTAACGGAGCAACAGTTGGGCTTTGCTCATTATATCTGTGACGACGATCGGTGAATGTACGTTGTTAGCGTGCCACGTTCCTCGTCAATAACTATGAATACATAATATACATAATACATAAATACTTTCACAGTTAGTCGCCGCTTGGTTTGTTTTGTTTCATAATTCCAGGGGGTGCAATTGCTCACTTGCTCTCATTAAAGAGCCGCCGCTGATATATATATATATATATATATATATATATATATATATATATATATATATATATGTATATATATCTTGAATTAATTTCATTTGAAGTAATTTAAATTCATTTAACTTCAGTGTTTTATTTATTTTCCTAAAAATAAATTTCCGTATATACATTTCATTGACTTTATTACGACTCTGGCGAAATATATTTGACACTCCGTCTGTTTGCATTGAAAGACGTACAAACACACAACTTTTATCAAAACAATCGCGCTATAACATTCATATATACTGTTAAGTTGATCGATTGTGCATTGTCGGCACCGATGAATCACACCCGATACGGGATAGCGCCGGTTCCGCAGTCTACTCATGAGTTACTAATAAAGCAGGTTTATTACGATTAGATCTCGAATGGTAACATAGCGTTCACTATCACGACTGACTATGACTAAAAGTAAAATCTAATCATGACTGCTCTTTTCGAGTATATTGATGCCCCAACTTCCATTGTCTTCTATTTCAGATTTGAAGGCCCTCTTAAATCGCCATTGAATTTTTATATGGTAAAAATGTTTCTGTAAAAACTATTTGGAAGAGGATTTTTAGTAGTATTTTTTAACAATGGACAAAATTAGATAAAGTGTAGATTTTATGAGATGTATTGTTTTAACATTATTTAGAATAGTCAAACGTTTTTTGAACGATTTGAATATGGCACCATATGTCAGCACTAAGAGATCAATATAAAATGTTAATGTTAAGGGAAGTTCTACAAAGTGACTAGAAAATTTTAAAAATGTCAGTTAAGGAAGTTGATAAAAATTGGCGAGGTGTGAGAATAAAACAAACTATTGATGTAAGCGCTGGCTAATTTAAATGAGAATGTCGATTTCTTCAAGGATTGCTTCGACCACTCTTGAAAGAGATATTCTAAGGGCTGCTGCTCACGTTGTTGCATTGACACTGAAAGTCTGTTGGATTGGTACAAGGTTATATGGGAGCTGTTCTGGGTCATTGGAGCGTCAGCGTTACGATTGAGTTATTTAGATAGAAGAGTTTGACAGGTATTTTGTAGAGGACATCTATAATTGTGATTTGGATTATTTAGATGGTTTAGGATCTGGGTTTACTGATTTTGTGGTTAAAGTAATAGGGTTGCGGAATAGAATTTGGCCAGAATCAAATCGAATTTGGTATGCAGTTTCGAGTCTATGCTCACCCGCCGGTTATGCGCAGTGTCTTAGTACAATGCAGCAAGACGAGTGCAGTACTGCCACATAAGCATAAAATTCTGTAAACACCAAGGGTTTTTAGATGGTTTCGGTCCTTGGTATTAAAAGGGTCCGTTAATGTGGAGAGGAATTTAAAGACGGTTTTGATGTTATGTTTTAGAATAATTTTACTTTAACGCCTTGTTTATGGTTTATGGTGCGTTTGATATTATGCTTGGATTGTTTATTGTTAATTAAGGTATTGTTAACATGGTTAATTTCTTGGGGTAAGAAATTAGGTTTACATACAGAGAAGGCTCTTTGGACTAAGGAGAAACAAATTGAAATGTAAACGCTTTGTTGAAACGCCTAAATTAACACAGCGAATAAAAACACCAAAAAATAACACCTATAGTTGGGCTCAATAGTACAAAGACAATTCACTTGAAGATTGGCAAAAAGTAAAACTAGTTTTTGTCATATCCCATCACTTAATATATATATATATATATATATATATATATATATATATATATATATACCTTTTTAATAAAATGTCGAAGATCGCAGGTTCTACCTAGACATGTTAGAGATGGGGCGATTAGTATAGAGAAATTACTTACCACAAATAATACCAGGATAGCTCAAGAAATTGGTAACTTCCTTAACAGGTTGAAAATTAAAACTCTTTCCCTTGATGCAAATCTATTTTAATTTTAGTAACGTTCACTGCTAATTTGTAACTTTGTTTTTGTAAGTATTTTAGTATTAACATATTCATTAATATATAGTGGATTTTTGTTAATCTTATAGTGTCTCCTGAAGAAGTAGCCAATGGCTACGAAACATAGAGGTTAAAATAAATGAGTTTTTTTAGTTGACAGACCGCTTACCCGATAAATTAAATATTCATTATATATATATATATATATATATATATATATATATATATATATATATATATATATATATATATATATATATGGTAAACCTAATAAGTAGGCGATTAAAGGTCTGTATATTACTTCAAAATATATGTATTCAAAAAACTCTACATGTTTCGGCTGTATACGCCTTTTTCAAGAGAATACAAAATATGAATGACAGGATATAAATGTCAAGTCATTTACATTTATATCCGGTCTTGACATTTATATCCTGTCATTCATATTTTGTATTCTCTTGAAAAAGGCGTATACAGCCGAAACATGTAGAGTTTTTTGAATACATATATTTTGAAGTAATATACAGACCTTTAATCGCCTACTTATTAGGTTTACCATATCATACCAAGGTCACGAAGTTATTATATATATATATATATATATATATATATATATGAAGGTGTAGTTTCTCGGGTTCTTGGCCGCGTGTGAGTTTTGTCCTGAAAAGGACTATTTACTCTACGTTTCAACGAGATCGCACTCGTCATCAGATGACGAGTGCGATCTCGTTGAAACGTAGAGTAAATAGTAACTAGTAAATAGTAAATAGGCCAAGAATCCGAGAAACTACACCTTCATCATACGTCCGCGAGAACATCAAGAGCAACATATATATATATATATATATATATATATATATATATATATATATATATATATATATATATATATATATATATATATATATAGAGATAATTATTTCGTGACCTTTGTATGTTATGGTAAGTTCAATTTGTTGGCGATTTAAGGTCTGATTTTACTTCAAAATATATATATTTAAAACAATCCTACATGTTTCGGCAAATGATGCCTTTTTCAAGGAATATAAAAGATAGTATATTAATGTCATACATTTGCAGTTGCTATCCATAGCAACTAATTTACTATATATATGATGTTTATAAGAAACTAAGGTTTCTTATTTATTTTATTTGCCTTATAGTTATAATAAATAAAAGGTAATTTTTCTGGTTTTGGCGACCTTTAATGAAATAAAATAAATTTATTTGTGAAAAAAACGACGTTTCGACCTTTATTTATTTCCGGTCTTTGTCAAGTTCCATATAGAAACAATTGTTCTATTTGTTAATAAATGTTTTCAAAATGCATACACTATCTTAAAATATATACTTCAAAAATTTGTTTCTTTTTTCTTTTCGTTGTTGTTATTTCATCGGATGTGTGTTTTAAACTATTAAACAGTATATAATTTAATTAAATAATTAATTTTTAGGGTATATGTTTATTTATTATAATATTATTTTATTTTCTTTATTTATAATTATGAAAATGTGTATAGGACATACCAAGAAAGCACTGTATCGATGTAAATAGAAGCTTATCGTCTTTGAGTATTCAAAATTCTTTTTGTATCAGTTAATTAGTAGCTGTTCGTCAATGAAAACTAGTTTATTATAGTTAAATGTATCCTTTGCAGTATGAGTGTTAATTAAGAAATTAACATGTTATTTTTGTTTTTATACCGAAAAATTGAACTGCTAATAGATCTAATTTCCCACTGGCATTGTTTCTAACGACTATAAAACACTTAAATAATTACCGAAACATTCTCACTTCTTGTGTTTTTAAACATATTAGTCAGTCATTCATTAGAGATTATTCTCAACTTTTTCATAATTTCTTTAGAAGCTATATTTGGATAGGTATATGTATGTATGAGATTTTCTAATTTATATTGAAAAGGTATATGTTATAAGTTATGAGTTCATAAAATGTTTCTTCCAGTTGAAGAACAAAAAATTACTTTTTAGAAAATAAATGGCAATTATCTTATTCTTTTTTCGTACCTGTTCTTTTTTAAACAAAGGAATACAAGCAGTGAAACCTTTTTTTAACAAGTGTCTTTTATTCTCGGGGTGCCTCAAAAGAATCCTTTTAAAAATCGTTCCTATTCTATTTCAAAACCAAACTATTTGCAATTGCGTAAGTACCGACAAAAATTATTTCAGTTATTAAATGTTTTTTGTTTCTGTTGAAAGAAAGCTAAATAATGAGTAATCCTGTTTAATAACTCATTGTATAAGTGGACTTCTTGTAAAGTGTTTCACGATTTTTATGTTTGCGTTACTGTGCCTCATATTCAACACTGTTATTTTCACCTACTGAGGATGAAAACTTAGTTGTCGAAATACGTGTTTAAGATACAGACATTAATGTGGTAAGGAGTTTTAGTCCTTGTTTAAACTTATTACTCTGGTAATATGTAATAGTTTGATCAAATACCTTTTGAAAATCAGCATATACCACATATACTATATACGAGTCATCCAGAAAGTTAAAAAAAATTCAAAATCGCAAGACCTCCCTAGAGATGATCTTAACAGTGATTCTTCAATAACTGATATCAGTGATTTTAAAATATCAGTGAAAATTAAACGTAATTGTGATCACAGTTTCGTATAAATTAATATAGGTAACCAAATATACGAAATTGTATTGCTATAACAAGTGTTCATTTGAAAAGTCAATCTAGTAGCATGTGATTTACTGAGAACAGTTTGGAGTATGTCGTAAATTAAAATTTACTACTTAACCTACGAAGTCGTATATTTTGACAGTTTCATACATACAAATAAATAACAAATAATAGGTATTTATTGAAAACTATAACAAATGTTGAAAATGTTGTCCTTCAAGATCAATGCACTTTAAAATCCTCCGTTCAAAATTTCTGATGATATTCTGCAACATTACTGGATTGTTATTAATTTACATGCATTTCTGTTCGATTCTCTGTAGCATATCATTCAAATTGAATATAGGTGTTCGAAATACGTTATTTTTTAGATAAGGCCACAAAAAGAAGTCGCAAGGTGTTAAATCGCACGAACGTGCAGGCTAGGCAATTTCAGTATTTCCGACTAATTATACGCTCATCAAAAAAATCTCTTAAATAATCCAAAGATTCTGCAGTACAGTGACAAGGTGCTCCGTCTTGTTGGAAATATGCATTTTGAAGTTCATCATCATGCAACTGATTGACAAATGGTTGTAAAATTTCCGTACGGTACTTTTGAGCAGTTAACGTTCCCTGAAAAATATTGGTCCAATGATTCGCCTTTGGCTTATCGCTGCCCAAACACCAATTTTCTCTGGATCTAGCGATTCTTCATTAATTACATGTGGATTTTCACTACTCCAAATTCTTGTATTTTGTGAATTTAGGTATCCCGTTTTATAAAACCATGCTTCATCGGTAAAGATGACTCTTTGCGAAAGTTCTCCATTATTGTTCATATTTACAAACCAATTACAAAACTGTAGTCTACGTGGGTAATCAATTTTTAACAATTCTTGTAGTGCTGTGACACGGTATGGATAAAGTTGCATATCTTTTTTTAATAACTTGTGAGTTGTACCAACAGAAAGGTTTATTTGTTGATTCAAATGTCGAACAGATGTTTGTGGTTCATTTTCCATTATTTCTTCAACACGATTGACAACTTGAGGTGTACGTTTCTTAACTACTCCGCTGCCTGATTTTCTTAAGAGACTACCAGTTTCAGAAAAAAGTTTTAAAGTTCTATCCAAAGTATTCTTAAATTGTATATAATCTATTAAAAAATGTGGAAACTCAACTTGAAATTCTACCATGCAATCTTGAACTGAATAAACCCATAAACCATCAATTTTATTACCACTTCGAAAATAAGCCAGGACTAAAAAAAATTTATGTTCTAAAGTGAAAGCCATTTTAAAACTGAGAAGCAATTTATTTAAACCAGAATCGACGCACGATTATTTTATGCACTAACTGATATTTGTGATTGACATTATCAAATGTCATTTGGATTTACGTTTACGAAACAACAAACACATACTAATATATTTGCGTCTCATTCTATCAAAATTTCAAAGTAACCTAGATTGACTTTTCAAATGAACACACGTGACTTACATTTGAAATATTATGGTCTTCATATATCCAATATTTATTACTATCTTTGTTCTAAATTATTTGCAGTCACAGGCTACGCCGAGGAATTCGGGAAGTTGGTTGCGCAAATAGAAATATTAATATAATGATTGATAGTCAGCAGGCTATTAAAGCTATTATGAACCCAACTACCAGATCGAAACTGGTGAAACATTGCAAGCAAGGCCTCAACAGACTGGCACAAGACAATACTGTGTCACTGATATGGATGCCAAGACATGAGGAGATTAAAGGCAATGAGATTGCCGATGAACTGGCCATGGAGAACCAGTTATATATGGAATCGCTAAGGATTCCATATATCCAAAACGAAAGTAATATTAATTTCTCGTAATTCAAACGTACCCATACCTCTACGGATTGACGGGGAAATATTGACCAGGGTTGATAGCTTTAAGTACCTGGGTTGCTGGATTGTCTCAAGACTGGACCATGACATCGAAATAAGGTCCAGAATTGAACAAGCAAGGCAAAACTTCTTCAAACTCAAAAACATACTGTGCGATAAACAGCTAAATGTAAATTTACGCGTACGGTTTACAAAGTGTTACGTCTGGTCAACGCTATTATACGGAGTGGAAACATGGACCTTGAAAACTGTCAGTATGAACCGTATAGAAGCATTTGAAATGTGGACATACCGAAGAATGCTAAGAATTCCATGGACATCACATACAATTAATGAGGAAACTTTGAAAGGGGTACACAAAGATCGAGAACTGCTCCACATAGTAAAGATGCGAAAGACGGCTTACCTTGGTCACGTTTTGAGAAATGAAAAATATTACCTACTGCAGCTCATAATTGAAGGAAAGATAGAGGGTAAACGTGGGCTTGGCAGAAAGAAACTATCGTGGATGCGGAATATTAGGAACTGGACCGGATTAAACTTTGAACAGCTCATTAGAGCTGCTGCAAATCGAGAGACTTTTGCTGATGTGATCGCTAACCTCTGATGACGGAGAGGGCACAAAAAGAAGAAGAAGAAGAAGGATTCCATATATAAGTTCTGGTTTTGAAGAAATGGAGATTAATAGAAGGTGAATTTCACACTAAGTCACTACTAAAAGAGTTTGGTGCTAGGCTTCCAGACACCCTAATTAGAACCGGACGTTGTCTATTAAGGAAGCATGGGCTTGGTTAGCAAATCCTGGTATAGAAGATGTGAAAAATAAGAGGACAATAGCCTTCATGTAATATGTACTTGTGAGGAACTGAAGGGGGAAACATTTCAGAAGTGATCTATTTGATCTTACAACGGTACTCAATTTTCTCCTGAGGGGAAAGCGGCTTTTATCGAGGACACAGAGATGTGCCTGGATTTACTAGTGTACATGCTAAAGAATTAAAATTAGAGATACTCATACTAGAGTCAAATTAAAAAATATTTTTAGAACAATAATTGATTTCACAGTGTAGTTAATAAATATACCCTATGTGTACTTCTAAAAAATGGATTGTCAATGCATTAGTGGCATAGTAGCCAACCAGTTATACATCAGTAAAGTATTTTCCTATTGCTTAATTCTTAAATCAATTTGCCATGGAGAGGTGAACATTTTTTTAATATCAAATATTTATGAATTTTTGTTCATGCATGAATCTTAAATTAAATATATTTTATTGAAAAAATAGATAATTTATTTAAAACATGAATAAATACAATAAAGATGAAATTGCTACCTTTTCATAGCAATAATAATGTGGTACCAGAAGAATAATAGCTTAAGAACGGTCAGAGACATGTTTTCCGTTAATTATCCTAACAAACAAACAAAATTAAAACCAATCACGTGTTAACAGAACACATGAAGCTGAATATCCTGTTACGTAGGGGATTGGTTTGTAGGTTCGCTTTTAGGTATAGTCAGGCATTTTGGAGTTCGGTGTTCAAAACCCTGAAAGAATTCAAATATAAGCCATACAAGATATCAAACCATCAAATCGATTTTTTTCAGGTACTATCAATAGTTATTCATTTAAGGGTGAAATATATCTAAGATAGTAAAATTACTGTAACAAAAAAGGTAGAAAATAGAAAGGTAGAAAGCGTTGATAACAAAGAAGTACAAATTTTTACCGTTTTATAAGATTGTAAAACGTTCTCACGCATTTCAGTAACATCATAAAATAATGTTTACGTTAAACAAATAACACCTCATGGTATCTTATGAATAAATAGTTTTATAAAATTGGGAAATTTATATTAAAAAGCAGTAATGGGAAACCAAAAAAAGAACCCGGCATAATTTAAGTGACTGGTTCGCTATGAACAAGGAAAAATCGTCCAATGAAGGTCAAATAAGGTTGATGGTTTAAAAATTTTGATAAATAAGCATAAGAATTCAACGAATATGAAAATTTAAAAAAGTAAAAGTTTTCAACAGTAAAAATAGGTATTTATAATAGTAATAATTAGAGAACGGACACGCTTACCACCCAGTGCAGTACTAGCGAAAGGCTGTATTTCTAAAATATTTAATTTTATTTATATAATTGGAAAACGAACGGGTGGTGATCTATAAAATTACGAAATACATATGTATTTGTTGAAAAGTTGTATTTTTAAAGTTTTTAATTTTATTTCTATAATTGGAACATTTTTATTTGTTCATTTTGTCGTTCAAGTTGAGTAAAGGAGTATTAATATTGACTAGCAATAGTTTCTCAAGGTTTTCTTCTGTCAATTTTGTTCTCTTTGAATTAAGTACATCCCTATAAATAGAAAACGTCCTTTCTACATCGCAACTGGTTATAGGTGCATACTGGAAATATTCTTTTATTTCTTCATATTTAGCCGTTAGATTTTGTGGAATTGTCTCCATACATAATTGCTGCAATGTAATTAAATCTGGATTTCTATTAAGAATTGCTTCAAACTTTTGCCGAAGGCCACATCCGAAGTCACTTGGAATACTTTTCAAATTATTAACAGCCACATCTAATGTGGTTAATCCGTTATTTAATTTGAGATTTCGATTTTCAAAATAAGTGATTAGTTTTGGCAATTTTTCAAAGTGTTCGTGAAGAAAGTACAACTGATTTTTTAAATTTGGGATTTGTGTGAGCTCCTTGCACTCACCAATACTTCTAGCATCCTCCTTTAGCAGTGTTACGAAATGTTTTAGACTATCGAAATTCTCAGCATAATAACTAGTAGCTTCCAGCCATGTTCCCCATCTAGTTATTACTAGAGTGGGAGGCAGTGACAGAGATGGAAATTTCTCCCTGAAAAGAGCTACTCTCAATGGTGCTTTTCTGAAAACTTTTTTAAAAGCTGATACAAGTCTATCAACTTCCGGAAAAGTGTCTCTGATATATTCACAGATTCTGTGGAGAGCATGTGCTACACAAGTAATATGCAGCATATTAGGATATGTTTTCTTCAATAGTCTGCCCGTTTTTAACATATACGCAGCACCATCACTGACAAATAAAAGTATTTTTTCTTTGTACGTGGCGTCCGAATGAAGAATTTTTTGCATATTCTCCTTAATGGTTTCAGCAACTGTTTCCGCATCATCTCTATTTATAACACTTGTTGCTATTACATATGAGTTATAGGGAACAGTTGGATGTAGTACACCAGCGACGACATTTACCACACAGCGTCCTAACATATCCACCTTTTCGTCGGCGCTTATACATATTGTAGTGGATTTTTCTATCCAGAGAGAGATATCAAGACTTCCAAAGTGACCGGTTGTAGAGGATAAGAAGTTCATTTTTTATTCTGTTTTAAGTAAAATCGGGTTTTTAATTTAGTTTATGCATTTATAAATGTGCATGTAATGTTATTTCGATTTTTACGAGAGTTGGTGATCTCGTTGTGGAATTAAATAAAGTATGATATCTCTCATGTAGTTTTTGTGTTATCAGTGCTTAGATCGATGTAAGTTTGATAAAAAATATTTAATTTATATAATTGATGCTACGATTATTTTCTTGTAATTAATGTCGTATTATTTGTGATAATTTTGATATTTAAAGTAGTATATGAGTATTAGAGAAAATTGTCATGTTTTTTTTTAGTGGAGTTTTTTCTTCAAGATAATATTCTAGAACGTTTTAAATTCAGGTTGGATTTTTTTTTAGTTGTGGGTTGATTTTTGTCGTGTTTTATTTGCGCATGACTGTAAGACTATTACGCGGTTTCAATAACTTTGTAGTTGTTGACATTTAAAATTGTAGGGGGTAAAGTAGAGGTCAAACTTGACAAATTTCTCAATTATTTATTAATTTTATGTTTGTTCGAGAGTCACAGGGGTTTTTCTCTTTGTGCGAGTCATATTCATAAAGAGTCTTTCCTCCTAAGCTACTGTTAATTTTGCTTTAGCTCCCTGTACATTCGGTAAAGGGATTTTTTTTTTCTTTTCTGTATTAAAAATTGTAAACTAGCTAACTGAGTCTTTTATTAACATTTATTGTTTTACTTCAAACATAACCTGGCCCTCATCTGAGAAGAGCGACCCGTGAGAAGTGAGTTCGAGGAATCTATTAGACTGAACAGCCGGAAGCATAAGTTGTAGTGTGAATAATAAAAAATTAATAAGCAATCAAAAGCACATTCCACTGCATAATTTGGCAGCCCAACGTGTCGGCGAATGAGAAAAGGAATTATTAATGAAATAATAAGCAAATAATTTGGAAATACACGCTAATTTATAAATTTGGCGAGCCCAACGTATAATTGGCAGAAATAAAACAACATAAATTTTCAAAATGGAATATTTAAGTCAAAGAATGGGTAATGCTAGTTACATGCATGAAGGAGGACACAATGGAGGAAGCAGTCAAGGGATAATGGATATGATGCAAACAATGACACAAATGATAATGAATATGATGCAACAAAAACATGAGGAGATGGAACGGATGATAAAGCAACAACAAATGAAAATAAAACAACAACTGATGGAAATAAAACAAAATTATAATGATATGGAAAGAGAAATGAAGATGAGTAGGATAGTACAACGACAAGAGGATATGGATAGTAAAGTAGAAGAGATATGGCACCAAGAAAAAGTAACAATCCAATAAATAAAGAAAACATAAGAAGTGAAAGTAAAATAGCACACGTCGAGGAAAAACAAGCAATAGAAGAAAAGGAATTAACAATAATAATGGAACAAGAAGAAAAGGAATTGATAATAATGCAACAAGAAGAAAAGGAATTAACAATAATAATGGAACAAGAAGAAAAGGAATTGATAATAATGCAACAAGAAGAAAAGGAATCAACAATTACAAAGGAAAGTTTAGAGGACGTGTCTGGGGAAGAATCTAAGCTACAGGACGATGGAAATCATTTGGATACAGAAGTTGGAAGAAGATATAATCAAATTAGGGTAAGCGAAGAAAATATATTAAATAAAATTAATTTTAAAGCTAACGAGATAAGAGAATTTGATATAATTAAAACAAATGCAAAGTTAGAATGTAGGATGGATGAAAGTAATCACGAGAAAATGGTCAATGAATTAAATAAACAAGCAGTTGTCATTAATGATATTAATGATAAACAAACTAAGATAAAAATGAAATTGGTTTCTAAAAATGACATTTATAAATATAATTTGAATAATTATATAGGAAGTAAACGCAATAATTCCTGTAACTCTATTTTAAAATACAATTGCTTTTTAAATAATATAAATCAGATGCATGTCAACAATAAAGTTTTTAAAAACAATACTCTGAAAATTAAGAAATATAAGGGTACTAAATTTAAAATTATTAGACCCACATTTTATATTAAGGTAAAAGTAAAAATGAAATTACAAATTATTTACAGTCGGATATTTCAGATAGGCCCAACTTAATGAGAAAATTTTGTTGTAAACTATTTAGATGAATATGCGAGGTATAAGGATTTTTGCTTTTGAGTTAATTAATTGGAATGTGATGTACTAAAGGATATAAATAAAAATTTGGAAATGTTATAGGAGTTGATATAGGATATTGAAATAAACTTAACGTAAAGGATAATTAGAATTAAATTATTAGTATAAGAAGAGGAATTAGAGGAAAAATAAAAAGGTGTTTACACAATTTCGTCGTGATAAAAAGTTATAGGATATGTTGAATATGAAAAAAAAAATTTTTACAAAATTTCGTCGAGGATATATGAAATAAATATTTGAAGGAGAATGAAAGTATATTTATATGAAAAAAATTTTCGTCGGTATATTTAAATAAAATTTCGTCGGTATATGAAAAAAAATTATTATGATAGAAATACAGATATATATATATTGTTGAAATAAAAGTATGGTAATTATGAATTTATAAAAAAAAGAATTATTGGCATGTGAAAAGGTAAATGAATAAATATATTTGATTATGATAGTATACGAATTGCTGATTTAATTGACATGGTAATGAATAGGATTAAGTAAATGGATATATACAGGATGAGTATTATGATAAAATTATTATTGATATAATTAAAATTAATTAGAATTATCGGCGTATAAAAAGTTATTAATTATGGGAATTGTGTTGTAAGAAAAAAAATTAAAATTATAATATATAGGAAGAAGAAATTAAGCTTATGATATTGTTGTTATTGTTATTATTATTGTTATTGCTTGGGAATTAATGGTGTTATGAATTGATTGTTATAATGAGTTGGTATATGAGTTGGTAATGCTATGTTTTTCTTTTATCTATGAAAATTCATTGGAGATGTTCATGTCCAGGAGATCGAGAGAGTGCTCGAATATTCGACGATGATGACTGTTACTTCGTCTACGATGTATGTAACGAAGCCCATTTGAGAATGTCAAGCAATATGACATTAATAAATTATGTCTAGTTAAAATGACATTAAATAAATTATGTCAAGCAAAACGACATAACGAATAACATGTCTTAAGTCAAATAAGACATTTATATTCATAAAAATTTTATACAGAATGTATATTGAAATGTTGAAACCGTTTGTCACACTACAGCATCAGAACGAGGATGATCCTGTTCAACAACAATGCAACATGTTAGTGCGGGGAACTAAGACAGGGTGCGACACTGTCTCAAGTGGTAGTGCTGAAATTTATCCTTGAAAAAAGATTAGGAATGTTCTGACTTTGTTCTCGGATAAATTTGGGGATTGTGTAGTGGATTTTTCTATCCAGAGAGAGGTATCAAGACTTCCAAAGTGACCGGTTGTAGAGGATAAGAAGTTCATTTTTTATTCTCTGTTTTAAGTAAAATCGGGTTTTTAATTTAGTTTATGCATTTATAAATGTGCATGTAATGTTATTTCGATTTTTACGAGAGTTGGTGATCTCGTTGTGGAATTAAATAAAGTATGATATCTCTCATGTAGTTTTTGTGTTATCAGTGCTTAGATCGATGTAAGTTTGATAAAAAATATTTAATTTATATAATTGATGCTACGATTATTTTCTTGTAATTAATGTTATGTATTATTTGTGATAATTTTGATATTTAAAGTAGTATATGAGTATTAGAGAAAATTGTCATGTTTTTTTTTTAGTGGAGTTTTTTCTTCAAGATAATATTCTAGAACGTTTTAAATTCAGGTTGGATTTTTTTTAGTTGTGGGTTGATTTTTGTCGTGTTTTATTTGCGCATGACTGTAAGACTATTACGCGGTTTCAATAACTTTGTAGTTGTTGACATTTAAAATTGTAGGGGGTAAAGTAGAGGTCAAACTTGACAAATTTCTCAATTATTTATTAATTTTATGTTTGTTCGAGAGTCACAGGGGGTTTTTCTCTTTGTGCGAGTCATATTCATAAAGAGTCTTTCCTCCTAAGCTACTGTTAATTTTGCTTTAGCTCCCTGTACATTCGGTAAAGGGATTTTTTTTTTCTTTTCTGTATTAAAAATTGTAAACTAGCTAACTGAGTCTTTTATTAACATTTATTGTTTTACTTCAAACATAACCTGGCCCTCATCTGAGAAGAGCGACCCGTGAGAAGTGAGTTCGAGGAATCTATTAGACTGAACAGCCGGAAGCATAAGTTGTAGTGTGAATAATAAAAAATTAATAAGCAATCAAAAGCACATTCCACTGCAATATGTATTGATTTAAAAGATGGCTTCTAATGCGCTCTACTGTTCTCGTATAGCACCTAGAAGCATAATATTTGCGTAAAGTTGATTCATCAGGAACATTTCGACCAGTATATTTTTGAAGAAATATTTTTAAAGTGGGATTGCTAAGTTTATTTAATGGAATATAAGCCGCCATAAAAGTTTTACAGAGTTCAGATGTGTTTGCGATCCTAAGTGACGAATTTTTGACGATATTTTACGGATTTTGTAATAAATTTCGGAATCACTGACAATGGGCATACGATCAGTATGACCGTCAATCCAACTCGCCATTGTTTTACAATGCCGTTCTCGACATTCTTCCATATCATGTCTGAAAAAGTAACTTAAACAATGCTCTAGATCTAAATAAATGAAAACTAAAAATGTGTGCATAAGTTATTGACTGCACGAAATTCAATGCACACTCTTACGTCGAAATAATTGGTAGATATAGATTCAATCAAACGATATTAAACAGGATCTATCACAAAAATTACGATGTAATTAACAGTTAAAACTATGAAAACAAGAAACTTACTCACAGCACTTTATTTATCTTACGAAATATAAACTAATAAATAAAATACATTATAAAAACCCCGCTTCTATCTACGCTCATGAAAACACTTTAAAAAACACTATATTCTCCGAATACAATAGCTGGCTTGTCCATTGTTATCGCGGCGAGACCAGGTGTCCGAGTAAGTCAAACAAATACTTCACTGAATTACGCCGGGATGTACTGAGCGACGTTATACACAATTCCAATTGCCGATTGCGTTTTATGGAAATTGCGTCCGTTCTCTAGTAATAATGTATATTATAAATTGTCTTTGTGCAAAATTGTGAAAATTAAATGGTGTTACTAAAAAAGCAAAAGATATAAGGGAAAATCCGTGGATTCTTCATGCAAAAATTGACAAAAGCCGAATTATAATATATTATGTGCGCTACCATGTACAAGTTCGTAAGTTAAGACCTAAAATCAACGAATTTTTTAATAACTACTCTGCTAGAAATTAATTGTTATTGCTGAATTAGTGACGAACTATTCAAGAGTAATTGCAATGTAAACAGACATGATCGTTACGCTCATTACACTAGTGAGCGTGGTTCTGATAGCTATAAAATCGTGGTCGTTAACTTCTGTTCTCATGTTACCTATTAACTATAATTACGAGAAAATATATGTGTTTGTGTTAATTGGAAATAAGATTTTTGTCTTTGGATCTATTTACATTCCACCATCTTCTAATATTACAATTTATGCACACTATCTAGGGTTATTAAACTACCTAACCGATAGATATCTAAATTCAACCTTCTAGGAATTAGTAGGAGGGAGGTAGATTATCAATATGTTGACATAATAATTACAGGTGAAGTTGGGACGCTTTATTTATGATAATTTGATATTTCATGACATTTCCCGATCAATTATGTATCGAATTTAAAGCTCATTACTATTGAACAATGATCAAGTGAATTAAGGAGAGCATGGTGGCTTAACACAATCATAATGTTTGCCTGGAATTCAACTAAAATTAATTCCTACAACTGAATATTGAAATTATTGCTTTAAAAGCCACTATGTGGATCACACCCAATGAATTGAGGAGAAGAGCTTTTTCAATTACACTAATTAAAAGAAAAATTAATGTAAACGTAGCAATAACATTAATACTGTTACGCCTAGCGTATGGAAGTTTAATTAATTTATTTAAATACACATATATTCGTTTTTAAATATCTCATATTAATTATATTTTAACTTAAGACATTTCTTCTGTATATTCGTTTCCAAAGAGAAAGTATTTTCTTTTGTTATATATCTTGAACTGACCGCCGACGACCCTTATTACCTGGACCGTCAACCGATGACCGAAATGTAGAACTTAGAATATCGAATTTCTTCTAGTACATTCCAATTTTTAAATTGTTTTAATTTAATATTATTTACATCTTCTTTTATGTGTCGTGTTTGATATCGTTAGGAAACTTATGTCACAAGGGTTACTCTAAGAATATTTATGACATTGACAGACGACGTCTTCAGGTCGCGATTTTTAATTAACTATTCGAGATATCGACCCCCTCTTCGATACATCATAAACCAACCGTTTCTAGACATTTTCTATCGACGAAAACTAATAGTTCCTTCTTCGCTTTCGAACCTTTCGTGAATACACACATCGCTCATCGTGCTGTTCAAGCACACAATGGAACTCACCACGCTGTCCAGCCTCTTTCGCTTCTAAGGTAATTCTGTATTGTTCTATATATATTATTCTTTTAAGCGAATCCATATTAATTTAACTAATTTCTTATTCCTCCGGTAAAACATCGCTCTGCATATACTTGACCAAGGTATATCTTCGAAGACCACGTGGCTACCATCGCCGCAAATCAAAAGGTAAGCTCTGTATTCTTCGATACAGAGGTTATTTTATATACATATTAATTAACCCTTAATTTACTACCCCATTTAACGTTCGTTTCAGAGTATTTTTTGTGTTAATTTTAATCTACTTATCCACCACTCCACGTGTACATATTACTTTGTTTTAATTGCTTTTAAATATACGAGTTTCAATTTCTTATTATGTAAATATAAATACAAAATTTAAGGACGCCGCTGTGTTTTATTTTATGTATTAAGTTGTTGTATATTTATTTTAATTAACCAATACCACGCACGTCCTGGACCTTTGAAGGAACTTCACCAGCATCCGTAATTATTTTATTATCTATCAAATAATTTTATTATTATAAATAGCCGAGCCCCTTCTATTTGTAATAATACTTACTATAAATATGAAGAAATTAGAATATTAGGTTAAACTACTGTCTGTGAAGATAATGATAAGGTTGACGGATGCTACTACAGAGGAATTACGCATGCGCCGAAGTCGGACGACCGAGAGCTGTCTAGCAATTGCCGCTCCTGCCGTGGTTTTTGTTTGTATAAAACCAATTTTTTTGTTTTGACGAAAAATAGATGTCTTTTAACCGTGGATGTAGTATATATGGATAGCGCACATCTAACTTCAATTGACTCCAACATTAGAGAGAGAAACTACCGAGTGAGATAGAGCTAGTACTGGCAAGAAAACGGGCGTTTCCTATTAAAATACATGGGCGATCGACCCGGACAGGTAAATATACCTGCGGGATATACTTACCTGGCAGTTTAACTGTAATACATTTATCAAGTTACTTTAAAAAAATATTCCTGGATTTGTTTGTATCTTTATAAAATAAATATTTTGTTACTGAACTACAATTTTAATTTAATTTAAAGATGCGGTATACGGAATATACAGAGTACAGCTTTAAAAAATCTGAATGAGTATGAATTAAATGCACATGACGATGAAATTAATTAAATATATAGTTACTTAGTAATAGATGGCAATATAAAACACATGGGTGGTAAAACACAACTAGATTTAATAACGTTTTAATTTTATTTTTCATTCTTGTTTTTGTTTTAAAGTATTTAACTTTGGGTTTCAGTTGCAAATTAAATGCATTTTTGCGAAGTAATGTAAATGTAAGTATTGCTTTCTACATTTTACGACGCTAATTATGCGAATCTTTTCAATTAAAAAAATTCTAAAAATTAGAATAACTAGTGTCGTAAAATGTAGAAAGCAATATTTACATTTCCGTTTCAGTGTTTTAGCTACTTTCTGAGATGTTAACCAATAGTTTTTTCATTTTATGAGATCCTCTAAATGTTGTAACTCTCAAAATCTCTAAAGTAGTGTGGTTCTGTTGTTTTCCTCCAATATAAGGTTAATATTTTGTTTAATTATATATCTACTTGTTACCTAATCCTCTCATTAAAATTTTTCATTTAGATACATTGGGAACTTGAAGCCTCAACAACCAATTCTTCCACAGGTGCTTAAAATCTTGTATTTTGTGTTTCCTCAATTTCTCTATTGTGTAGCTCTTGAATTTTGTATTTGAAGTGCGTACAATGACTCGTCTAGATTTAAAATTTGTTGGTATAGAACCTTTCTTCAAGATTCTATTGTCATGGACATTTATTTCGTTATCATTTGCACTAAAATGGGTACTACAATTACAAATTACTGCTGTTTTTGAAGGTTCAAAATCTTTTCTTTTTAAGGTTATTATCCATTTTTTCCGTAACTGTGGATAACAAGGGAATCTACAAATTTAAAATAACGGGTGTTCAGTAACATTCGAAGTCAAAGTAGTCCTTGAAAATATGAAGTCATATCTGAGATAGATTGATTTTTGACAGACAACAGTTGACATTTAATAATTATTACAAATCAGATACTTAAGTAAAGATATACGATGTTTTGTTCAGAGCCCACTTGACTTCGAATGTTTCTGAACACCCGTTATATGCTAATATGATAGAAAAATGTAAAAATAAGTATACTTACCTATGGTATTTTATGTTACTATTTTTAACAAAACGGTTTGTGCAACCGGAAGCGGAACACGAAATGACCATCTTTTACACAAACTATAACGCAAAATAAAACTACTACTGTTTATACAAAGAATTCAAATATATTTTACCTCAAAGTAGCCCTTGGAAATTATGATTATGTCTTAGCTTGTTACTAATTTTAATAGGAATTTTGTTGGTTATGAGATGAGATATTTGATTGAAATGACAAATGTCAAAATAATAAAACGAACATTTTTAAGTGAATGAAATATGTTTATTTCCAACAAACAAGCAAAATTTTATAAAAATTGTTCAAAGTGTCCACCACCTTGTTCGAAACATTTCTCACTTCTTCTTCTAATGGAGGAAAAAGTGTTTTGTAGTATCGCATTGTCAATTCCATTAATTCTTTCAGCAATTCTGATTTGAAGGCCTGCAAGATCAAGTATCTGTACTTGATAAATTGAGTTCTTTAAGAATGGCCATAAAAAGAAATCACATGGGGTAATGTCACAAGATCTTGGTGGAAATTC
The DNA here is from genome assembly GCA_935421215.2 of Melolontha melolontha. Classification (NCBI taxonomy): domain Eukaryota; kingdom Metazoa; phylum Arthropoda; class Insecta; order Coleoptera; family Scarabaeidae; genus Melolontha; species Melolontha melolontha. Next base: position 89,688,129 of record OW285237.1, on the reverse strand, counting down.
ATGTTCAGTGTTTAAACTTATCAACCGATTTTGAAAAAATTGCTGCAGAATATTAATTGTTTCACCTGCTGTGTGTGCTCTAGCTCCGTCTTGTTGAAAGTAACCCTGTGTTATTTCTTCGTCGTCAAGCTGTTCGATAAATGGCATAATAATTTCTTGTCGATACCTTTCTCCTGTTAAGGTTCCGTTAAAAAAAATAGGGCCAATAATTCTCCTTCGACTAATCGCACACCATACACCAATTTTCTGCGGATGAAGTGCGGTTTCAACAAAAAAATTATGTGGTTTCTCATTAGTCCACATCCTCATATTTTGTGAGTTCACATATCCATTCAGATAAAACCATGACTCATCAGAAAAAAAGGTTTTGTCAAGAAGGTCATTATCAAAATTATTTAAGAACCACTGACTAAACGTTATTCTTCTGGGATAGTCGATTTCCTTGATTTCTTGATAACAGGTCATGTGATATGGAAATAAATGTAAGTCCTTTTTCAAAATTGTATGACATGTGCCAATTGACACACCCACTTGTTGTGATAATGCTCGTACGGAAGTTCTTGGTGCATTATTTATAATTTCTCTTACATTATTAACTAGCTCTTCTGTACGCTTTTTCGCCCGACCTGCGCCTTCTTTCTGTTTAACACTCCCTGTTTCTCTGAAAACCATAACGGAATGTGTCACTGTGTGCCGAAAACTGTCATAATCAAAGATGACGTTAGGGAACTCATTTCTAAATTCTTCTAAACAATCTTGAAGAGAATACTGCCATTGTCCGTCAATCTTACGTCCGTTTCGAAAATAAGATTCTAGCATGAATGATTTGTGTTGTATAGTAAAAACCATGTTAAATCAATTTTAAATTATAAAGCAATTTTTGTCAACTATGCATCTGTCTAATTGGCAACTAATGCAAATTTAAATTATTAATAATCATACGTTTTTAAAGGAATGGCCTACTAGAGGCAAAGCTTATTTGAACGCTTTTTATTAATGATAGATACAAACTGTTTTACTTAATGCAATTTCACCACGTGCTTAAAATAAAACTGATTTAACTATTCAAAATTATTCACTATCAGAATACGACCTCGGAATGTTTTGCCAGTACTAGCTCTATCTCGCTTACAATTTTCTCTGTCTAATGTTGGAGTCAATTCGTAATACGCATAGGCAATCCATATAGGTATACTACATCCATGGTTTTAACAGAGCAACGAATTGTCGTGAAATTTCCTATGAAACTTGGAAAAACCGCTACTGAGTCTTATCTTTTACTAAAAGAAGTATATGACAATGTGTTTATCACGTGCGCGGGTATTTGAGTGATTTAAGCTTTTCCAAGATGGCCGAGAAGACGTTAAAGATGTCGCACGTCCGCGAGGCCCTTCCACGTCAATAACGGATGCTAATATTGAAAGAAAATCCTCACAATCGAACAAAAAGAAACTCGTAAAAATATTTGTACTCACACTTTGAAAATAACCTAAACTTGTTAGAAAGAGTGATAATATGTGATCAAGAAACTAAACGTCAAGAAATGCTCAACTTCACCGAGACCCAAAAAAGCGTAAATGAGCAAATCAAAATTAAAAGCTGATGATTATTTTTTGGATATCTATGAATTGAGTTTTTGAAGGTCAAACTGTTAATCAGTATTACTACCTTGAGGTTCTTACTCAACATCGTGAGAAAATCAGAAAAAAAGGCCCGAATTGTGAAAAAATTGTCATGGAAAACATTCTCAAATTTAGTTAAATTAAAGCGCTTGAATACTGGTTCACCATAGAGCATTTAATTAATGGGAACTGGTTATCCAACATAATGAAAACTTGTAAAATTTTTGCTGATTTCTTTTAATCAGTATATGTACGTGAATCCTAATTATAAACGATTGGTTAACTTAATTATGACAAATGAATTTAACCACATTTAAAACGTATTTTTTCGTGCATAATTGCATTCGGTTTGATGCAGTTTTTAAAATATTAGTATATTTTAGAGGATGTTTAAATCAAAGCTCTGGCAGGGTGCCTGAATATTTATTAAGAATAATTCTCATTGCTCTTTTTACTAACATTTAAATTATCTTTGAACATTGAACTTTTTCCCGACCAATACGAGCTGGCTTATGTTTTTCCATTATATAAATTTACATTCCGACAAGTCGGAAACTCAAAATGATCCCTCAGTATAATTATGATACGATATATCCAAGGCTCTAACATATAAATTCCGAAGAAATGTGTAATACTTTTCACAGCATTATTAATGTTTAAGTTAGACTTAATTTTCTTTTAAGCGGTTTTTTTTGTGGAAAGGAAGGTTTTTAGGATATTCAGCAGTACTTATATTGCTAACAAATTCAATGAGCGCGTATAGAAAAAAAAAAAAAAGGAAAATTAAGTCTAACGTAAACAATTAACACTCACTAACACCTTTTTGTGATGGAGCTCAAACAAATATAGTGCTTTATACAAAATTTATGAACTCTGCAGTCGAGGAAGGTTTTCAGATGCATACATTAGACTTTGGCTAAACCTTTTGATCGTATTAATCATTCTCCTCCGTTTGAATGATTGCAACTGTATGGTATTCGATGAACTTTGCTCTTATGAATTGCAAATTATTTGCACACCAATAATATAAATTGACAACACTCAATTCAGAGCTATAGCAGCGACTTCCTGTCGCTCTTAAATATTTCCTTTTGTACATTAACGATTTATATTACAATTTGAGTTTTGTGAATATCAGGTCTAGGTTGATGACTTTAAAAATTTATTCCTAAGATTTCGTCAATATAGGATTCTAAGCTGTTGCAGAAAATGTATTTAAATCTCGCCAAGTGTAGAATCATTTTCTTTGTCAAGAAGGCCTTAGCGGCCGCTCAATTGTTCCTTGATAGTTTTATATTGGAGTGAGTGGATGTGGCAAGGACAATTATGGGGTGTTATTAAAATAAAAATCGAAGGAATAACGATGAAACAGTTATCGAAATAATTCGTGGTGTGATTAATGCAAAACGCAGATTTATTACGAACAGAAAGTGGATTTTGTTATCGAATGACTTATTCTTTTGTTTATGTATTCATAATAAGTAAAAGATCAATATATATACTTTTAACTTGTTTTGTATATTTTAAGGTATCGTCAAATTTTAAATAAATATCAAGTGTCTATAATATTGAATGGTAGTGTATATTACTAATCTTTTTGTGCATCCGATACATGTAATTATATAGTTAAGAAAATATAATTTGATTATATAAAATCATAGGTCTTCGTAATTGTTAATTGTCATACACGTGCTTCGCAAAGATTTTATTCGTACTGTTCAAGAAAGTACTAACAAATTAATGTCTGTTTCAAGTAAAGCCAAATACAGTTTTTCCATACACAGCTTTAAACTCTTGATTAAATAAAAAGTTGCAACGTATTCTGTTGGAAATACTTTGTTATGCTCGAAAACAGGCTGCGATTGAAATGTTAACTCGATACAATGACATGCACACAAGTAAAGCGACTATAGCGCGTACCGATGAACACACACGTAAAAGCGGCGCACGCCTAGTGTATAGCTTGCAAGGATAGCAGAGAGAGGGGGCGCCAGGATTCACACAAGTAATAGCGTTCACCGATATACAGTGTTGTTCCGTGTACCGATTTTTCGGTAGATCTACCGATTTTTCTACACTTCTACCGATCTACCGATGAAGCCATCATATCTACGGATTTTTAAACGAATGAGAAAAAAAAATAAAATTGTGCTAAAACTGTTTATATTCATGTATTCATTCAAATAATACGTGTTAATGTAAATATTTATAGGGGTATTTTTTTTAATGTATAATATTAATAAAGAATAAAAATACAATATAATAAATTACTACTATAATGGCATTCATCTTTAATCTATGACTATAATAAATAGAAAATTAAAACAGGCAAGCAATTTTATGAGCAGGGACAGTAATAAAAGCTACTATGGATTGTAGTCGATATAATGCTTGAATTCAAAGGCAACAATTATGTATGTCGGTAGGTATTTATTTGCACGCTTCTCAAGCGCTCTTTATTCTAAATAAAGGGACTATTCTGGTTAAAAATTATCTTAAAGAAACATTGTTTTTCAAATAAAAATACTTATTCCCCGGAAAATAATTATTTCAAAATACTACAACAATGAAATAATCCTTGTCATTCGAACAAATGAATGAATGAAATAAATACAACATATCATTCAATAATGAATAAAAGCGATATCTATTTGGTTATTTGCTTATTTCTAGGGTTTGAAGGGTTTGTTTCTGTTTTTGCATTTAAAATTTGAAATCAGTATCCTATATCGGTTCTAGAAGAACACATACATAGGTGTCACTTGATTTTTTTTTTAATTAATATACCTAGTGTTAAGATATGGGTAGTGACAGTGACTGTGAACAAGCTGGCCCAAGTACTATAGCAAAAAAAATAAAATATTCCCAAAATTATAAGGAAGATTGGGAAAAGCTGGAAGACTTTGAGAGATGGCTTTCTAGAAGTAAAAAGGGAAAAAATTTTGCAAGATGTAAGATCTGCAGTAAAGACATTAATAAATATTTCTAGCGGAAAAGATTCTCTAATGAAACACAGTCTTTCGATAATTCATAAACATACAGCAAGGATGATATGCAAACAGCCGCGTTTAACGGAATTTTCAGCAGGTATGGCAGAATCGGCCCAAATAAAGAATAATATTGCCGACTGTATGATTATTTAAATTATTTCATGTTTACAATAATTTTAATTATCCTGGTTTCAGCCGAGATCCGCTTGTCTGCATTTATTGCAGAACATAATTTGCCATTTTTGGTAATGGATCATTTGCCAAAATTAATAGCTAACATTTGTCCCGATTCAACGATTGCTCAAGGCATATCGTGCGCCAGAAAGAAAACCACAGCTATTGTTCGAAATGTCATAGGTGCTGAATGTTTCGAAAATATATGTGAGGATATTAAATATAATAAATTTTCCCTTATTATAGGCGAGTCTACAGATCGCTCAACGATAAAACATCTTTGTCTCGTCGTCAGGTATGCAAAAGACAATTTAATCAGACTGTTTTTTTGCTCTTGTGAAATTAGATAGTGCGAATGCGGAAACTTTATATATCATGTTATAAATACATTTGTCTCAAATTCTATTCCTTATAAAGATAATATGATTGGCTTTGCTTCTGATGGAGCAAATGTAATGATGGGAAGACATCATTCCGTTACAACATTACTAAAAAAAGATATACCGAATTTATTTGTCATGAAGTGCATCTGCCACTCATTTCACTTAGTTGCTTCATACGCATGCGAAAAATTGCCAAATTTCCTTGAAAACTTAACAAGAAATATTTTTAATTACTTCAACTCTAGTCCAAAAAGAATCAGCGAATTCCAAAAGTATCAATTATTTTGCAATGTTAAAATCCACAAAATTTTACACCCGTCCCAAACCAGATGGTTATCGGTTGATTCAGCTATTAAACGAATTCTAGAACAATACAATCCGCTCAGATTATATTTTAAAACTGCTGTTGCAGATAGCGATGTCTCAACAGCTGAAAACATACTCGATCATTTAAATAATCCGCTAACCAAAGTCTTTCTATTATTTCTAGATTATGTTTTGCCACTCTTTAATAGTCTAAATCGTGAAATGCAATCAGAATCGCCAAAACTTTACACTTTATATAATAGTGTATCCAATATTTTTCGAACAATTTGTGACTGTTTCCTAAAACGTAACTATTTATTATCTACAGCATTAGAAAACATTGAATTTAAAAATCCACATAATTATCAAGCATTAGAAGATCTGTATTTAGGAGCAAATGTTAGAATTTATTAGAAGAAGGTAAATTGAGTTCAGAACAAATAAAATATTTGCGACTACATTGTTTGGATTTTTACGTTGAAAGTTGTTCACAAAACACAACTAGATTTCCACTAAAAAAGAACCACTTAAAAAATTTAATTTCATTGACCCCGAGATAGTAAAAAGTGGAACTATAAGTTCAATAGCAGATATAGCTTTACTTTTTCCGAATTTAATACCACAAAAACTTGAAAATTTAGATAGCGAATGGAGGCAATTACGAAATTACACAGAACGCCAAAATTTCAGCACAGATACGTTGGAATTCTGGGCTAGTGTCAGGGTAATAAAACGTGGTGATGAATCGAATGTCTTTCCATTATTATGTAATTTTATTCAAAATTTGTTGTGTTTACCACATTCTTCCGCAAATGTGGAACGAATTTTTTCCTCCATCAATTTAATGAAAACTAAACAACGTACTAAATTAAGCACGGAAACAGTCACAGGACTTCTTCATAGTAAGACATATACATATAAATAAAAATAGCTGTTTCGGTTTTTAAATAGACAAAAAATTGATATTGAAAATAAATGAAGAAACATTAAAAATATACCTGATGACGAGTAGAGTTTATTAACTATTATTATTATTAACGTCATTAGTTTTATAAAACATCATGTATATAATAATATAAGTTATTGTTAGTGTACTTCAGATATATTTACATTTTTATTATATTTACTAGTTAATGATACTATTAATAACTATTATTATATGTATTTTAGAAATTAATAGTTATTTATGTACCTAGGTTCGTAAGTACAGTTTTATGGTCGAGAATACGATTGCAAACCGAGACCCGTAGGGTCGAGGTTTGCATGTATTCGAGACCATGAAAGTGTACTGTACGAACCGTGGTGCATATGAGATTTTTCGTCATACCTACGTTTTTTTTAAATAGACGAATTTGAATGATTTTCCACTTTACTTTTACTATATGTATACACATTACTCACATTAGTAACATCAAGTCAGGAATATTTGTCGTATCCAGGCGCGGCTCGTGACGACGAACTTTGGTTTGCAGTACAAAGATACGAGTGCCTCGTGTGTTTTCGGTGTTTACTAAGCAAACGTTACAGTTAGTACACGAGAATACACGAAGCACTCGGATCATTGTACTGCAAACCAAAATACGTCATCACGAACCGCGCCTGGTCGTATCTATGGTAACCATGTTCGTGTCGATATAAATTTATATTTTTGATAAATAAAAGCACATATATGCAATAGATTTTCTAAAGTTTTTCTTTCTATATAAAATTTATAAACATGAATCAAATAGAGATGGATGCTGTTATAGTTTGTACTGAGATTTTGCCGGAGAAATCTAAAAACAGATACAATGAAACCTATAAAATGTTCAACGATTGGTGTCACCAGAGGTATGTGGAGAGTATTTCAGAAAGTGTAATGCTGGCATATTTTCGTGATAGATCTATGAAGTTAAAATCACCAAACAGTTTATGGTGTGAATACTCCATGTTAAAAACTACCATATTTATTAACGAAAATGAAGATATTTGAAAATATCCTAAATTGAAAGGATTTTTGAAGCGGAAAAATGATGGTTTTAAGACTAAAAAGTCTAGTATCTTTACAAGAGAGGAAATGAATAAATTTCTTATTGAAGCTTCCGACGATACATATTTGTTGATGAAGGTAAGTTTACAGAATGATTCTTTTTAATTCGTGTTCATTCTATACTAACTTTTTGCAGGTTGTTATGATTATGGGAATTGCTTGTAGGAAAGATGAACTAGTTAAAGTGAAAATTCAAGATGTGGAAAATAAAAATGATGTAATAATAATTAAAAAACCGGATACTAAAAATGGATTAAAACGTTCTTTTACAATTATTGCGAAGGAAGAATATCCAATTAATTTTATGCTAATTATTAAAAAATACATTGGTCTGAGATTAGAAAATATTACCAATGATAGATTTTTCTTAAAGTACAGTTTTGGTAAATGTCGAAATCAGCCTGTAGGAAAAAACACTCTCGCAAAAATCCTTAGCCAAATAGCAAAATACTTGTCGTTGGAGAACCCCACTACCTACACCGGACATTCCTTTCGAAGGACCTCGGCAACATTATTAGCCGATTCAGGAATTGATGTTCTTGGTCTGAAAAGACACGGCGGATGGAAATCTTCTACCGTGGCAGAAAGCTATGTTTCCGATTCAATGATAAATAAAGTACAGATAGCTGACCGAATTTTATATAAACAAAATATTACAGAGGCTGTTTGCTCAACTGTGATACAGAAAAATGAGAAGAAAGTTGATGATTCCATTAGGAATCCAACCATTAATAATGTTGACATTATTGAAAATATAAACTTGCCTAGTAAGAAAGAAGACTCTATTGTTCAGATAGCTAATTGTTCTAATTGTTCGTTTACATTTAATATTACAAAATCATAAGTTTTTGTACAAGATTCTATCTATTTTTCCTAGTTATGTTAATTAATCATGTTTGAAATAAATTTGTCATAAATTATCTAATATTGCTATTATTTCCCTAGGGTCGTAATAAATATTACAGCCCGCTACCACAGCAACTGTCAATACGGTATGTAAAGTGTCACTTACGTTTCAAAAAAAGGTGTCATAATTGTTTACTTACGCAGTAGGTGTGACGAAAAATTGTTTTCATATAATTGTTTGATTTTAAACTAAGGATAAAAAATCTACCGAATTCTACCGAATTTTCACGAACCATTCTACCGATTATCTCAACAGGTCACGGAACAACACTGCCGATATACACGCACACAAAGAATTCGCGCTTCAGAGAGAGAGGAGAGCGTCAGCGGTATGGCGAAAAGAGGGTAGCGCTGACTGAGCTGTCGTCGCGTGATGGCATTCAAGAGCCGAGTTTACTAACGTGGCGCGCCTTTAGATGTTTCACATCAAGAACTTGTACTAATTTTTATGATACTTCGTTCATCATTAGTTAATTTAACGTTCTGGTTAGATCAGTCATCGAATATTGTTATACAATTTAGTCTCCATGTATTGCCACGCATATTAATAGGAAAGGATATGTACAATGGAAATGATCAATTTTGTCTTATTCAAACTATCTATTGATAAAAAACGATTATACTTATCAAAATCGTCTGTAGTTGGGTATCATAGTCTGCAGATATAACAAGGGTATTGATTAGAAAATTTGATCTTGGTTTACTTAGCAATGTTATAGATTGCTTTCACTTGGTCTTTTACTGCTTTTCACTCTAGCATTTTCCACTCACACCGAATATGATAGACAGGGCTCCAGGGAAATAATTGTCGAATTAAATATAATGAATATATATATATATATATATATTGTATAATCCGATATTCTCAGTTGAAACTTCGATTACACGTTCTGTATAATGTACTATTTAAATATACTTCTGTTATGAACTAATAATAATAAATAAATCTAATTTTCTGCAATCCAATATTTCTGAAATATATTACGATTACGGGAAGCAACCGCAGTTGATGACAAATGGTTTTGTCATAAATACATGTTGCTCAGGTGCGATATATGTATTATATGTACTATACATATCTGTACATGTGAGAATTTGTCGTTACAACTTGTAGATCTCATTCTACTCTAGAAATGTTAAAATGTATAACTATCTATGTAAGCAAGTTTTAAGTGAGGAGCATAATTTACACTTTATCAATAGAACAAAAGTCTTATTTGCATATGAAAGAACAAAAATTTCGTAAATTGAATTAATACACTTTCTTTTATTATCAATCTATGACAACTGAATTGCTCTATCTTGTGAACATATTAGTATCTATTTCATGTATTGAGTCATGTGTATTTTAAATTTTATCGAGATCGTCGATGTCGGAGGAATTTAAAGAATGTGGCTGTCGAAGAGGAGCGACCACCGCTTGTTTTACTCGTAAATAATGGATTATTGACTGTGTAAACGGAGATCTGTTATTTTTTGTATTGATTTTTGTTATTTTTCTCCAGTTGTGTAGTGACGGCCCGTAGCTTGCAACAAAGACCCACTCATAGCTCGATTATTTGTGCGGGAGAGATTTCTTCCCTATTCGTGTTTGTTTATCACGTTAAGGCGTTTTGGCTTTCTTGATGGATATACATAGGGTTGAAAATAGAAAAATAAGCATTTCCAAAGATGTTACTTGATCTTTCCTTACATTTATTTTCGTTTGTTTGTTCTTGTTTTGTGTTTAATTAGAAACTCAGGCAAGTTTTGATTTCAAAAAGACAATTCATTCTTTTTTCCCATCTACACCAATTATACTTATATTATAACTAGAAAGATAAAAAGCAATCAATATACAAGGTGCTATTCAAAAGCTTTCTAATTTCAAATTTAGTTATGTGAAAATAATAGTTTTAGCGTCAAATTGAAATATGTTTTAATGTATATAATCCAGTGCAATTATGGCTTTCTTACATTAAATTTTCTAATAAATTAACTAATTTTTTTTTAAATAACGCAAGTTATAATTGATGTAAAACACTTTCTTTCTTCGATGATCTGCATACCCTCAAGAGGTGTTGGATATTTCTTTATCTCTTCCCTCTATTCCTCTATCTCATCTTAATTGTTCTATCTTTTCACCAATGATTTCTTAGGTCTTTTTCTTCTTCTGTTCATCATCCCTGTCTCTATCCCTCTCATAGACAGCCTGTTTTCTTTCATTCTGAATACATGTCCACCCCATTTTAGGCTATAGTTTTTCCACTTTTTTTGTGATTGTTGGCCGAATTTTTTCATTTCGTTCTCCATCCCATTTGGTTTTGCTTCTGATTTTCTTGAACAATTTTAATTTTGTCTTCATACTAATTCAATTCTGCTCAGTATTCTTGCATTTAAGGCATCATATATTTTGGTGTTCTTGTTTATCCTGTGTAAAATATCTTGGTCTATTTTCCCATCCTCTGATATAAATGCTTTTAAGATATTTCATTACCGAGACTTCCTGGTTGTCTTCAGTTTATTAATACGAGGGCGATTCGTAAAGTAGGTTTAGTTTCCGCTTAATGAGTACAGGAGTGGAAATATAGGCGCGATCGCAGCGCTGGGGTGTAGCTTGTTCCAGTGTGAGTCTGGCAGTGCTATTGAGAGAATCGTTCGGACATTCTTTCGTGCTATTTTAGTCGTTTAAAATGGCTACTGCAGATGAAAATCCCGCCGACTGTGAATTGTGTGCTGTTAATCGATTTCTCCGTACAGAGAACATGCAGGCTGCTGAGATTCATCGTGAACGTTGTTCTGTTTATGGTGAAAATGTCATGAATGACAGTATGGTTAGAATATGGTGCCATATCTTTCGAGAAGGACGAACTAATGTCTATGATGAAGAACGGAGTGGAAGACGAACTGTTGTGACGACAGAAGTTATGAGTAATGTCGAAGAAAAGATTCGTGAAAATCGGCGATTCACAATCACAGAACTCAGTGCCTTTTCCTCTCAAATTACATGTATAGTTTTGTACGAGATTGTCACTGAATATTTAGGTTACCACAAATTTTGTTCATGATGCGTACCAAAACTTCTTGCTGAAGACCATAAAACAAAGAGAATAGTTACGTTGCGATATTGAAGGTGAAGATTTCCTTAGTCCTATCCTAGAGAATATTCTAAAAATTCTGATTTTCGTTTGAATGTAAATCTCAAGCTAAATACTTAGGCCCCAAGTGTTATAGTTTGCTGAGAATCACAAAATGTAAAAGAATACAGGACGTTTAATTTAAAAAAGTACAACTTTAGTATGTTACATTTTTTGAACACTCCGTATACTTAAAAAATACATCAAATGATGGCGCTTCATCTTTAATTTTTGTGTCTAAAATTTTATTACAATATCTTTTTGAATTTAACAGATATTTACATTTGCCCATCACTGTATATAGACAAAATATTCAGATTACTTGGAAGATGATAAATTGCCTTTTTTTGTTGGGAATGTCAGGAAGATTTAAAGTGAGCGTTTGAATTTTAACAAATTATTTTAGCTTTCAATGCTTGAACCAATTGAACCACTTCGTTCGAATTGTGTTCGATTGTCATATTATAGACCGAGTAAAACGATCACATACTTAATTTATTAGTTACGTTAGTTAGTTTGGAGGGTTCCGTTTCCGTGGTAGAGATAAGTTATTTACAAACGAGCCTCGACGCTGGCTTCAGATCTTGATCAAAAATGAACTTTTTTTAGTCTTAATGAAAGAAGTTAAACCTTGAGAGGACTTCAATATTAAACATATTACAATACCACGACATCTTCGGACTAAGAGCCAAGTTAGAAAATTGGATAAATAGAGTAACATGTTAATGGTTAAACATGAGGCTCCGAGATATGTACGTCATTTATAGAAAATTGCAATAACAGTTTGATGAAGTACACACGATATAATTGATTTTTCCTTCTTACCTAGTAGTAGAGAATAGACACACATTCAACAAACACACAAAAATTTGAGAATAATCATTCAGGTCTGGTATATAGGCAGGAACCTATTCTATTACACAATAATGCAAGACCTCACACATCGCATACAATAGTTTCGAAGCTTAAACGATTTAGTCTATGGAATTCTAGAGCACCTACCATATTCACTACATTTATCTGGAACATACTATCATTTATTATATATATATATATGTATATATATATATATATATATATATATATATACCACCTCATTCTGAGCAAACGCAATGATCCGAATGTATGAATATTTCTCCCGCTCCGAATACAAATCCCCTGAACGCGTATAGCCAATCACAAAACAGTCTGTCGCGTTTACAGCATTCAGGGGATTTGTATTCGGAGCGGGAGAAATATTCATACATTCGGATCGTTGCGTTTGCTCAGAATGAGGCGGTATATATAGTAAATTCAATTTGTTGGCGATTTAAGGTCTGGTTTTACTTCAAAATGTATATATTTAAAACAATCCTACATGTTTCGGCAAATGATGCCTTTTTCAAGGAATATAAAATATAAATTAATTATAATTATCTTTATACATATATATATATATATATATATATATATATATATATATATATATATATATATATATATATATTCACATGTTATAGATAATAAATAAGCGTATTATAAAATTTTTAAACCTAAAGACGGTGAAATCGAAAGAAAATTCTTCGCGATGAAAGAAAAATTGGCCAAGGGTTATCTTAAGATAGGACATTTCAGGATTTTAGTTAGCAAAGTCTTTACTTAATAGTAAAACTAAAATACTACTAAAAAAAGGATACACCTAAGATAACGAAATTAGATTTTATTAAAAAAAAAAAACATCGTAATATAATAATTCCATCTTCATTTAAATAGAATAATATCTATATCTACAACTGAAAGAAGAACAAACAGTTAAAAGTCAAGAAAGGAAGCAAAATACACACTAACCAGCCAATAAGAATAACATCTGAACAGAATTTATAGACATCGGGATTCTATAAACCGACTGAAGGAAGATATTCACCTAAAAGCAAATAAAATAAAACAATAGGCTTAAATTACTTAATAGGGGCTCAATTTACAAAAACAAGTAGAATAACAAAACATAAATTGGATTTAGTTGAAATTTTGGAAAATACATATAACTAGAAATTTTGAAATTTGTAAAATAAAGTAGAACATAATGAGATAACATTTACTGAGAGGGCATAAATCTTTAATAACAATAATATAACATCAAATACAGCATCAATTCAAAAATAAACTTCGTAAAATTAGAAAAATTTTGACAGATAAATGAAAATATTTAATAAAGACTGATTGTTTTGACGCCGATAAAATAATACGTACTTCGTATAAATAAGGTTAAATAAATAATACGTACCTGGTATTAGTAAAATAAAAATATACACGTATTTCGTGCAAAGAAAATAAATAAAATATCAAGAGTCGACGAGGTTAGGGAAAGACAAATAGCCCTTTAACAAGTTAGGTACTGCCTAAGGATAATAAACACAGACATTAAATAAAAAAGAAAATTACCATAAGAAGAAAGCGCCATCTGTCATCAAGAAAAATAAGGTCAGATAAATGCTAATAATAAAAACACCTATTTTGTAAATATCAAATCATTAATATAAAAATTAGTTTTCAATTCATGAACCAAATTCAAAATAAAACATCATAGCACGAAGAGTCACTGAATTTCAAATACTTTATCTGTTCTTTGTTCTCGTTAATCGAGGATCCACGAACCAAATTTAAAATAACGATTAAAAAAAAACAAATTATTTAAAAGTAATAAATAATCCCCTGAGAAGAACGAGTCCATGTACCCACAACGAAGAACTAGTCGAGGAAGAAATTAAAGAACACCAAATTTCCACTTCCACTTTTAATTATCTTATCTGAATTCTAATGATATAATATATAATATATTTTGTATGTAATAACATTTATTGTATATTAGATATAAAAGATAAAATGAATTAAATAAAAAGGATTACGATTCGCATACATAATAATATATATTAATTATTATTATAAATATCTGCACACCTTATTTAAGGAAAATAATTTCTTGCTGGAGAAAAGGTTAAATGATTTAAGCGGCTCATTTAACCTTTTCTCTTCATTAGCATCAGAGATTTTATTTATTTCAATGAGAAGCGAAATCGAAAATTAGATATTAGTGTACAAATCACTTTCATGACAAAAAAACAAGGTCACTAATATCTAAATACTTCAACAAGTTGAGTGTTGCAGGACGTGCTTTGCTTAGCTCAGCGTAGATGCCAACAGGCATCTACACTAAGGCAGTCATTACTGATATTTCGTCGGCATATTTTTCCATGATAAGTAAATACAAAAGCTGTCTTTCGGCGTTATTAACGGATCATCAACAACCGAATTCCACAACAATATAAATATGACGCCGCGCAATGAATATTCTTTGACGACCGTCAACTGATTACCCCAAACGTGTTTACTTTTATTTTCCTGTTTCGCAACATGGAAGTCATGCATGGTATTATTTGCTTGATGTCGGGCAATTGTGATCAGTGTAGATTACAAGGGGGTCTAATCAAACGCTCCTAGTATTGCGAAGGGCTGTCAGAATCGATTTTTTATAATTCAACGACTTTTATAACATAGAAACCGTTCAAATTAATTTTTATTTTCCAAGAAATGTTTTATAAGATTTATTTTTTATTATTTTAATAATAAAAATATGATATACGAGAGACAGTCTCAAAATTTTGTCAGTTATTTAAAGTAAATGTCAGTTATGACTGATGTCTAAAGCAGATGTCTGTTTTAAAAGCAAAACAGACATCTGCTTTCAATAACTGACATTTGCTATCAATAATTGCATTTGCTTTCAAAACTGACATCTGCTTTCAAAACTGACTTCTGCTTTCAAACCTGACATCTACATTCAATAACATTCAATGCATTTCTAAATAGCTTGAACCAAGGTCTATCGTGGCTTAAGTGGTAAAGCAACGGTCCGGCAAATCGTAGACTTGGGTTCAAGTCCCAACGTAGACAATATTTTTTCAATTAAAAATTTCGTATGATTTGCTTTGTAATTTGTAGACAGTAGTAGTAATGTTTACATCCTCATTTACTTGGCAATTACATACTAATTTGATAATATTTGTAAATATTTCATATAAAAGCCGAAAAACTCTAAGAATTTATCAATTGATATATATATATATATATATATTGTTATATAAACTTAGCCTCACGTTGGGCTGGCAAATGTTATAATACTGCTTTCCTTGGCTTCCACGGATGGCGCCAAATGTTAAAATGCGCTGTGGGCTCTATTTTAAAGGGCCTCACGTTAAAGCGACAAATGATAAATAGCTGAGGAGGTGATAATAAAAGTAATGAAATAGTTCAAAAATAATAATTTTGAAATAAAAAGATGGGCACCTTTATATAACTCCTCAAACTGCTCTATCTCTGTTCTAAATTGCCAACTAGTCGGATTGCATGAAACTAAATTAAAAAGCTTAATTAAATGTGAAATCTCAGGCTCTTCGTTAGTAATTAGTAGTTGCTTCCATAAAAGTAAACTATTAATGTTGAAGTTGAAAGAAATAACTGCTACAAGTAAATATTGACAAATAAAAGATTGATATGATAAATAAAATATAATACAGTGGCGGTTTCTGCTATGGTTTGCAAGTTTGCGCAACCACCAAAACTAATAGATTTAATTTAATGAAAAAAAGCGTAATTCTACATTTTTTAAATTAAAAATTTGTACTACCTCACAGAATAAATGAACTATTATAAATTACTTATAATAGGTATATCTAATTGGATATGAATACGTTAAATAAATGAGAGAATAACACACTTGGTTTGCAGACTCATTGCAATCCACGAACGTATATATCCCTATACGGCTGACGAACTTTGTCGAACGTCTTTCGGGTATATCTCCATAAATGACAATAGTGTTGCAGCAGCAGTGCAACCAAAACATTAGACATATTTCTTGCTTACGGTGCAACGGTATAAAAGCGAATAAAAAAGTTGTATTTGTGTGTTTAAAAGTGTTTATGCTCTTTATTTTTAAATAATAATGAATTCAGTGCAGAGTTTAATAGTGGATCCGTTCTATAAAAGAACGTACGCCGAAAAAATTGAAATAAAGCGGTTGGGCAGACCTGTTCCGAATTTAAATCTGAAACAAACGATTTCCAGTAAGACGCGAACTTTTAATAGACTATTTAATAAGGATATTTATAATAAACATTTGTGGATTTGCGGTTGTAGTATAAAAAATGCATTATTCTGCTTTCCTTGCTTACTATTTGAAGGTGAAGAATTATGGACGAAAATGGGTTTAACTGATTTAAATCATTCAAGCGATCGAATTAAAAAACACAGTATATCACAAAGGCATATGAAAAATGTAGTCCAATTATCGCTTTTTGGGAATGTGGATATTGCTGCTCAGATGGATAGTGCATATCGAAGAAATATAGCATTGCACAACGAGAAAGTTAAGTACAATCGATATGTAGTGAACATTATAATTAATTGTGTAAGTATTTGTGGAGCTTTTGAACTTGCTTTCTCAAGAAAGATAAATTTGCGACTGCGAAAGATCGTCGCATGGATTTTTTGCTTCAATAAAATCAGGATCAGAATCAGTGAGTTTTAAAAGCCTTTTTTCTTCTTTATATGTACCTTAGCAAAATTACTTTTAATAAAACATACTTAGTGACCTACCTTGTTTACCTACTGTAAAAAGTATTAGTATTCACTAAATTTGCAACCCCCACATTTTTGATGCACGAGCCGCCGCTGATATAATATTTATTGAAATAAAAGGAAACTGTAATAATATAACATGTAAAGCAATGGGTGAAATTAAAGAAACTATGTATAAGAAAGACAACAAAGTGTTACTTAAGAGTAAGGTGGTTATGTGTGTATTAAATTAAGGAAATGTGGATAACGATATTAATAATCTTTTAACTACAATGGTGAGTACCTTTTGAATTAATATTGCTACTTAGACATAGTTATATTTTTAATATTAAAACTAGTATTGGACGTTGTTGGTTAGGGTAAACAAAATCGAGAAATTTTATTTGTTTATAAATTTAAAGAATTAAAAATTTTAATAATAAGTACGCTATATCGGTAACCTGTGATTATAGTAATCCTGATGTTTATTTTGTAGAACGTAGGCTTCAAATGGGATGATTCTCGGCGATCGAAAAAGTTAGAATGCTGTACAAATTGTTGGCGGCGTGGGTGGCTGTTTCCGATGACGCTTTCGAAGATTTTCTTCGGTCTTGGTCCCTGATGCCTAATTTCTCCCTGCGTTCTTATCTTGCTGTTGGATTACAGGTATCGATGTGGATTAACGATAATCAATTTCGTAGATGTTCTGTGATTATTTCTTGATAATATTTCTTTAGAATTACTTGTGATTATAGATGAAACTACGTCTATGATGCTTGGTTGTACGTAAAAACGTAAAAATTGGAATATCTAGTAGAATTTCACTTGTCGATTGTGTTTATTTAACGGCAGGATACTTTTAATTACTTTTTACTAAATTAGCGTTATGGATTAATAATATTTAAGGATTTCTAAGGTTCGGTCTAAAAAATGCGTCTATTACTTAATAATATTCAAAAGATGATGCCGATAGCACTTGTCTGTTTTACCAAACTTAGCTATCTAATGATGCCAAAAAGTCTCGATGTTTTACCTTATTAACATATTTAAATAGATGGAATTTGACTAATTTTACTATTCTAACGGATTTTAAAAATTATTTAATAAATTAACAAGTTAGGTTAAGGTGAAACTTAATGTTACAAATTGAGTACTGCGCACGATAAATATTTACATTTGCGAGATGTCAATTTGTAGGCGTGTCTTACTAGCGTCGATATAAATTAAAGATGCATATGAATTTGAATATGTGTTTTTCGCGCTAATATTTGAAATTTGAATTAGAAATAATTAATAAGAAATTAAAGAAAGAAATATAAATATAGAAATTTAAGAAAATAATGTTATCGTTATTAAAATTCGTATGCACTTCGACACTACTAATACTTAATAATATCACTTACATAACCTTTTATTACCCTTTTTTACTTTGTATATCTTATTTTTCTCATTTTAGATGCAGCTCAATGTGTATGCC
Source organism: Melolontha melolontha (assembly GCA_935421215.2). Lineage (NCBI taxonomy): Eukaryota > Metazoa > Arthropoda > Insecta > Coleoptera > Scarabaeidae > Melolontha > Melolontha melolontha. The sequence continues at coordinate 89,669,531 of OW285237.1, read as the reverse complement.
TTGCATCACTACATTATATATATATATATATATATATATATATATTAAATTTCGTCGAATGTTTTCGCGGTCGTTTGTTGAAGCGTTGTTCTTCTGGATATTTCGCCGCGTTTGGATGATTTTGTTCTGAGAAGGACAACTTCTTCCTGATGTTTCGGTGACTTCACTTTCACCTTTTACTTGAGGATCTTGTCGTTGTAACTTCAAGAGTGCGTCGATTTCCTATGCCGCTCGTATTATTTGGTTCTGTAGTAGTGGGGACGCATGTCTGCCTCTTGGTGATTGGTGCGTAGGCTGTTCTGTCGCTTGCGGCTATTTGTTGATCGGTTTGTGTTCGCTTCGTGTTGGTGTTATTGGTCTGTCGTAAGTTATTATCATTACATCGCTTATGCGTAATCTGTCTATTGAACAAGGCGGACTTCCATGTGTCAGGCAACCGTTGTCCGTCGTCATGTTTGTTCATACAATTTTGCCGTTTCTCAATTTCTATAGCCTCTCTTATTATTCTGTACGTTAAATTCGTACTGCGAGCTATTGTCCTTGTATCGTCGAAGTCGATAGTGTGTCCTGTATGTAGTACATGCTTAGCTAGGGATGCTGCTGTTTCTTTTTAGCTACAGCATTTGTGTGCCTTTCCCTTCGTGCGCTGGTTTTTCTGTTTGCATGCCCTATGTATGTTTGGTCGCATTCATAGCACGGTATTTCGAAGACACCTTGGTATTTCAGTTCTATTTTGTCCTTTGTACTAGGTAAAAGACAGGAAAATAAGAGATATTTTGCCTAGTACAAAGGAAAAAAGGACAAGCGGTTGCCTGACACATAGAAGTCCGCCTTGTTCAATAGACAGATTACGCATAAGCGACGTAATGATAATAACTTACGACAGACCAGTAACACCAACACGGACCGAACACAAACCGATCAACCAATAGTCGCAAGCGGCAGAACAACCGACGGACCAATCACAAGGAGCCAGACATGCGTCCCCACTACTACAGAACCAAATAATACGAGCCGCACAGGAAATCGACGCACTCTTGAAGTTACAACGAGAAGATCCTCAAGAAAAAGGTGAAACTGATATCACCGAAACGTCAGGAAGAAAGTTGTCCTTCTCAGGACAAAATCATCCAAACGCGGCGAAATATCCCGAAGAACAACGCTTCATTAGTTTAAGAATAGCACATAACAGTTTATTTGAATACACACTTTATAGGCATTAATTATTTTAAGTCTCACCTACCGTCGAGTCATCCTCATATTATAAATTTTCATACCACATATAATTCAAAATACACAGGAATCCTATCTTTGTATTATTATAATTATAATTACGCATCCGGTATATAAAATATTTTGTAGTATAAATTTTTCTTTTGGACGATTCATTTAAGGTTGACCATATTTCGATAAATTGAATTTGTTCTTAATAATAATAAAGCAATTGACATTAAATAAGAATTAGTCCATGTAGAAGTTGAACTTTGGCTAAAATATTGTAATATACTCGTACATATAATGTCCTGTCAAAATATTACATTCATGTTATTTTTATAGATAAACATGATTTATTTATTGCTAATGATCTATTACTAATGCATCCCTATTAATACATTATAGGATATTTATGTGATGAAAGAACTAGTTCTCTTGTTCTCTTTCGTAATCGACCTTATAACGCCTTATCTACAAACCAGCTGACGCTCCATTCATTCCCTTTTACTTCCGATTCACCATTATCACAATAAGAGGGAAATGCGGGCGAGAGCGGGAGTTGTGAACACCACTGTAGGACTAAAAACCACCCTATGTGCCCTATTCAGTTACCCCTCTGCCGTTGGGAGTATATAAATTGCGTTTCCGTTGCGTTTTTAGTAAATGGAATTGGTCTGTGACAAGTCCTCATACTACCGAGATACTAAGAATACGTACATGATGCATCCGTACAAAAAGGAATAATTCTGTGATTGATTCACATGTCACGATTTCTTGTACGTATGTTGTTTTCTTTATTTACGACATTGGATTGTGGTTTCGTCTGATGTTGCTGGGGCTCCTTCGATGTTTTGTTTTCCGATTTCGATGGTCGTGATGTTATTGGATTTTGATTTGTTTTTGAGAGACTTCTCGAAAAAAAGTGAGTTATGTAGACGGGATATGGTTTACAGCTTATCTTTGTGTTTCCGGTTCATTTGGTGATGGTGCCTTAGAAGGGAGAATGTTTACCCAGTTGATTTAAGAACTGTGTAAGTATGTGTGCTGGTACTAAAAGTGAATAAAAAATATACATTCGTATACGGATTGTTCGGGAAAAATAGATTTAATTTTGTATTTTTAGTTTCATTTAGATATAAGCAAACAGATGTAGGTATATTTATGTTAATGTATTCAATCCTAGTTTTAAATTAGAAAATGTATATAGAAAAGATTCTTGGAGTTCGGATATATTTAATGTGGTCAATTACCTTAGGCCTGGTCAGGTATTACATTTCTTTATTCATTGTCTTGTTTTCTACAGTCATAAAAACTATTTATGTTATTACAGGTACAACCCTCTGGTTAACCCATCCATTTAGTAGTTGTAAATATATTGTATAATAGAATAAGTTTTATTGACATATTTCCTGTTATAGATAAAGTATTATATTATTATAATAGGTTAAATAGCTTTGGTTCGATGCGATTCTGCGAACTATTATGTTATCTCTAACGCACTTCCTGTGTATTGTATATTTATTATTTTAGTTATATTATTTTCTATATTTATTTTATTTTCTATAATTAAGGGTTTCCGTCGTATATTGTTTATTTTAATAACATAACATTGATGACGTTGGAAACTACAGCATATGCTTTCCTTGGAAGGAATGTAAAAATGGTTGTATGGAAATTTCCGTATAATCAATTTCGTTGCTTTCTCCCTCTCTTGTAACTTAAGTTAACGGAACTCCAAGACTAAATTTGTAAATATATTATTGTTATTCAAAACTATTGCATTTTTTCAACTCATACTTCGGTCGATACATACCGAACTTCCTTCAAACCAGGAGGAAGAAACACGGATATTAAGAATTTTTCTGCTTTACATGTTTTTAGAAAGACAACTGCACAATATTAAATTTCTTAGTGTATGATATGTTTATATACAGGGCATTTCAATTGAAACGAGCCACCTCAAATAACTCTTTACCTGCTGTGATTTATATAAAATTATGAAACCTGTCAATTGTCATATCAAGAGAGACAACCTTTAATATCGAGCCTGACGATTTAAAAGCATTCCTGGGGGTGCAGCAGCCCCCACCATAAAAATTTAAATAGGGAAGATGGGTCTTGTGACCACTCATTACAAGGTGTTTTAATTCTTTTTACGGCAACATGTATCAAAAAGCCATTTTTTTATCAGTAGGCAAAAAGTGTATTATTTGCAACCTGTGCAATAAAACATAACTAGAATGAAATGGCTTGGATTTTATTTTATTAAATTTAGTATAATCTTGTTATTCGCATTCTTCAACAATTTTTTAGCGTAATTCTTGTGAGGAAGCTGAATGCTTGGCAAACACCATAGACTTAAGATGTCCTCAGAGAAAAAAATTAAGTGATGTAAGATCCGGCGATCTGGAATGCCATTCTGTAGGCCCCCTTCGACCAATCCGACGATCGCAAAAGTGATGATAGAAATTGTCGTACTCCGGTAGCGTAATGTGGAGGCGCTCCATCTTGCTGAAATATTACCTCATTCTCCAACAAACCCGGATCTTGCTCCAATTTTTCTGTAATTAAAGGATTGATTGTATCGACCAGCATGTTTAAATACATTTGACCGTTTAAAGTCCAGTCAATGAATAGGGGTCCTATGAGATGATCGTCAAAAATACCAGCCCATACATTAAGTTTCTGTGGCCATTGTCTATACAATGTTTCCCACGTCAAATGGGAGTTGGTGTCAGTCTAATATCTGCAGTTGTAACGATTTACTTCACCATTCAATGAAAAAGATGATTCGTCCGAAAAGCAGATATTAAACAATAACTTTCGATTATTGTTGATACGCTCGGTCATTAGGTACTTTACAAAATTCCAACCACCTGTCAAAATCACTGTCATTCAATTCGTGAACAAGTGTAATTTTCCAAGGATGAAATTTTGACTTCTTAAGTATTCTACAAACTGATGAACAGCTTACTCCTGATGCTTGAGATACCCGTCGTATCGAAGTCGCATTTCCAAGCACTGCGACCGGATCTAAGGCTTCGACGTTCATATCTTTATTATTGACAACCCCATGAAAATGTTTCTTTTTTTCCTGAAATCGGCCAAAATTGTCTACTTTCTCGGCGCAATTTCAGATCCCAAAATAAGCTACTCTAGTATTTAAGTCCGTTGGTAAGCAAACATCAGAAAACAGTCCAGGAACGTTTTTTTCGTCCTAAGCCGGGAAAGTCGGTAGCTTTCCCGTACCGGTGTTTTTTTATATACATTTCAGACAGTAAATAAATACACGCAGACAACATTTTCAGCAGCTTTTACAACTCCGGTGGTGTCCCGCACACCAGGACATCATCTTCACTGACCATTTAAAATTTTTTTAGCGATAAGTAGGTATTAAAGCGAAATAAGTAATGAATCTCTGGCCTTTTTCATAACAACAAACAAACAGCAATTATCAAGGAAACGATTTAATAGTCAATTAGATGGTAATGAAAAAATGTTATGCATTTATAAAAATTCTTTAATTTATAATAATGTTGATTGCGATTTCAGAAAAAAAGTATGTGTACCTCGTAGTAAAAGCACATTCCCGGACTTCAATGCTTGTTGGCCTCGGCTTAACGCCAACAATTTACATTGTCGTCCAGGAATGTATTGCTTTTACTACTAGATACACAATGTACTATTGTTATATACACAGCTCGTTTCCGTAAATTTTTGAATTAATTCCAGTACGTACTTGTGTTGCACATTTAGGCCTGTATGATTTTAGTTGAATAAGCGAGCCTATAGACCAGTATATGTCAATCAAATGTAATTGGACGTGTTCAAACCATTACCTTAATTCAAATATTCACAAAAATTGAAAATTAAACTTAAATTTTAATTTAGATATTTTTTCGGTAATTTACTAGACGTATAAATAAACGCGACAGCTACTTGATAACAAATCTTGTAATTAAGACATAACGGGCGATTTGAACGGGCGATATATACTTGAAATGTTGAATGTATCAAATCACGAAAATGTAGTAATCTTGATAATATTAGCGCCCTCTGTCGAATGTACCTCACGGTAACTCACGGTACCGCCAAACAGATTTTGTACGTAACAGCAATGTAAATAAAAAAATTCAAACAGCCATGAGATACCTATAATATATTTACTGTGCCAGACCTTTTCGTTTTATTAGATATTTAGAATCTCCTTAAAATGTTATATAGTTTATTTAAGACTATTTATTCTATATCAAAAGGTGATGTAAAGGCGTTTTTTGCACATTTTATTAAAAAAACTTAGAAAAAAGGGATATTTATCAATACGCTTTGCACGTATTACGCCGTTGTTATATAATGAAACGGATATGCAAAATACATATCCGTAACTGTAAACATGGACAAACACCTCGTATTTTTAGCATTTACTTCTGTTCAATACATATGTTTCAGCCATCTAGGCCTCATCGGTTGAACTAGTGAAGCAATGTATATACAAATTAATACAGATCTGTTAAACAACGGATCTGTATCTGTATCTAAATTTACGCTAAAATCGTCTCCAAGCCATAACCAGTTTCGTTCTATCAGGCGACACCAATTTAATCAGTGACATCTGACGGAAGAAAGCGACTAGGCCAGAAAAGGCGACCTTCCGCTCGAATAGCAAGGCTATTACAAAAAAGCGGAAAAATACGTATATTGGTGCTGTCCATTAACACGCGCCAGATGGCGGTAAATATACAAAAAAGGGATATTTATCAATACGTTTTGCACGTATGTATTTCATATACGTAAAACTACAATAAATGTGATTAAAATGTACTATTGTGTTTTATTTAAAAAAATTTAAAATATTTGCATACAAAGTTCTCAGGATCTCAGTGCGGGCCGCGTCATGCCCGCACTGAGATCCTCGCGTAAACTTTGTGGGCCTCTTATAACAAAAGCTTGCCGACACATGGTCTAAAGTAATATTTATTTGCTATCTGCATTACCTTCAATGTTTCCTGTTCGTTGACGTTTATGTTTACAAAAAGATATATAAGTTAGATGTTCCTAGTTCTCATTTTATTTTCGTATATAGTTGAAGGAAGGTATAAACTATTTTAAACTTCCATTTTTGTCTTTTATTGTAGGAATCATCCAATTAGTTTAATTTCTTTTCGCTCAGTGGTTAATTACTTGAGACTTAATTTAGTGTTTAGTGCAATAAATATTCTTTGATTAGTGAATATGATAATTGTTGAAGTGGAATTAACGTAGGTGTTAGATAGGCGATCTTTATAAAGCTGTAATGGAATTTTTTTAAATTCTTTGTAAGCACAAAAATTCATTAAGTTATGGTAATCCCATTCTATTAAACATGTACGTCATTTATAACACAATAGGCCTTTTAATATCATTGTCAATGATGTGGATGGGATAAATCTTCGTTGTATAGTGCGAATACAATATTATTATTTCAAGTGCGCTTGGTTGCGTTTCGTAGATACATATTATAAATAAATACAATTTTTATATTATAAATACAGGAAAGATAAGATCAAATGTAAATACCAGGTATGTCTATAAAATTCGGTGAATGGTCTCAAGCGGCCCTCACACGATCAATATATATTGACAATATCTGAGGATTAACAATATTATTGAAGATGTGAGTAGAAAGATTGACAGATTCCAAAATATTTGCAAGAATGACAATAAATATTGACCGTCTGAGGGAGAGATTGACAATCTTACTTCAGTTAGTATTTATATTGATAGAGCTAAAATAATAGCTACATACAAAACTAAATAGATTGTCAATAAATATTGATAGTGTGAGGCAATTACATTTTATCAATATTTATTGACCGTATTGACAATATATATTGATCGTGTGAAGGCCGCTTAATATATCGATATTCAACGGTTGAAACAAAGTCGCTCGTATGCGTAGCATGCGTGGACATGTCTGGACCTGTTCTCTGCCCGGATTGTGCGAGGTGCTAAAGCAGTACTATTGCATTCATTTCAACAAAGTGTTCCGAGCAGTGCGCGTTGAAAAGCCATTGAGCAACGACACAACATTAAGTTCTGCCTAAAATTGGGCAAAATGGCGACGGAAACCCATAAAATGTTTGTGTAAGTTTACGGGCAGGATGCTGTGTGTAGAAAATGTATGTACGACAGTTTGCACGCTTTCGCGTGGGCAAGGAATCGATGGAGGACGAACCGCGTTCGAGTCGGTCATCTACAAGCAGGACACTGGAAAACATTGAACGTGTGCGGGTGTTGCTAGCAAAAGATCGGCGATGGACTCTGCGCATTAATAGCAGAAGAAGTGGGTATTAGCATTTTTGGGTCCCATTATCACATGGGACGAGTCTTGGAGTTACCAGTACGATCCCGTAATAAAAAGACAATCAATGGAATTGAGGTCACCTTCTTCCCCGCAACAAGTAAAGAGCCGTGTGCAAGAAAATAAAGTGAAGACCATGCTGATCACATTTTTAGACAAAGAGGGAATCCGTCCCTGCTGGCCAAATAGTGAATACCGCATTCTACCTGGAGGTTTTCAAACATTTGTTGCAGCGCATCCGGCGGGTTAGGCCACATATGATCGATGCCGGAAATTGGATGTTACTGCACGATAATGCACAATCGCATACGAGCATCCCTGTACGCCTTGTCTCAGCGTATCGCAACTGCTTTGGAACATCCACACTACTCTCCAGATCTTACTCCTACTGACTTGTTTTGTTCCCTCGTATTAAGGGGCCCTTGAAGGTATCACGTTTTGCGGACGTCAAGGAGATTCAGGATCGTATGAGAGCTACTGTGAAAATGGATCCAAGAAAAGACTTTTCCGACAGACTTTTCAGAAGCCATACGAACGTTGTTAAAAGTGTGTTGTGTTTGGTGCCGACTACTTCGAAGGCCAATAAAGGTATTTCCAATGTGCATTCTGTTTTTATGATACCATTCACCATATTTTATAGACAAACCTCGTATATCGACCAGCTATATGGAGCGTTGCAGTCTATGGAACAGTGATAATTCTTACAAAGAACTTCATCCTTCTTTGTAAGAATTATCATAATTTGAAAGAAAATTATTATAATTATATTAAATTATAATAATACCAAAAGGAGACGACTTAGTAAAAGTAATAAAAGATGCGAGTATTAAATAGTACGGATACGTAAACACAAAAGCATAAAAATTAATTTTATAACGGAAACGAAACGAGTAAGAAAAATATTAAGATTACGGTAGAAGGATCAACTGACAAAAAATTTAAGGAAAATGGAAATAAAAAGATGAAGAATGGAAATGCTTGATAGAGAATTGGAGAAGGATAGTGGAAAGGGCAAAGGCGCACAACAATCTATAGACATTAAAGAAAAAGAAACGATAGAATAACGATCTACATAAAGATTGTGAAAAAGAACTCAAGAGTAGAATAGTTATATCAACACGGGCTTATAACCTTATATACTGAGTTTCCTTCAAATAACACGTATGAGACAACGTATGAAAAATGGAAAGATGCAATTATATAGAATATAGAATCCAATATATTTTCCCAAATTTTCTCTCATAAACGAGAAAAAAATGACAAACATATTTAAAAGAAATTTGTCACGCCACTGTGCGACTATATAACAGAGTATCGGAAACGATACCTTAAAGTTGACCGATAATAACAAAAGAATGGTTTAGTTCTTGTCGAGTACCGTCTCCGATTCAGTCAGTTATCGATCGTTACGTACCTTTGATATGATTTACATTTACGTATTCGATTAAAGATAGATTTTTATCAAATAGGACGTTAAATGCTCGAAGAGCACACACCTTACATGTTCTTTTATTACATCCTTAAAAATTTACAGGCCATTATAAATTTTTAACAGTTGACTTTTCTCAACACCTTAGCATACAAACCTGATTATTCAATGTTATCTTCTAGAGTTTCTATAAATATAAACATTGCAGCGTGTGTATTAAATAATGGCATTCAAAATCCATATTAATATTTTATTTTGTTACTTCTCGTAACAAAAAAAAAACACACGTAGTACACAAAAAATGAAGGAGACTTTGGTTAGTTCTAAAAGTTTTCGTCCACAAATGATTCACAGCAGATATATTCGTATGCAAATCGTGTTGAGGTTACTGAACTCCAAGTAAACAAAGCCGCTCAATTGAAGGGTTTTTATAATGTCGGCAGCCGCCTAAACAATGTTATCTGTTACTGTTTTTATAAATATAAACATTGTAACGTATGTCTAAATTCAAAGTAGGTATTTCTAATAGACATTCTGATACATAGGCGGCACATAATTTAAATTTCAAGGAGTTTTTAATTTTGGGGTTCACGTCATAATTGACCCACAAATTTTGGATTTATACATATATATTTATATATATATACACAGATAATTATTTCGTGACCTTTGTATGTTATGGTAGATTCAATTAGTTGGCGATTTAAGGTCTGGTTTGACTTCAAAATGTATATATTTAAAACAATCTTACATGTTTCGGCATGTGATGCCTTTTTCAAAGATTTTGAAGTAAAACCAGATCTTAAATCGCCAACTAATTGAATCTACTATATATATATATATATAACATTTGATAAATTATTGGAGTTTTTCGGCTTTTTATATGAAATATTTACAAATATTAAATTAGAATGTATGTAATTGCAGAGTAAGTGGAGATGTAAACATTGCTGTCTACAAATTACAAAGCAAATCATACGAAATTTTTTATTTGAAAATTATGGTCTACGTTGGGACTCGAACCCAAGTCTACAGCTATCCGGGCTGTCGCCTTTACCACTAGGCCACAATAGACCCAGGTTCAAGCCATATAGAAATGCATTATAAAGTAACAGTGTTAATGAATCAGATGTCAGTTATTGAATGTAGATGTCAAGCTGAAAGCAGAAGTCAGTTTTGAAAGTTCATGTCAGTTTTGATAGCAGATGTCAGTTAGTGAAAGCAAATGTCAGTTATTGAAAGCAGATGTCTGTTTTGAAAGCAGGTGTCAGTTATGAAAGCAAACGTCAGATTAGAAAGCAGATGCCTATTTTGAAATTAGATGTGAGTTACTGAAAGTAGATGTCAGTATTTTGAGAGCAGATGTCAGATTTGAATGTTTGAAAATGCCAATTATTACTCCATAGCTATATGAGTGTTTAGATAATTTCCTAGCCGTTCATTAAATATAACATTTGATAAATTATTGGAGTTTTTCGGCTTTTTATATGAAATATTTACAAATATTAAATTAGAATGTATGTAATTGCAGAGTAAGTGGAGATGTAAACATTGCTGTCTACAAATTACAAAGCAAATCATACGAAATTTTTTATTTGAAAATTATGGTCTACGTTGGGACTCGAACCCAAGTCTACAGGCGACAGCCCGGATAGCTGTAGACTTGGGTTCGAGTCCCAACGTAGACCATAATTTTCAAATAAAAAATTTCGTATGATTTGCTTTGTAATTTGTAGACAGCAATGTTTACATCTCCACTTACTCTGCAATTACATACATTCTAATTTAATATTTGTAAATATTTCATATAAAAAGCCGAAAAACTCCAATAATTTATCAAATGTTATATTTAATGAACGGCTAGGAAATTATCTAAACACTCATATAGCTATGGAGTAATAATTGGCATTTTCAAACATTCAAATCTGACATCTGCTCTCAAAATACTGACATCTACTTTCAGTAACTCACATCTAATTTCAAAATAGGCATCTGCTTTCTAATCTGACGTTTGCTTTCATAACTGACACCTGCTTTCAAAACAGACATCTGCTTTCAATAACTGACATTTGCTTTCACTAACTGACATCTGCTATCAAAACTGACATGAACTTTCAAAACTGACTTCTGCTTTCAGCTTGACATCTACATTCAATAACTGACATCTGATTCATTAACACTGTTACTTTATAATGCATTTCTATATGGCTTGAACCTGGGTCTATTGTGGCCTAGTGGTAAAGGCGACAGCCCGGATAGCTGTAGACTTGGGTTCGAGTCCCAACGTAGACCATAATTTTCAAATAAAAAATTTCGTATGATTTGCTTTGTAATTTGTAGACAGCAATGTTTACATCTCCACTTACTCTGCAATTACATACATTCTAATTTAATATTTGTAAATATTTCATATAAAAAGCCGAAAAACTCCAATAATTTATCAAATGTTATATTTAATGAACGGCTAGGAAATTATCTAAACACTTATATATATATATATATATATATATATATATATATATATATATTGATATGATTCCGATATCTCGCTTCCATGTTCGGTGCCAAATGATATGATACAGAGAAGCTGTTAAATAAGGTATTAAAAATAACTTTGAAATTAATAATTGGGCGCCTTTTAACATGAGATAATTCTTCAAACTACGCTATCTCTGTACTAAATTGCCAACTAGTCTCAGATTGCATGAAAACTATATAATAAGATTAATTAAATACGATATCTCAGGCTCCTCGTGAGTGATAAGTAGCTGCTTCTTTGTAAATTGTAAATTTACAATGTTAATGTCTAAAGAAATAACTCCTACAACTAAATCTAAACAAATAAAAGATTGATATAAATATAAAAATAGAATATTTATTGCATTAAAGAAGAAAACTGTAATAAAAATAACATATATAGGAAAGGGTTAAATTTATGAACTATATATAAGTGACAACAAGGTGTTAACAAGGAAAAAAGGTTATGTGTGTTACGAAGTTATAAAAATATGGATTACAATACAAATGATCTTTTAAATAAATAGGTGAGTACCTTTTAAATTAATATTGCTACGTTAAAATTGGTTTTTATTTAATATTAATATTAGTATAGGACGTTATAGGTTAAGGTAAACAAAATCGAGAATTTTATTTGTGTATAATTAAAAGAATTGAAAAATTGAATAATAAATACGCTATGTCTTTAGCCAGTGTTTATAGTAAACCTGTTGTTTGATTTGTAGATTGCACGCTTCAAAATGGATAAGTCTCGGCGTTCGAAAATAGTCCGATCGCTGATCAAATTGTTGGCGGTGTGAGTAGCCGTTCTTGATGACGCTTTCGAAGTTTTTCTTCGGACTTGGTTCCTAATGCCTAATATCTCCCTGCGTTCTTGTTTGGCTGCTGAATATAAGGTATTGACGTAGATTGACGATAATCAGTTCAGTAGATGGTCTGTGGTTCTTTCTTGATAATATATCTCCAGAATTCCTTGTGATTATGGATGATACTATGTCAATAACGCTTTGTTTTACGTTTACACGTAAAAGACTAAATATCTTGTAGAATTTCACTTGTCGATTGTATTAATATTAAGGCAGGATACTTTTAATAACTTTTTCACTGAATTAGCGTTTTGAATTATTAATATTTTAAGCTTTCTAAGATTCGGTCAAAAAAATGCGTCTATTACTTTTTATAATATTCAAAAGATGATGCCGATAGCGTCTGTTTTTTACAAAACTTAGCTATCTAATAATGCCAAAAAAGTCTCGATGTTTTACCTTATAAAAATATTTTAATAGATTAAATTTAACTAATTTTAATATTCTCACAGATTTAAAAAATTATCTAACAAATTATCAAGTAAGGTTAAGGTGAATCTTAATGCTATAAATTGTGTACTGCGCACGATAAATATTTACATTTCGTAAAGTTGTCAATTAGTGGGCGTGTCTTACTAGCGTCGATATAAAATAAAAATGCATATGAATTTAAATATTGGTGATTTCGCGCTAATATTTGAAATTTGAATAAAAAATAATAAAAATGAAATTGATGAAAGAAATAAAAATATAGAAATTTTAAGAATGTTATATTATCGTTATATAAATTCGTATACACTTCGACACTATTAAAACTTAATAACACCGCTTATATAACCTTTTATTACTTTTTTAATTTGAATATCTTATTTTTCCCATTTTAGATGCAGCTCAAAGGGTATGTCTTGCATCACAACAATATATATATATATATATATATATATATATATATATATATATATATATATATATATATATAGGATATTTAGTTAGTCAACGATTTACGGTCTGTTTTACTTCAATATGTACATATTTAAAATAATTCAACTCTTACATGTTTCGGAAATTACTGCCTTTTTCAAAGAATTTTAAATTATTGTAATTTAAAATTCTTTGTTTTGTAATGTTTTTTGCATGTTTTTTTAAATGTTGTTCTGTTTTACCTATACAAACGCAACTGCAATCATTACATGGTATGCTATAAACTACGTGTGATTTTTTTCAGTAGGAATGGCTACTTTTAATTTTGTTTTAGTGAAATTTAAATTACTGTAATTTTTATGAGCAATTTGGATACCGTATTTTTTTGATAAAAAATTTGTTTAATTTTTTTGGTAGTTTAGGAACATACGGTATTGATAGAAATTTTTTTGGTGTGTTCGTTAACTCTTTATTGTCGGTGATTATACATTTTGTGTATCCTTTGTTTTATTATTCTATTATATAGTGTGGATGGATAATTGTTGTCTGATAAAATGATTTTTATTTTGCTTAATGTGTCTTTTCTGTATTGGGGGCTGGTCAATTTCATTGCTCTATCTACAAGATTTATAATAATACTTTATTTTATTAAAAATGTCTGGGCACTATAATAAAATCTACACTACCTGGTATGCTAACCCTAGTTCATCAGAAAAGTATATGAATTATCCTAGTATTTTTAATTGATGAATAATAATTAAGCTGAACTCCAAGAAACAATATATCGTTCTTGTTATTGTAATATTTCTCTAAGCGATGTTATGTAATAAATTAAAAAATAATTATTTATAGTAGATTTAATTAAATGCGATATTCGTCCGAGTGTCCACCGCTGTCATTGAAAGTAATTTTAATTGGAGCCTGAGTTACAATGCCTATCAAGAAACGCACTAGTTTGATTAACGTCTGGAAACTATTCCGTGTCCACGATTATACATAAAGTGCATTGATAATATAACACACGTCGCAAATGAATCAACGGACTATAGCTATAAAATTGTTTTATTTAAAGATAAAATGTTATTGACATTTCTATGAACTCGCTGTGTATAAAATCATAATATCTATACATATTTTACATTAACATAAAATAGTACATAGTGTAATGTATTCGTTTTACGATATTTTTCAGAATTAAGGAAAGTGTTTAAAAAACAATTAAAAAAACAGTAAAATAATCAAATAATATGCGAACAATATGGACAACCGTGTATATAGATTCAGCGTGATCGTATATGAACTTATTTCACAATACTGTGGCGTGCAGCAAGTTGGTAAGTGTAAATAAGCATGCTTATGTGTCATGAATCATGACTCATGATTCATGACATATAGAATGATTCAAGACTCATTCTATATAATTGCACCTTTCCATTTTTCATACGTTGTCTCTTTATTTCAAGGACACCTGTATACATCTTCTGCCTCACGTATAACTGGAATAACTTAAAACTGTCTTAAAACTTTTATTTATTTTATTTATTTGTAATGTTTTCCTTCAGCAAAAATACAAATAATTGTCGAATGTTCAAGAAGTGCACCAAATGAGTTGATGCACTTGATGTCTGAGATGGGTACCTCAGGAGAAAAGTTCGCAAAAATAATAGAACAGAATTAAATTCAAGATAAAACCCGATTAATGGCATATAAACTATCATAAGTAGCAGAAGATAATTACAAAATCTTATTTATTATTATTATTAAATGTTATCTACGAATTTAGGGTTCTTAGTTGTAACATGGCATCTAAAATAAGTAAATAAAAGTATGAATGATGTTAAATGTTAGAACACCACACTTCCATAGTTTTAGACGTAGAGAAATAGTATTGGGCTAAAGGAAATTCGGTTATGTTGGCAGATTATTACTGCACATCTGCAAGGGAGGTTGTTGATATACTTGTATACGAATAATAATAGTATGTAATAGCAATAAAAGTAATTTGTTAAGTGCTTATGCTTAATTCGTTAACAAACAACACACAGGACGGTTTCGATATCAAAGAAAGAACTCTACGCATCCACAACACAAATCGGAAAGAAATAACATCCGTATATTATGATGCAGTTTCGCATGAGTAAAGGCCACACACAGCACATCCAAGGGAAAAGGTCTATTACAAAAGTGAAATTAAGTATAGTTGAAATAGACTCTTTAGAAGAACGTGACACAAATAACATAACATAAAAACACCAACCACACACACTGAGTATAATATCCCATACTACAAACGATAGTTAGTATAATGACAGTTATCAAGGTGTAATAAAACATTATTGTGGTTTCTTAAAGTGGTTGCTTGTACAATGCAGTTGTGTTGGTAAGAAAGACACTATACGACGCAGGAACACAGTTGTATATATAACATTTTTCTTTCTTTATTCTGTTATCTTTCTTTTAGCTATCGGTGTTGATGGGCTAAATGAATCGAACTATAACATAATTTTTTTTACTAGTTACCCATTCAACAAACTGATCACGGTAGGTAATGTCTGTTTGAGTACGTCACTTGCAATACGGTTACCTTGAGAACACAGTCGTATTGATCTCGTCTCAAGTTATGTCTTGCTTACACTCTTGTATAATATTATACACACATATCCGCCCCTGATTTACCCATCGGCGTAGGAATTGTGAGAGTACAAAATAATACTATGTATAACATTACAAAATGAATTATTTTATTATTACAGCATTGTATTAGTGACTTATAACAAACAATGCTAATTGGTTCGATTTTCTGCTTCGACGAGACGATGCCTGAAGAGGTCAAGAAGATTAAAGAAGAAGAAGAACTTGAAAAATATTGAACAAGCCATGTATATGAGGACGTCTAGTAAAGTGTTTCACGTGTCTTAGCTGTACTGTGTGGCATGTTCAATAGTAATTTCACCCTACTCAAGATGACAATTTAGTTGTCGAAAGACGCAAAAACTTCATTTCAATGTTATCATAATCAATATCTTAGGTAAAATTAGCAGATTAGAAAGACTAGATTATACTAGAAAGACGAAAAGGTTCTTATTAAATAGAACAAATATTAATAAAAATGCTTAACGATCTTAAGATGAGTTAACAAGCAAAATTTATTTTTAGAACCTGTTCATACAAAAAAAAAAACGTAAAAATTGATTATAACATAACCATAGTCTTTTATACAATCACTTTTGTGAAAGTTAAATATCAAGTTGATTAGTTGAAATTTCTGGAACCAGCACATCTTGCCTTAAATAAACTGCAATTAATTACGTTTACTTTTATATTTTGTAAAATGAAGGTCGACATGTTAACAGAGTATTTTTGGTTAATGATTCTCAAAAATATGTTAATAAAACGTATACCTTCTTCTTCATTTATGTAGTGGCTTGTATAGAAATAAGTACGGAGCTTCAAACTAGGCGGTTCGAGTTTACCGTCCGCGAAGCCGCGCCGCCGTTTCGAGCTCATTCGTGCGGGAAACTTCAAAGCCACAATCGGAGATTGTAGTTTTTTGTGCTTCAGCGATCTGATAGTTCCCCAGGACTCCGTCGTGCGTGAATGCCACTTGCATATCAGCTGTCTGCTTCTTACACATTATAAATACGTTTTGGGCATCGTTATACATACGAGTGTAGTCGCGTAATGCCGTGCCACATATTTTATTCATGGTTTATGCTTATGGTATATTATGGTTTACAGAAACGGATCAACTCCCTTTTTAGAAGGGCGATGAAGAGATTCGTTAAAGTGATTATCTGAAATATTGACTTGTAAAAACTTTACTTCACTTACACTGACATGCATAATGCATATTGTCCTGCATGCACAGGGTGCAGGTGATATTAAAAGATTCTAATTATTGTATGAAATAAGTTCTCTGTTAACGGCAGAATTTTAAAAGTATTTGCGAAACTTTATCAAACATATGTAGGAATTTTCTCACTATTATCATGGCTAGAGATCGGACTTAAGGTCAGAATTTAGGTCGACAGCGAATAAAATGAGCGAGGGACATACGCGCACGCACATAGACTCCGTATAAGAGCCGCTTTAATTGAAAAGAAAAATGCAAACCGCAGTGAGCCTATTGCAATAGAAAAAGTGTAGATACAACAGACGATAAGATATGGAGTAACTTTGATAATGAGATTTCGGAAATGAAAACATCATTAAACCCTACTGGAGAAGCAATTAGCGAAATTGAATGGGTGAGTGCAAGGACCAGACAGCTCCACTTTTTGACGAAATACGTTTTTTTGTTGATTCCGATGTACAAAAAATCGCTCCATCGTTTGGTGCAAGAATCACGCAGCTCCTGGTAACGTAGCGGACGCTATGCATTATTTTGGAGCTACCTGGCTGTAATTCACAGCCAGTTTACAGCAAGAACCGGACAGCTCCTGGAGCTACCTGGTTCTTGCACTAACGTGCTGACATCTTGCGCTCAGTTATACAAGTTGGTTAAGGTTTCTGTTTTATCATGACAGAATATGTTGTTCTTCCGTAGATAACCGTGTGTCGTGACACAGACAACGTGCCGTGTTTTACGCTGCTTTAAAAAATGGCAAGTACAAGTACAGCAAGTGATGGCGAATATTTGGAGCCCTATGAAGATTCATCGTCCGAATACGTTCCCGAATCTGAGGATTCAAGCGATAATGATGAGATATTAGAACAAGAATAAAGCACTGCAGGTACATCACGAGAGGCACCTTCAGTACCTGGAGTAAACAAAATATCTAAAAAGAGAACTAGAAATCCGGATGCATGGAAGAGAAACGTGAGAAAACTGAAAAGGTCTAAAGGAGAAGAGTACGTCAACATTAAGGGTAATCTAGTTGAAAAGAAACGTAGAGGTGCCCCATGTAACTGTCGATGGAAATGTTGTGACAACTTAAGTGATGAAGTAATGAATAGGTTATTTGAAGAATTTTATCAAATTCAAAATAAAGATTTAGGTAAGTACAGTTTATGTGAATTTATTGTAGTATATCATTATTGATGCTTCATTGTTTTGCAGGAGGTTTATTAAAAGTGAGAACCATTAAGAGAAGAAGGCCGAAAACTGGTGGAGGAGCTGTCAAAAGTCATACGTTTTCCTATAAAATTCGCGATGGAACCCTTGAAAAGATCATCTGTAAGCAAGCATTTACGAGCATGCATGGAATCACAAACAGCAGAATAGAAAGAATAGGCAATCATTTGACTAACCACGTACTTTCTCCAAAGGATAAGAGAGGTCGTCATAATACCAGACCGAATCAAATTCCAGAAGTTACAATAGAATGCGTTAAGGAGCATATCAAAAGCTTTCCAAGAAGGAAGAGCCATTACAGCAGAAGTGATAACTTTCATAGACGATACCTTTCATAGACGATACCTTTCGCCAGAACTGAATGTAAGACAGATGCACAGATTGTATCTTCAAAAATACGAACCCGAACAATACCTCATAATCGATGAGCAACACTTTAAGCCAAAAGCGATTCATTTTATCGACGCGTCTTTGGAGAAAATTTCAATTTGAGTTTTGGTTTTCCCAGAACTGATACCTGTAAAGTCTGCGATATGCTAGATAATAAAATAAATTCTGCAAAGGATAATGTTGCCGAAACAAATAAATTAAATGCTGAAAAAAGGTACACTTGACGAAAGCTGATACTTTTTATAAGGAATTGAAAGAAAAAACATCTTTGGCTAAAGAGGACCCTTCGATCGAAGTCATCTCATTTGATTTCGAACAAAACATGCCCTTGCCACATATCCCCTCTAGTGATGTGTTCTACAAGCGACAAATGTGGTTTTATCCTTTTTGCGTTCATAAAGGGAGTGTTTCAAAGAGTTTCTTTTATGTTTTTGATGAGGTCACAGCTCGAAAATCTCCGAACGAAGTAATAAGTTCCTTACACGATTTTATTAACAACTACATAGCACCGGAAGTAACTACCCTGTACGTTTTCAGTGATAACTGTGCTGCACAAAACAAGAATGCAGTTCTCGTTCAGTTTTGGCAGACTTTAATATTACAAGGTAGATTTAAAAAAATCAGACATCGCTATCCAGAGCCGGGACATAGCTTTTTACCTTGTGATCGGTCCTTTGCTCTGGTAGAAAAAGAAAAAAGGAAGCAGGAAAGAGTGTACTTGCCACAAGAATGGAAACGAATGACAGAAAGCACAAGCAAGAAATTTTTTGTTAAAGATCTTACGCAAGAAATGATATTAAACCACAAAGCCAAACTAGCCCCATTTTTTAAAAAACAGAACATCAAAAACACTGATGGGCAAAAATTCCAAATCTCAAAGTACAGGATAATGGAATTTAGTGGGGAACATAAGGAAACAATTTTATGTTCGGAGACAACAAGTGCTTTTTTAGTGGCAAGGTTCAATCTTTTGAAGAAACCTTCGGTCATGCCATTATTTCCCGGACCTGATGATAAACTATATAATGGTCTTTTACCTCTTAAAGAAGACAAGTTAAAAATGTGATGGAGTTAGCTAGACAGTATGTAGGCCAAACTGATATGTGGTACTATGACCAACTGATTCCTGTGCAAGACCAAGATATTCTGACTTCAGAAACTGATGATGAACATGATTAATTTTTTGTATTGTACTTTAGTATTAGTTTCATTAGTTTTGTATTTTTCATCAAAGAATTTTCATGTTTGTTACTTTTCGCAATAAAATAGAATACATAACCGCCAGTAAAGTGTAAAAGTTACATATTTTTTTAAATTTTAGTCAAGAAACAGGCAGCTCCAACATCTTCGAAAAATATTTTAAGCCTGCAAGTAATTAAAATTTCAAAAAGAAATGCTGAAATATATCACTTTGTGCATATATTTGTAGTAGAATCGAGTAAAAACCGTATAGCAATACTTCTTATTTTTCTGTAACTTTTTTTTCAATTTCCCACAATTTGCTAAAATGGAGCTGTCTGGTTCTTGCACTCACCCCTTCAAATGATAAATATGTTCAAGAATCCTTATTAACTAGGAATCAAAATCCTCTTAAATTGTGGGAAGACAGGAAAAATGTTTATATAAATTTATATACCTTTATGAAAAAATAATATTTTTAAATTATAATCATAACTTGTATTAATGTAATTATTGTATACCAGTACTATAAGTTTATATTTATTGTTTTGTAAGATTCACATGAAAACATGTCAGTGCAGTCAGTGTACAAGTAAATATAAAATATAAAATGAGTACTTATACATTCTTTTCCTACATAAGTATTGTACATATACATACTCATGCAGCTCTTAAATAAATAAATAAAACAAACAGGCAATCACTCCGATACAATAAAGCTAGATCGAAATGAATGTGTCACTTGTCGGACTTTACAACTCCGATTGGCATTTAACATCGAGGTTGTTATAATCGTTCCAAGGAACGAATCCTCTGGACTCGTTCCATCTGCAGAATGGAACGAGAAGGAACGAACGAGTCCACAAAAGGAACGATTTCGCCCATCTCAAGACAATCCAAGCTTTCGACCTCGGCGCGTCACGGAACACCACTTGGTTTCAACAAAACATCAACATTTTGGACCTTTTCTATGTTTTTTTCACAATATCTCCTGAACGGTTAGTTTTACAGAAAATATTATCCTTCTCAAATTTAAAGTAAAGTAAATTTTCCACAGTTTGAGTCAAAAACCAGCTCTGTTGCGTAAATAGTGACCGAGACACAGGCTTTCAAAAAATGACGATTTTCTCGAAAAGTTATGAAAATTGTGATTTTTCGTCATTTTTTTGTTGAATATCTCCTAAACTAATATAAGGTGTTTAGAGCAAACGTCATATGGATGTTTTTCACATTTGAACTGTCACCTTTTCCTGTGTCACTGTTTAGTGAAGAGTGAATGCGCAAGTGAACTAAATCGTAACTATTTTCAGCGTTCATACTAACCAAAGGAAAAAAAAATTTTGTAGTGGTGGATGGAGGCCAATTACTTCACAAACACTACGACTACGTTAGTAGTCGTAGTGTTTGATGGATATCCTTCTGATGTGTCTGGAAAGAGTACTAAAAATGCAGAACACAAACATTCGACAAACAAACTTACATTTATCACATGAGATAATCTTCAATGAAGCCGCATGTCCAGAAACTTCTCAAGAACAATTTTTAGCGAATGAAAGCAACAAGGTGCGTTTTATTGACCTCTTGAAAAAGTTTCTACAAAAAGCAAATTAACAGTTAAACAGGCACTAGTTTATGCAGACGTGCTAGTTGTTGAAACCGGTGTTTCTGTTAGATCTCAGTATGATAATATTTTTTGATGGTTGGTGAAGACCTTTTAATCCTTCTAACGGAGTTAGCTCCATCGAAAGAGAACTTCCACAACGTCATTTATATACAAATTCAGCAGAATGATTTTATTCAATAACGCTTTCAGTGGATGTGATACAACAAACGCACTATTCGGCCATGGGAAAATAAAATGTTGCTCCCTTTTAGAAAAAAAACGACACCAGGAAGAAAAAAATGCAAGTATTTTTTAACCCTGAAGCTACCATTGACCAAGTGGCTAAGGCAGGCGAAACTTTTCTGATTCACTTATATGGAGTTAACCCCAGAACCTCTGCATGTGATCTCAATCACTTGCACTACACGCTCTTTATGCAATCAGCAACGAAAGCAAGGTCCAGTCTAGGACGTTTACTTTCAACCGTAAATGCAGCACGATTTCATGCCTTAAGATCTTACCTTGAGATACAGAAGTGGTTAGGACATGAGCAAACCCCTCTTGAATGGTGCTACCCGATTCGGCCTCTCCCCTTGCAAAATGGAAAGGGGCACAGTTTCTGAATCCATCTTTAAAATGATATCTTTCAAATGTAAGAAAGGGTGCAGCAATGCTTGTGGTTACCGGAAAGCAGGTCTTATATCTTCTGTCCTGTGCACTTGTTCTCTGGGAGAAGCTTACGAAAACGTATCAGACATCAATCACTCTACTTGAAGACAGTATTAAAGATGAAGACGGCACGCCATCGTCAATAAATAACTTTATATATGAAGATATAGAAGATTTACATCTTCAGCTGGATAAAGAGGACAAGGAGCAGCAGACAGAGCTTGAAGATGTACACCCTGGCCCGTCAAAAAGGCAAAAACCTTAAATAACATATATTCATTATATGATTTATGTCTAACAACTACTGTCTAAGTTTTAGCTTTTGTTATAAAAACTAAGTACATATTTGCAAATTTACGCGCCCTTAAAATTTAACTATATGAAGTTTGCTCTAAACACCTTATATATTAATTTAGGAAATATTCAACAAAAATTTTGAGAAAATTGTGATTTTTTGGAAGTCACCATTTAAGCTACAGAGCTGATTTTGGGCTCAAACTGTGACAAATTTACTTTACTTTAACTGTAATTTGAGAAGAATCTTTTCTGTAAAACCAACTGTTCAGGAGATATTATGAAAACACCCAGAAAAGGTTCAAAATTTTGATGTTTTGTTGATACCAAGAGGTGCGCCCGTGGTGGTCGAAAACTTGAATTTTACGGTACGCGCCTAACACTAACAACATATCCAAAAATCAAAACTACATGACCTTTTCCATACAAAAATGTATCATTTTACTGGACTAATAATAAAATAAATTAATTGTTAAAAGTTAAAATTAAGTGTTAATGATTTTACCTTTTAATAAATTTATAATTATATAGCTATTCAAGTAAATATTGCGTCCTACATTTTACGACGCTAATAATTAGATTTTTAAGGGGCAATTTTTCCTATAGAAAAATTCGAATAATTAGCGTCGTAAAATGTACAAAGCAATATTTAATTCGTTCACATTACTTCGCGAAAAATGCAATTATTTTGCAACAAGTGCCGACTACAGGCAAACATATTAACATCTGTTTCCTTAATTTAACTTAAGGCTTCCCAACCACAGTCCTTAATAGCTTAGTGGCAGAGCAATGGCCCGACAAACCATGGATGTGGTTCGAATCTTGCTTAAGGGCGATTTTTTTCTATAGAAAAATTCGAATTATTAGCGTCGTAAAATGTAGAAAGCAATATTTAATTCATTCACATTATTTCGTGAAAAATGCAATTAATATGTAGGTTCTTGTAATATTACATTTTAACATAAACTACAAAACTTATCAAATTTAAAGAGTATATCATTGAAATTTATTAAATAATAAAAACTTTACTGTTAGTGAATCAATAATAAAACGTGAAAACGGTGATTTAATATAGGAAGTAAAATTGCATCAAGGTAAAATATTTGTTTCATGATGAAAATATATCTGAGATAAATTTATGTTAATAACTTAATAAATTCAAAACTATTACCTATACTTTCCAATCTGTTTCACATGCTTTTCATTTTTTCTGTTTTCCCTCATGATATCACCTAATTAATTTATGCCGAACGCCAACAGGAGAACATCTGTTTGCATTCGCAAATACTTTAAATGTTTTGTTTGCACTAAATTAGTTCTGTTTGTCGAAGCTAATATTTTCCTCATTTATCTTGCATTATAATTAACTTGTAACTTCTACCGCTCTCGCTCGTGCATTCATTCTGTTTCTGTTTTTCGAAACGAACTCGCGTAAAAGGGGAGCTGTTCATATCCCTGTCGTGTACACTGGATCGAAGAATTAAAAACGAAAAAAAATCTACACGCGACGAACGTGGTAAAACTACCTCACACAATAGGTAGTACCTGTTCTTCTTTACTAGTGCTTCTGAATACATTTTAATTGAACTATTGTAAGTAGTGGAGGACAATGGGAATATGTTCTCCAACATTGACAATTCTATACCACCTGGACAAGGTTTTCAATATTAATTCTAAAGTAAGAAGTAAGGGTAAAATTGTAGGTTGTAAGTTAAATTATAGCAATGAAAGGAAATAAAATAAAAGTCTTGTTTAAATTGTTTGCTAGTATATTAAATGATTACTGTATAATATTTGACTTAGTCTATATCTTTAAATTAATATTTTGTATTTATTCATAAGGATGTATTTTCGTTTAAGATACCAACATATATTTCAGAAGATAAGTGGGTGATGGGTATATTGCTATTAATACGTGGTAGGCGTTAATTTTGTTATATCCCCTTATTTTTAGTAGTAGTAGAAATATCATTTGCATGTTATAGATACGATGAAACACTTTGAAATTATTGAGTTGTGACGAACCTACATACTTTCCTAAAAATTTTGGCACAGAATTCAATGAACTATATATCAAGTTGTATTTGGTGGACAATGGGAATAAACAACAGTTTGTTTACATTATATATTTTAAGTTCACATTTAATTAAATGTAGTATAAGTTAGAACTTAGAAAAAATAACTTGGTGGGGCGGGTACCCAATGCTGAAATATTCCGAAATTTAGAGAAAGAAAATATTTGAATCAATATTTAGAACGAATGCGAGCAGGGAATTCCATGGCTTAACCTCTCAAAAAGTGGAAGACCCCAGATATTTACCGCATAGGCTGTTGAGAAGTGCAACAAACCAAGTTGGGATGTCAGGGAGGATACTGGCTCGTCGATACGTTAGTTCGAAGAGTACGATATCTTTGGAATTTGAAAGAAAAGGTCTAAAATATCGTGCCCCAAATACACATTATTGTAGATGACAAAAAGTATTTTACTTTGAATAATTCTGAAGTGACAAAAAAAATGATGGGTCATATACGGACGGACAATCTAGTGGAATGCCCTGACAATGTTAAGTACAAACATAAAGCGACATTTCGTCGATAAAATCCTTGTCTGGTTCACAATTTCCACAATTTCCATCCTGACTTTTTGTGGAGTAAGAGTAAGGGGCGAAGCTTTGAACAGTAGGAGCTATAGTAATAACTAGGGACCGGACACGAGAGGCCGATGACTCATCGCCCACGGGCGTATTATTGAAAACTTGTATTTTTGAAGAGTTTTTAATTTTATTTATATAATTGGAAAGCAAACGGGTGGTGATCTATAAAATACGAAATACATTTTTATTTGTTCGTTTTGTAATTCAAGTTGAGTAAAGGAGTATTAATATTACCTAGCAATACTTTCTCAAGGTTCTGTTTTGTAAAATTTGTTCTTTTTGAATGAAATACATACTTGTAGATAGAAAACGTTCTTTCTACATCGCAACTGGTTATATGTGCATACAGGAAAAATTCTTTTATTTCAGCGTATTTAGCACTTAGATTTTGAGGCATTGTCCCCATACACAATTGCCGCAATGTTATTAAATCTGGATTTCTACTAAAAACTGCGTCTAACTTTTGCCGAAGGCCACATCCGAAGTCACTTGGAATATTTTTCAAATTATCAATAGCCACATCTAATGTGGTTAATCCATCATTTAATTTGAGATTTTGATTTTAAAAATAAGTTATTAGTTTTGGCTAATTTGCAATGTATTCCTGAAGAAAGTACAACTGATTATTTAAATTTGGAATTTGTATTAGTTCCTTGCACTCAAAAATACTTTGAGCATTGTCATTTAAACATCTAACGAAATTTTGTAAACTATTGAAATTCTCTGCATAGGTATTTATTTGAAAGATGGCTTCTAATGCAGTCTACTGCTTTCGTGTCGCACTTAGAAACATAATATTTGCGTAAGGTGGATTCATGAGGTACATTTCGACCAGTATATTTTAGGAGAAATGCTTTGAAGGTGAGATTGTTAACTTTATTTAATGGAATGTTTGTTACGATTAAAGTTTCACAGAGTTCTTCGTTAAAATTGTTAGATTCTATTGGATCTAGTTTCTGTGTATGTGGTCGCGATGCTAAGTGACGTTTCATGTGCGACTTTTTGTTATTTTTTAACGATATTTTACAGACTTTGCAATAAATTTCGGAATCACTGGAAATGGAAACACGTACACAGAAATTAGACTCGTTCGAATCTGACAATTTTAACGAAGAACTCTGTGAAATTTTAATGGCGGCAAATATTGCATTAAATAAATTTAACAATCTCACCTTCAAAACATTTCTCCAAAAACATACTGGTCGAAATATTAGTGATGAATCCACCTTACGCAAATATTATGTTTCTAAGTGCTACACGAAACCAGTAGAACGGATTAGAAGCCATCTTCCAAATCAGTACCTATGGATAAGTGCAGACGAAACTGTCGATATATTAGGACACAGTGTGGTAAATGTTGTAGCTGGTGTACTACATCCAACTATTCCATATAACGCATATGCAATAGCAACAAAAGTTATAAATACGTTGATGCGGAAACAGTCGCTAAAACCATTTACGAGAATATGCACCAAATACTTCATTCGCACGACAGGTACAAAGACAAAATACTTTTATTTGTCAGTGACAGTGCATAAATGTTAAAAACAGGTAGACTATTAAAGGAAACATATACTAATATGCTGCATATTATTTGTGTAGCACATGCTCTCCACAGAATCTGTGAATATATCAGAGACACCTTTCCGGAAGTTGATATGTTTCTAAAAAATTTTCAGAAAAGCATAATTGAGAGTAGCTCTTTACAGGGAAAAGCTTCCATCGTGTCACTGCCACCCTCTCCTTTCGATAGTTACAAAATTTCGATATATGTATAAATGACGATGCTCGAAGTATTTCTGAGTGCAAGGAACTAATAAAAATTCCAAATTTAAAAAAGCAGTTATACTTTCTTCAGGAACCCTTTGGAAATTTGCCAAAACTAATAACTTATTTTGAAAATCAAAATTTCAAATTAATTAAATGATGGATTAACCACATTAGATGTGGCTATTAATAATTTGAAAAATATTTCAAGCGACTTCGGATGTGGCCTTCGGCAAAAGCTAGCCCAGTTTTTAATATAAATCCAAATTTAATAATATTGCAGCAATTGTGTATGGGGAAAATGTTTCAAAGTCTAACTGCTAAATACGCTGAAATAAAATAATATTTCCAGTATACACCTATAACCAGTTGCGTTGTAGAAAGGACGTTTTCTATTTACAAGGATGTATTTCATACAAAGAGAAAAAATTTTACAGAAGAGAACCTTGAGAAAGTATTGCTAGTTAATGTTAATACTCCTTTACTCAACTTGAACTACAAAATGAACAAATAAAAATGTATTTCGTATTTTATAGATCACCATTCATTTGTTCCAAATTATATAAATAAAATTAACTTTAAAAATACAAATTTTCAATAGTACGCCCGTGGGCGATGAGTCATCGGCCTATCGTGTCCGGTCCCTAGTATTAATTAGTATAATCTTTTATTATCCATCAGGCATTAATACAGGAGAAAATAGCGCCTTGTTAAGCTATGTCTGGTCGTTGATATTAAAAACTAGAAAACTGAGCTGTGATAGACGATTTAACGAATCAGTGGAGTTGTTAAACAGTTTAAAAAGAAAAGTGTCATTTGTTTCTTCTACGCTATCTAGCACTTAGATTTTGAGGCATTGTCCCCATACACAATTGCCGCAATGTTATTAAATCTGGATTTCTACTAAAAACTGCGTCTAACTTTTGCCGAAGGCCACATCCGAAGTCACTTGGAATATTTTTCAAATTATCAATAGCCACATCTATTGTCTATGATTTAGTAGTACAGAGACTGTATTTTCTAGTACGGAACGAAAACCATGCCAATTAAGGAAGAATAATTCATCCCACCTGCATTATAAATTTCATTCCAGTTGTAGCTGAGATATTTAAGGAAGCGCTTTTGAATCCTTTTCATAGCAATTTATTGCTAGACATAAAATTTATATCGCACAACCACACAAAAGCTCCACACCAAAGCACTTTCAAGTTGAAGCATTGCTGAAGTCTCGACAAGTTCGTAGCGAGGACGTTGCATGTGTCAGGTGGTCCTGACGGTCTTTTATTTTTCTAGTTTAATATTAACAGCTTTCACAACTCCTGTACTTCTAAAGCGTTTTTTTTTCATCCAAGATCTTCGACATTGGATCATCTTCAAACAGCTATATTGTCGGCACATCCTAATGTTTCATTATCTATTATATGTTTAGAAATGACTAGGTATGATTAGGTAATTGTAAAGTTTGTTGATTAATTCTTAAGCGCCCAACTTTTTACCGTTCAATTGGTATGGAATCTAAAACTAAAAATTTAGTTTTTTAAGAAGGCTTCTACGTAATGCTGTAATTGTAATACCTAGGTAGTTATTATTATTTTATATGTGCACCGGTCATCACCTATGATTTTGTAGTACAGAGACTGTATTTTCTAAATAACTGCCAAAGCAGGTTTCTTGTATGTTCATCTTCATGTAGCGAATTACAGTCCTTGTGAAATTCACTAAAAAAACAATAAATTATCTATAGCCAATTACCTGTAATGGTTCTTAATCTTTGAGTGCAATATGCAATCATTGCATACATTGTTCTTTAAATAAACCAACATTAAATTATTTTCCTCTCAATTGCTGCTCGCACACATCGAACTTCAACGCATGCACGATAAATCATTCTTAGTTAGTGTGTTTAAGGCATCTCTGTTCCTTGTACTATTAAAATTTGTTTAATTATCTCATAAATACATTTGCATTGTAATTGTCTTTATTATTGTGGTTAGATATACGCTCATTTAACCACAATAATAAACATAAGTACAATGCAAGTTCATAAAATTCTAAATTATAGTGCCTGAAAAGTTATTAATTTGGCAAACTATTCTATTGGAAATTTTATTTTCGAGTAAATCAATACAATAATTTAATGCGGTTAGATACTCTATAACTTATTCTTTTTTGTAAAATTGTAAAAAAAAAAAATAGAAAAGTAATTTATCTCTTTGCTAAAATAATTAAACTTTATATACCTAATATATGCCGATATGGTTGTTATAGATTTAAACTCATATAACGGAAATAGACTAAAAAGAAGAACGATATCGGGTGAGTAATTTTTACTCAGCACTCTTCCCTAAGTGAACAAAGGATCATCATATCCGGTATGTACCCCAACTGTCTGAACAATAGCCCTGATAAAGGCACTCTCGAATTTTAATTCGGACGGAATTGATTTTGGAATTGGCTGGCTTTTTCTTTTTGATGGTTGAGACTTAACAAAAAAAAATGAGTATACGACAAAACCCCGATATTTTGTGTTGGTATTATATCTGGATTTAATAACATGTGTTGTGAAGAAAATTATTTTTTTCCGTGTATTTGACAGCGTTATTGTTGTTGATATTTGAGTATAATTGCAAGAAATAAATAAAGGCACATATATTTTTTGTTTACAATAGCTGTAAAGTCTGGGATAGCAACTATACAATAAATTATAGAAATGAGCGAATAATAATATATTATTTTATTCGACGCAATTCAAAACTTACACTAAAATGAAATTCAAATAAATATATGTATAAAACATATACAAGATGTCTCAAAAACATACGACAAAGTTTAAGGGGTGATAGAGAAATCAAAACAATCATTTTGATGTCCCCTGCCACCCCTTCAAGTTTGTCGTTATGTGTTTGGGACATATTATATAAAAATTTACATATTTAACATTAACAATTTAAAATTTAAAAATTCATTTAGAGAATAAAGACATTATCTTAATAGTTTATTCTTTACTTCACCGGT
Organism: Melolontha melolontha; assembly: GCA_935421215.2. Lineage (NCBI taxonomy): Eukaryota > Metazoa > Arthropoda > Insecta > Coleoptera > Scarabaeidae > Melolontha > Melolontha melolontha. The sequence continues at coordinate 89,639,658 of OW285237.1, read as the reverse complement.
TAGTAATTACTTGTTAATTTCCACTAGGAATTAATTTTATTATGCTGGGTGTATTTTTCATATTGTATTGTATTTGCTTAAATTACAAATACTTCACAGGGCCAAAACAGTTGACTACATTGGCATAGTAATCTAGGGATCGGCAGTCAGAGGTATATTCCAGAAGGGGACCTAAATGAATAATGTAATTCGAAATTGGACACAGTAATAACAGTAATATAATATAATACGTAACAAGCTGTACATTATACCGGGTGTATTTTTTAACTTGAAACTTTCAAATATCTCCAAAAATAAGCAGTTTACGAAAAAATGTCCAGATTTAAAATTTAATAATTCAATGGAGGAAATACATTAATGCTAGAATTAGTCCCTCTCTCCCTCGGTGTAGGTGGGGCGGGGGTAACCTTCAAATTTTAATAATAACCCGCATACTTTATTACAGATTCAAATTCTACTGGAAACAGTAGGTAGGATTTCTCTGAAACATTTTTTTCAATTCATGATAGATGGGGCTGTAATCGATTAAATCAATTTATTTCAATTTCTCGCATTGAGAGCCTATGCATGCGATTCTGCAATTCGTTTTCAATAAAAAGAATACTACAAAAAATGACTTATCAAGAAAGTACTATTATCATAACCTAGGAACAGGCATCCTTCTTCACATACTTGGGCAACACGATTTCCTTCGCCCATGACTCATCGGAGTGCCTTCAAATTAAAAAAAAAAATTTATTTTTCTTTTAATACCATTTCGATTTTGTTTATATTTTTTGAGTTAATTTAATCAAGTTTGCATTAATAGATTTAATTAAATATGTCGTTGTTGAACAAAAGAGTGCCAAATTTTATTATTACTGAACTTGTTGAACCTATTGTTGAAATTCGTAAAATATACATTTGTGTTTCATTTAGAATAAAAAAGTTAACATCGTTTCCGGCTAAACCGGAAGTCTGATTCGCACATAAATATGCTCTTCGAATTTCCTATCTGCATTAACTTAAATGTGGAAAATTTAATTAAAATCTAAGTAGCCGTATCAAATATATTGGAATGGACCCATACCATATAATAGGAGCGGCACAGGAAATCGACGCTCTAGGAAAAGGTGAAAGTGATGTGACCGAAACGCCAGGAAGAAATCATCCAAACGTGGCGAAATACCCCGAAAAACAAAGCTTCAACAAACGACCGCGAAAACATTCGACGAAATATATCTATACATACAAACACAGTTAGTTAGTTTCATGAGGAAGGTTTTCATTAGAAGTAGTTGTGCAGTAGCTGCAGAAAAGCTATTTAAGGGAAAAACAAATAGCGCCCATAGAGAGATTGGTCGGCGGATTCCACACTTGTTAACGAAGAAGATATTTGACTGCCAGTAAAGAGATTTCGGGGACTTTTTGGGTCTCTTCAAAATGAGCAAAGCTAACAAACATTTTACGACGTGAAAGTACAAACAATAAAATGATTCCTGTTTTTTCAGGTCCAGTTGCACTAATTTCTCTTCGAGATCGTAAGATTGTAAATATCAATTGGTATATAGAAGTTTGCCTTCCTTAATTCTTTCCAAAATTGTATAGTGATTGTTCAAGATATAGTTTGGCATGGAATTTTATTCCACCATGACCGCACCACTCCACATACAGCTGACAGAATCCAATGGGTTTAATGGTCTTGGAGTCCACCCACAATGCAGTTAAAATTTTGTTCTTAACGATGTGGATATGTTGCCATTAATTAAAAGTTTGATATGTAGTAAGGTATTTCCTGATGTCAATGCGGCGGTTTGCTGAATTTGAGAGATATTTTGATGATTTGATCGAAGGTTATCTACCTGTTTTCTACCTATGTGTATTATCAAAGAATGAATCAATATATTTTTGCTGAAGGTGATTATTTTGGATAATAATAAAATTATTTTCTTTGAAAATTTCGGGTTTTAGGTTTCTTTAAACTAAAACCCGAGTACTGCCGATGTATTAGCGATTTTTTTAAATTATATTGTTCCACATTTTAGCAGGTTTCATAATTCATTACAAGCAATTTCCAAACTAAAATGAAGTGAAATTAGAGATTTTACTTTCTCTACATTATATGTTTACAGTTATTTCACAACTACTTCGATATGCAAGAGAATTTCCCTTCTCATAAAGTATTCATATGCAAAATGATAGATGGACTGTGTAAACTAGCGCATTGTTCATTTGGTCTGTCTTTGCTGTGCTATATAACAAACGCATTATCCTGATTGCTTCTTCACACCCTTCCAATGCGGTTTACCTAGGTATATGCTTTACACATAAACCGTCTACAGTAAAGCCCGGACTTTCCCTATGGGATTTACTCTTATCATCCAAAACAATGCGCTATGAATAATAGAACGACTTTGACTACAATTAAAGCAATAGGCCTAATGTAATGTTCGACCGTCCAATATAACTTGAGAAAATGGACCAATTGGTCGTATTATATGTACGATATGTACGTGTCTGCATGCGCGGTCGATATGCAAATATACTAATTAGTTATTCCCTCCTATTTCAATGAAATAATACCATTTAAGATAATGGATTTTTGAAGAGAACTACCGCCGTTTATAAAGATATTACATAACAGAAGACAATATTCAATAAATATGATTCCTTACTTCATTACTGTGATTGTAGTTTTGTTTGTTAGGATTTACGATTTATTTCACGACCTAGAGTATGCTGTGAAATAAAAACAATATGCATTACATTTTGACAACCGATAGATAGCTTGTCAGTTTACTGTTAGTGTTTGATAAATTTGTGACAAAGCGTGTTTCGTATGCAATTTTTTAAATTTTACCCTACTGCTAATTAAGTGTAAATGGATAATTTTGAACGTCGTGCAGTGATTAAGTATCATTTAAAGGAAGGCATGTCCTTTACCGAAATCTATGATGATATGCAAGATAGACTGGGCGAGAGTTGTCCTTCGTATACAACCGTCAGGAAATAGGTAAGTGCATTTAAACGTGTCAGGTGTAGCTTAGAAAATGATCCAGCCGCCGAAAACGATTTGCCGCCGAAAACGGTTTAGAAATGGTGGATAAAGTCTATGATTTGTTGCCAAGTGACCGATGATTGAAAGCATTAGAAATAGCAGAGGTTGTGGGCATGTCAAAGGAATAGGTGCTTTATATTTTGCACGAAAAACTTGATATGAGAAAGCTTTCGGCAAGATAGGTGTCGCGTTTACCGACGCCGGAACAAAGACGTGTTCGCTGTCAAATATCGATGCATAATTTAATTAGAAATTTTTAAACGCAACACGTCAAAAACTTTGGCCCGATTTGGTACTTGTGATGAACATTGGTTCATTATTATACACCCGAATCTAAACAATGGTCGAAGATGTGGACGAAACGTGGAAAGCTAACTCCAAAGAAGGCCAAGACAGTTCTATCGGCGAGAATGGTGATGGTATCGGTCTTTTGGGATCTAAAAGGAATATTGTTGACAGACTATCTTCAAAAGGGTAAGACCGTAAACGGCGAATATTACGCAAATCTTCTAGATTGTTTGAAGACAGCTATCGCTGAAAAGCGTCCAGAAATTACTAAGAAGAAAGTGCTCCTTCATCATGATAATGCACCTGTATATTCCAGTACGGTTGCTGCAAGAAAAATTGAAGAATTAAGGTTCGAATTAGTACTGCAGCTCCCATATTCGCCAGATCTAGCACCACCTGACTTTCATATATTTCCTTCAACTTCAACAGTGGATGATTATTAGAAGAAAATTACTTTCGAGACAGAATAAAGAAGCTTGAACATAGATGGACCAAATGTATCGAATTAAGAGGTGAGTATGTAGAAAAATAAAGTTTGTTTATTTCCGCAGATACCCGAATATTTCACAACGAAAGTCCACCAATCCGGGGTTGTCGATTTAAATTAAAGTTGGCAGTTCGCCCTTTAAGAACTATGTAAGAAATCCTTGTCGATTAATACGCTAAAAGCGTTTTAATGGGTGAAATCATCCTTGAAATTCTGCCGAATTTCTTCTTTTTTTTAATAAATTGCTCCGTATTCGTTCTAAGAAAAAATATTGATTAATATAATAGGCATGTAGCCTTTTATGACAACTATGCAAATACAGTGGTGAACAAAACAGTTGGTGTAAAATAATATCTGGTATATTTTGTTACATAATATATCTTCTCGCTTACTACAAACGGCATCTGTTGGTGCCTTCGATAAATACTTTCGATATACGTTAATATGTCGTAAAGAATGTAAGGAAATTCACCGAGTGATGTGAATGAAAATCCTTCATGATTTTCGCTACAGTATAGTAGGTCATAAAAATAGGCGTTAGTTTAAAGAACGAAAAGTAGTAACATTAACTAACATTAACATTATGTAATTGAAAATATATAAGGTAAAGACAAATATATATAAAATAAGTATTAACAAATAAAATGGGCAGAACATTGTACCAAAACTGACACAAATTTAATTTAAGACAAAGCAGGAAGACGTCTAAAGAAATTTCAAAACTTGTAAAACGTTCAGAGAATACGAGAATCGAAATCGCGAAAAAATGCTGAAAATAGAGGCAGGTCTAGAAAAACTGTGGAAACAGATCATTATATAGTAAGATTGGTTATCGTCCGCGAACTATTTCAGAACGAGTGGAAACTTCCCTAAATATCGTAGACAACTGATGTAAAAAGCGGCTATCTATAAAATCTACAAACGCTTAGAAAACACAAATAGTCACATTCAGTCAAAAAAAAGAGAGCGTTAAAAGGCTTACAGTCACTAGTACTCGTAAATACAGAAATTCTATTTGCCAAGGAAATTAAGTACCTGGGAGTAGTGTTTGACCAAAAGCTTACGTGGAAACCTCACATCCTAAAAGCCACCAATAAATCAACCATTGCCTTGAGCAGGTCTAGGCGAGTGTGTGGGAAAAACTGGGGATTTAGTCCCAAAGCTATGAATTAGAACCTATGGACCAATCACAGGGTGCCCAAAAACTAAGCAAAAAGGAGTTTGTAGACGGCTAACTGACATATAAACGCTAGCATGTCTCAGTGTCACAGGTGCCACGAGAACGACTCTTACAGCTGTGGAGGTGATACTAAATCTACTACTTCTAGATATCCATATACGAGGAAAAACAAGATCATTAGCCTTTAGGCTAATGCAAGGCCAAACAGCTATAAGCCGAGTCCATGGCACTGACCATCATAAGTTGGGAAACTGAGTGATGCCTTGGTTCAAAAATTCAACTTTGGTAAGAAATATAAAATTCCAGATAGAGAGAAGTGGAAAAAAGGCCCATCCGTCCAGACAGAATCTATTTGGTACACGGACGACTCTTAAATAGAACCGGAATATATGGGGTAAAAGCAATGATCCAAGTTAGACTAAGTAGAGATACTATAGTATTTCAAGCGTAAGTGGCCGCATTGCATCAATGCGTTGGACAAGGTGGAATAAATTGCACGTGGCATTGCATCATTGCGTTGGACAAGGTGGAATAAATTGCACGTGGCCATCTCCTCCGATTGTCAAGCAATGGCTAAAGGCACTGAATTTCGCTACAGGTCAAATCTAAGCTTGTATGGGATTATGTGAGTGTGTCATAAACGAGCTCAGCGATCACAATAGAGTGATCTCAGCTTAGATCCCGGGACACGAAGGCCACAGGTCTAATGAGAAGGCGGACGAATCGGCTCGACAGGCCTCGTCTACAGCCTTCATATGATCGCAGCCTTCTTTTGGCATTGCAAAAACAAGTACTAAAACAACCATGAAGAATTGCTCTGAAAATACATCTAGGGAAAGGTGGAAGAACTTCCCGGGTCAAAGACAGGCAACACATTTCTTTAGAGAATATTTATAACTGACATACTGAATGACACCAAAAATCTGTGAAGATGATTAGTAGTTCAATTAACGGGGTGAATGTTTTAAGCCTGCCAGCATAGCCGTTTGAAATCCCATAAAACCTTTGGAAGTATGTAAAGTCATTGTGGCTTATATAGAAAATTATTCTACCTCGTCTTCGACATATTTAGGGCTATTTCATTATTCTGTATTAAAAAATTTAAAAATAACGGTTACGCTGGTTACAAGTTGTCAAAACAACAAGAATTATTTCATGATGATTTGCGCAGGAAAATGAAATTTTGTAAATATATGATAGAAAAATTTCAGAATGATGATAACTTATAAAAAACATATTATTTACAGGCGAGTCGTCCATTTCTTTAAGTAAACAACACCATTCTTCCAGCGTTAGATATTAGGCCAAGTAAAATGAATACCGAAGTTTATCTGCACCTTGACAGCGTTTGTAAGAAAATGAGTAGTTCATATTATGTGATAAGACAGTTAAAGTCATCGCTTAGTGGTGATAGGTTGCTTGATGTTTATTATGCATTAGTATATTCCGCTATGTCTTATAACGTCATTGTTTGGGGCGGTGCAACGGAGTGGAAGAGAGTATTTGTAGCACAAAAAAGAATTATTAGGTTAATCTTTGATATACCGCACAGGAATTCATGTAGAAATATCTTTAAAAGTGAAAGAATTCTTACATTCCCTAGCATTTTTATCTATAGGGCTGTGCTATATGTTAGGGACAATTTGAATAGATTTGTCAGAAATGGTAATTATCATCAATATTTTACTCGACATCGCGATAGGATTGCTGTTCCTAGGCATGGTCTATCTTTATATGAAAAGTCACCAGTATATATCTGTTTGAAAATTTATAATAAACTGCCGAAACAGATACAGACAGAGAGTTGCTCTAGAAGATTCAAAAGAAATGTGAAAGAGTTTCTTCAAGAGAAAGTGTTTTATGAATTGGGCGAGTATTTTAATATGTAGTTGTTTCTGTTGCTTTGCAATTTCACAATTTTGTAATTACTGACAATGTATTTTATTGTGTTTCTTGTTGTACTTTTTTTTGTATTTTTTTGACGTTTCAATCCGTAATATTGGCTTTTGAATAAAGATATATTATTATTATTATTATTATTATTATTATTATTATTATTATTATTATTATTATTATTATCGTCATCAGCCAAAGTTAAATATCCGGTGTGGTATACTAAATATCCATATAGCCAGGCATTTTTGCAGTCAATGACATTTTAATTTCAATGAATAAAATTAAAAATGACACCTTATTTTTATTTGATATCTCCTAGCAATATTTTTTAACTTTACGTCTGCTTGTTTCTTAATGCATTTACGGTAAGTAGTACGCCCACTGTACTGGCGATTAGTTACCTCGCTTCCATGGTATATAATAAACAATACACACACACATTACATACATGTACAGGGTTGCTGCTGAATAGCGACAAAACTATGCGAATCTGAAGAATATGTATAAATGTCTAATTGGAAATCAAAAAATATTTGTATTTGCGTTCGTTTTGGGTATCATTATGATACCCAAAACAATATCGAAATGAGCTTCATTTCGATACGCTTTTTTTAATTTTTTAATTTTGGCGTTGTTCGAACACAGGTGTAGATATCTTATTGCTATCATTTGGATTTTAAGAATTTAAGTACATTTGACAGAATGATATACGTAAAAAAGAAGAATGCTACCCAAACAACGTATATTGAATACAATTGACAACAAGATATATTAGTTTCTATGACACTCACGTTTATATTTTTAAATAAAATATCAAGTAATGTTAACGAACATTAATAAATAATATTTCGCGGATAGCAAAATTTAAATTTGAAAATGTCAAGTATCAATGTGACCAACTGTATACTTTATATAAAAATAAAACTCTGAACTTTCTGGAATCTCTGAAATAAATAATTTCAATTTATTAATGTAGAAAACGCAAAATATAAAAAATAGTATAAAAAACTCGTTTCATAAGGCCTTTTGTCGCACTCGTGCTTTAGAAAAATCGTGCCACAAAATGATGCCTTATGAAACTTGTGTTTTAATATACTATATTTGTATTTCATCAAAAATTTTCAAATTTTTAGGATCAAAATATAGTTAAAGTCGGTCCATATCTTTGTTTATTCTATATTTACCAAAATATAGCTGTAACCAAAGTTCATTGATCTCCAAAAGAAATCGACAAAATTCCCAGACTTATTTTGACGATAGATTTAATAATAAATTCCTATTCATAAGGGTAGTGAATGTTTGTTGTTCTCTTATCAAAACATTTATGCCCACACATATATATTGTTTTTATTGCGATGTTTTTTTTTGTGGATATTAAAAGTAACCTTTATGTCGAACATGTCGACTAGCCTATGGCGCATTTTAATTAATGAAATTTTAGTTAACTAGTTTGGACGTTAAACTTCTTTTAAAATAAAATTATTATGTTTATAATAAAATAAAAATCGTCTTAAAACAAAAAGCTTTATGTAGTGTCTATGGCGTCTCCAATGGGATAAATATCTGGTTTTTAATTATTTGTAGGGAATTATTTACATATTTTTTTCCTTGAAATTTGTGGTGGTACTGACAAAAACCGATAGAACAATATAATTCCTCGGTAAAGAGAATTATTGAAGAATCAGAGTGGAAGCCCTTATTGCCGCCTGTATATTTAACTACGACGGGGCCGGACTTGAATAAATCAAAATTATTTTCTCGTTATTCGTTGAACATCGGACCGCGATTTTTTGTATGAAGGCATTACTCATATGTTTCTTTCACCACTGTCGCTATACACTACTATATATATATATATATATATATATATATATATATAAATATGTATATATATATATGTACATATAATCAACAACTTTAATTGAAAACCTGGTGGGTTTTTTCCTCTAAGCTTTCCCATTTTTTTAGATTTAATTTTTTTAACCTAAATTTGATGAAAATGGAATTTGCACTAATATATACCGGATGTTCTTGAAATAAAAAGACAGCGTACGAAAAATTCAAAGATTAAATTATATAGAATATATACCCAAAATTCCCTCTAAGAAAATGATAAAGATATTTCAAAAGAATTGTGTTACGCTACTGAATATATCATAAATACTATCGTATACGAAACTTAAAGGTGACCCACAATAACAAAATGAATAGTCTTGTTATTGTATATCTCGCTTCAAGTTCATTCTATTGTTACAATTTCTCGATTAAAAGTAACACATTGTAACTTAAATACACGTAAAGCATACATCATGCATGTTCTTTCAATATATTAGCTTTAAGGATTTACAAGTATAAATTTAAGTAAATAAACAGCTGATTCAGGTTATTGAACACTTGTCATAAGAAAACTTATCGCTTGTGTTTATAAACATTGCCGCCTTTAAATACAATGAGGTATTCTGATTCCGACATTCTTATTGAAATTTGTACAACTAAAAAAAACATTCTCTTTACACACATGACCTTTGAGTATGATTTTTAAAATGGGTTTGTTAACAAATCTAACACACGTATTAATTTTTAATTACATATTTAGTTGAATGTATTAAAAACCTGATTTTGTACGAGGTATTGACTTTAGCACACACAGGATATTATACCTTTTATAATATCGACAGCAGTTAGTATGTAAACATACGGTGTGTGTGTAACTTTAATAGAGGTACATATTTACATTCTGAGTATCTTGAATTCATGGACGGCACATATTAGAATTTTCAGGGGGTTTTTAATTTTGTAATTGACATAATATTTTGGATTAAATACAACTTATATATATATATATATATATATATGTATATATGTATATACATATATAAATATAATTATTTCGTGACCTTGGTATGATATGGTAAATTCAATCAGATGGCGATTTAAGGGGTCTGGCTTTACTTTAAAGTATATATATTTAAAACAACCCTACATGTTTCGGCAATGATGCCTTTATCAAGGATATAAAATATAAATCAATTTATATTTTACCTTTATATTTTAACCGCGAGTAACATATATATATATATATATATATATATATATATATATATATAGATATATAAATACATTTTTACATTTTTCATACGTTGTCTTTTTATTTCAAGGACGCCTGTATATATATATATATATATGTATATATATATATATATACATACTATTGGTAGATATTTATATTATTACAAAAGCAAGTGTCAATATTAAAATGTACATATATTTTTAGGATTATGTTTGTTATTTACATAACATATTATCGATAATAGACTGGAAATAAATGTTAGGCCTGAAGTTAACTAAATAAATCTCGTCAGATTTCCATATCTGTACGTATTAACTGCGATAACACTGACCCACTGCTACACTACACACATAGATAAATTGGAGGTCACCACCATACAGTTCTAACTATACACAATGCAACAGCGTATCTTCAAGGTCGTTTAGAAGTGAAATTATATTAGAAGTTCCGAAATACATGTTCGTGGTTTGACGCGTTAGTTTGCTTATCATGATCCCAAAATTCTAGTCAATCAGTCAATCTGCAGCTAATTTTTTTGTCCTCAGGCCGGAAACACGGTTATAAAATCGTTTATAGTCGTTCGTTGATCTTCTCATTCTGTTGTATTATAAAAGGCGTGTGTGGTCTCACATCCGTTGCCAAGGCTGCGTGCGCTTTAAGTGTGTATTTGTAAATATTGTAAATAAAAAGAGCCGAGAAGGGTAAGGTTTTAATGTTTTATGTATGTATGCTATATTACACTAGGATTCCAAGAAGTTAATTAACCATATTTATATACGGAACCGTGAAAAACAAAAGCAACAAAGTACAAAAAAATATTTTATCAATTTCGAAGCGTACTATTCATATAAATTTGTATGTATGCATCTAAGATAATAATAAATAAGTTAGGTACAGTAAACAATAAATACTTCCTATATCAATAAAAAAGCGTCCAAAACAGAAGGAATACAATATGCCAATTTAAATAATAATATTCAATTCATAAAAGTAAGTGTTTTATTTCAATGTTAACATTATTTTTGGGTTCTTACCCCTGTTGCCATTCGCAGGGATTTACCGTTACATGCAGAGAATCATGAGCATTGTAGGAGTGAAGGGGACGTTGTGTTAAAATAGCTATTTTGTAGGGAAATTCGGTAATTAAAAAGAATAATTTTTAGATGACTATATGTATAATTTTTTACAATATTAGTAAACGTGGTGCCATCTATTGTGTTATACTAGTATTAGCACTTCTTAAATATTATAGAACCTCTTCTTATTTGAGTCACAGATCTAGTTACGTCTACTACAATGGCATTCAATTCAGGCAATATACCCCATCGTCAGGCGTTCCTCAGGGATTTACTTTAGGTCTCTTATTATTTAATATTTTTATTAATGATCTCATTGTGCATTTGGATTATAGATTGCTGGCACATGCAGCTGACCCTAAAATCTTTTGTAGAGTTTCGTTGTTGAGCGAATGCAAGGAACTGTAATCTTCATTTGGTTGATCAGTGGGAGGCAATGAAATCGCCTTGAATTCTGACAAATGTGCAATTGTCCGTGTTGCGATTCCAGTTTTACTCCCATACGCTCTGAACCATATCTTGATTCCCAGAATGGATGAAATCCCAGAATAGCCAGGGATCTAGGTGTTTTATTTGATTCATCATGGCTACTTAATAACCATATTTATTCATGATATGTGCACCGTAGCTAATATGTAGGTTGCATTATAAGATCTTGTAGGCATTTTCATAATCCGTTAGCATTAAAATCTCTGTATTATGTTTATCTAAAAAGTATATTGGAATACGGATCTCTTATATGGTATCCTCATTACTTGTATTTGCGATTGGCTGTAGAGTATGTTCAAAGATGATTTTTGAAGTATCCGTCATTTAAGTCTGATGGATCATATCCGGAAAGAGGTACTGAATATACGTATTTTCTAGAACGTCATTCTTTGAATTCTCTTAGTGATAGAAGAGAACAACTTAGTGCCAGGTTTCTGCTTAATTGATTAAAAGACAGGATTGATTGTTCGTCTCTTCTGTCGCACATAGATTTTTTGGTTTCAAGACATTTAACTCACTCGTCGAACACTTTCACCATCCCCATTGCTAGAATAAATGTGCTACGCCTTTATCACACATGGTACACAACCTGCCCAAATATTGCCACTTACTAATCGCTTCTTTCTTTGATTTTACTTTTGATCACTTTATATATTTTTATGAATAGGTATTTTTTTTTGTCTTTTATTTGTACACTGTATATGTATTTATTTCAGTTATAATATTCGTTCTGTATTTATACACACTCCTTATTATTGGTGTATATTTATATTGATTGAGCATTGTACTTTTACTTACTTTAAAAATGATTTTTATACAAAGAGGTTAAATAATTCCTTAGAAAAAGATAGAAAAACAAATTATTTTTTAAACATTTTTCAACATAGTTTCCTTTTAGCTGTATATACTTTTTCCAACGTTTTTCCAATTTTTTTAAGCCGTCCATAAAGTAGGATTTCGGAAGGTTCTTAAAATAGGCATCTGTTTGGGCGATGACATCCTCGTTCGACATGAATCCGCCGAGCCATTTTTTTCAAATTTGATAATTAAAAAAAGTCACTGTGGGCCAAATCTGGCGAATACGGTGGATGTGGTAATAATTTGAAATATAATTCGTTGATTTTCGTCATCGAAACTGCGTAAGTGCGAATCCGTGCATGTGGTAATAATTTGAAATATAATTCGTTGATTTTCGTCATCGAAACTGCGTAAGTGCGAATCCGTGCATTGTCTTGGTGGAAAATAAATATTTTTCTTTGCCAAATTAGGACGTTTCTCCTTGATTTCTTCCCTCAACCGGTGCAATAACGTTGCATAATACTCTCCATTTATCGGTTGTCCATTTTCCATGTAATAGATGTTGATGATTCCGCGTGCATCCTAAAATACACTGGGCATCCACGTCTTTTCCTTCTTCGGAGCCGGATCACCTTTAAAAACCCGCTATTTCGACTGTTTCTTTGTTTCTGGAGTATAGTAGTGTATCCATGTTTCGTCCACAGTTATGTAGCCATGTAGAACTCGTCAGGATTGCGACAGAAAAGTGCCAAATCAGCCCCCGATTCGATCAGACGATTGCGTTTATTCGCCACTGAGCAAAAACGCGGCACTCATCTTGCCCAAATTTTTTTCAACCGCAATTTTTCGTGTTAAATTGAAAACGCTGTACTTTGTGATATGCCTGTGGCGTCAACTATTTCGCGCGCTTTGATTCGTCGATCACTAAAAACCATATCGTAGATTTTGTTGATCATTTCGGAGGAAGTCGGACGTAATGCACGATGTTTAAACTCATTTACCCAATTGTAAACAGTCGCAAACACAAGAGCAGATGTGCCATGAACTTCATCCAACTTAGCTTTGATCTCTTTCGGTGTTCACCTTCTAAATAAAAGTGTTTAATCACCACACGAAGCTCATGTTTTTCCATTTTTCTAAATATGAACCAAAGTTTGTTATTTTAATCGAGTATAAAAATGAACCCAGGCGATGGATTTAGCTGAAAGTTTGACACCAGTCTAATGACGAATGACGCTTACTAAATACAACGCTAGTAATATGCGCCATCTCTTAGATTTCCTATTAAACCAACCTCGTATTAAAATGATACTCCTATATTATTTATAATAAACCCAACTAAAAGAAAACTGATTATTGCCTTAAATAATAGTACAGAATACAGTGCCAAAATAATAAAATCTCAAGTTAGACACTTAAACACCTCTCTACTTCTTTCTGGGAAAAAGCGAATTCCAAAGAAAAATTCATAGTTGAACTTATTTTTATTTAATTCAAGATAAATTTTACTTACTCATCAGTCTCTTCAGATAATTTTTTAAAAAAATATAGTATTTTTTGGCAGCGTATGGAAAAATAATGATTTTTTAAGTCTTGGTAGGGACGTCGAGCTTAAAACTTCGACGCGACAAAAGTCTTCCCGTACCGGTGAAACCTTCTGTGCGCTTCGACATAAGTAGCGCTATCTTTTGGAAACAAGTGAGATAAATATGCAACAACAACAAAAAAGAAGAGAGAAAAGATTCAGCGACATACAAATCCATTGACTTCGTGATGAATCAAAGTGAAGTAGTGCATTTTCCAACGGAATTTCTTCGTCACAAATTCTGAATTTGAAAATTGGAGTGCCAATTATATTACTCTGAAACATCAGTCAGTCACAGTTATGCAATAGCATTAAGCACACGATGAGTAGTAAACAATTGATGAGCAATCTAATTGAAGTAACAATTTCGATTGGACCTCATGAAGGCGAAGGCGTGCCACTTCTACAAATTGCACTCATTCTGACCGATATGACGTACGATTTCAAACGACTTTAATTTCCAATACGCCTTGCGTTCTTTGCAATCTTTGCAAGTATGAGATTTGAATTTAGAAAACGATTGCTTCTCTCATGGGAAATTATACGTTGCATGCTCCAGAGTGGGTAAACCGTCTAATCTTTATGTTTATGCAGTAAATGAACAAACAAAAAATGTAGTTATTTCACTAGTTTTACAATAAAAAATATTTTTTTTGTGAAAAACATGTTTTTCCTTTCCTTTCATTCCACATAGCCACAACAACACAAGGCAGGGTTATTCAATGAATGATGTGTTTTCTCGGCGAGCCTATGTTCCCTATAATACTTTTCTTTACTTTCTCATTCATTTCATATCAGACTGAGGCACAGCGAAGCGTGGCCGGATGTAGCTAGTTTATTAATAAATTTTTAATATTCGAACTTTGAAACTTTTTTTCAAATAACATAATGACGCTGGAAACATGATAAAAAGTACTACTAAATTTAATAAAGAAAAATATAGGCATTAAAAAAAATATCGATGACGTCATAACGTGAAAAGCAAATGACATTAAAAACTGAAGATATGGTGATTTACTATAGTTATATATACAACGTGTCCACTTAAGTATGAGACAAATGGGAAATATTTTTATTTTTGATTTCACAGAAAACTTTATAGAAAAGAAAAGTTCGTGCATCCTAAGAAACTTGATATTTTGTATTCAGGATTGCGTTGTATTACTTGGTTAGAGGAAAAATTAAAAAACATTGAAGTTGCCGTAAGAGTACGCTACACTTATTTTTAAAGATATCAAAAATATTCATTTAAAAATGTTTCAAATTTCAAAATATGCTCAAATACGAATTGTTATTTAAAATTTCGAAAAAATAAAAATTAAATTATCGAGCAATAATAATAGCAAATACGCAATAGTTTTTAACATCCATCTATGTGACAGTAGTTCTATGGTTATCATTTGTATTGTCACTTTAGTAATAAATTTTATGTGATTGTCAGATCCGCTGTCACTTTAATAATTAAGTAATTTTAAGACAATTCATTAAGTTATTACCTACCAACTGAACGGTTAACTATGCAAGAGCGAGCTGAATTAATTCTCATTTGCGGAGATAACTACAAAACATGTAGAGACGCAGCTGATACTTTTAATGAAAGACATCCCAACAAATTTATTAGTTTCCAAAGCGTCTCAAGAATTTCAAATCAGTTTAAAGCAACTGGTAGTTTAGAAATGCGTTACAAAAAAGTAGGGAAAAGCAAGTGAGACATTTCGAAAATTCTTTACGTGTTATGCAAAGTGTAATTGAAAATCCCAAAATTTCTGTCAGAAAAATTGCAAGCAATTTGGATATTAAAAAATCATGAGTAAGCAACATTTTGGTTAACAATAGATATCACCCCTATAAGCCAAGATATATTCCAACTTTGCAGGAACGGGACTACAACAATAGTTTTGAATTTTCTTTGGATATTCAAGGTACATTAGAAACGCAGAAAACGTTTTTCAAAAGCATTTTGTTTACTGATGAAGCAACCTTTACTACTAATGGTGTTGTGTGTGCACAAAATTGTCGTTGGTGGTCGTCTGACAACCCACATTTTAGAATTCCCTGCAAGAATCAATATTCGCAAAAGCTAAACGTTTGGTGTGGAATTTTAAACAGAAAAATTTTTGGTCCGTATTTTTTTCAATCGTCCTTAAATTCACAACGATATTTGCAATTTCTACAAACATACCTCGATAACGAATTAGACGAATTGCCACTAAATATTATAAGAACCCTTTGGTTTATGCATGATGGAGCACCTGCACATAGTGCACGAATAGTTGTAGACTATTTAAATGAAAAATTTGGGGAAAGATGGATGGGACGAAATGGACCTTTTCCATGGCCAGCGCGCTCGCCCGACTTAAACCCCATGGATTACTTTATCTGGGGATGGCTAAAGAATAAAGTATATTCAGATAGGCCGTTTCAGAATTTAGAAGAATTGAAAAACAAAATAGGAGATGTGGTACTGTTCTTAAGAAATAATCCTATTGTGTTACAACATGCATGCGAGGATTTCAACAGACGTACAAACATACGCATTCAACGAGAGGGGCATCATTTTGAATAGCTTTTTTTTTTGTTTGTATTTCTGAATTTGTTGTTTTTGTTAATTTCATATTTATTTTGTAATATAAAAATGTATTTTCATAAAGTTATATGCAAATGATTTTTGTTTCATTCTATTGCATTTCAGCGATAAAAAATTGATATCGAATGTAAATGATTTCACGTGCAATTACATAAAATTTATTATTAAAGTAACAATACAATAAAATGACAACCATAGAACTACTGTCACATAGATGGATGTTAAAAACTATTGCGTATTTGCTATTATTATTGCTCGATAATTTAATTTTTATTTTTTCGAAATTTTAAATAACAATTCGTATTTGAGCATATTTTGAAATTTGAAACAACATTTTTATATGAATATTTTTGATGTCTTTAAAAATAAGTGTACTCTTACGGCAACTTCAATGTTTTTTAATTTTTCCTCTAACCTAGTAATACAACGCAACCCTGAATACAAAATATCAAGTTTCTTAGGATGCACGAACTTTTCTCTTCTATGAAGTTTTCTGTGAAATCAAAAATAAAAATATTTCCCATTTGGTACATACTTAAGTGGACACGTTGTATAGCCTTTGAGATTTTTTCCGAAAAACTAATATTAACGAAGTTAACGAATTTATTTGTTACTTTATTTCCACACTGTATATTTCTGTATTAAATTAGGAAACAGAAGAATTTAAAACACTTTTCATTTTTGATTAGAACAAATTATCAAATTATTAAATTTGTATAGTACTAGGTAAATGTATAAGTAGTAACAAACAAAATATTTTATTTGTTTTATTTTTACGAGGAACCCTCGAAATTTGAAGTGAGAAAGACCTTTACGAATAATTGTATAACCGTATTTCATTGCTTACCTTTCTCTGGTTGGCTAGGTGCGATTTTAGCGACCTCTCGTGAAACAGCTCACAAATACTACGCGGAGACCTGCAAATAGAAACGTTCGTGGGGTTATTAAAATGTAAACACGTATTGTTATAGGGTAATTAAGGAGCGATGAATTGGGTTTTCTGTTTGCGCCTGACTTTAAATAAACACCGTTTGTATTGACGGGATTTTTTTTCACTTGTCGGCTTTGTATACATACCTACATATAAATATATAAAATATAAATGTGTGCGGCCTGTGTAATGTAAACTAAAAATTTATTTTTAAATGCGTAATAATAAACCTGTATCTAAAATGAAAAATAATATTTCGATCAACATGAAAGGAAATACGATACATTATGACAGAATTGTTTATTTTGATTTTTTTGTGTATAACGGAATCAAGTTTGGATTTCTGTTAAATCAAATGTTCAATGGATATGTGGAATTGCACGAATGCAAACACATTTTATTAATTATACGTTTAATATGGTCGTTGAATCTTTGTAGTTACCTCGTTCCTTTGTAAAATTCAAATACATAATTTTTATTTCAAATTACATAAATTCATACGTACATATGATCCTTTTAAACGTGTTCCGGTTTCCCGGAAATAGTTATAATAAGGTTTTGTTTATATCTTATTTTTTCTTTACTTTAGTTTTTTAATATCATAGGATTTAATGTATATTTCTTTTGGACGCACCTGTATATTCGTATACATATCCATATAATATCAACCGCTGTGCACAAAAGCATTTAACTACAATTATTTTAGTTTAAGACATGTAAATAAACAAAGTTGACGGGAATTTATGTAGACTACTTTGAAGTCCGAGCCGCTTATGGCCATAAAATAAATACGTATTATAACCATGAGTCATAAGAGAAATTGTTTGTATTAATACATTTTTTATTACGGTCATGTTATTATACTTTGTAAAGATATTGCAATAATATTTAGTCTCCATTTAAGTTTGGAAATTCCACAATTGCGTGGTCGGTTCATTTGAGAGACATTGTTGAAATATCTACTATGAACCATTTTTGTTTATCCTAACCCCCTCTCAGAAGGGTGGGGACCATTTTTACCAGACAAAATAAGGTAAGAGAAATATATATTCGAGAAGTTCACCAACATAAAATATAATATAACATGTTTGGTCTTTCACGTAAAAACTAGAAATAACTTAGCAATTGTCATGTATCTCATGTATCAAGTGTATTAATCTCGTAGTAAATAAATCAGTATACATATTTATATGCGAGTATTCTTTTTAACAAAAACAAAAAAAGTGAAAAATCCAGCGTAAATCGTTCAAAACGAATGCTTTTGTATTTTGTAGATTTTACGGCCGGTTCCACTAATACAATTTTACGGGTTTGTCGTGTAATTGTTGTTAGACTAAATATTTGGTATACCGCCTAATTCTGAGCAAACGCAACGATGCGAATGTATGAATATTTCTCCCGCTTCGAATACAAAGCCCCTGAACGCGTTTAGCCAATCACAAAACAGTCTGTCGCGCAACGATTTGACAATTAATGTCACAAATTAGTGTCACCACTGTCACCCTATACGGAGTCTCTTAAGCGTTTGAATAGTGATAATGCCGCGTTATACACTAGAAGAGAAAGCCGAAATGATGAAATGGTACCACGCTGATAATTCTTATCAAAGAATATGTGACTTATTTGCCGGAGTTCCTAATGATACGTTCATTTTAGTATGCGCTGCAATAGAACTAAATTCAAATTTGACACATAGCGATATTTCCAACGATTTAGGCATATGCTGCTCTTCCGTTAACCGCATACTAAAATTAAATGGTTTTCGTAATTATAAATATTTCAAACATCATCAATTATTTTACGGTGATGAGTTTAAACGGATGAATTTCCGTTATTATATAATTAATTTCTCATTATGAACAATTTATTTTATTATCTGTAAGAGTAAATTTTTCTTTACATTACTAGAATTTAATTTAGTTTTTATTTATTTCTGAAGTTTATTTATTTTACTATGAATAGTTTTTGTTACCTTTATTATTAAAATTTAATTTATTAAATCTCTTGATACCTTATTTGCAATTTTCTTAACCTCTTATTAATAATTTTATTACGCTTTGTGTGACCATCGTCAGTATAACGTATTGCAATTTATTATAAAATCATTACAATAACACAGGACTAAACAATTTATAGTCCTTTAATAGTAATTTGGTAATCAGATAATTTTTCTTACGCGGCTCCATAATATGTAAGTATGTATGACATAAGACATCGATGTTGACACGCCTACAGCATTCAGGGGAATTCTATTTGGAGCGGGAGAAATATTCATACATTCGCATCGTTGCGTTTGCTCAGAATTAGGCGGTATAGAAGGAAAACCCACATGTATAGATATGTATCTACATACATGACCTTTCTCAAAACCCTCCAGAGAATAAGACCCTTAATTAATTCTGTAATGCATGGAGCAATGACAAGCAAAGGACAAGAAAAATAATACATCAAAGTGAGAAACTAGGTTGCAATAAGAGAAAATGGAAACATTCAGAGAACTGGCTCATCTACTATACATTTCATTCACATTTTACAATTTTAACTGAAAATATAGGAAAAGGGCTAGTTAAGAAAAATGTACAAGTAACTTGTTTGGGCCTTGAGTGTTTAATTTGTGAGTGTTGAAAGAGGATAAAAGAGCACTAAAGTAACTCAGGAAAAAAGAATTCGGCTATTGCGTGGAAGTATTAGCTAATACAAATAACTGCCATTGAAGAATTGTTAGAAAAGCTATCTAGATTGAAGAAGGTCGTAACTTTAACCAAGAACTCAGCAATAGGACTGACTATGACAGACTATGTGGATGGTAGTGGTGGGCAAAAAGTATCTATTTGATACTGTCGGATACCTAGAGGGAGCAAATGTATCGTATACAATGAAAAGTACCGGACACTATTAAGTACTCAATGTTTATTAAGTTTTATAGATATACAGGGTGCCCGGGAAAATGTGGGAAATCTCTCGGATGCAGATAGAACATGAAAAAATAAGATGATAAGTTACTATAAATTTTTTTCCTACAGGCCCTTCCTACCGAGATATTGGTTCTTGAAGGACGCCGCTGGAAATCGGTTTTTCTTGATTTTTTTAAGTACTTAATTAATTTAATAAAAATTTATTGTGATGGACACTAGCAAGGATCACCTAAAATAGTATCCTTAAAACATATTTAGGTTTCTTAGTTTACCAGGGGCGGGCTAATCTTTGCAACTGAATTCCTAAATCTTTAACACCCTGTATTATAAAGACTTAAAAAAAATAAAGCGTGATAGCTTGTACCTTAGGTTAAAAAAAGGTACTCTTGTTTATTGTCGATAAAATGAACCGTTTACGAGAATAAGTTCGACCTATGTTCGTAAAAAATGTGCGTTTTAGTTTTTATCAGCACCAAAGAAACCTATTGCTGTTGTAAACGTTACTATGGTACGAAATAAATAAAATATCCGGCATTTTAGAACTTGTCATCTTTCACATCTCTGACACATTGATCCCATTATTCAATATTAATTTACTGAGTTTTTGTTTTTGTGGTGAATTTAATTGTGAATTTATTCGAAGTATGGAATACACGTTGAGTATGCAGATATGCATCTGATGTACGGTCTTGCGTCTTCTAATGCTTTAGAAGCCATAAGATTATATCACGAAAGATTTCCTAATCGTGCTCTACCAAACCAGAAGACAGTGGGAGGAACTTCTACAGAGAATCACCTTTGATTGTGATGTGATCAGGAATACGGCTGGGTTATTGTTGCGGGTTCCACAGTCCTTAATTCGTCGTGCCCGTGAGTGTATCAGACTTCACAAAGCCCATATTGAACCCTCTTATGAAATTTTTCAATAATTTCGTTAAGGTGCCTCCTGAGACACCAGTGTATTTACATTAAGTACTTCAAAAAAATCAAGAAAAACAATTTCCAGGGACGTCCTTCAGGGACGCATATCTCCGTAGGAAGGGCCTGTAGGAAAAAAAAATATAAAAATTTGTCATCTTATTTTTTCATGTTCTATCTACATCCGAGAGATTTCCCACATTTTCCCGGACAGCCTGTAGATGTAATCGCATTTTTCTTTTGCAATACTTTTGATAGATATACTATACATACATTTGCTATGGATTTTTCCTTAAATAATATTTAAAATTTAATTAAAAATAAATGTACAGATTTTTTGAACTTATGGGTATATCCGATATGTATTTAAATGTGCGTAAGCAAAAACTGTTTTTTCCCGATGTCGATTTTGGTGTTGAGAAGAGGACAGATCTGGGTGACGAAGTTTTGCCCTAAGACAAGAACGTTGTATTTCTTTGAAAAATATATATACTCGTATATATGTATTTAATTTAATTCGGGATGATTTGATTGTGTTAATTAGTTGATGGTATTTTTTTTATTCAATTCCCGTACATTGTAGAGAGTTGTATTCTCGTAATTTGTTGATTTTAAGATTAAACAACGTGTCTTGTAGGTCTCCTATTTTTTTTATGATATCATAAAACTTTGATTAATATAATAAGAATATTTATATTGTATTCAATATTGTTATTTAAGAGATTTATTATTAGAAAGAATAAATAATAAAGAGTATTATTAAACATCTACGTAAAAAAAGATTATAATTGTAAAAGTTTGCTCGTTGGTTTCAAGGGTATTTTTTGTATGCGTCTGATGATTGCGCATGTGTTAGATTTTGATCGTGTTTTAAATTTTATTATACAGTGTGGTTCTCTGAGGAGAAATTAAAAATAAATTTTATTATTTTTTAGATAAGTTGTTCGGAGTAATTTAGAGGAAGTTTTAATCCACTTAGCTGTCAATATACAGTGGATGTATTTTACCTCATTGTGTCATTGAAAGATATAATATCTTTATACTTTATAAAGATAGATTCTTTTTCTTTTTTGATTTTTTTTTTGTATTAAATATTCATTTAAATTTTATCTTATGCTCGTTTCTTTTCATATACCTTTACTGCTCATTTATTAAAATATAAGTAACTCAGAAAATATAAGTAACCGAGAAAATATATAAATAAATTAGTGTGATTTTACTGGCGCCTTAAAAATTTTGTAGAAAAGACAACGTATTTCCTTTTTGGAACCCTGAGAAGTAAGCAGTCTCATATTTGGAAATCAACTGGCTGAGTATCCTAGTTGGGTAGATTAGTTGTGGATGGTGGCACAATAATTCCACAAACCACTATTTATAGCAATATGTATACGATACGTTAATGTTGATCTATGTTTATGTACAATTGGATATAATTTATTCTTTAGTCGCGTTCTTTTTTAAAATTACATATATCTGAAATAGACTCAAACCACAACATGTACGAAAATTAGTGTTTTTAAATGCAAATATGTAATAATATATATATATATATATATATATATATATATATAAAAAGATAATTATTTCGTGACCTTTGTATGTTATGGTAAATTCAATTTATTGGCGATTTAAGGTCTGGTTTTACTTCAAAATATATATATTTAAAACAATCCTACATGTTTCGGCAAATGATGCCTTTTTCAAGGAATATAAAATATAAATGACAGTATATATGACAATATACTGTCATTTATATTTTATATTCCTTGAAAAAGGCATCATTTGCCGAAACATGTAGGATTGTTTTAAATATATATATTTTGAAGTAAAACCAGACCTTAAATCGCCAACAAATTGAATTTACTCTATATATATATCTAAGTAGTATTTTTAGTATACTAATGTAATATATTTTATTTTCCCTATTTATTTATTTCCTGTTTGTAAACATTTACATTCAAATATTTTTCTTTCATATTTATTACCGTATTTACTATAATTCATGAATAAATATTTTTTATTAATTATTCAACAATAGCTTAAATTTCCTGCATAGTATTTATTTGATAGGTATATTATTATTTAATTTGCATAGAAGTACGTCTCCATAAAGCGTAGGTATATAAAACTGATCGTCAACGATATAGTATTAAATGTATACCAAAGTAGCAAAGGTGAAATACAAGTACAGTTATCGCTTGAGTTGAAAGAAAAGTATCGGATACTAAGTATGCGATACAAAGTATCGAATATAAAAGTGTAAAGTATTGGTATATATTCGATACATAAAAGTATCTATGTTGCACACTACTAGTGAATGGAGACCTACGATCGCCTTCGAGCCAGAGGAGGGAGCTCCGCTGGAACTATTTGTGAAAGCGGAGACCATGACTGCGATCCTGAGGTTGAAGGACAATAGCTTATAGTGTCCAAATAAGGTTATAGGGGGGAGGGGCATACAGATACCACAGGAACTATACTGGGAGAGCCGATATTACGAATGTCCACGTATCTAAAATTATGTTTACAGCTAACCTGAACATATCTACACCGAACAGGGAACAGGCAAAAGTCGCTCGAGCGGTTAGGCTGCCGGCACCTGGTACACGAATGATTACAATTTAATCGGGGCACAGGTGCAGGTATATGTGCAATGTGGCCTAGAAGGAAGATATTAAGTATGGCAAAACATATGACGGTTTTCCAGGCTGAATTGGTTGCAGTTGCAGCTTGCGCCGAGAAAATTTTGGAAGCCGGCTGCGCAAAAAAAGAAAATCATCATAATTACTGATAGTCAGCGGCTATTAAAGCCATTATAAATTCATCCACCAAGACTAAACTTGTGAAACATTGTAAACAAGTCCTCAACAGACTGGCACAAGACAATATTGTCTCACTGATATGGGTGCGAGGACATGAAATTAAAGGCAATACACCCACGAACAGGGCAAGGAAGATTCTAAGAGGAACTTCATAGGCCGGAACCTGTATGTGGAATCGCCAAAGATTCCGCTAGAAGGGAGATCTGGTTATGGCTAGAAAAAGAACATAAAATGAAATGGAGGCTAACGGAAGGTCAACTCCATACAGAGACACTACTAGAGGAGCTGAACGTTAGTCTTTCAGCAAACCTGATTCGTAGCAATAAAGAAAAAATATTACCGACTTGGTGGCCAGCCATTGTCCTGTAAGGAAGCATCTGTACAGCTAGGGCTTGGTTAGCGAGCCCTGGTGTAAAACAGGAGGAAACTAGCCTTCATGTAATGTACACCTGTGAGGAACTGAAGGGACTCAGACAGAAACATTTCGGAAGAGATGTATTGGACCTTGCGAGGCTACTCAAATTTGTCCTGAGGAGAATAGTGGCTTTTATTGAAGACACAAGACTAACAGAGTGGAACTGGGGGTCTATTGGGGGTGGTACAAATAGCACTGTGCTCAAGTGCCTTGACTTACTGGCGTCCGACCCAAATAACTACAAGAAGAAGAAAAAGATGTGCGAAGAAAGAAACATGTACAGTACACACATGGCATCATAGCAAATACGAAAAAAAGAAACAAAATTTTTAAACATAATTTTAAGGTAAAATACATTTTTTTTCAAGCATAAAATAATTTAGGTATTATACTGGTCATAACTTTATATTGAAAGAGTTTATTTTTGTCCGGCGGCCGTTTTGTCGTTATTATTGTACGGTGGAGCTGAGAAAAATACAGTTAAATAATATGGGAAGAGTGTATGTATTTTCCCTGGTATGTATCGTAAATTCATTCTGACAGATATTTGCGCAACTAACCTAAAACGTCAAACGCCAAAATTATCATTAATAAAGAAAATTAAATATATAATCTGCCATTTTGAGCCTAACCTTAAAATGATGTACAAAATCTCAACGAAATATTCTAAATAAACGCTTGAAAAAAGTATATGTATAATACATGGCAGCGACAGCATATTAATTGCCACATTCTACTGTCTCGGCTAGCGCCTCAGCAGCTTTCTCTACCTGGTTTATAATATACTATTAATAATAGTATTTTTCCTAAATTAAAAAAAATAATTTTATCTTTTAGCAAAATATAATGAATAAACTATGAAAGCTTGTGTTGTATAACGGTTTTTTTAATTAAATTTTTTTTATGTGTTATTAATAAAATAAAAAATAAGAACTCGATAATTATTTATAAAAATATTAAGATTTCACTATTAATTTATACTGAATAAAAATATATAATCTTCAAACATTTTTTAATAGCTTCGTTAAAGAAAATAATTTCAAAAATCCTGAAAATAGTCAAATATTTCGTGAAAAGACAACTTGATGACACGTAGGGAACAAATCCTGTCACATAGTTTTTAATTTTTGTCTCATAATTAAAATTAGATTCGCTAAATGTTACTGTCACACCACCCGAAATACCAATAATATTATAAATTAAATTCATTACAAAATTTACTTATCGGAGTCGTGATCTACAGACACCAGAATCTCATTGGCACAGATCAGACACTATAAAAAGAGAGTCGGAATTGTCTGTGTAACTGTCATGGGGCAAATTAGGAAGTTCTAGGCGAACTTCTCCCCAAACTCCGCCGGAACATTTAACAGAAGTTGTCGGCCGTATCTCAAACTGGAAGTACTGTACGTACTGCTAGCAGATAGCAAAATATGCGTAGGGATGGTGTGCTGGCTAATGTGTTGCGGATCTTAGTGTCTTCTCCCTTCACCTTTCGTTGTGTGGCACCACCCCTCTTGATCCCTCCAGCGAAGCGGATCCACTCTAGATTAGCTGAAGTTTACACATTCCGTGTGAATAACTGATAAAGTTTGACGGATCGGACGTTTGGGATGGAGAACTTAGGTTAAACACACCGGTAATTATTTATGAGCAAAGACAGATACATTAATCTGTTGCCGGTCATTGTTCTTAGGTTTAGTTTGTATATATCTTTTATTTATAGTGCGATAATAATAGCAATTTGTTAGATACAGAATAATTATAATAATAGATAGATAAAAACAAATAAGCAAGCGTTATGCATAAAATCATTTAAAGCAATTCAATTTAAAATAAACAAATTATATACAGTTTGACGGAAGAGTGACTTTTCAAATGTTGGCAACACTTTCGCTACGTTGATTATTATGCTAACTTCCGCCATGTTTCTGGTGTCTACTGTCAAAATTTCAAACAAATCTGACAGATAAGTTGTTTTATATTCATTTAAACAAAACTATTTTCGTTGTTGTATAAATATGGAGAAAAAAGAATAATTACTTGTCTTAATTACACATTATTTTTTTACGGGGAAAAAACAATTAAAGAAACCAAGGAAAAGTTAAGTAAATATTATCGTGAATGTACTCCGTCCCATGGAATAATTTCTAAGTGGTTTAATTTTCTGCTTTTAAAAGTGGCCATATGAGCACGGATGATGCAGAACATCCCGGAACGTCATTTACTGTAACTACTTCAGAAATGGTTAATAAACTTCATGCCCTTATAAGTGTCGATCGTCGATTGAAAGTACGTGAAATAGCTAATGAAGTAAACATTTCATTTTGAATGAACATTTAAATATGATATAACTATCCGTGAGATAGTGCCGCGTTTGTTTAATGCTGATCAAATGTGCGCTTGCATCCAAATAGCAGGAGAATGTTTGGTTATTTTC
This sequence comes from Melolontha melolontha, assembly GCA_935421215.2. Taxonomy (NCBI): domain Eukaryota; kingdom Metazoa; phylum Arthropoda; class Insecta; order Coleoptera; family Scarabaeidae; genus Melolontha; species Melolontha melolontha. The sequence continues at coordinate 89,612,724 of OW285237.1, read as the reverse complement.
AAATTTAATCCAAAGGAATTCTTCCCTCGATATGTCACAGTAGATGAAACTTGGTACATCATTATTAGAGACCGGACGCATCAGGCCGAAATTACGATGGACCATATAAATAGTCTATAACATCGCTAAGTACAACACGCAGTTATTGAATAGCACTATTCATTCGGTAACCGCACATCTGTTTTTCGTCGTTGAATTTGACGCAATTACTTCAATATTTCAGTTAAATTCCTTTCTTCATGGGCGTAGATAGAAGCGTGAGGAGTTTTTATAATTTATTTTATTTATTAGTTTATATTTCTTAAGGTAAATAAAGTACGATGAGTTAGTTTCTTTTTTCATTGTTATAACTGTTAATTACACACTTCGTTAATTTTTCTAATAGATCCTGTTTAATATCGTTTCATCGAATCTACTTCTTTCAATTATTTTGACGTAAGTGTCCAGTGAATTTCGTTAAGTTTCAATACCTTACGCATACATTTGATTAATTTTCATTTATTTAGATCTAGAACATTGTTTAAGTTACTTTTTCAGATATGATATGGAACAATGTCGAGAATGGCATCGTGAAACAATGGCGAGCTAGATTAAGGGTCAAACTGATTGTATGTCCATTGCCAGTGATTCCGAAATTTATTGCGGAGTCTGTAAAATATCGTTAAAAAATTCCAACAAATCGCACGTAAAACGTCACTTAGTATCGCAAACCTGTTGGAGTCTGACAATTTTAACGAAGAACTCTGTGAAACTTTAATGGCGGCAAATACTCCATTAAATAAACTTAACAATCCCACCTGCAAAACATTTCTCCAAAAATATACTGGTCGAAATGTTCCTGATGAATCCACTTTCGCAAATATTATGTTCCTAAGTGTTACACGAAAGCAGTAGAACTAGAAGCCATCTTTCAAATCAGTACCTATGCATAAGTGCCGACGAAACTGTCGGTATATTGGGACGTTGTGTGGTAAATATAGTAGCTGGTGTACTACATCCAACTATTCCACATAACGGATATGTAATAACAACAAAAGCTCTAAATACAGTTGATGCGGAAACAGTAGCTAAAACCATTTACGAGACTATGCACCAAATCCTTCATTCGGACTACAGGTACAAAGAAAAAATACTTTTATTTGTCAGTGACAGTGCTGCATATATGTTAAAAACAGGCAGACTATTAAAGGAAACATAACCTAATATGCTGCATATTACATGTGCAGCACTTGCTTGCCACCGAATCTGTGAATATATCAGAGACACCTTTCCGGAAGTTGATGGACTTGGATCCGCTTTTAAAAAAGTTTTCAAAAACGCACCATTGGGAGTAGCTCTTTACAGGGAAAAACTTCTATCTTTGTCACTGCCTCCCTCTGTGGGATAATAACTAGATAGGGAACATGGTTGGAAGCTATTAGTTTTTATGCAGAAAATTTCGTTACATGTTTAAATAACGATGCTCGAAGTATTTATGAGTGCAAGGAACTAATACAAATTCCAAATTTAAAAAAATCAGTTATACTTTCTTCAGGAACACTTTGGAAATTTGCTAAAACTAATCACTTACATATATTGAAAATAAAAATCTCAAACTAAATGATAAATGATGAAGCCATTAGATGTGGCTATTAATAATTTAAACTACCCCAAGTGATTTCGGATGTGGCCTTCGGCAAAAGTTAGAGGCAGTTTTTAATGGAAATTCAGATTTAATAACATTGCGGTAATTGTGTATACGCTGAAATAAAAGAATATTGCCAGTATGCCCCTATAACCAGCTGCGATGTAGAAAGGACGTTTTCTATCTACAAGGATGTATTTCATTCAAAGAGAACAAATTTTACAGAAGAGAACCTTGAGAAAGTATTGCTAGTTAATATTAATACTCCTTTACTCAACTTGAACTACAAAATGTACAAATAAAAATGTATTTCGTATTTTATAGATCACCACCCGTTTGTTTTCCAATTATATAAATAAAATTAAAAACTCTTTAAAAATACAAATTTTCAATAATACGCCCGTGGGCGATGAGTCATCGGCCTCTCGTGTCCGGTCCCTAATCATTATACTCCAGAAACGAACATAATGAATTTCTCCTGAGGAACGTGCTCCCAAGAAAGCAAGAACCGTTTTGAGGTCGATAAGGTCATGGCCATAGTTTTTTGCAATTTCAAAAGTGTTATCTTTATTGATTATTTAAAATAGGGAAAAACGATAACTGGCCAATATTATGCCGATTTGCTGATACGTTTTGATGCAGAACTGAAGAAAAGACGACCACATTTGTTGAAGAAAAGTGTGTTGTTGCTACAACATTTGTCCAATTGTGTTATGAGTTGCTGCCTCATCCGCCATATTCACCAGGTCTGGCTTCCAGTGATTTGATTTTATATCCATATTTAAGAAAATGTCTTGGTGGAAAATGACAAATGAAGAGGTGTTATCCGAGACAAATGCGTATTTTGCAGAGTTGCCGAACTATTGCGTTTTAGACTGCTTAAAAAAATTGTAAACTTATTGGGCTAAATGTGTAGACTTGCAAGGGAATTATGTTGAAAAATAAAATATATTTTTTACCAGAAAATAGGTATTTCATTTAAATGTCACTCGCCCACCAAACCGCCCTCGTATATAAACAGATTACAGATACAGACATAATTAAATTATACGTAATAGTATCTCGAAATTGAAAACTATAAAGGAGATACACATCTTCATGATTATGAAGTAGCTTGCACAAGAACTTGGCATCGTGTAATTTACGTCGACTTTTCGAGGATATTCTATTCAACCTGTAGTATAGTTACTTTAACAATATACGAGCCCTAACAACATAAGGTTCGGACAATCCGATTTTTATAAATATTTACAATTTGTGAATGCTCAAGTGTTAGTTCCTTATTGTGAGCGGAGAATTGGGTATACTGCAATATTAAGAACAACATTTGCAACAGAATGTATCTTTTATTTCTCAGGAAACAACAATCTAACCAAAATAAACAAATGCATAGATTATATTGACAACTTAATGTTCGGACGATCACTAGTTACAAAATTTAATACCGAGTTCAGTCACCTTTGGTCTTAACAACTGCTTTAGTTCCATCTGGCATGGTTTCCAACAATTCTCTAGTCATCTGGTGTAAATGTTTGCCATATTTCTGTTAGTTGTGTCTGCAAAGCATTTATTGTTCTTTGCCGATTATTTCTAATGTATCTTTTCATATGATGCACAAAGTTTCAATAATATTAATATCTGGGCTGCTGGAAGGTCATAACAGAACTCTTATAATCTTCAAACCAATGTTTAGTTGATTTGGTTGTGTGACAGGATACGTCATCCTGTTGAAATATGAAATTTACATCTGGATAGAGGTTTTCTACTTTAGGAAGGTGGTTATGACTTAAAATTTGCTGATACTTGCCAGCATTAACAGTCCCATCTATTATTTCCATTCTATCTACACCCTTTCCAGACATACATCGCCATATTATCACACCCTTTGCAAATTTGACAGTTCCGATCTATCAGGAACAATTTGTTTTCTACAATCACCTATAGAGACATCGAATTTTATTTTTGAATGAAGTTAGAAGTTATAAGTTATAACTTCTAACTTCATTCACCTAGTTCAAGTAGGTAGTATATATAAAATATATGCAAAATATGTGCTGCCAGGCTTTGAAAGACTGTGTGACAAGATTTTAATAAATCGAGGTTTCTTTTGTTTTCGTAGCTTTTATTGCATTTGGTTATAAAAATAATATAATAAATAGTAATAAACACAGCTTCTAATCTAGTAATATATTATCAGAATGTGTTTTTCTGGATTTTAGTTAAATTTACACCTTGTTTTAGAATATTGTGAATGAACACTTTACAATTGACTACTTACAACATGGAAATTCAATGAAACTAAAACTTCAACACTAATAAAAGGCCTTTGTTGTTTATAATAATAGTTCTTAACGACAGTAATAAAATTTTCTAAGAATAGGGGCTTTACTTCAGCTCCAAAATGTCCATTTTCGATCAATTATGGAAGTTATTCGTAGAGTTGCACACTTTGTCTCGAATGCATGTATTGTAAGGACGGCTTGTCGTTAAAATATTACGATTCGTTTTAAGTTTAAATTGAATTCACAACCAAATACAAATACATGCGTATTATTATTTATGATCCATAAATACAAATGGCTATTATGATTTTGTATAATAACAATATCCAGTGCATACTAAAATAGCACTCTATTAATTTATGAGATCCGGCAAATCATTTCAGAGAATATTTAGATAAATAATAGTTAAATGTGGGGATGCACTACTTACGGTCCTGCCGTACCGCAAACATCCTCAGCTCTATTCATCACTGAACACGACTTTGAATCAATCTTTTAATATTAGATGATTTTTCTTTTGAATTTCCGTTAACAGTGGCTTTTCTTTTGCATTGAATAAGATACTTAATATTAAATTAAAATCTAGTGAAATTAAAAAATGTATTTTTTCATTTTTACCTCGCAAAAACTGGGACATGTATCCATTGCCTACAACGTTTTCGTGAAATCGTCACATTATTTTCTGCTTTAAAAAGAGCGGTTATATCTCTTAGCATGGCTCTGCGGTAACTTTTACAAATTTCTACGAGATGCCTTCTCATTCTGGGTGTCACTTTCTTGGGTTGACCTGTACTTTTACTCCAAATGTCGAAGCTGAATATCTCGCCATAATATTTAAGAATGTCTGCCATAGTTGACTTTGCCAAATTCAAATTGTTTGTGATTATGCGCATACTGTTTCCTTCATGATATTGTTTTACCACAATTTCACGTACTTTCTTCGAGGTGGCTTTACTACGACCCATTTTTCCGTGCACAAATTGATCACAATAATAGGTTAACAATTTTCGAAGCGATAACTGTCGAATTTGACACACCATCATGGCCGTTTTAATGAAAATTTAATTCACAATCGTAGTCGTTCGAACAATAATGGTAAGAATGGTTGGTTTTTCATTTTCTTCTTGTAAAATTGATACAGCTGCGGCTCCTACAAACTCAGACAGTGTGACAAATAATAAATAAATAATAAATAAATAAAAACGTCACCTTACTGAAAAAAAAGTCAGTGGCGTATAAATAACAAATTTGAAAAATGGAAAAATTCAAATACAAATAACGTTTTTGCAATAATATATGCGTTTTAAAAATGAAAATGCATTCTAGTTTGCTTTCCTTGATGAAATCTGGGTTTTTCAGGATGGAAGTTCTCAAAAACCACTGCAAGATGAGAACATTAAATCTGTAAAAGCAAAACAAGTAGGTGGCAAAAGGTATTAATTTTTTAAAAAGTATTGGCATGGGCAATATATCATTGAGTTTTGTTATATAAATACATATGGTAGTAATAATGGTGTTGTTCCTGGAGCAGAATTAATCTTTGCAACAAATATAAAAACATGGATTAACATGGTGACATGAATCGACAAAATTTTCTAGAATGGTTGGAAACTCAGCTGCCTAAAAATGTAGAAAACCCTTCAGTTATTCTTACGGATAATGCGAGCTATCATACGACAATGATAAATAAATCTCTTACTTCATCTTCACAAAATTACAAATTCAGGAATGGTTAACAATAAAATCAACTTTGACAAGACAACTTAAAAATACTATTACTGGAATTGGTTAGACGGTTAGTACATAAAATAATTACTAAATTATATTGTTTTTATCAACGTTTATTTCATTTGCGATATGCCTAATGGTCATGCCGTTCTCTAAGTTCTAATTATCGACTTTTGCAGTTCGTTTAATTAAGGCATTTTAAAAATTTTGTACGCTTCTGACTTACAATAAACTGATGCTAACATAACCATACCGGATAAAAGTCAAATTTACAAATTACGAATTTTTTTAAATTTGGCAGAATGTGACAAAAGTCGGTGTCTGAGTTTGTAGAGGCCGCAACTGTACGTTCCACATTAATACATTATGTCGGAAGTGACTTTACACTGTATATTAACAATTTATACATAAAAAACACTAATTAATATTTCTAGCAGAAATTGGAGATAACTAGCTGTAAAAATGAATATTGTCCGAACCTTATGTGGTTAGGGCTCCTATGTGCTCAGTAAATCAAAATACAAATGTGAAAGATAGCGTGGTATCATATTAGGCAAGAATATTCCAGCTATCAAGTTATGTATGCGTGGTAAAGAGTCTTGAAAAGGTGTAAACTGTTAAATATTTTTAAGGTGTGTATTAAGAACACTAGAGCTCAACTGCAGATCACTATTGAAGTTACTTTTAAACACATTTTATTAGCTTCTCTTTCAATAAAACTAATTCTGCATTAGCTCGAAAATTCAAGAAGTTTCTGTCACAGTAACTGGTAATCGATGGTACTCAAACAGACAGGAACAGTCTACGTAAATTCCGTATCAGAATTGCCTAAAATCTCAGACGCACATTCCTATTAATAAGCAGGATTGATCTGCCTTGATATATCGAATTGTTTAATTTAAAAAAATTCGCTCGGAAGCAGGATTCGAACCCACGTCCATAGTTTGCCGGACCACCGCTCTGACACTTGATGTGGTTCCAGTCGAAGTGGCAGAGCGGTGATCTGGTAAACCATGGACGTGGGTTCGAATCCTGCTTAAAGGCGCGAATACTTTCAATTAAAAAATTCGAATAGATAACATCGTAAAATGTAGAAACAGCACTAAATATTGACATTCACATTTTTTCGCGAAAATGCAATTAATTTGCAACCTGTTCAAGTATTTTGGTAAGGTTATTAAGAATAGGCACAGGTCTATAGTTCTCAATAAGTTCGTGTTCTTTTCCACCAATTAACGAATTTTTGTTTATTAACTCTTAATTATAATAATATGTAACTTAATTAAATATTGAGAATAAAACACTTGGCTATATTTCACTAATTCGAATTAGAATAATTCTAACATATTGTTATGGATTTTTCCCTAATAAATAATATTAAAATTTATTTAAAATAACTGTACCATTATTTTTGAACTTGATTGTATATCCGATATGTATTTAAATGTGCTAGAGCAAAAAACTTGATTTTGGGAGGTCGTCTTTATGTGAAAGCGATAGCGACCGATATATTGAGGCAGATCTACTTCTGACCTTAGACAAGAACGTTGAAATATATATATATATATATATATATATATATATATATATATATATGTATATATATATATATATATATTTATTTAATTAGTTCGGGTTGATTTTGATTGTGTAACCATAGTTTATGGTATTTCATATTTAGTCCCGTTAATTCTACGAGTTTGTTATTCTCGTAATTTGTTGTTTTATGATTAACAAGGTGTCTTGTAAGTCTCCTAAAAAACTGTAAGTTTTTTTTAAATTTATGAATTCATAAAATTTTGATTAATATAATAAGGATATTTATATTGTATTCAATATTGTTATTTAAGAGATTTATTATTATTAGAAAGAATAAATGATAAAGAATATTATTAACATTTCTACGTAAAAAAATTATAATTGTAAAATTTTGCACGTTGGGAAGTCAAGGGTATTTTTTGTATGCGTTTGATGTATCGCGCGTGTGTTAGATTTTATTCGTGTTTTCAAGTTTATTATACAGTGTGGTTCTCTGGGGAGAAATTAAGAATACACTTTATTATTTTTTAGATAAGTTGGTCGGAAGTAATTTAGAGGAAGTTTTAATTCACTTAGCTGTCATATTCAGTGAATTGTTTTACCTCAGTATTATTGTATAATACACAATCTTTATACTCTATAAAGATAGTTTTTTTTAATTTTTGTAATAAATATTCATTTAAATTTTATCTTGTGCTCATTTTTTATCCCATATACCTTTACTGTTGTTTAATTATTAAAATAAGTAACTTATAATTGAATATAACTATTATATTTGTCAAGACATTTTGACTGGCGCCTAAATAATATTACAGTTCCACGTTTTTCCGATTGGAACCCTGAGAAGAAGGAAGTCTCATTGTTGGAAATCAACTGGCTGAGTATCCTAGTTGGGTAGATTAGTTGTGGATGGTGGTGCAGTAAATATATAAACCACAATTCATAGCAATATGTTTCGGCTGTAATGCAATTGTCAAAAAGATATGTTTAAATCTAACTTAATATACGAGGCAAATCCAGACGAGGTAAATCCATAAAGTAAGTTCCGGTTGTATTTTTGGCCGAGACAGCGCTGCTATCGCAGTTCCGTGCATGCGCGGCAGTTGCTCTGAGTCAAGGAGAAGGAGATGACGCCATTTTGAGATCGCTGTTTGTTGTGTACGCTTTGTAATGCTTGTTCGAATAACGGCGTTCATTGAAAATCCTGCAGTTTGTGAAATTAGATCTGTAATTCGTTTTCTAAACACGAAGAACATTAAATCAAATAGAATGGTGAAACTGCGTCGCGCAATACAGAACAAGCGTCGAGGAATGCTCACACATCCTCCGTACAGCCCTGACCTCCTCCTAGGGACTTTCATCTCTTTTTGCAACTGAAATCGTTTCTTGGTGGTCAACACTTCAACAACGATGACGAGCTCAAAGAACATGGGTGACAGCACAGGCGGCAACCTTTTATGAAGAAGGTATACAAAAACTTCTACCGCGCTATGCCAAATGCCTACAACTTATCTGGTTGGTGTGATAATAATGGACTAATGCTGCATTCTAACATACACTAGAAAATCATGTCATTGCATTACGACCATATGTAAATTTGCAAAACGAATGCTTCGTTTTATAATTGCGTACAACTAAGGAATTCAAGAATGTAGACCTAATTATGACTTTATATTACGTGTTTTTCAGGTTTAGGCTTTCGGTTAGAATAGCCTAATTTAAATTGGTGCTGGTAAGCAAATTTCCTTGTATAAGATTCAAACATATTTTTAAAATTTCTTTCGTTTCTATGTGATGGTGTGTATACTGAAGAAGAAAATTTGTCATTCCGTCATGGGTTTTTATCTCTGACTGAAAAAAGCCAATATTCTGTTGTGAAATTTATGCGGAAAATGATGCATAATCCTTTTCTTTTATCGAGGATTCAAATATGTGTCAATATTTAGTTAACATAATGCGTCGAGAGCAGCCGAGTCATAATTCGATGATATATTTAGGCAATATTTTTGCAGTTACATGTAATTAATACTTGTGCACTTGTTAGTATGTCTAATGTATGTTCAGTGTATCTCTGCTATTGATTTTGAGATTTTATATACTATTTTCTTTTCTTTCTTTCACATATTGCCATGGATTTTTTCCATGGAGAAGAAAGAAAAAAATAACAGAACTATATTGAACTTTTTGTGAAGTACATTTATTAAACTTATGTATTTTATTTTGGTGTCTATTTTCTTTTTAGACGGGGATCGATATAAATATATTTAATTTTAAGTGATGAATTGTATTATGTTTGAATTTTTGATCCATCCCCGTATATTTAGGTTAATCAGATGTTTAAAGCCGCCGCCACTCCGGATATCATATTGTATTAAGTTGTATTTATTTTCTCTATATCTTGATTTTATAGTAGGTGGGGATGCCCTTGCGGTTCCTGGAACTTCATTTTAGAGATTATTTGAATGTCCTTGAAGATAGGTGTGTATAAGTGTATATCAGACACGACTTAATTTTGTCTAATATTATTATAATTTTGGATAATTCGTTTATAGTTTTTGGTGCGTCGTATGTGATTCAAAAGTAATTTATCGTGAATTTACAAATCTTTTATATTTGTAATTTTTATTTAAACGATACACCTATCTAAAGAAAGGGAATCTCTCGTGTTTAATTGTGACATACATTAATTAATGTAGGTATCTTTATAATTATTAATATATATTGAAGAAAGCGCTATAATTAACTTGTAAATTTTTGTGAAATTTTTTTATGTATTCTGAATAATATCTAGAAAATTTGTTAGATGGTTTTTTGTGGAGTTTGGGTGTTTTTATTCACTTTGAATATTTCAATACGTAGGAAAGTGGGGACGAGTTTGTGTGATGTCATGTGATTGCATTCATGACAGTTCGGATTTTGATTTCGCGCGCAGAGTAAACAATTCTTTACTTTGACGTTTAAATTGTTGGGTTTATATTTTTGTTGAAATCTGATGAATTTTTGGATATTAGTAAATTTGTTATCTTTGCTCGTGATTTGTCATACAAGGTTTTTTAACGATTTGTATCTTCATATGATATCCAAATCTTTTTTATCCTTGCTGCTGTGCATTTAACAGTTCAACGTTACACTTTGTAAAGTTGATTTTTTTTTTATTTTTTTTTTATTATATAAATGTAAAGGGAAAATGTGTGTATAATTTATCTGACACCTCGTGTTTTATTTTATGATAACCTGCATCCGTAAGGATCGACCCGACAGACGTGAGCTCAAGGAAATCTACGAGACTGAACAGCCGGACGATTAAGTTGTAGTGTGAACAAAAAGATTTAATAAGCAATGTAAAGCACATTCCACTGCAATATGTATACATATTTTTTTGTACCTATTTCCCCTGCCAATGTATTTTTCCGCTGGGTAGTTAATATCTAAATAAATAAAAAATAAATAACGTCTTTTTTAGTTAATAATTTACAGACTTCAAGACACGTAAGAGTTAATATAATGAACAGCAAATGGTAGTAATAATCCTTATTTTTCGCTAATTTTCTAAAGCAAGTACCGTATATCGATGCCACTGTTACACCATTAAGGAATAATAACCTTCTTTCCACCAGGAGTTTCCTTTTCCACTTTGTTTCGTAAAGTCCTTATATTCTTCTTTTGTCCAATCTCCCCCAAACAGACAAACAAACATAATAGAGAATCTTTTTCGTTCAACAACATGTGCGGAACTTCACAAAATGACGCAATTGTTAATAAACAGAACAAAAACGGATACCCATCAACCAACAGTACATAGCAGCCTGCTCATCACGTGCACTTCCTCTTCGTACTCTCTCGCGCTCTTTCTCCTCTAATTGGTTCCGTTATTGGCGGAATAAATCAATTACCAAGCGGGGAGTCCGACGACGACGAATGAAAACAAAAAATATTTCACGAGCGATTTGTCGCCGCGTGGACTTTAATTTGATTCTGATGGAAATGAATTTCTACCGAGACCGATGATTTGCGTGAAATATTAATGTCGTGTTATTTTGAATTTATTTCTATTTCGCTTCGTTCAAGTGGAGACGTGTCGTTGAGATGGTGTAAATATAATCTGCGTGAAGGTGAAATGTAGCTTTATATATAAATGCGTATACGTTCGGGTTCAAATTTAATTTGATTAAATTATTGATTTTAATGACCAACTGTCATAGCCTTAAAGTAAGGTATACAGAGAATGTACATACATATTAAATAAAATATAAATAAAATATACTATAACGTGCCTTCAAAACTTTCCTCATTAGAGACGGGCATGCTTTCTTATTATGCTTCTTATTATGGTTGGTGACAGTGCACGTAATCTATCACAAATGTACAATTTTGAATGAGCATGGCTGTCTCTAATGAGGAAAGATTTTGAAGGCACGTTATATATACAAGTGTCCCGTATCGTTATGTTCAAATTTTTGGAGTGTAAAGTAGACTTCATTTCAAGTAACAAAAACGCGAAACTTGTATATCCATCATGAAAAAAAAAATGTAATCCTAAAGTCAATAAAAACTGATTTTATTTAAATAAAAATTCAATTAATAATATTTTCGAAATGTCCATCTCCTTGTTGAATGCAGGCTTCTGCCCGTAAGCCAACAGAAGAAGTACTTATCCGAATTTCATACTTGTTTTGTTGGATTTGTTCGGCAGCCAGGTGAATACGATCCAACAACTCTTCTCTTATGTTCGAAACTAGCGCGTAGACTAAATTTTTCATGTACCCCCATAAATAAAAGTCAAGGGCAGCGGCGGCTCGTGCATAAAAAATATGGGAGTTGCAAATTTAGTGAATACTAATACTTTTTACAGTAGGTAAACAAGGTAGGTCACTAAGTATGCTTTATTAAAAGTTATTTTTGCTAAGGTACATATAAAGAAGAAAAAAGGCTTTCAAAACTCACTGATTCTGATCCTGATTTTATTGAAGCAGAAAATCCATGCGACGATCTTTCGCAGTAGCAAATTTATCTATAACCCTTTGATTAAAATCTGGAATACTTTGGATAAAATCCATTTCTTGAGAAAGCATCGCCAATGCAGAAAGTATTTCTTGTGCCATGCTGTTTCTTAAGAAAGTTTTTATTCTCTTCAAAGTAGAAAAACACCGCTCCGCTTCAGCTGATGACATCGGAATTGTAATTAGAATTTTTAAAAGTTTTAATGTTTCACTAAAAGTCGCACTTAGTCCACTTTGTGAAATGATGTCATAAAGAGGAAGCAAACCCGAGATTGATTTAAATTCTTCCGTTTCATAAATTACGCTTAGTTCAGTACGGAATTTCCGTTCATCAAAGTATGGGTAAGACTTAATTGTTTCCTGAAAGACATTTTCAGGAAAATGGAGGCTGTATTGATTAAATTTATCAGAATAAAACAGAGACGTTGCAGTTAAGTGTCCAGTAAAGCTAAACCTATCTTTGGCTTGACAAATAATAATATCACAAACTTCCTTTGCTTCTCGTGTATATTCGTTTCCATCGATCTTACGTCGTTTTGAAGTTGATGAGCCGGGCCCACTGTCACTTGTATCCGAAGTGTTCGTTATATTATTTCTGATTTGAGCTAACTGAGTTTCAAATGATAATATATATTTATTGGCCATAAGGGGATCAATTTCGCTAGTTTGAAATTTTGCATATAATATATCTACTCGAGGCATTATCTTGTAAAATAGATTTAACCAGAAAATAAAACTCTTATTAGTAAGAAGCGTAATATAACCTGAAGCTTGATTGATAGTAGTGATATTTACAGTTTTACTTTCATTCAAAATTCTTCGCATTGTTTGTATAATTTCTTCTATGTGTTCAAACACAGTGGCGACAATTCTGGAATTAAAATTCCATCTGGTTGGGGCCGAACGAGGCAGCCGCTTTTTAACTGTTTCGTCCAATATTGCAACTCTTTGAGAACTATTTGAAAAAAAGGTACAAATTCCTTGTAAATTTGCAAAGAATATACAGACATTAGTGTTGGCAAAGGCAGCATTCAACATAACTAAATTTAACTGATGCACGCAGCAGTGCACGTAAGCAGCGTATTTATAAGTTTGTTTAATACGTGCCTGTACCCCGTTATGCGATCCGCCCATGACGGCTGCCCCATCATATGTCTGGGCAATCAATTTTCTTTCCTTATGTTTAATGTGTGTTTCTAGTTCTGCAAGAATGATTGTAGATAACGTTTTCGCATCATGATTTGACGGCGCTAAAAAATTCCAAAATCGTTCAACAGGCTTACCTTTAGCTATATAGCTAAATACCACGGCCATTTGATATTTATTTGATACGTCTGTAGTTTCGTCAACTATTACAGATAAATAATCCGCTTCTTTTATTTCTTTAGAGATTTCTTCTTGACACACACTGAACATTGTTTGTAAAACTTCATTTTGGATAGTTTTGGAAGTATACTTGAAAACAGTAGCTTTTTCTAAATGATCTTTTAAAGCAACATCCAATTCAGCACTAAAATTTATTAAACCACGAAAAACACCCGGGTGAGAGGACGAAATTGATTCATCGTGTCCTCTCAGCGCAAGTTCAAAATCTCCACAAAAACGTACACAATTAATTATAATGTTCAGTACATATCGATTGTACTTAACTTTCTCGTTGTGCAATGCTAAATTTCTTCGATATGCATTATCCATCAGCAGCAATATCCACATTCCCAAAAAGCGATAATTGGACTACATTTTTCGTATGCCTTTGTGATATACTGTGTTTTTTAATTCGATCGCTTGAATGATTTAAATCAGTTAAACCCATTTTCGTCCATAATTCTTCACCTTCAAATAGTAAGCAAGGAAAGCAGAATAATGAATTTTTTATACTACAACCGCAAATCCACAAATGTTTATTATAAATATCCTTATTAAATAGTCTATTAAAAGTTCGCGTCTTACTGGAAATCGTTTGTTTCAGATTTAAATTCGGAACAGGTCTGCCCAACCGCTTTATTTCAATTTTTTCGGCATACGTTCTTTTATAGAACGGATCCACTATTAAACTCTGTACTGAATTCATTATTATTTAAAAATGAAGAGCATAAACACTTTTAAACACACAAATACAACTTTTTTTATTCGCTTTTATACCGTTGCACCGTAAGCAATAAATACGTCTAACGTTTTGGTTGCACTGCGGCTGCAACACTATTGTCGTTTATGGAGATATACCCGAAAGACGTCCGACAAAGTTCGTCAGCCGTATAGGGATATATACGTTCGTGGATTGCAATGAGTGTGCAAACCAAGTGTGTTATTCTCTCATTTATTTAACGTATTCATATCCAATTAGATATACCTATTATAAGTAATTTATAATAGTTCATTTAATCTGTGAGGTAGTACAAATTTTTAATTTATAATTTAAAAAATGTAGAATTACGCTTTTTTTCATTAAATTAAATCTATTAGTTTTGGTGGTTGCGCAAACTTCCAAACCATAGCAGAAACCGCCACTGGTCAAGGGGATTAAGATCGGGTGATCTGGGTGGCCATGCAACAGGACCACCTCGACCAATCCATCTTGGATAATTGACGTTAACCCAATTTCGAACAGCAATTCCGAAATGTGGTGGTGCCCCATCCATGTGAAACCACATGTTTCGTCGAACATTCAGTGGGACATCCTCTAAAAGACCTGGCAGTTCGTCAATAAGAAATTGAAGGTAATTGTCCGCATTTAACCTCCCAGGAAGAACGACAGGACCAATCAACAAGTCATCGATTAGGGCCGCCCAAACGTTAATAAGAAATTCATTTTGAAATTTAGATGGGCGTATAGCTTTGGGATATTCTGATGACCACCTTTGCAGGTTTCTCAGATTTGTAACACCATTTCTCGTGAACGTAGATTTATCTGTCCAGAGGACTGTTCTGCAGAAATTAAAATGAAGCCGTGACTGTCTTAATATCCAGGTAGAATAAACTAGACGAGCATAGTGGTCTGTCTCAAGCAAACAGTGTCCCCTGCTATAGTGATATGGATATAAGCCCTCACGTTTTAAAATTCGCCAAACTGTCGTTCGTGGCACTCCTAGTTGTCTAGCGATTAGACGTACACTGAGAGTTGGATCCCTTGTAGCAATAGCTACTGCTTCTTCCTCTAAGTCTGTTGGCAAATTTACTTCTCAGTCGAAAAGATAATCACGCATTCCTGAAATTGTCTGTGTACTTCCAGAAACGTTCTGTAATGAGGAATGCACCTATCGGGAAACCGATGTCGGTATTCAATAACTGCTTGACGTGCACTGACATTACAGTAGCCATACACAAAATGCATGTCCGCATACTCTTGAGAAGAAAATCGGTAAGGCATTTTGAAAAAAGAAAACGTGTCCACTCACTAATAAGCTGTTGTATGAACTGAAACGTAATGTACATAATCCTTTATTAAAAAATGCAACGTTAGGAGCCATCTGAACATTTATTTATTGTATGATATTTATGGTTCAGCACTTACGAAATAAATAAGAACCTTCTTTATCATAAATCAATTTCCAGTAGTCTTTTTTGTAGATCTTCAAGAAATTACTGTTTGCACTACGACACGTGTTTATTTATTTCAGGATAACATTTTATTATGCGACGTTAACAATCACAGGTCCGTTATTGAATCGTATAACTTTTTTAAATAAAATCAGTTTGTATTGACTTTAGGATTACATTTTTTTTCATGATCTGACAATCACATTCATAGATCTGTAACTTTGAAACAAATAAAAATGGATATACAAGTTTTGAGTTTTTGTTACTGGAAATGAAGTCTACTTTACACTCCTAAAATTTGAACATAACGATACGGGACAGTTGTACATACATATTAGAAGGAATTTCTTATTTTCTTGGTGAGATAAAGGTAATATTTTTTGGGAATAGCGGCCGGGTAATTAAAACAATATTATTTTGACGTTTCGGTACTATATATAGTATCTCTTTCAAAAACTCAAATTTATTTAAATGGAAAATAGGTAATATTTGATATTATAATAAATCTACTTACATTAAATATTTTTTTGGGGTTAATATATTGCGACGTATTTGTTTTGCATTTCTAAATAACACTAAACTTTTTGTATTAACACGTAAACTATTTTTGGCCATATATTTATTTTGACGGTTGGAAAGAATGTTAGCGTTAATTGTTCTCGGACATGTATTTTTCATTTTATTTTTGTGTTATATTGTTATTATACGGGGGGGCATATAGTGGGAAGGTATATTGCTGAAAAGTTATATAAATCTGTACGGTCGTTAATTGAATTTGTATTTTTTTGTATGTGGATGCTTTCTAGTATATTTCTTGCTTTGTTGTTTTTTCAGATGTAATTATTGCGGTTTTATTGAAATTGAAAGTGTGTTTTGTTTGTTTGTTATGTTTGTTAATTTTATAAAATTATTCGATTTTCTATCGTTTTCTAAGGAATTATTGAACCATTTTCGTGCAACAAGTTGAATTGGAATGTTGATTAGCTTTCATATATTTATAACTAGAGAACGGATGCAATTTCCATAAAACGCAATCGGCAATTGGAATTGTGTATAACGTCGCTCAGTACATCCCGGCGTAATTCAATGAAGTATTTGTTTGACTTACTCGGCCACCTGGTCTCGCAGCGATAACAATGGACAACCCAGCTATTGTATTCGGAGAATATAGTGTTTGTCAGTGGTGTCGTTTACGTAGATAAAATAAATAAGTTTATCGTATTTCGTAAGAGAAATAGCACGTACATTCCTTTTCTTTTCATATAAGCAACATCTTCCAATTATTTCCAGTATTTCCAGTTATTTCCAGTATGCACCTATAACCAGCTGCGATGTAGAAAGGACGTTTTCTATTTATAAAGATGTACTTAATTCAAAGAGAACAAAAGTGACAGAAGAAAACCTTGAGAAACTATTGCTAGTCAATATTAATACTCCTTTACTCAACTTGAACGACAAAATGAACAAATAAAAATGTTTCAATTATAGAAATAAAATTAAAAACGTTATAAATACAACTTTTCAACAAATACATATGTATTTCGTAATTTTATAGATCACCACCCGTTTGTTTTCCAATTATATAAATAAAATTAATTAATAAATATGTATTTCGTAATTTTAGATAGATAGATCACCACCCGTATGTTTTCCAATTATATAAATAAAATTAAAAACTTTATAAATACAACTTTTCAACAAATAAATATGTATTTCGTAATTTTATAGATCACCACCCGTTCGTTATCCAATTATATAAATAAAATTAAATATTTTAGAAATACAGCCTTTCGCCAGTACTGCACTGGGCTTTGCGTCATGTGGTAAGCGTGTCCGTTCTCTATTTATAATTCTTGAAAAAAGATGGATAAGTAGTATATCAAATATAAGACTTTATTTTAGACAAATAGACGATTATACGCGTATCAATATTTTTTTATCTCATAATATCTTTCTTCTTCATACAATATGAAAATCAAAATAGTTAAATGCAAAAAATATACGTTTTCTATGTGTAATTTGGAGGTGTTAAGATCCACTTTGTTTTCATTACACTATACAACTAATTTATCCAGGTCGTATTACATCGAATCACATTCAATTTTAAAACCAATACACATAGGTACAGTGTCAAGTCCACCGCGTATGCTAGAAAATTGCTATCTGTGAATGAATAGTATAAATAATTCACAAATAGCGAGAATAGAATTGGTGCAAAATGGAACACCAGAAGATACTCGAATTTGACGGGATTTTGCATTAAAATGGCCTTACTATCTGCAGTTTATTTCTCAGGTAAGAGCTTATCCACGATAACAACGCGATCGAAAGCTTTGCGAAAATCTAAGAACATTGTGTCGACCTGCTTACCAGATTGATTCTAAGGTTAGAGGACTCAATTAAATTTGTTAGGGTACTACGTCCAAAAAAGAAACCGTGCTGCTTTAAGTTAATTGCGCTGTGATAAGTATTAAATATATATTTGGAGACGACAATTATTTTTGAAACATTAGATCGGGTGATAATTCTGTACAGAAGATAGGTTTCTCCAGATTTAAATATTAGAAACACGTAACTTAGTTTCCCATTAAAACGTCGGAATAATTGCTATTTAAGTTGTATTTGTCCTGCAATGTGATTTTAAGTCTGTTGGACAATAAAGATTATTATTATTTTTAAATAATGTATATAAGTACAATCACCATGGGTTTTGGTACTTCATTATATTCAGTTTTCACCAAATAGACATCCACCATGAATCTCATAATTTTGGAAAGGCCGATTTTTTTCTAATTTATGAACTTTTCTGAAGTATGGATTGGTTGTCTGAGTACAGCGCTAATTCTGTATCAGCATCATGCGATCCATTTTATAATATAATTTATCAAATATTTAATAGCAGCGTTATATTGCAACCTCGAAGTACTAAGCGCAATTATCCTCTGTGGTTTAATAGTTACATTATTAGGTGTGTTAGACAAAAGGATAGAGCTCACGAAGAATTTAAAAGATTTGGCATAGCATACCATCTTAATCGCTTTATAAAAATTAGAAGAATGTGCAAGTCGCTTATTAACAGTGCATATAGAGAATACTTGGAAAAGTTGAAATTAATATTAAAACCGATCAGAAACTCCTTGATCTTTCGCAGATAATTGAAGCCTTTGGGGAATATTTTAATAGTGTTTAATGAAAGTTATTGTCTTCACTTTACTGTAGATAATATTAGTAGCTCTGATGTTTATGTTACTATGTATTTCTGAAGAAGTTTTGGTATACCTTCAGAAATCTGAAGATAGTTTTTTGTGTGAAGTCGATAATGTACCTAGTTTTATTGTGAAAGATTGTGCTCAAGTTGTTCAATCTTATTTTGGAGAACTTGGTATTTCTAGATATGTATATGGAAAACTTCAACTGATGATGTCCTATATTGAAGCAAGGTAATTCTGTAGATATAACCAATTATAGGCCAATTTCGATTTACTGAAATTTTGCGAAAGTGTTCGAGAGATCTGTGATCGCATTTATAATTCCATAAGAAATTTTATATCTCCATTTCAAGAGTGATTCATGACTATACGTTCAAAAATCACAAGTCTATGTTGTTTTACTCATATGCTTCAGAAATTCTAGATAAACAAGGCCATATAGATGTAATGTACACCGACTTTCAAAAGGCTTTTGATCAAATTGACCATTATATTTTTGTGGAGAAACTAGATGTCATTGGTCTGTCATCAGCACTGGTTAAATTCATTGATTCTTACTTGGTTAACAGGAAGCAGTTTGTTGAATATTGTAGAGTTCGGTCTGAGTGAGTGTTCCTCTAGGGTTTCATTTGTAGCCAGTACTATTTTTAATTTTTATTATTCTATACTGCTCAGGACTGTTTGAAAATGCAGAATGATCTTGATGCGATTAATGTTTGCTACCAGCAGAACCATCTATGCCTCAACTCAAATAAATAGAGAGCAATGAGTTATTCAAGGAAAACTGACATTACTACAATTGATTACGTACTCAATGACACGCCACTTAAACGTTGCTCATCTGCAAAGGACCTAAGCATAATATTTGTTACTAGATTATCCCTTGTCGGGCATATTGACCAAGTGGTGGCTAGTATATACAAAATGTTTGAATTATGCTTTCATTAGATCTAAGTTAGAATATGCATCATTGGCATGATATTCCATCTATGAAACTCATATTAATAAAGTAAAATAAGTCCAACGTAGATTTTTAAAGTTTATGATCTTTGTGAGCGATGGTACATATCCAGCAAGGGGTTTTGATTGTATTCTTATGTTTACCAGACTTGATATCTCTTCGTTGAGCACTAGTCTCGGGCAATGACATTGATTGCGTATGGCTACTGCCTAAAGTTAACTTTAACCTGTACGGCCTGCTTCTTCTTGTTCTGTTTTGGGTTGGACGCCAGCACGTACAGGCACATGAGCACAGTACTCTTTGTACTATCTCCAATAGATCTCTCAATTCCACTCTGTTAGATTTGTGTCCTCGATAAAAGCCACTATCCTCCTCAGAGGAAGTTGGAGTAACCTCATGGGATCCAATAGATCTCTTCCAAAATGTTTCTGTCTGAGTCCCTTCAGTTCCTCACACGTGCATATTGCATGTAAGCTAGTTTCCTACTGTTTTTTACATTTCCCACAACAGGGCTCGCTCTCCAAGCCGATTCTGTACACATGCTTCCTTAAAGGACAATGTCCGGTTATTAAGCCGGTAATTATTAGAATTTCTTTTTTGTTACTACAAATTAGGTTGGCTGAAAACCTAGCATCCAGCTCCCTTAGTAGTGTTTTATTATGAAGTTGACCTTCCGTTATCCTCCATTTCTTTTTATGTTTTCTTCCTAGCTATAATCACATCTTCCTTTTAGCGGAATCCTTAGCGATTCCACATACAGGTTCTGGTCCTATTAAGTTCATTCCTTGGTCAGTTCGTCGGCTATATCATTGCCTTTAATTCCCTCATGCCCTGGCACCCTGATCAGCAACACAGTATTGTCTTGTGCCAGTCTATTGAGGACCTGTTTACAATATTTCACTAGTTTAGATCTGGTGTATGAATTTATAATGGTTTTAATAGCTGCCTGACTATCAGTCATTATGTTGATTTTTTTTGTGCAACCGGCTTCTCGAATTTCCTCGGCGCAGGCTGCGACTGCAAACAATTCAGCCTGGAAAACCGTCGTATGTTTGCCCAGACTTATCGATATCTTCCTTCTGGGGCACATTTCGCATATAGCTGCACCTGTGCCCCAATTGGATTGTGATTCATGCGTGTACCAGGTGCCAACGCTCGAGCGACTATTTGCCCTGTTCCCTGGTTGGTATAAATATGTACAGCTTAGCTGTAAAGATAATGTGTCATACTGTCCGCCGGCATTTGAAATATCGGCTCTCCCAGTATAGTTCATGTATGGCCTCCTACAACCCTATTAGGACACCATACGCCATTGGCCTTCAGCCTCAGGATCGCAGCAATGGCCCACGATGGCCTCAACGTGTACGGTCAAATAATTTTCAACAACAATTACAAAGTTGCAGATGTTCTACTGTGAGACGAATAGATCGAATTTATTAATTAAATATTTTATTTCTATATGCTGCAGAGACCATGACAGTATATCAAATGTATATATATGATATATATTATGGATTTATCCGCGTCAATCAGCAATATATAGACGTTAATCTAATGTTTAAAATTGTTTAAGTTGTGAGTTTTCAGTAATATAAAATGTTTATATCTCATGTAATATTTTATAGATTTTGATATTTAAGGTACTAATTCATATTTAAGTTTTTTTTCTTTTCAGTATATATTTACAGCTATATTTCCTGTAATTGAGTGTTTAACCTGTTGAAAATAAATATTATTATTCTTAAAAAACAAAACAGGAAATTCAAGAATTTATAATATAATACTACCTATTTTTGTAAAGCTCGCTTGATTATTTTTCTGCTTAAATTTCTAATAAGCGAAAACTGAATGGTTAGATTTGGAGTATAAAACATACTTTAGATGTCGGAGGCATTGCAAAATTAATGAATGGATCTGGAAGGACCATATTTTTGTTTAACTAATACAACACTGACCTGCTACAGGTTTTGATTAGGAACGTTATTAATGTATATAGCAAACAACACACTTTAATAATTTCAAGTATTTCAAACGCAATGAAACACCGACTGTGACAAGGGGAGCTTCCGCGGGAGATTGGAAACTCCAAAGTAGCGACCACAATTATGTAAAGTGAAGGATTAAATTCGAGCTTTGCCAAGATATTAAAACGGGGTTTTCGTATAATTGCGCAGACTTGTATCGTTCGCAAAATGCTGCCTTCGGTATACGTACATAGTACAGACATACCTATCTAAATATACTGAGGAAGCTATGGGAGGTATAATTATAATTACAAAGATTGTAAAGACTTAGTGGATCTCGCGAAGTCACCACTTTTACATTCCCTTCATCTTCTCTTTTCTTTGCCATTAATGCTTGCGTTTCTTACTCGAGCGTACGCAAAAAATAAATTGAATACAGGATGGGTAGTAATTTAAATTGGTATTTGTGAGCAGTTTGTTCATTCAAGTAATCTTAAGTATTTGGTTCTAACATTTCAGGAAACTTCAGTGCTCCATTAAATTTGCTCGTAATTAGTGGAATCTTCGTTTTGCGTGTTTAATTTTATGACTTTATCACGTGTCGAATGATATGTTAATTTAATAATTAATAAATCAGTATTATGACTTTTGAATGGAGGCAATATGTAGTTGTGAAGAATGTAGAATCATCGACAATTACTAAAGTAAAAATCAAATTAATATAATTTTGCGGCAGTGATAAAAGTTAAAATTTGTCGATATTCACAAATTTCAACATTTATCACTGCCGCAAAATTATATTAATTTTGCCTTTACTTTAGTAATTGTCGATGATTCACATTATCTCTAGTTCTTTTTTAATAATGAATGAATTGTAATGAATGAGTTTTTGTATTTATAGCGTATTCATATTTTACGATTATGTTTATAGTAAATTCTCATTTATGGGCTTTAAAATGTTATATTGTTTTCTAAATCAGGTATTTTAAATTTGATAAAACTGCTTTTTTTAATTTATTTTCTGTTGTTTTGGAAACTAGGCTCTATAGCTAATTGAAGCTACCTATGTCTTTCACCGATCTAGGCTTTGACAAAATTTCTTAGTTCTAGTGTAATATGGATATGCAAAATTATACTCTTTTTTGATGAAAACCGATGCATAAACATGAGTTTCTGACGTAATGTTCTTTTGTAAACAAATTCGATCAATTAATTTATTTTCCCTGTCCCAATTATCACAAAAATACATAACGCACCGGTATTTTGTGTAATCATGTTGAACATCAAAATTACTTGAAGTAGCCATAACATTAGGTTTGTTCCAACTTGCTAAGAAAACTGTACAGTGACGGTACGTGCGCACGGCAGCATTCCTCCTTCATTTCTGACCGTTCATTGAGCGATACCGAAAGTGTTCCAACTAAATTTTGACCGTACACAAACCAGTCACGGGATGGAAAAAGCAGTTCGCAGACTGAAGCATGTATCGTCTGTACTGACATGCGCATTACATACAATGACAATATCACACAATATCGTATTACAGAACAAAGTTGGTTATTACAGTTATTACTGTTGGTAATACTACAAAATAGATTGATAACCAAACGATCAGAAATACGTTCCAACTTCTACCCAAAGTGCGAGGGGAGGTGCAGGGTTGACTTCAAAGTCAATCTCAGTTTATAATCTTTTTTGCTGGAAACTCTGGAAAGATTGGTAAACAGATACATAAGGAATTCCTAGCGGCATGCTATCTAAGTAATAGACAACATATATACCAACTGGAAAAATCATCAGACTCATGACAGGCTATGAAGCAGTCGCATGGTGGTCAAAAATGACGCAAAAAGGATTTAGTAGGTCATTACCATCGTAATATACAAAGACTAACATATCAAAATGTCACGAGGACCATGAACATAGCTCCTACCACTACGTTGGAGGTGATAGTCAGTAGTCTACAGCCTAATGCAAAACCAAACATCTGTAAGCCAATTCCACGGCACTGACCATCATAAGTTTATAGAAGAACTCAAGCCAGATTCTATTCGAGTGAAGCTGAGTGATGGCATGGTTCAGAAAATCAACTTCATTCCAGATCGGGAGGATTGTAAAAATGGTTCACCCGTTCAGGCAGAATCTATCTGGTATACTAACGGCTCTAAATTCGGAAAGAGGGTTGGAGCCGGAATATATGGGCTACAAGGAAGATGGTCGAGGTAAGCTTAAGTTGACCATACTACGGTACTTCAAACGAAAGTTGCCATATTGCACCATTGTTGGAGAAATTAATAAACAGGGTGGAACAAATAGCATCATGGCTGTTTCATCCGACAGCCAAAAAATGTTAAAAGCACTGGATTCAGTGCAAATTAATCTAAATATGTATGGGATTTTGTGTGTCCTAAGCGAGCTCTATGATCAAAAGAAAGTGACATTAGCCTGGGTCTCAGGGTACAAAAGGTCTTGTGCAAATGAATTACCTGATCAGGTCTCATCTACAATCTTTATAGGACCGGAGCCTTTCTTTGACATTACAAAAACGATTATTAAAACGGTCATGAAAAAGTGTGCTGAAAATAGATATAGGGAAGGGTGAAAAAATTCGCCAGGTCAAAGACAGGCAAACAGTTTTTTAGGGAATACACGCCCAAGTTTACAGCATTCCTACTGTATAAAGATAAAAAGTTTGTTAAGATGATAGTGGACCTATTAACGGGGCATTGTAGGTTCAACAAACATATTGCTGTGGACTTTTCCCCATAAATATTATAAAAATTTATGTATTTATAGTTGTGCTATTATTTTGAACGCACATGTATATTTGACTTGTGCAGTTGGAGCAAGCCGTTTGTATAGATGTGGACAATTTTGAATACTGTATTTTTTTATGCGAAGCCTGCGTGCTAGCTGTATACGACAGACAGTTGGAGCAAGCCGTTTGTATAGATGTGGACAATTTTGAATACTGTATTTTTTTATGCGAAGCCTGCGTGCTAGCTGTATACGACAGACACAAGTGTACTCTGAGATAAGAAAGTTGTGTTTATAAAAAGATAAATCTTTATCTTTTTAGAGTAACTTCGGGTTATTTTTGATTTCATTCGTGGTTGGTGCTGTCTTAATATTACCGATATTTATACGAGTTTGTTAATCTCGTAATTGTTATATTTTTACACTTTCTTACTCACGTGTCTTGAATATATTTTTTTACGTAAGTAAAATACATATATTATTAAAAGATATTTTTTATATTGAATGAATTGAATATTGTATTTTTCTATTGTATTATTATTATCGTATTGAGATTTAGTCTTAGATATTTGATACAAATAACAAAGAAGGATTTTTAAAATTTCTAGTAAAAAAATTCTGTAACTGCAAAATTTTATACGTTTGGTATCTCAAGGGCATTTTTTGTTACATGTAGGTGCACATGCGTTAGAGTTTGCTTCGGGCTGTCAAGTTAGTTTGTTTATTTTGATTTTGTTCTCTTGGGAGAAATTAAAAAGTTTCTTTGTAATTAATTATTTTTAATTTTGATCGGGTGTCATTAAGGTTTTTTAGACGTATGCTGCGGTCATTTCCATGCGTTATTTTTACCTTTATAATATTGTTAAATGAGGCCATATTAATCTTTATACTTTATAAAGATTATTTTTTTTAATTTTTTTTAAATTTTTGTATTAAATTTTCATTTAAATTTTATATTGTGTTCTTTAATTTATAATCCTTTCTACACATTTTAATACGTAACTTAAAAGACATTATCAGAACTTTTCTCAAACGAATTTTGAGTGGCGGTCAATAAAAGCTATTTTACTAATTCAATAATTTTCCACTTTTCCGATTGGAACCCTGAGAGGAAAGCAGTCCCGTTTTGGAAATAAATCGACTGAGTATCCCAGCTGGATAGATTTGTCGTGAATTGTGAATAAGCAAATTTTAAAATCACAATTCATAGCAATATGTATATGGGTTTGACAGAACAAATTGTTTGTAGATACTGCCAAGCGGAAGAGTAAGCCGTGGTTCATGTGGAATGCTAATGTGAAGGTTAGACATTAACATAGTTCTTATAAATGGGAGATTAATATTCTAAAGCGGAACTATATTTTGAAGAGCCTCTCTGGAAGTTGCTCATCTTAACTAAAAGAACAGGGTTGAAGAAAGTACTGTGAGACATGAGGACCACAATAAATTTGGAAACGTCAAAGTAGAATGGGTTTTGTGGCCACCTCGAGTAATCTACTCTAATCTAATACAGCTGTGTTTCAAAAAGTTGTGCACAGTAACGGACATAAAGTAGACTTTGAAGGAAGTAAGGTTCTACTACGAAGAATTGTTATAGGAGGATCATTAGAGAAGCTATCGAGATAGAGAAACATTGACGCTTTAACCTAGAGAACGGTTACCAATTTAGCAACACCTCGAAGAATTTCCTAGGATAATCCGTTATTATCAAGAAAGCACAAAGATTTTGCACTAATAACGCTTCAATATACACATATAAAGAAAAACGACACTGTTGATTTTATAATTACACGGCGAAAACTCGAAGATGAAAATATTTTTAGTTAGTTAACGCCGGTCATGAAAGTTTATGAAACTACATCCTTTGTGATTCATATTACAGTAGTTTAATCAGGTGTCTTTTGAAAAAAGGCAATATAAAACATTTTATATTACTATACATTTTTAAAATATCTAGCGTTAAATCGCACAAAATGGCAGTTATGCCCTTAAAAATTTTAGCAAGATAAAATCAATACAAAATACAGAAAAAAATCTCGAATCCCAAAGCGGCATACGTCATATTGCATACAACACATAACGGTGCAATATTTTACGTACATCGAAGCATTTCCCATTTTCCTTTTTGACGTATTGCCTGTTGAAACACCGAAGTCAAATATACAACACTGTGGGGGTCGTATTGGGCCATCCGGTTACACCCGATTGTGGGGATACTCGCACACACTTGCACGAAATCTGCCTGCTTCACGTATAGCTAGGGAACCTCGGCGGACTGAGAGAAAAAACAAGGACAGTGCGGGGGAGGTATTCGAGAGGCGACCAGTCCAGTAGAACGACGGTCGAGTGCTAAAACATGTTGTATTTGCAGTCGGTCGAATATTTCGGGAGCTTCTGCCTTCTTGGAAATATACATATACCTACCTATGTGTACATATGTGGAGTATGATACCGGTTTGCGAGTTTAGGATACAGGATTTGAATTAATGGATGTAGCATGCAGTTTTGCTGGTGTTTTGGCGCAGAATGAAAATTTGCTTCTAATAACAATAACATAACCAAAATACAAAATTAACTGTTTCGTAGGACATTAAATCCATAGTAAATATAAAATGAAATACAATCAGTTAAATAATTGAAAACAAATTATTGAGTATGGAGTAAAGCCTCATACAAAACTAAGAAAATAACCTTCGAAGTAGAAAAATGTACTAGTTTTTAATAGCTGAAATATGATGTAATGCATTATATTTTAATGTAATAATAATACGAAGTAAGCGCTATCTGTTTTCGGCCAGACAGGTTTATACATGTTCAAACATGTTTCAAGTATGTTGTGCCATATTTGCACACAGGTTATGAAGTTCTACGAGCAATAGTTATCAATCTGCAATCAGATAACATCATTAATTCATCAGTCTTTCAATCGGGATCTGCAGCTTCGTCTTCTACTAGTATTTGCACTAATATGATCACTATACAGGGTCCGGCAACGAAGCGGGGACGGAAGATTACACGCGTATTTGAAAGTTAGTCAAATATTTAGTCATCGGATATCCTTCCGTACCATTAAGCGCACGTTTTAAAAATATTTTGTTTTATACAGGGTGTCCCAGATGGAAATGCCAGACTAAAGTTGCATTTTTTTAAATGGAACACTCTGTATATTAATAGATAAAATGATTCGAGCTTGAAAGCTGGTTACATCGATATAATGTTGTATGGGTCTAAAGTTGATAGTTTCTGTGTAAATAATTATTTTACTTGATAAATTGATACATTTCAGTAGGCTATTCTGCATAAGGAAAATCAAAAGATCCGAAACCAATAGAATAGAATATTTTCTACTAGTATGCACTTTCGTTGCTACGTGAAATAAATTCTGCAACTGCTCGCGTTATACAGGGTGTTCACAATTTCGCAAAATCGAAGAAATCTCGTAATTTTTAAATGGAACACCCTGTATATTTTTAGCTCATTGAAAAGCCCTTTTACTACGCTTTCTATTGATACCTAATTTGATGCACCTAGGATGGATCATTTGCTAATTATTTCTTTTTAGATTTGAATTAATGAAAAATGCTTGTATTTTTAGTAGCTAATTTGCGGTTTTAAACCTTCTGTAAGATCGGATATTCAACAAATTATCCATAAATGGTCTATAACAAGAGGAAATCCCATTAAGTACGAGAAACAGTTGATTTTCACTCAGCGGTGAAAGCAAACATTAAATTAATATAAAGTTATATAGCATTTTCAATAGATTCACTGCCGATTAAGTTATCTGGTGTTAGTTTAATAAAAAATTTGCACTAATTAATTTGTATTATAAAGAATTTTTTAAAACCAACTGTTTTACGAATACCTAATATGAAACAATACATACCTAATTAGCTTAACATAAATTGAAATCATGTAGGAAAGAATCAAGTACAAGTAGTATTAAAAGTTTGCACTATTTTAAATAAATACTAATTATTAACCACAACATCAAATTTAATTAACAAAAGTAGTAGCACAGTAAATAAAAATAAAGTAAATGTAAATAGTAAATGCAAATAAATCAAAGAAAACTTTCAAATGTCCTTCCATGTCTCTCAATACATAAATGAAGCCGCCTGGTGAAATTCTGTTGAACATGCTGTAATGTTTCTTGGCGAACATTTCTAAATGCCTCTCTTATGCGTTCCATCATATTTTCCCTTGTTGTATGAACTTCCACATAAACTAGAGCCTTGACATATCCCCAAAAGAACTATCAACTTTAGACCCATACTACATTATATCGATGTAACCAGCTTTCAAGCGCGGATCATGTTATCTATTAATATACAGGGTGTTCCATTTAAAAAAATGCAACTTTAGTCTGGCATTTCCATCTGGGACAGCCTGTATAAAACAAAATATTTTTAAAACGTGCGCTTAATGGAACGGAAGGATATCCGATGACTAAATATTTGACTAACTTTCAAATACGCGTGTAATCTTCCGTCCCCGCTTCGTTGCCGGACCCTGTATATCCTGCGATTCTTTATACAGTCTGGTCACGACGGTCTTCCAAGGTTAGGGATTGTGGACTTGTTTTATGTGGACCCATAGCAGTAATTTTCAGTTTAATATTTCTACTGGTTCCTTTCCTGAATTTTGGAAGATTGGAAGGATTGTGCCAGTCCATAAAAGTGGCAATCAGAGTGATGTTTGCAATTACAGACCAGTTACCTCATTAAGTAATTTAGCTAAAGTTTTCAAATCTTTAATATATGAGCAAATAGTTTCTGAAGTACGTCATTTGCTGTCTCTTTACCAACATGGATTTGTTGCTGGGCATTCTACCAACACTAATTTGGTAGAAATTACGGAATTTATTAGTAAAGCTATCGATGATGGCCTTCGGGTCGATGTAATACATAGAGATTTCGCCAAAGTTTTCAATTCCAATGATCACTCAATACTATTAGCTAAATTGGAAGTCTTTGGTTTCTCTCTTTTGTTATTAAATCTCAATTCTTCTTACTTAGGTTCTCGCTTCTCATATTATGTCTGTTTTAATGGTTTCCGCTCTTGACGTTTCCATTCAACATCTGGTGCACCCCAAGGCTCTAATTCGGGGCCTTTACTTTTTAATATTTCTTAATTATCTACTTTGTTCACTGGTTTGCGGAGTTTCAGCTTCCGCGGAAGACTTGAAAAATCTATATGAAAATTACAAATATTGAAGATTGTAACGAGCTGGATAGCAACTTAAAGCTGGTGCACAATTGGTGTAATGAAAACAATCCCTAAATATTAGCAACTGTACCATTGTGACATATTCTAAGATTGCGAATCCACATCACTATAGTGTAGACCTCATAGATTTGAAATTAAAGACTTGGTAATTTCGTTTCGTGTGTCGATTTAATTTAGAACACATATTTTTCTGTTTTTAATGCTTCCTCAAAGCCTTTGGGATTGATACGAACTTGTCGTGACTTCGGAAACTCGTCGCCTTTATAATGTCTGTTCTATGCTTATGTGTGGAGTATGGTGCAGTTTCGTGGTATCCATATTACATCTCCCAACAGATAACTTTAGAGAGAATTCAAAAGCGTTTTCTAAAATATCTCGCCTTCAAGTGTGATGGAATTTATCCAATGCGGACGAATTATAACTCTTTGCTCAAAAGACATGGTTTTCGCTCTCTCACTACTAGGCGAGAAGAAGCGAGTGCTTCCTTTTTTTTTAAACTAGTCAACAACTCCATTGATGCATCTAGTTTACTATTTGAGGTTGATTTTGTCGTGCGGGGTTACTGAACGCGTTCGTGTGCTACGTTTCTGTTACCTACGGCAAGATCTAACATTTTAATGAAGACAACTCTGATGCACATGATGCGGAGTTGTAACACCTTGCATCTGGATCCGTTCCACAGTTACCATTGCTTTCTTTTCCTTTATTTTTCTTTTTTAAATCTGTCTTCATAACAAAACCTTTAATTTTGATATAGATATTTCTTGTATTCATTTCGAATTTTTTTAAATTTTTTGGTGTATCGCTATTTCTTCTTTTTATATATACGAGGGATGCCTTTTATATCTCAAGAATAGGCGATGCTGGTGCTGCCATCTGACAACCGATGTTTCTATCGTAAAGTTCAACATTTTTGACAGAATACTTACTCAGAATGTTTTGAGGTACAGGTGCTAGTTGTGTTATTTATAGTGACTTAAAAATTAATCTCGGCCAAAAAATGGAATTAACTCATAAACATTCCGTGTGATTATTTTTTACAACTATCAGCATAGATTATCACAATACTAGTGCATCGATGAACTTAATTCGACTTTTGGCGATAAATCACCATCAAAACCAGCCTATATACAGCCTAATATACTGAATTCTATCGTGGCCGTACTCGCTCATTGACGAATTTCGTGAAGATCGTCCAAAATTGGTTGTTCCGAAAAATGTTGCTGCTGTGTGTGAACTGATATTGAAATATTAGTTCGTCATGTGCCCTATCATGTGATAGAGGTATCGTTGGGCATCGGTGGGACCAGCATACATTCAATTTTGCATGAACATAAAAAAAATTTGTTCGCATTGGATCCCACATAATTTTATAATCGCTCAAAAAAGGCTTGTGTCGATTGGTTGGAGGAAATGCTAAAGAAATATGATCAGGATGCTTCTAAACATCTATGACATCGTAACAGGTGACGAATCATGGATCTACTCGTATGAGCCTGAAAGTAAACAGCAATTAATTCGGGCAGGCGTCCCATAGGTAAGTGTATTAGGTCCTACGCTTTATTTGCTATATACAGCTGACATGCCTACAGCACGACTAACTATAGTAGAAAGTTATGCTGATAATACGGCCATATTGTCATTCGCATGTACATCTTCAAAATTTAGAGGTTGCTTTGAACAAAATGCAGATTTGGCAAAAGATATGGAGACTAAAAACAAATGAGAAAAAATCAGCTCACACAACTTTTACCAATACGAGACAAAAATTGTGATCATATAAAATTGAGCACAATTTTCTAGATAGAAAATTAATTGGCACAAACATTTATTTGCAAAAAGAAAACCACTCGGTCTAAGACTTCATAAATTATACTAATGATTGGTAGAAGATCTCAGTTGTTTATAGCTACAAAAATCTAAACGAGATTTAAAACTAAAATGCATTATTAAACTTAAATAAAACACCTTATATTTCACAAACAATAGTATATTGACTATATGTACATTTCATGTGCACTGCACACATCCTCAGTAGTTACTAATTTAACAGTATTATTTTTTAAGAACATGTATAGTAAAAAATATCTATTTTTTTTTTTTGTTAGGGGTGTAAAAATTACAATTATAAATGGTCAACAAATGGTCCAAAATCATGGAACTAAAAATATAAAAATTAAAATAAAAAATTATGGTCGTATATTGTAACAGTGCCTGTTAAAATCTATTGAAATTCCAAAAAGGACATAATTTGTCCTTCTTGGAATTTCAATAGATTTTAACAGGCACTGTTACAATATACGACCATAATTTTTTATTTTTATTTGCATGTTTTTTGATCATTTGTTGACCATTTATAATTGTAATTTTTACACCCCTAACCAAAAAAAAAAAAAAAAAAAATAGATATTTTTTACTTACATGTACTTAAAAAATAATACTTTTAAATTAGTAACTACTGAGGATGTGTGCAGTGCACATGAAATGTACATATAGTCAATATACTATTGTTTGTGAAATATAAGGTGTTTTATTTAAGTTTAATAGTGTAATAATTTCACAAGTGCTCAACATATATACTACTAAAATGCATTGTTTGATTGTGAACGTGGCGTTGTATATTCCTAAATGCAGTCATCCAAAGTGATTTAAATCTGCATTCAGTAATGGAAGAGATACAAAAATCTAGTGAACAATACAGTAAACGTGTTTTAGTGCATCCAAATGTGTTTGCCAACTGACTGGAAGACAATTCAGAAATGAGACTTTAAGCCGATGGCCTTACAAGTTTAGATACGTTTCGTTAAAAATCTCATTGCGTTAACCCATGGTAATTTCTAATATATTTAATGTACTATAAACTAACTCTAGTTAAGACTATATAGGCTATCCTTGAAAGAAAGAGACGATGTTTGAAAAATGGAAAGATGTAATTATATAGAATATAAATCAAAAACATTTTCTCAAAATTCCCTCTCATAAGCGAGAAAAACATGACAAAAATATTTAAAGAATATTTGTCACGCCACTGTGTAACTGATTATATCCGAGTATCGAAGACGATACTGCAAACTGACCGACAATAACAAAATAATAGTTTTGTTATTGTCATTCAGCTTTAAGTATCGTCTTCGATAGAGTTAATTGTCGATCATTACATGTGTCTTTTATTAAAGGTATATTGTTACTAAATTGGATGTGAAATGCCTCATCTTATATCTTCCTTTAAAACATCTAAAAATTCACATGCAATTATACATTTTTAACAGCTAACTTTTAGTACCTGGTTATCAAACACTTAGCATTCAAAGCTAAACAGTGTTATCTTCTAGAGTTTCTATAAACATAATAAACATTGCAGCGTGTTTGCGTGCGGTATTTTTTATAGACATTCTGAATGCACGAGTGGCACATAATAAAATTTTTAGGGGGTTTTTAATTTTGGAGTTCGCGTCGCAATTAACTTATATGTTGTCTCTTTATGTATGGGGGATTGTTCACTGGAACAAACTCCTTCATCTTATCTGTAACAAGCATATAACTTATTTATTGTACTTTATAAGGACAGGTTGTAAAATAAATAGGGTAAAAACAATCTTTTAATATCGCATTTTATTAATTTTTGATTAGTTTCTCTTTGAAATTAATTGAAGTAGTTTTAAAAGTAGACGTTCTTCGTTTTTGAAAGACATAAAATTCAAATAACTACTTACATACACGAAACATTTGCAATCGCATGAGAACTGTCATTCTGAGGTTTAGTTACAGGCCTCCTTTACGACATTATCATAACATAAATGCGCTACGCAAATGTATAGTCAAGATCGATTTGCGAGTACAAACGTACGGGCATAATTTATCCATTAATAATTCCACCTGAGAATAGCAAACTCCGTTCGTATAAAAGCAACAGTGTCCTCATGTTTATGGGAAGTAAGATACGGGGGTCCATACATCATATTTTGCATAACCTGTAGACTTCAGTACACCATACACATCGAATGAGGGTACATATATTGTAATTTTCCAACAAAGTAATGCCGATACAGAACAGTACCGTTAGACGTTGCATGAATTCATCGCCTGAGGTCGCTCGTGTTGTTGCAACTATGGAGTACGAACAAAGCCCGTTTAGGGGGGGAACGGGCGAGGCACGCGTTTCCACAGAGGCCAAGGGGCGCCGAGGGAGTGCGGCTTTCGTAATGAGGGGTTAGATGCACATTATAATCGAAGTATAATGCGAAAAAGAAACTGATACGGCCCAAGCAACAACACTTAGTAATTTGGCGAGACTGTAATATTGAATTAATGTATATAATCAAAGATCGTTGTGGCCGGAGAACACTGTTTCTTTCCTTAATTTTTTTAATCCATTATTTCAACTTTTTTTGGAGTTTCGATAGTGTTTTAGTCGTATCCACTCCTACAAAGATCTAAACATTAAGATTTCTGATTTTCGTGCAATATTTCATCTTTTCAATTAAATTTTGATGGCAAAATTATTAGTTGAAATGTTGTGAGGAAATGCCATTAATGATAAGTGTAGATTTTATCGGAAAAAAACTATTATTTTTTTAATACTGGAATTTCCTATATTAATTTATTTAATATAGGTGAGCAAGAAAATTTTGATTTAAGAGCTGAATGCTCTTATGAACCCGAACCCTAACAAATTGAGTAAAGTGTATTTGATAAATATGCAGTAGTAGATATTCTTTTTGACATCACACAGATGCAGGATTTCTATATTTATGAAACTTTTGTTTCTTGAAATTATCACTTATTAGAAATTAGTTTTGCCTTACATAAACGAAGAATTCTAAATAAAAATCGGTATTGTAGCTAGCAAAAAAATAATAGCCTAATTAATAATGATCGTCCGTAATTTCGACAAATGCTATCTAAGGATCAGCATAGTTTCATAAATAAGCGATCAACTGTTACGAGCTAGTCTGTTCTTACTTAATACTTGATACTGTCTAGACAGCAATGAACAAGTTGATGTGGTCTATACTGACTTCTCTAAAGCTTTCGATCGTATAGATTACGAGATACTTTTAATCAAATTTAATTTAATTGTCTTTACCCAGGCTTTATCCTCACGCCGACTTTTGGGGTGCCTCAGGGAAGCAACCTTGGTCCGTTACTTTCTTTAATTTACATAAACGATTTATGTGATGGATTTGAGTGCTATAAATTACTCTTTTATGATGACCTGAAGCTGTGGCAGAGGATTAATTATTATGGAGATTGTATCTTTCTTCAGAACCAGATAGATGTGGTTAATTCCTGGTGTGTTGCTAATAAGTTAGATATTAATGTGTATGTAAGTGTAATATTTTAACCTACACTTGAAAAAACAATCCACACATATTTTACTATCGTTAGAACGACTCACCTTTAACCCCTTGCACTTCTATTAAACACTTAGGTATTACATATGATGCTAAACTATCGTTTGCTGAACATATCTTACATACATATTTTTACGCGTGGTGCCTTTCTAACTTAGTTTAAACCCTATCAACTTACCACTTACCAAACACGGATGCCCTGGAGATTTCAGGTTGAGATGCTAGCCAGTTAAGACGCGAGGTAGAGAGAGGTTCTTTTTAAAATAGGCGGCATCGTGTTTGTGATCTCAACCCGCACAGCTAACACAGAAGCTGCCAATGGTAAGCGAAATAAATTTACAGGAATTTAGCAGACAATATCAACAGAAATAAAACCCAAGCTTGAATAACAACAACAAAAGTTGGTTTATTATATCATAAGTCAAAATATGTCTGAACAACTCAGTTTATCGTACAATACCAAAAAAAAAGAAAAAAAAATTAAATAACTTAAAATTGATACTGGGTTATGAATCACCCGGTACAGTAAATCATTAAATAATTGAATAATACACAAGAAAATAAATTACGTGAGTTTAAATTGAATTAAATTAAAATTCCAAAAATTAGATGAATTTTAATTATACTGAAAGACACCAATGTAATGAATAAGTAATTTTGATCATTAAATATACGCGTAAAGAGTTTAGCTCAGTTATCTATAATTCCCGATAGAACGAAAATGTGGCCATCCTACCTTGGTTGTTGATCACATAATAAAATACATGAAGCCTCTCTTCAAACTTGCAATTCCAGATCAGATGTCTCTTTATGAAAGCCTAGTTTAGGACTCCACTCAGTACAAATATCTATATTTCAAATTCGATTCTTACACATGGGTTTTCTCCAACTAGAGACCAGTATGGTATACACACAGCAGTAAAAACTCCATACTCCTTATATAAAAAAAAAACGCTCAGTGTAAGATTTAACCTCTTACGAAGACCCTTTACGAAGATCCCCAACAATAGAATAAAAAAGCTATATTGTAGCAGTTCTAGCTAAATATGGAATGCCAGTTAAGATGACGCCAAAGGAAAAAAAATACTACAATAGGGGAATACGATCTTGCTTCAACGAGAAAAAAAATAAGAACACGTGGTCGACAAGTTTAAATATCCACTGGGCGCAAACGACAATACAGGTATTCCAACAACCCAAATTTTATCGTCCAATTACAATTAATATGACTTTAATTCGGAAATATTCCGCAGCCAACAAAGACTGTTAAATAGCCTTAAAAATTGATCTTTGTCCACGAACGTGACTAGCCCACACCTGTGACTGCTAACAAGCACGAAGTTCGAGCATCAATCAACCCTGGATTATATTCCCAGTAGTTCTCAAAACATCCGGCTGATTGAGCCGTCGTAAAACACAATGAAATGTACCCACAGAGATATATTTCGCTAGACAACAAGAAAGCTGACTACTAAAGAAAAATAATTATGAAAAAAAAAATTAATACATCCCCTTCAATAATTCCAAAATAAGGTGTCGTTCTAAAATTCGTTACACAACCCTAAGACTGAATATAGGTACAAATGGGATACTAAAAATATGGTATGAGAGAGAAAGGAAGAAATTTAAAAGGTGAAACTATAACTGTACTCTAATTAGAAGCTAATAGAAAGGATAATCTCAAAGGAAAGATCTAAATTACCAATCTATTGTCCACTAAACTTAGCCACGCCTCGCAAGAGATTACGCAAACATACAGGAGCGTATATGTAAATCGAGCTGTTAGATATGTAAACAAAATGCCTGCTAACCTCGTACATTGACTAATTATAAATTGCTGCGAAAAGGTCTTGTACGATAAAAAATACGATATCCATGTAAAAGCTACAAAAAAGGCTAAAAAAACTTTTAAGCAAGTAATATAACATTCCAGAGAATCAAAAAGCGATTTAAATAGACAAAAAGATATCTTTTAGAAAAATAAGGCCCTAACTGAGGTGATTCAAATATAACAGAAAGATGTACGATCTGACAAAGGCATTCCTTTTATTTCATGATGTAATACTAAAATATAACCGTGCGTATTGAATTTACGACAAGTTCACATTTAAAACATACTGGACCTTATTCAGGGTATTAATCATATCGTGTTACTGAATACATATCGAGGAGAACTGTAGGCGCCAAAATGATCTAAAATTTTTGTACAATCTGCTCCATAATGGCATAGATGCACTATAATTGCTAAACAGTATTAAATTTGTAGTTCCGCATTATACTAGCCGAATATGTAGCACATTTTATTATCCTATGTCAAGAACTAATATTTTGATGAAGTCATCAATACATTGTCTGTGTCATATCGGTATTATTTTTTAGTAGCCATACATAGTAAAAGTTATTATTAATACACTAATCTTTCTGTTATATTTAAGGTTCTTGATATGGAATAGTTATTATTTAGAGAACGGACGCAATTTCCATAAAACGCAATCGGCAATTGGAATTGTGTATAACGTCGCTCAGTACATCCCGGCGTAATTCAATGAAGTATTTGTTTGACTTACTCGGACACCTGGTCTCGCCGCGATAACAATGGACAAGCCAGCTATTGTATTCCGAGAATATAGTGCGTTTTAAAGTGTTTTCATGAGCGTAGATAGAAGCGGGGTTTTTATAATGTATTTTATTTATTAGTTTATATTTCGTAAGATAAATAAAGTGCTGTGAGTAAGTTTCTTGTTTTCATAGTTTTAACTGTTAATTACATCGTAATTTTTGTGATAGATCCTGTTTAATATCGTTTGATTGAATCCATTTCTATCAATTATTTCGACGTAAGGGTGTGTATTGAATTTCGTTCAGTTTCAATAACTTACGCACACATTTTTAGTTTTCATTTATTTAGATCTAGAGCATTGTTTAAGTTACTTTTTCAGACATGATATGGAAGAATGTCGAGAACGGCATTGTAAAACAATGGCGAGTTGGATTGACGGTCATACTGATTGTATGTCCATTGTCAGTGATTCCGAAATTTATTACAAAATCCGTAAAATATCGTCAAAAATTCGTCACTTAGGATCGCAAACACATCTGAACTCTGTAAAACTTTTATGGCGGCTAATACTCCATTAAATAAACTTAGGAATCCCACTTCAAAAATATTTCTTCAAAAATATACTGGTCGAAATGTTCCTGATGAATCAACTTTACGCAAATATTATGTTTCTAGGTGCTATACGAGAACCGTAGAACGCATTAGAAGGCATCTTTTAAATCAATACATATGGATAAGCGCCGACGAAACGGTGGGTATGTTAGGACGCTGTGTGGTAAATGTTGTAGCTGGTGTACTAGATCCAACTATTCCCTATAACTCATATGTAATAGCAACAAGTGTTATAAATAGAGTTGATGCGGAAACAGTTGCTGAAACTATTAAGGAGAATATGCAAAAAATTCTTCATTCGGACGCCACGTACAAAGAAAAAATACTTTTATTTGTCAGTGATAGTGCTGCGTATATGTTAAAAACAGGCAGACTATTGAAGAAAACATATCCTAATATGCTGCATATTACTTGTGTAGCACATGCTCTCCACAGAATCTGTGAATATATCAGAGACACTTTTCCGGAAGTTGATAGACTTGTATCAGCTTTTAAAAAAGTTTTCAGAGAAGCACCACTGAGAGTAGCTCTTTTCAGGGAAAAATTTCCATCTCTGTCACTGCCTCCCACTCCAGTACTAACTAGATGGCTGGAAGCTACTAGTTATTATGCTGAGAATTTCGATAGTCTAAAACATTTCGTAACACTGCTAAAGGAGGATGCTAGAAGTATTGGTGAGTGCAAGGAGCTCACAAAAATCCCAAATTTAAAAAATCAGTTGTACTTTCTTCACGAACACTTTGGAAAATTGCCAAAACTAATCACTTATTTTGGAAATCGAAATCTCAAATTAAATGACGGATTAACCACATTAGATGTGGCTGTTAATAATTTGAAAAGTATTCCAAGTGACTTCGGATGTGGCCTTCGGCAAAAGTTTGAAGCAATTCTTAATAGAAATCCAGATTTAATTACATTGCAGCAATTATGTATGGAGACAATTCCACAAAACCTAACGGCTAAATATGAAGAAATAAAAGAATATTTCCAGTATGCACCTATAACCAGTTGCGATGTAGAAAGGACGTTTTCTATTTATAAGGATGTACTTAATTCAAAGAGAACAAAATTGACAGAAGAAAACCTTGAGAAACTATTGCTAGTCAATATTAATAGTCCTTTACTCAACTTGAACGACAAAATGAACAAATAAAAATGTTCCAATTATAGAAATAAAATTAAAAACTTTAAAAATACAACTTTTCAACAAATACATATATATTTCGTAATTTTATAGATCACCACCCGTTTGTTTTCCAATTATATAAATAAAATTAAAAACTTTATAAATACAACTTTTCAACAAATAAATATGTATTTCGTAATTTTATAGATCACCACCCGTTCGTTTTCCAATTATATAAATAAAATTAAATATTTTAGAAATACAGCCTTTCGCCAGTACTGCACTGGGTGGTAAGCGTGTCCGTTCTCTAGTTATTATAATCATTTTGTGTATTTCTTCTTATTTTCTTTCAAAATCTTGTTTGTTACTATTTATTCATTTTTTAAATATTATTTAGAATATAAGAATATTATTTTTATTAGAATTATTGTTTATTTTGTGTAAGCTTGTTATGTGTAGATGATTCAACATATTTTTTTATTTTTTTGCCCTGTAATTGGATATATGAATTTGATTGATGGGAGAACGACTTCACCTCAGTTGGGGATATTCCCTGTCTAATCCGCTATTTTGATATGCGAATAATAAATTTGTACGTTAATAGAGTGTACAAAACTATTTTTCATTGTTTAAAGTAAGGTAATTTTTATATTAATTGCTATCGTCTGTTGTCTGGTAAAGGCATTCTTGTATACATTCTATCGATGTAGGTGTTTATACGATATTTAGAAAAACCAAAAGTAATGATTGCAGAAGCCATATGGACCATTTTGTTCGATTAACATTCATGCAAATGTGGAAATTGCTATTGAAAAATGCACTATATATTAACTACCTATTTAGCAAAATTATTGAACTTCAAATATATCTTTAAACGAAGAAATCAGCCATTTCATACGTTGTATATAGGTAAGTATATCAATACAAAATTCAACACTGGTTATTGATGTCTTCTTTGTTAATTGTCTACACTTAGATATGCATCTGGCAAAGAATCTAGTTTATTGTCTGTTGCTTGTTTCTGTAAAATATACAAATAATTACTACGTAAATATAAGGGATCTCATTAGTTAGATACAAACAACAGTAAGTAGAAAGCCATATCGCTCTGATGGAGACAAATTTTAAGTTGTCAATTTTTAAACAAATGTAAATGTCTTAAAACAAATAACAGTATTCTTTGGAACCAAATTATATAAATTCTTGCTAATAAAATTTATAAAGGTTTATCTCATCCATGCTCATATGGTCACTTTTAAAAGCAGAAAACCACATACAAATCATTTCATGAGACGCATGATATTTACGGTTTCTCCAGTTTCTTTGCTTTTCCACGTAAAAAATAATGTTAAGTAAGTAAGTAAGTATTTTATTAGCAAAGCTATTGTACAACCATAACGTTTCATTACATTTTACTTAATTAACTATTTTACACTGCTACAACCTAGAAATTACATGGATCACTCAAATTTTTTTAACATATTTCTAACAGATTTCTCTTAAAGTTTTTAAAGTAATTATAATGCATTAAACAAAATGAAACCAATGAGATATTTTTCTTTCCTAATATTTAACCAGTGGCGGTTTCTGCTATGGTTTGCAAGTTTGCGCAACCACCAAAACTAATAGATTTAATTTAATGAAAAAAAGCGTAATTCTACATCTTTTAAATTATAAATTAAAAATTTGTACTACCTCACAGAATAAATGAACTATTATAAATATAATAGGTATATCTAATTCGATATGAATACGTTAAATAAATGAGAGAATAACACACTTGGTTTGCAAACTCATCG
Organism: Melolontha melolontha; assembly: GCA_935421215.2. Classification (NCBI taxonomy): domain Eukaryota; kingdom Metazoa; phylum Arthropoda; class Insecta; order Coleoptera; family Scarabaeidae; genus Melolontha; species Melolontha melolontha. Next base: position 89,571,443 of record OW285237.1, on the reverse strand, counting down.
CAATCCACGAACGTATATATCCCTATACGGCTGACGAACTTTGTCGAACGTCTTTCAGATATATCTCCATAAACGAAAATAGTGTTGCAGCGGCAGTGCAACCAAAGCGATACACGTATTTCTTGCTTACGGTGCAACGGTATAAAAGCGATTAAAAAAGTTGTATTTGTGTGTTTAAAAGTGTTTATGCTCTTTATTTTTAAATAATAATGAATTCAGTGCAGAGTTTAATAGTGGATCCGTTCTATAAAAGAACGTATGCCGAAAAAATTGAAATAAAGCGGTTGGGCAGACCTGTTCCGAATTTAAATCTGAAACAAACGATTTCCAGTAAGACGCGAACTTTTAATAGACTATTTAATAAGGATATTTATAATAAACATTTGTGGATTTGCGGTTGTAGTATAAAAAATGCATTATTCTGCTTTCCTTGCTTACTATTTGAAAACGCTATCTACAATCATTCTTGCAGAACTAGAAACACACATTAAAGATAACGAAAGAAAATTGATTGCCCAGACATATGATGGGGCAGCCGTCATGGGCGGATCGCATAATGGGGTACAGGCACGTATTAAACAAACTTATAAATACGCTGCTTACGTGCACTGCTACGCGCATCAGTTAAATTTAGTTATGTTGAATGCTGCCTCTGCCAACACTAATGTCCGTATATTCTTTGCAAAAGGAATTTGTACCTTTTTTTCAAATAGTTCTCAAAGAGTTGCAATATTGGACGAAACAGTTAAAAAGCGGCTGCCTCGTTCGGCCCCAACCGGATGGAATTTTAATTCCAGAATTGTCGCCACTGTGTTTGAACACAGAGAAGAAATTATAGAAACAATGCGAAGAATTTTGAATGAAAGTAAAACTGTAAATATCACTACTATCAATCAAGCTTCAGGTTATATTACGCTTCTTACTAATAAGAGTTTTATTTTCTGGTTAAATCTATTTTACAAGATAATGCCTCAAGTAGATATATTATATGCAAAATTTCAAACTAGAGAAATTGATCCCCTTATGGCCAATAAATATATATTATCATTTGAAACTCAGTTAGCTCAAATCAGAAATAATATAACGAACACTTCGGATACAAGTGACAGTGGGCCCGGCTCATCAACTTCAAAACGACGTAAGATCGATGGAAACGAATATACACGAGAAGCAAAGGAAGTTTGTGATATTATTGTTTGTCAAGCCAAAGATAGGTTTAGCTTTACTGGACACTTAACTGCAACGTCTCTATTTTGTTCTGATAAATTTAATCAATACAGCCTCCATTTTCCTGAAAATGTCTTTCAGGAAACAATTAAGTCTTACCCATACTTTGATGAACGAAAATTCCGTACTGAACTAAGCGTAATTTATGAAACGGAAGAATTTAAATCAATCTCGGGTTTGCTTCCTCTTTATGACATCATTTCACAAAGTGAACTAAGTGCGACTTTTAGTAAAACATTAAAACTTTTAAAAATTCTAATTACAATTCCGATGTCATCAGCTGAAGCGGAGCGGTGTTTTTCTACTTTGAAGAGAATAAAAACTTTCTTAAGAAACAGCATGGCACAAGAGAGACTTTCTGCATTGGCGATGCTTTCTCAAGAAAAGGATTTTATCCAAAGTATTCCAGATTTTAATCAAAGGGTTATAGATAAATTTGCTACTGCGAAAGATCGTCGCATGGATTTTCTGCTTCAATAAAATCAGGATCAGAATCAGTGAGTTTTAAAAGCCTTTTTTCTTCTTTGTATGTACCTTAGCAAAAATAACTTTTAATAAAACATACTTAGTTACCTACCTTGTTTACCTACTGTAAAAAGTATTAGTATTCACTAAATTTGCAACCCCCACATTTTTGATGCACGAGCCGCCGCTGTATTTAACTCAAATTCAACAGTCCACACATATTCCAACTTTAAGTTCAATGTTTCCTTGAATTTAATACACCCCATTAGATAAACCAATATACCACCAGTTCTACGGTTATTTGTATTACACCCAATAGTATTGTATCCAGCGATATTCAATTCAAAATCCTCAACAGTATCGTCTACATGTGTTTCCACCAGACATAGAATTTGTGGTTGCCAATTCTTGATTAAATCTGTTATTAGATCTTTATTGTGTAAAAACCCTTGGCAATTTAAACAGACAACAGATTTGTAATACTTCCTATCATCTTTTATTAATTGCTATTCATATTTCACCTTTGTTCTAATTTTATCAATTATTCTTTTGAGACATGGACAGTTTTTATCATAAGCTGTATGATTGGAATCCAAATCAATTTTTAATTTTTGAGTCGTTCTTACGGAGTTTATACATTTCTCTGTAAGATTATTACAGCTTGCGCTTACATGATTACCACCACATTTGCTGCACGCTACTTCATTTCTGCAATCTTTGGCAAAATGGTTAAATCCCGCGCATTTAAAACATCTGATTACATCATCATATTCGTATAAAGAGCATTTTCTCCATCCTATGTTTATTTTTCTTATATCTATCAACTTCTTATATAAATTAGTCTCTACCTCCATAACAATGTTACCGTAATCTTTCTTAGCTTTTGGTTTATATTTTCTTATAATTTTTATTTTATCATCTGTATCATCATCAAACTCTCTTAATGCATTCTGCTTGAGTATACTATCTAGAATTTCCTTATCTTCCTGATCTATTATTTCACTCTCAATTCCTACTACAATTATTTTTGGATTCTTAAGCTTTGGCTCAATAACCTCGTATTTATTACCCAATTCTTTTCTTACTATATCTTTTATTTTTTCTTTCGATTCGTTATTGCTAAAATTTATAACAATTCCTCCACTACTGGTACTTGTTACCGTTTCGACTCCGACCGCCAATTCACCTGGATTTATTTTAGTTTTTACATCTTTTTTAGTTATTTCGCTTTTTTGTTTATCATTCTTAGGTTTCACAACAAGTACTTCAGAGTTCTTTTTTGTTATGTCACTATACAGTCTATTAGTATTGATATTTTCTCCTTTGGTTAAAGATTCTAGCATTAAGTTCATTTTGTTAATAACATTGTTTTGATCATTAATCATCTCCATATAGGAATCAAATTTATTTGTTAATTCTTTTATTTGTAAACGCATACTACTATTTCGACATCGAAAACACACAAGCTTAATGCTTTCTACTTGAAATATTGTTTGCAGTTTTTCTTCTGTGATTGTATTTATTCCCAAACATTTAATATGAAATTCATCTTCACATTCAAAACAGATTATAGTTTTTTCGTTTCTTTAAAATCGTTTCTGCATGCCCTACATTTTTTACTCATTTTTCTTGCATTTATAAATAACGCACGCTAGCATTAATCGTAACCAAAACAAACGCGTGTTTTTGCGACCCACTTTTTATTCCGCTTTGTCGGCAATATCACTTATATCTTATATGTACGAATATTATTATTATATATATGTAATTTTATCTGCCATTTACTCACGTCTTAGAATTCACATTTCCACAAGAGTCACATATTGTTTCTCACCAAGTTTTGGTGAATAATCAGATGCAAAACCTGGTACAGTAGGAATATTTTTATTCCCCAAAAACTAGTTTAATAACAGCGCAACACTTCATGCGTACACACGTTTAACGATGAAAATCAACTGTTTAATTAACACTCAACATTCTTTTTTCTCCATATTTACCCAACGACGAAAAGAGTTTTCTTTAAATAAGTATAAAGCACAATGTATCTGTCAGATTTGTTTGAAATTTTGGTAGTAGACATCCGATGGCAGAAGTCAGCAACTTAATAATAATCATAGGGAAAATGTTGCCAACCTTTAAAAAGTCGCTCTTGCGTCAAACCGCCCTCGTTATGAATTTACATATATCAATAAAATTACTTAGGCCCGGTTACATAATACTCACTTAAAAATTCCTTTAACTAAAGTAACTTTATCTTTTTAAAAATAATTGAAAGTAATTGCGTTTCATAACGTTGCATCTGGGCAACTTTAACAAAAGTGCAGTTTATTCATTTTAAAAGAAAGTTGGCAGCACAAAATCTAAGAGTGAAAATAGCTGCATTTAAAAAAATACAAATAGTAAATTTTAAAATATTTTGACATTTTAGTTATATAGGCAGTTATTGGTTAACGTTAAATTTTCGTATTTAATTTCTATACCTGGAGATACAATACATATTATAGAATTCTACAGCTATAGCTTCTAATTCAGCTCTTGTTTGTGGCATTTTAATAAATTGATCTTTCATCAATGCTATCTCGCGAATTACTTGTTTTATTATTCGACTTGCAGTGGCCTTAGAAATTCCATCAAAATTTGATATAGATAGCAATACATTGCATGTTGCATAAAACCGCAAAGTACTTAAAAGTTTGTCTCTGACTTTACAGCACCGCCACTAAAATTTTTGTATATGTATATAATTATCATCATAGATACATTTTAGATCAATTTTTATGAATGGTTACTTGTTTGTTCGACTACTAACCCTATCTCTCAGATAATCTAATAACTCAAAAGCAACCGCTTTGCTTAAACGAAATCTAACATAAAATTCTGCATCACTCGAACTTTTAAAATTTGTAGTTCGACGTCTACATACTTTCGGTTAACGTATAATAATTAATTCATCCTCTGAACTACTGCTGGATGATGAATCAAGCAAAGAATCTCTTGAGGATATGCTTAGGTAATTCGTAATATACCAAACTAGAGATTATGTGTAAATCGATGACAAGTGTCAATATTACAAATGAAACAGACACGCAATATACATATCTGTAACTGTACACATGGACAATACACCTCGTATTTTCAACATTTACTTCTGCTTAAGACACGTGTTTCTGCCATCTGTAGGCGTCATCAGTCATAAAATAGTGAAGTAATGTAATACAAAATAATACAAATCTGTTAAAAAACAGATTTGTATCTGTATATACATGTAAGCTGAAATCGCCTACCAGACATAGCAAATTTTGTCCTATCAGATGGCACTATATAATAAGTGACATCTGACGGACGAAAGAGACTATGCCGAAAAAAGGCAACTTTTCCCTTGACCAGCTAAGCTGGTACATAAGAGAAGAAAATACGTGTATAGGTGTAGTCCATTAACACGAGCCAGATTGCAGTAAATATACAAAAAGGTTTAAGTATATCAGTATATTATATCAGTATATGTATTGTCCATGTGTACAGTTACAGATATGTATATTGCATGTCTGTTTCATTTGTAACAAATGCGTTATACGTGCATAACGTATTGATATACTTAAACCTTTTTGTATATTTACTGACATCTGGCTCGTGTTAATGGACTACACCTATATACGTATTTTCTTCTCTTATGTACCAGCTTAGCTGGTCAAGGGAAAGGTTGCCTTTTTCGGCATAGTCTCTTTCGTCCGTCAGATGTCACTTATTAAATAAGTGCCACCTTATAGGATGAAATTTGCTTTATCTTTTAGGCGATTTCAACGTAATGTTATATACAGATACAGATCTATTCGTAAAGATTTGTATCATTTGTATTACATTGTTTCACTAGCTTGACTGACGACGCCTATAGATGGCAGAAACACGTGTCTTAAGCAGAAGTAAATGTTGAAAATACGAGGTGTATTGTCCATGTGTACAGTTACAGATACATATGTATATTGCATGACTGTTTCATTTGTAACAAATGCGTAATACGTGCATATAACGTATTGATATACTTAAAACCTTTTTGTAAGTGTCAATATGTTCATATCAATACGTTTTAAAGTTTCTTTAAACGCTAAAGTGACACCTTCGGCAGCTTTAACTTAAAGTTGCGCTAAAGTGATAAATATGAGTTATGAAACGCATTTTATGTTTAAAGTACATTTTAATATTTAATTTATTTTTAAAGTTGGTTATGAAACCGGGCGTTAGTTATTCTAAACAAACTACATATTAAAATTAAATTTAATTTTTTCTTATATGAAGTTAATAATTCATATTCAAGAAAGTAAATTACTTAGTTACAACACTTGAAATTAGTTGTATAAAGAAATTATTTTATCCATAAAAGGAAAAAAAAATATTCTCAAACAAAGACTATAATTTCCAAGAAATTAAATTACTTGAAGCAAGAAAATACTTTCCTGTTCATATGTATATGAGTAATATGAGCAATCTTTTCCGTGTATAAATGTAATTTTATAACGATTCCTTTGTTTAAATTTAACCAAATTTCTAACAATTTGTTTCAATGCAAAACTTTATTTCGAATATTTTTACATTTAAATATTAAACCCACAAATAATTAAATAGGTCTACAAATACAAAATTAATACTAGAAATATTTAACAGACATAATAAACAGACATACATACAGACACATCAGCTGAAATAATAAACCAACTACTGCTACGATTTCAGTTCCAAGAAATGCCATGCACACAGAATATTCTCTTGGGTATTGCTTGCCTACTTACTTCAACAAAAACAATAATATTTATTTAAATTGTTGAAAACATTTGGTGTATAATATTTACTTTTAAAACCAAAGTATATGCAGGGAAAATAAAGCATTTGGACGCCTTATAATTTAGTGAAAATAGCAACAAATTCATGAAATCTTAATTCCGACTATGCATCGTTGCTTAACATACAGGGTGTAAAAAAAGTTGTTTGGAAATATTACCCATTTATGGCTCTCATTAAGATAGGTCCTAAAACCAGTAGTTTCTGAGTTATAATCGATTTCACATATTTTTCATCAAAAGCATAACTAGGCTTTTGCTTATGTTACCCATGTATAATAAAATTGTATCCTAGCTTTTATTTCTCGTTATTTAATGTCATGTCATATGTAGGGCTGGGCGATACCGGCGTTTTCGGTATCGGGTACCGATACCAATCGAGGTATCGATACTTAGCGATGTATCGGGTCTGTGCACGGTATCGATTCTGAGTACTGGAATCGGTAAAGTATCGATACCTTGGAATCGATACCTTGGAATCGATACCTTGGAATCGATACCTTGGAATCGATACCTTGGAATCGATACCTTGGAATCGATACTTTGGAATCGATACCTTAATTCGATACCTAGAAATCAATATTCATAACCCGTTTTCTAGGTGTCGATTGTTTGATATCGGTTTCAAGAGATATAAAATTAATTTATCGATTCTACCATAACTACGGTATGAAATTTGCAATATTGTGATATTTTGTTTTTTAATAATTATAGATATGTCATAATAAGGATATTTGATGCGCATAATAATAACATTCTTTTAAAATATATAATGCATACATACTTAAAAAGTTATTGCATCCTTTATGTACATTTACAAAAATGCACAAAGGTAAGCTACCCGATACATGGCTACCCGATACATCGATACTTAGCGAGTACTGGAATCGGTAAAGTATCGATAGGTATCGATGCTTTGGAATCGATACCTCGCTACCCGATACATCGCTACCCGATACATCGATACTTAGCGAGTACTGGAATCGGTAAAGTATCGATAGGTATCGATGCTTTGGAATCGATACCTTGGAATCGATACCTTGGAATCGATACCTTGGAATCGATACCTTGGAATCGATACCTTGGAATCGATACCTTGGAATCGATACCTTGGAATCGATACCTTGATTCGATACCTAGGAATCAGTATTCATAACCCGTTTTCTAGGTGTCGATTGTTTGATATCGGTTTCAAGAGATGTAAAATTAATTTACCGATTCTACCATAACTACGGTATGAAATTTGCAATATTGTGATATTTTGTTTTTTTTGTTTGTAATAATTAAAGTTATGTCATAATATGGAATTTGCTACGCATAATAACCAACGTCTTTTAAATACATATATATTATGCATACATACTTAAAAATTCTTTACTTAAAAAGTTAGTTTTATATACATTTAAAAAACGCAGAAAGATAAAATAATATAGGCAAATATGCGTGCTATTACAAAATTATACAAAAAGCCTAAAATATTCATTTCAAAATAGAAACAAACCAAGCACGTTTTATACCTACAATAGCTTGATAAGAATTCTTGACGAAACTTTTTTTACCTTATTATATTAATTAATACTACATATTTGTATTATATTTTGTTTATTTTAGTTCCAATTTACAGTCGTGTATTGTGCATTCTATAGAACAGGAAAGTCTTTTATATTTATATGAATATGAATATCACCTATATTTCTCTCAACACTGCTTTATAGAAATTATGTGTCAACAAATTTTTGCTGTTTCCTAGTTTTGATTTATTATAATTCCTACCTTTATCCGTCGTCTAAAGTTTAATATAAGCACTTATATTTCATATCATTTTAAGCTTCATCACTTTGTTCTTATAACTTGGTGTAATAAGTGGATACGTACGTACCAAAATGTCGAAAAAAAATAATGTAGTTTGGAAATACTTTGATAAAATTAACGACCAGGGCGTGAGTTGTAATGTATGTAAAAAAGAATATAAGTATACTGGTAATACTACAAATATGCTAAAGCATATAAAATGTGTTCATCCTTTTACATATTTTAATATTATTGAAAAGAAAGACAAAAGAGACGGTGATAGTGAAGTTACTGACGTTGAAATATTGGCCTCCGAAAGGTAAAATTAGAATTATACTAGCTGCAGACTTATGTATGTAGTTCTTTTTTAATCCTTGCATGAAAAATAAGAAAATTCTAAATTGTCATTTTGCATAAAACAACTCATTTAAAAAAATGCACAAAGGTAAGCTACCCGATACATGGCTACCCGATACATCGCTACCCGATACATCGATACTTAGCGAGTACTGGAATCGCTAAAGTATCGATAGGTATCGATGCTTTGGAATCGATACCTCGCTACCCGATACCTCGCTACCCGATACATCGCTACCCGATACATCGATACTTAGCGAGTACTGGAATCGGTAAAGTATCGATAGGTATCGATGATTTGGAATCGATACCTTGGAATCGATACCTTGGAATCGATACCTTGGAATCGATACCTTGGAATCGATACCTTGGAATCGATACCTTGGAATCGATACCTTGGAATCGATGCTTTGGAATCGATACCTTAGAATCGATACCTTCGTTATATCAGGTATCGGGTACCCGATACCAGTTATGGTATCGGGTATTGGACGATGTATCGATACTTCGCCCAGCCCTAGTCATATGTCATATCGATCCCGCTTTTGCTGTAGGTTAAATATGAATAGATATACGAATGCGGAAATGGCAGACATTCACTTTATGTATGGTGCTGCTAATGGTACCTAATGCTTATGAGGCGCGTCGCTTTTATGCGGAAGCTTACCCTAACCGTATTTTGCCTAGTGCATCAACGTCTGTCATGGGTAGGTTCATTTAAACCAAATTATCGCGATGCTGGTTGTACTGCTGCAGTAGAAGAGGATATTTTAAAAAGGGTTGAAAAATATCCAGGTATTAGAATATTCAGGTATTAGTGTTAGAAGGCTCTCAGCTGCAGTAAATATTAGCGCTCCTCTAGTTTGGAGGACTTTATACCAGCAAAAACTGTATCCTTATCACCTTCACTAATCGCTCTTTACTACGTTTCGCGAAGTGTGTTTTGATGTACGTTTCTTTATTGTTTGATGTGATTTTGATATGTTGTGTTAAATAAAGCGTCTTTGCCGCTAATAATATCCACGTCCTTTTCTACTGTTAGTCAACCATGATTTAAATTCAGATATGTTTTCCCATTCTTACTTATAGAATTGAAAATATTTTTTCTTTTTAATTGTATTTGTACTAATACTTTCACCACCACTATTACTAGAGTGACGCATACTGATTTTATATTAAATTTTGTTTGCTATTTAAATACACGTATAGCAAGCGCCAAATAATATGGCGAGCGGTGGGGATGTGCCGTAGTCGTTTTTAGAAACGCACACGCTCACTTACCCACTTACTTGCAACTTGATGTAAAATCAAATACAAAGTTTCCCACTAATTCTAATGCTGCGCGGACATACTCCCACCGCTCGCCATCTTATTTGGCGCTTGCTATACACGCTAATAACTTGAAATAAAGCAATTATATGAATTTATTTCCAGTATGGCAGTTAGGTTAGTACTTCCTACAATAGTCATTCTTTTCAAACAACAACAGCCATCTATACGTCGGGTTGGGTACTTCTCATGACTTTTTAATTAATATATAACGGGTGTTCAGAAACATTCGAAGTTAAGTGGGCTCTGAACAAAAAATCGTATATCTTTACTTAAGTATCTGATTTGTAATAATTATTAAATGTCAACTGTTGTCTGTCAAAAATTGTCAGAATCTAATATCGAAGATACTAATTTATATTTTTTAATTTTGAAAATGGTATTTACTAACGTACACAAAGCATTCATGGTTCAAGCATATTTTCGAAATGGTCAAAAGATCGATGGCCAGTGGAAGTATTCAATTCAAGCTTGTTTGGAAGAATTTCGATATGAATTTCCCAACCTTGCTTTTGATTATAATACTTTTCAGTGTACACTAATCAGAATTGTTCCAGTTTTTCGACAAACTGGTAGTGTGGCACGCCAAGAGGGTGGTGGGCGACCAAAAGTCCGGACAGAAGAAGTGATTGGGAATGTTAGAGAAATAATGACTGATGCCCCTAAAACTTCAGTAAGAACTCTTGCTCAACAAACCGGGTTGTCAGTTGGTTCTTGCCATAAAGTTTTAAAAGAAGATTTACAGTTATTCCCATATCGTATAACTTGTTTGCAAGAAATCCTCGATATTGATTATCCGCGACGAGTAGTATTTTGCGAATGGTTTACAAATAATTTTAATGATGATGTCCTAGACAAAACTTTCTTTTCAGACGAAGCATGGTTTCATGTTAGTAGATATGTTAACTCGCAAAACATGAGAATGTGGAGAGTGATACAAAGCCCAATAATTTTTATGTTGAAGCTCCTTTACATCCTCAGAAAGTTGGTGTTTGGTGCGCTATAAGTAGAAGAAGGATTATTGGCCCAATTTTTTTTAATGGTACCTTGACTGCAGAAAGATATCGACAGGAAATACTATTGCCTTTCTTTAATCAACTTCGCGATGATGCACTAGCTTTGGGATACTTTCAACAAGATGGTGCTAGAGCTCACACAGCGGGGGAAACAATGAATATGTTACAAGAAGTGTTTGGAAATCGTTTAATTAGTTTGAACAGCGATCATTAATTTCCTGCAAGATCTTTTGATCTTACACCGTGTGATTACTATTTATGGCCTTTTTTAAAAAATTCAATTTATCAAGTACCAGTGCAAGATTAAATAGATCTCCAAGACAGAATTATAAATAAAATTAGTGAAATTAGAAATAGTCCCATACTGCAAAATGTATTTAGTAGCATTCGGAGGAGGTGCGTAAAATGCTTGGAAGAAGGTGGTGGACATTTTCAACATCTTTTATAATTATGGTCATTATTGTTGGTAATTTATACAACTACAATTTATGATATTTATTATAAGGTTGTAATCTAAAGACTCTACAAACAATTTATTTGTTTCAAATTTATTTTAAGCCATTTCTTACAATAATTTATTGAATGTTAATATATTAAACTAGTACGATAACTAGATACTATTGTCACTATAAGATGAATAAAACCTTTACTTGTAAAGTTATTTCCTCTTAATTCTGCATTGTCTTTTTATATGTTACTACAGATTAGATGAGCTTCATTACACAAGAATGAATAGCATATTAATTGGATTATGTAATTTTTTCCAGTTATCGCATGAAGAGGTGCTATTGTTCAGCAAGAATTCTCTAAAATATCAAAATACTTAATTTGAAATTTTCAAATTAATTACTGTTACCTTCTAAAATCATTATTTGACTAGTTTATATTGATTAATATGGCATATTAAAGTAATATATTTCGACATAAACTGACATTTGCGTGTATGATAACTAGAGAACGGATGCAATTTCCATAAAACGCAATCGGCAATTGGAATTGTGTATAACGTCGCTCAGTACATCCCGGCGTAATTCAATGAAGTATTTTTTTGAGTTACTCGGCCACCTGGTCTCGCAGCGATAACAATGGACAACCCAGCTCTTGTATTCACGTACACGTATTTTCACGTAAGTGTGCATAAAATTTCGTTATTTAATTTCGTTTATTTGCATCTAGAATATTCTTACTTTTTCAGACAATGGAAGAGCGTCGAGAATGGCATCGTGAAACAATAGCGAGTTGGATTGAGGGCCATACTGATTGTATGTACATTGCCAATGATTCCGAAATTTATTGTGAAGTGTGTGAAACGTTATTGAAAAATTGCAATAAATCAACCGTAAAACGTCACGTAGGATCGTTAAAGCACGAAAAAAAATTTAACCCGTTGGAATCTGACAATTTTAACGAAGAACTCTGTGAAACTTTTATGGCAGCTAATATTCCATTATTTAAATTGAACAATCCAATTTTGAAGACATTTCTGAAAAAATATACTGGTCGAAATGTTCCTGATGAATCAACTTTACGCAAACATTATGTTTCTAGGTGCTATACGAGAACAGTAGAACGCATTCGAAGCCATCTTTTAAATCAATACATATGGATAAGCGCCGACGAAACGGTGGATATGTTACGACGCTGTGTGGTAAATGTTGTAGCTGGTGTACTACATCCAACTATTCCCTATAACTCATATGTAATAGCAACAAGTGTTATAAATAGAGTTGATGCGGAAACAGTTGCTGAAGCCATTAAGGAGAATATGCAAAAAATGCTTCATTCGGACGCCACGTACAAAGAAAAAATACTTTTATTTGTCAGTGATAGTGCTGCGTATATGTTAAAAACAGGCAGACTATTGAAGAAAACATATCCTAAAATGCTGCATATTACTTGTGTAGCACATGCTCTCCACAGAATCTGTGAATATATCAGAGACACTTTTCCGGAAGTTGATAGACTTGTATCAGCTTTTAAAAAAGTTTTCAGAAAAGCACCATTGAGAGTAGCTCTTTTCAGGGAAAAATTTCCATCTCTGTTACCGCCTCCCACCCCAGTAATAACTAGATGGGGAACATGGCTGGAAGCTACTAGTTATTATGCTGAGAATTTCGATAGTCTAAAACATTTCGTAACACTGCTAAAGGAGGATGCTAGAAGTATTGGTGAGTGCAAGGAGCTCACACAAATCCCAAATTTAAAAAATCAGTTGTACTTTCTTCACGAACACTTTGGAAAATTGCCAAAACTAATCACTTATTTTGAAAATCGCAATCTCAAATTAAATGACGGATTAACCACATTAGATGTGGCTGTTAATAATTTGAAAGGTATTCCAAATGACTTCGGATGTGGCCTTCGGCAAAAGTTTGAAGCAATTCTTAATAGAAATCCAGATTTAATTACATTGCAGCAATTATGTATGGAGACAATTCCACAAAATCTAACGGCTAAATATGAAGAAATAAAAGAATATTTCCAGTATGCACCTATAACCAGTTGCGATGTAGAAAGGACGTTTTCTATTTATAAGGATGTACTTAATTCAAAGAGAACAAAATTGACAGAAGAAAACCTTGAGAAACTATTGCTAGTCAATATTAATACTTCTTTACTCAACTTGAACGACAAAATGAACAAATAAAAATGTTCCAATTATAGAAATAAAATTAAAAACTTTAAAAATACAACTTTTCAACAAATACATATTGCTATAGATTTTTCCTTGGACAAGAAAGGAAAAATGATTGAACGATATTAAACTGTTTTGTGTAGTACATTTATTAAAATTATCTATTTAAATTTTTATGTTTATTTATTTCAGACGGGGATCGTTATAAATATATTTAATTTTAAGTGATGAATTTTATTATGTTTGAAATTTTGATCCATCCTCGTATATTTAGGTTGACCTGATGATTAAAATTGCCGCTATCCCGGATATTGTATTATTATTAAAAATGTGAATTGTCTGTATATTTTTGATTTTATAGTTGGAGGGGATGTCCAGGCGGATGTTAAAAATTTCATTTTTGTTAGAGATATCTTGACGTCTAAAGTGATCGGGTTGTATTTTGTTTATGCATTTGTTTGAGGTGCATGTAAATGTTAATTCGATTTTTGCGAGAGTTTTGGTGATTATAAAATGTTCGTATAAGTAAGATATCTCTCACGTAGTTTTTGTTAACAGTGCATAGATCTATGTAAGTTCGATAAAAATATTTTATTTATATATTTGATATTGCGAGTATTATTATTATTATAGTTTCATGTATTTCTTGTAATAATTTATATATTTGAAGTTAGTATATGGGTATTAGAGAAAATTGTCATGTTTTTTGTAAAGGGGAGTTTTTTTTCTTCAAAATAATATTCTAGAACGTTTTGAATTCAAGGTTGGAGTTTTCTTTATTGTGGGTTGACCTTGTTGTGTTATTTTTGCGCACGACTAAAATTCAATTTTCGCGGGTTTCGAAAACTTTGTTGTTTTTGACATTTGATTGTAGGGGTTAAAGTAGAGGTCAAACTTGACAAATTTCACTAGTATTTATTAGTTTTATTTTTGTTCGAGTGTCACAAGGGGTTTTTCTCTGTGTGCGAGTCATTATTCACAAAGAGTGTTTCCCCATTGCTACTGTTAATGATGCTTTAGCACCCTATACATTCGGTAAAGGGATTTTTCTTTTTTTTTTACCAATTAAATATTGTAAATTATTTATATGTGACTTTCATTGACATTTATTGTTTTATTTTCAAATTAAAAAACTTGGACCTATTCTGCAAGGAACGATTCATGAGATGGGAGTTCGTGGATTCTACTAGACTGAATAGCCGGCAATATAAGCTGTAGTGTGAATAAAAAAATAATAAGCAATTTAAAAGCAAATTCCACTGCAATATGTATTTCGTAATTTTATAGATCACCACCCGTTCGTTTTCCAATTATATAAATAAAATTAATTAATAAATATGTATTTCGTAATTTTAGATAGATAGATCACCACCCGTATGTTTTCCAATTATATAAATAAAATTAAAAACATTATAAATACAACTTTTCAACAAATAAATATGTATTTCGTAATTTTATAGATCACACCCGTTCGTTTCCAATTATATAAATAAAATTAAATATTTTGGAAATACAGCCTTTCGCCAGTACAGCACTGGGCTTTGCGTCATGTGGTAAGCGTGTCCGTTCTCTAATGATAACCTATAAAATTGTATTAAGTAAATGTATCAATCTATATCAGACATGACTTCATATTTTCAAGGACTACTTTGACTTCGAATGATTCTGAACACCCGTTATATACAGTTAAGCTCACATATCTCTAGTATAACGTAATTTGTCAAAATTTTCTAATATTGCTTAGTGTTTATTAAACTTTTTTTAAAAGATAAGTCAAACGTCAAGCAATAATTGTTCCCTATTAGTATTAGTTAATCTTATACGAGATCCATGAATTTGGTTTGTCATTTTTTTATTTTCTCTCATATATTCAAACAAATTGTGATCTATATCAGTTGATATCCTTTTCCTCGTTTGCGGCATATACTTCCTTCATTTTCCCATCTTTTTGAACTTGTAGTACTATAGATTTGTTCAAATGAAATTCTTCCGGGACCTGTTTAATGGTGCAACTTTAAAAAATTTGTACTTTGTCTGCCGAAGTCAGTTTTCTTGCCATTTTGGATATCAAAAAGTAACAAATGTCATTTTGATGTTACAAGAATGAATTACTTTTAAAACTTACAAAACACTTCGGATTCATATGCTGTTCATCAAATTCTAGTCTAGGACTAGTAATTTCTATATTAAATGGCTATGCTAACATAAGCCAGAAGTACCCGATCCGACGTATAGATAGCTGTTGTTTAAAAAGAGTACCAATCTTATTAAGCTTAAACTTACCCTCTTGGCCGAGATTAGTTATAAAGGAATACTAAATTTACCAGAGCCGTTCGAGATAGAGTTTTCGTGCATTAACATTTAATTAATATTATTACAGCTATTACATATTAAAGTAATGTCGCCTATTTTGCTTACATCCTGTATAAAATGTAAAAAAAACATTATTTAAGAAAATAAATTTATATTTCGCAGAAAAAATTGAAAATGAATTCCAAACAAAGTATTTGTGCTCCTAAGCAATAAATCAACGAAACTACTGATTCGATAATTCCGATGTAGAAGTACTAAGGGCGAAAACTAATGTTAATAGAGACCACCATTCTTGGTCCGGGCACAGTGTCGTGGAAGAGCGAGAAATTCGGTAGGTTCAGTGCTACTCTTGGCTCATGTCGAACGTCTTTCACCTAGCCAGCGGTTCGCGTGTTGTATCTATGTAGTGTATGAATGGTATTGACAGTGCAAAGTTGTTTATAAATATATTTACGAATACGCGTAGGCGTATTTCGAATGGATAGCATTTTTCTAAATATCGCGCACTTTTATTTCGATAAGTCCAACGCAATAACGCCACTGCTACCGAACTTAGATGGTGGTCCCTACTTATGTACGATTTTATGTATATGAATTAATTCACTAACTCAGTGCATCAAGCAAAGTACGCCTCAAAAGAAATGAACTTAGTGTTAACGAAGCAGAGCGAATCATTATATTACATAATCAAAAGGAAAGTTTGCGAAATATTGCGAAAGAACTAAAAGAACCAGCACTTTTAGATATGTAATAAATAACTGCAATGAAGCATATAGTACAGAAAATAAACTTAGTTCTGCTTACCTAAAATGAAAGACTGATTTTAATAATAATTATATTTATTGTCCAACAGTCAATACCAACTGCAGAACAATAATAAACAGTTTATAATGAATACTAGGGCTGTCTTTTATATTTTGCATATAAAACTGGATTAAGACAATAGATAGATTTTAAAGACTTTATTGTTTTTCGAAGTATTCTCCACGAAGATTAATGCGCTCGAACCAACTTTCGAAGCAGTTATTTCTCTCGTTTGTTGGTACAGTCAAATTGCGTTTTTGCAGGCATCGACTCCTCCTTCTGACGTCTGGAACCTTGGACCACGCAGTTCGTCTTTGATTTTCGGAAAGGTAAAAAAATCATTGGAACTGTACGGAGGATGGTGTAACACTTCGACGTTTTGTTGCGTAAAAAATTCAAATATCTTGCGAGTTGTGTGCGAACTTGCATTGTTTTGGTGGAGGATGATTCGTCGTTATGGGTTGGTTTGTCGGAGCTCAGCGGTGACTTACAGCAAACAAGTAGTTGTATACCAATCGGCAGTAACAGTTCTTTGATCTTGTAAAGAAATTGTTGCTACATGACCTGCTTTCGAGACAAATGTCGCGACTATCTTTTTGGAGACACTTTGAGAACGGATGACTCTTGTCGGCTTTTCTTCACCTTGGAACATCCAAACAGACGACTGGCGTTTATTTTCTGGCTTGTATGAGTAACTCCACGACCTTTCGACCTTTCTTGTCAACTTTAACAGTTCGTTGTAGCTACAACACTACACGTATCGGACTGAACTTTGGATTTAGGCTAGCTAAAGATGGAGGTTAATTTTTAGTACTGACATTTGATTAGTGGGGCTCTCTATGTCCCAGTATGCAAAATATAGAAGACACATATATACTGCCCGTGTCAAAAAAAAAACGGGAGATGTCTTATAACGATTTTGACATTAATTTAGGTTTGTAAGTAAGTCTTTTGTCAATATTAGTAGCCATGAATATAAGGGTTATGCATCAGTTATTATTAAGTTAGTATAATGCAACAAAATACTGTCACAATAGGTAAAACAAGTGTCCCGGTTTTTATGTCGCGAACCGTATTTAATCACAAATTAGAACGTAAAGTAAAACTCAAAAACAATTATATTTGATTACATGTACATACAAAACTTAGTTTCTTTTTGGATTATGAAAAATGTGTGTAACAATCTTTAGCTATTTTACATATATCGTACAAAGGCGAGTTTATCAACAAATTGGTCCTCGACGTCGGTAACACAAATATTGAAATATATCTATACTATAGCGCGTAACGTTTTTTACTCTCAAAATTTTACGAATGTGGTATAGATGGACGTCTAGAAACATGGAAGCCCAGTTTAAACAGTAGATCGCTGCAGTCAAGAATTCCATTTAGTAATTTCCACAAAAATATTGATTGGTGACTTTGTCTATGTAAATGGTGGAATTGAAAGCTATGAGTTATGACGTTCTAGTGATGAATTTAAGTCGAGATCTCCAATAGGACACTGGCCGTCAGTTTTGATATATATTTCAAAAATCGTTGTAGAACGTTTTCAATTATTAATTGATCTGTCATCAATTAAGAATAATATGGTGACCAGACAGTAGAACAATATTCCAAACAGCTCATAATAAAGGCGAAATATAAAGACTTTTGAGTCCTAAAATTACTAAATTGTCTGGAACTACATATTATAAATCCTAATCGTTTAGAAGCTATTGCAGTAATATATTTAAAGGCGTCGATCAAAAGCCACACCGAGATTTTTAAACACGTCAACCTTATATAAAACTTGTCCATCAATATTATATAATGAGGAAAAGGTTGCATTTTTTTCTACTATAGGTAATTATCTGACGTTTACTTATGTTTAATTTCAAGCTATTAGTTTTGACACGGCTCCGACAATCCGTCAACATTTTCCTGCAAGACTCGAACATTACTTAATCTCATCAGCATAAGTCAATGGAGGATATTTGAGAATACCAAGAAAATTGTCCGTGTATATTATAATGGACCTAAATTCGAGCTCTGAAGTTGTTAAAAATTCGTAAGAATAATACACATTGTAAAAAACTTGATTTCATCTATTCGACAAATAACTTTCCAGTAACTACGGGAAGTCAGGAGACATGGCAAAATAATGAAGCTTTTTGAGTAAGATGCCATAATTTCTGGTCCTAACTTGTCCTTGAGAATAAAGAACTTCATTGATATATTGAGTTATGGTAGTCAAGTTAGTTATTGTAGATATGCCTGGCCTAAACGCGGAAAAAGCAAAATTACTACTAAAACAATTAATAAAAATATTGAAGTAACATCGGGAAAAATAGTACCACGTCCAACTAATATGAACGTGTGGCCCAAAAATACTTTTTATCGGTGACGTAAATAGAGACAAGCGAATAGCTTACGGAAAAAAATAAGTGCCCTGAATTTTGGAAAAAAGTTCTATTTACTGATCGGTGTAAATTATATATTTTTGGCTCAAATGGCTTAGATGATTGACAATTAATGCGGCGAAAAACAAATACTTATCGACAAAAATAAAATATTCTTCTAACCGTAAAACATGAAGGTGTTATGATTTCAGGGTCTATATCATATAATGAGGTTGGTGAATTGTATTTTATTGATGGACCATTAGATGCGAAAGGTTACCTAAAAATTTTGCATGCGTTGAAAAATTGGACATTAAGATGAATATACATTTCAACAAGTTAACAATCAGAAGCATTTCGCTAGGATCGTTAAAGAATGAACCGTGTATCGGTTTCGTTGAAGGGTTCCACATCTACCTCAATCACCTAATTTGAACGTCATTGGGGAATTCGTAGCAAATTATAATCTATAACATATTATAGACATAGAATTAAGAAAATCATATTTCGAACCAAAATGATTTAAAAAATACATTCTGCAGGCGTAGAACAATAAGACGCAATAAGCTTGATATCCCGCATAACAATAATATCAATAATACGAGGTTGGTTCCCTATCTCCTTAGAAAGTCCAAGAGATGTCTCTGGTAATATGACAAAAATTTGCATTTAGTAAGCGTCATAGTTTCAGGTAAAGCCATCATCCATCGCGTGGGTTCATTTTTATACTCGATTGAAGCAACAAATTTTGGTTTATTTAAAAATGGAAAAACATGAGTTTGGTGAGGTGACTAGACACTTTTATTTAAAAGGTTTAACACCGAAAGAGAACAAAGCCGAATGGATGATGTTCATGGCACATCTGTTCCTGTGCTCGCCTCTGTTTACAATTGGGTAAATGAGCTTAACTGTGGCCGTGCATCCACAAAAGATGAACATCATTCACGAGGTCCAGTGGAAATGACTTCCTCCGAAATTATTGACAAAATCCACGATGTTGTTTTGAGTGATCGCAAAATAGTTGAGGCCACAGGCATATCACAAGGTACAGTGTTTTCAATTTTACACAAAAAATTGACAAAAAGGTTTTTAAATATATCTATACGTTAAATGCACGTATAAGGCCTTTGTTTCATTATGAAACAAACGTGCATTTAACGTATAGATATATTTAAAAACCTTTTTGTATATTTACCGCCACCTGGCTCGTTTTTGAAGGACTACCTGTATTGCTTTCGGTTCGTACTTGCATAGCTGGTCAATCGAAAGATCGCTTTCTTTGGTAAAGTCTCTTTCGTCCGTAAGATGTCACTTATAAATAAGTGCCACCTTATAGGATTAAACTTGCTATATCTGATAGGCGGTTCGGCTTAATGTCATATACAGATACAGATCTATTTAGAAAGATTTGTATCATTTGTATACATTGCTTCATTAGCTTAACTGACGACGCCTATAAATGGCGGAAACATATGTCTTAAGCAGAAGTAAATGCTGAAAATACGAGGTATTGTCCAAGTATACAGTTACAGATATGTAAATTATTTACATTTCATAATGAAACAAAAAATTGAGTTTAAAAATAATCTCGACAAGATGGGTGCTGCATCGCTCTCAATGGAGAATAAACGCAATCGTGTGATCGAATCGGAGGCTGATTTGGCACTTCTTCGTCGCAATCCTGACGAGTTTCTTCGTCGCTACATAACTGTGGACGAAACATGGTTACACTACTATACTCCAGAAACAAAGCAACAGGCGATTTTATATACTCCAGAAAGAAAGCAACAGTAGGCTTTTAAAGGCAATCCGGCTCGTAAGAAGGCAAAAACGGTGAAATCAGTCAACAAGATGACGACCAATGTGTTTTGGAATGCACGCGCAATCATTTACATCGATTACTTGGAAAATGGACAAACGATAAATGGATAGTATTCTGCAACGTTATTGCACCGGTTGAGCGAAGAAATCAAGGAGAAACGTCCTCATTTGCCCTTATGCACGGGTGCACACTTGAGCAATTTCAATTGCAAAAATCATCGAATTAAAGTTCAAATTATTACAACATCCACCGTATTCACCAGATTTAGCCCACGGTGACTTTTTTTATTCCCAAACTTGAAAATATGGCTCCGCGGAAAACGATTCACTTCGAACGAGGAGGTCATCGCCCAAACAGATTCCTATTTTAAGGACCTTCCGAAATCCTACTTGTTAGACGGCTTAAAACAGTTGGAGAAACGCTGGGAAAAGTGTATACCTACAGCTAAAAGGGGACTATGTAGAAAAATTTTTAAAAAAATTTTCAAAATAATTTGTTTTTCTATCTTTTCCTAAGGAATTGTTGAACCAATCTCGTTATAATAATAATAATAATTCATGCTTTAGTATTCTTCAACAGCTTAACTTCTATTAGAGGGCATTATTATGGCAAGTCATGAGTTATTATTACGCTCGCGTAAGTGGGACAACTTAAGATATTTCACTGTCGGCGTTCATCTTAAGCGAGACGGAAAAGTAAGGAAATTTTCTTGAATAGCAACTCTGGCTTCAATCCCAGGACTCGGGTATGATAAGCCAAATAAATATTATTAATGATTATTATTGATGCCTAGAAGATTACAGACTGCTTTAGATGCCCAAAGAATAATAACCAGGTATTAAAAGATTAATTTATCAATAAATTAATTTTTGGTTTTTCTGTAAAGTACAAATTTATATGATCGAATATCGCTTTATATTTACATTTAAATATTACATATATGTTAAGGAAGGCATGGTCGCAATGATATACCTTGAATTTGTTGCTATTTTCCCTAAATCCTACGATGTGCAAATATTTTATTGACTCCCTGTATGTACCGACCACTTTTTTGGAAAATACTGCGTTTTTTGTATAGTATTGCATATAATTAAGAAGTTTTACATTCTTATTTCTGCTACAAGATATATTCCTGTCCTCTCTTAGAAAAAGAATGATTAATAATGATTATGTATTATATTTCAGGAATAAAATAAGTCAACGAACTTGGTTTTGCATGTGCAAAATCACCAAGACTTTTTCACTTTCGCTTTTTTTATTACATGAAGTGTTCAGCGCATAATTTACTAGGTAGCATTTTGGTTAGAGCGCATACTAATCGAAAATTAAACGATTCGATTACGTACTATTATTATGGAGGTTAAATGGGTGGCATTAAAAATTATTGCAAGTCACTGATTTCCTTTTGTACATAGAACACACGTTACTTTTAATATATGTCTCAATTTTTGGTGTTCTTATGGTGGATATTGGGGTTGTTTATTTTAGAATAATAAATATAAATATTACTATTATTATAATAAACATTAACTTCTAAATAATCTGCTAATTTTGCCTAATTATTCCAAAATTAATAATGACTGGTAAAATTGTAATTTTAATGCACTTTATTGATCTATTTATATTTACATTGAAATTGAACATCAAAACCTTCAAAATATTTAAAAATATATCTAGAATTGGCTTATCGAGATACTGTAAGTCTCAACATTAAAATAAACGATCTGCTATATTCTAACATTTAATGGGCATGTTAAAAATAAATAGGGTAAATCGTATTCACTATGACAAAATTAAACCCTTTTGTTATATTTTCTTGTTAAAAATAAAGTGATATAAATTAATAATCGACGAAGGAGATACTTGTTGAAACTTCATTATATAGATATAATAAAACACAGTTGTATAGTTTCAAAATAATATATATGCACTACATATGTTTCACCACACTGTGGCTTCATCAGGTGGATGAATATACTAATTCAAAATATCAATTAGATCTTATATATATCAATACAAAGTACAGAACTAATCTTATTCTAAGAGGGGGTGGACATGTATGAGTTTTAAGTTTAGTAGGGGGGAGTTATTTATGTCTAGTTGGTCATTTAAAATTATACCTAATTTATTATATTTGTTAATTTCTAAACTTTCTAACATATTAAGTTTTTTACTTTTATCTAGAACATGCAAAGTTTTAAAATTAGTGTTGAATTTGTGATTATGTTCTAGGCAATGATTGGCAAAAGTTGACTCTGTCTTCTTGTCTCTGTGGCTTCTTTCATGTTCTTTCATTCTAATATCAAATGTCCGTCCTGTTTGTCCGACATACACTTTTTTACAATCTTCGCATGTCAACTTGTAAACCCCTGAGTTTAATCTATTGTCCGTTTTATCTTTGTTGTTTTTTATAGCGTTTTGTAAGGAATTGTTGGTTTTGAATGAAATGGTCTCTTCTTTACTTGTTTTTATTAAGTTTCCTACTTTGTTTGAAATTGTACCGATGTATGTGATAGAATTATAACTAAATGTTTTATTGTTTTTTACTGTGGGGTAAATTGAAGATATCGTTTTAGATTTCTGTAGTTTTTTTAGAATATTATTAATTAAATTTATGGTGAAACCGTTATTTAGCGCTATAACGTGTATTCTATTTAATTCTATATCGAAGTTTTCTTTACTCAACGGGACGTTAATTAGTCTGTGAAGCATTGATTGATAAGCAGATAATTTGTGTGTAATGGGGTGAAACGAATTTGCGTGTATAGTTGTGTCTGTATGTGTAGGCTTGTGGTAGATAGAAAATTCATGTTTTTTAGTTGTGTGTGTTATATATATTATTATATATATTATATATTATTTTGAAACTATACAACTGTGTTTTATTATATCTATAAAGTGATAGAAGTCCAAAAATAAAAGATCACAACAAAAGAAGATAAAATATTAAAGAGAATACAACACTATTGTATTCGTTTAAGATAGGATTGAAGAAAAAACACATGCACATGTTTGAAGTGGGCTCAGGAAAATACTGAATCAGAACATCACATTCTAATTCTATCAGAAATGAAAAAAGAGCTCAAAGGGCAGAAGAAGCAAGCATTAAACAGAGTTGTTTAGATTTATGTTTAAACTATGTTATACATGTAAATGTATCTACTTCTGATATCTAAGAAAATACATATGCGGTTAGTAGTGTAATTACTTTTTTATTTGAAAATAAAAGGCTTTTCCTCTCAAGAATGACAAAATTAATACATAATAGGGTATATGCGTATTTTTTATCAATTTTCGATAATCCGAACATCCGGATCAATCAGTACAATTATTAGTTCGGTTTAAAGAGGTCTTACTGTACTTACATTAAAATTGTGCTGTTAATATGTAATGTATTCGTTTTTGGTTACTATTTCTAAATAAAGCAAAATTACGTGTGTCTTACTGGTGTAGACCTTCTTTTATGGGGCATGAGCAAATAACAGTGTTGAAAAATGCACTATATACAGGCTGATTCATTTTCGGCCCACACCATGGGGATCTCGCTTATTATTGGAGATAGAGTATAGGTTTAAATTTGGCAAAGTTGTTAAATTTTGTGTTTGTTATAAATCCGTAAAGAAAATAGACCTGTGACAAATGACCTTCGTTATTCAAAGAAAAAACGCGAAAACCCCATTTTCTTCTTTTACCTGTAGCACCGACATTTGGCCTTGTAGAGAAAATATAAAAACACATCCTGGTGGCCATTTCTAATCCTCTATCCAGTGGTGTACTCTAAATTTTTATACGACGTTTCGTTTCTTTCTGGCCATCATCAACTATCTAATTTCTTATAGGCGCCATATTGGATTTAGACATCTTCAGAAAGAGTTTTTTTTTCTGATTTCAACCATCTACCACATGCTGACTAAAGTTTTTGACATTAGGTTTTATTTGAAAGAATAAATTATAAGATTAAATAAGGTAGCCATGGAATTTCAATCTGTCAAACATTTCATTTATTGTTCATTAATAATACAAAAATGTCATACACTAACGAAGAGAAATGAGATATGATAAGTATTTTTTTATTCTTCGAACCGAAATTCAACAGTAGCGAGTACAAGATATCTACAATTATATCCAGAACGACAACAGCCTCATCGTACCATTTTTCTAGATCTCTACAGAAATTTGGTCGAGAATGGATCGCTTACTAAGCCGCGTAATGGTCAAGACAACAGGAATTTAAATGAAAATCGACAAGATATTTTACAAATGGTAAATTAAAAGCGTGTTTTCAAATTTCATGTTAATCTTGTATTTTTATAGATAAATAATAATCCATACATTTCTACACGCGAAGTAGCGTCAGAATTAAATTTGTGCCAGTCCAGAGTTTGGAGAACTTTACATAAAAGTAGGTTTAAACCATACAAGATCCATGTTAGTCACTCTTTACTGCCTGGAGATAATTTGAGAAGGCTAGAATATTGTAAATTGGTTAATGGGAAGTATAGAAAATGACGAAAATTTTTTAAGCAAAATCATCTGGTCAGATGAAACAAAATTTACAAATTCTGGAATGTTCAACAGAAATACGGAGCACTATTGGGCAGTACAAAATCCCCGACAAAACAGGGCTAGAAGACCACAACATCGTTTTGGAATAAACGTTTGGATGGGTATTTTGGCAAATCATCTCTTAGGACCAGTTATGTATGAAGAATATTTAAATGGAGAAAGATATTTAAACATTTTACGTACATACGTATCTGACTGTCTTGACGACAATATCCCATTAAATCAATTACAATATTTATGGTGGCAACAAGATGGCGCACCAGCACACAATGCAGCTGTTGTTAGAAATTTCTTAAATCAAGAGTTTGCAAACCGTTGGATTGGAAATAGGGGAGTTGTTGATTGGCCTGCGAGATCACCTGATTTAAATCCGCTAGATTTTTTTTTATGGGGATATGTTAAAAATAATATTTATAAAGTAGATGCGCCACAAAACATTGAAGAATTACGAGACAGACTTCAGAATGCCTTCGATGCAGTTCCTAGAAGAACTATACAAAGGGCAGTACAAAATGCCAGAAGGCGTGCCCAATTGTGCATTACCGAAGATGACCAGATAATTGAACATTTACTGTAATTGTTTATTGTTTACTTTTCTATAATGTTTTTGTTATCTTGTACTCGCTACTGTTGAATTTCCTTTCGAAGAATAAAAAATACTTTTTGTACTCGCTTATCAAAACCTGTCATTTCACGATTCGATTTGCGTGCGTAAAAAGTCACTTTAAACACGAGTGCGTAAAAGTAAAGTTGGTACTTCCTGGAACTTGATTAATTTAGTAACATTTTAAAATCATAAATCCCTAACCTAAATAATATGCTACCCAGTTCGTTGTTTTTCTATGAAAATAAAAGGAAGTGAAATAGAAATTGTTATATTTGGAAGGTATGTAATTCAATGTCAGAACAGCAACAAATATTATTTTTTAAATTTATAGAATACTAAAAAAAAAATTGTCAGAAGTGGGATTCGAACCCACACCCTCAGAGAGGACCAGAACGCCCGAGAACCCGTATAACGGGCAAGGTAAACCTTGAGTCTGGCGCCTTAGACCGCTCGGCCATCCTGACAGATACTAGTAATATTGTTAAAAAGACTTATAAATATAAAAATTTTGAAATTATATTTATATTTTATATAAATATTATTATTGTTTATAGTTCTCGTACAAAAAATATTGTACAAACTTCGTGCGTGAAACATTTCGCGAATTCGTGTCCATAAAGCGCTCGCCTGCGGCTCGCGCTTTAAACTGGTCACTCATTCGCGAAATATGATTTCACGCACTTGGTTCGTAAATAACTATATCATATCTCGTTTCTCTTCGTTAGTGTATGACATTTTTGTATTATTAATGAACAATAAATGAAATGTTTGACAGATTGAAATTCCAAAGGCTACCTTATTTAATCTTATAATTTATTCTTTCAAATAAAACCTAATGTCAAAAACTATAGTCAGCATGTGGTACATGGTTGAAATCAGAAAAAAAGACTCTTTCTGAAGATGTCTAAATCCAATATGGCGCCTATAAGAAATTAGATAGTTGATGATGGCCAGAAAGAAACGAAACGTCGTATAAAAATTTAGAGTACACCACTGGATAGAGGTTTAGAAATGGCCACAAGGATGTGTTTTTATATTTTCTCTACAAGGCCAAATGTCGGTGCTACAAGTAAAAGAAGAAAATGGGATTTTCGCGTTTTTTTTACATAACGAAGGTCATTTGTCACAGGTCTATTTTCTTTACGGATTTATAACAAACACAAAATTTAACAACTTTGCCAAATTTAAACCTATACTCTATCTCCAATAATAAGAGAGATCCCCATGGTGAGGGCCGAAAATGAATCCGTCTGTATAGTACCGAAACGTCAACCTAAATTAAATATTGTTTTAATTACCTGGCCGATACACCCAAGAAACAGTTACTTTTTGTTTTATATTATAATTACGGACAATAGAATAAGAGAAATTCCTTCTATAACAATGGATTTCGATGTTTCACATATGTCAGGCGTCTTGTGACGGCTAATTTTTTTTCTTAGAATTTCTTCTGGCGTGAAATTGAACAAAGTTGTTGATAGCGGCTCCTCTTGACGGAGTGCTTTATCTATTTTAAAAGTTTCAGTGTGGAGTCAGTCATCTTTATATGTTTTATTAATTTCGGTGGCGTCCTAAGGTTGCTAAAGCATTAGTCTTGTTTTGTTTATATTGTCGTATACTCCTTTGAAATGTAAGGATATTATAAAGAACAAAGGCTGTAGTGCCACGTATTTAGGTTAAAATGGAGAATTTAGAAAATAATTTTCCCCTAATAAACATTTTTAAACAAAAAATAGTCTATTTCTCCAAAATTAATTTTGTGTTGAAATTCACGCGACCAGTATAGATTTCCTTTGATTTTGAGACAGTACATCTAGATATTTTTTTTCTAGAAATTAAGTGATAAAAAGGAATCGTAAAGAAGTTTTATTCCATCTACTTTTTAGGTAAAATTACAAACCAGTACGAAGCCAAGCAAATCAAAATTTGTGGTATTATTCTACTTATTACATTTTGAAGTAATTAACGCTTATTATTTTAATCTATAGGGTGTATATCCCTATAGATATTTCAACAATAAATTTTTATCATTTATCATTTTTATTCCCAGTAACCTAAACATAACGCATATCGTTCAGCCAGGTCGTACAGTCGCCCAAACGTATATTCGAGTCGATAGGGTTCTTCCGATCAATAATCCGGTGGACAACTAATAATTACAAAGTAGAAGCTGCACGCAAAGAGAATTGATGAAAATGATACTCGTACGTGTATATTTTCCACTCTTTCTGTCTTTTTTCCCGTTTCTCTTTGCAAGTTTCTTTTGTTCAGTGCGCACGTAATGATTGATGCATTTGTTTTGCGGTTTTTTTCTCTGAGGTTGTGTTAGTGTTTGCGTTATCCCTCTAAAGCGACGGTGCCCTTTCCGGTAGATTTAAATCGTCTGCTGTAATTGATTACTTTCTCTAGTTGAGCGAGCGTATCGTATCCGTACATAATTTATTATCTTGAGAAAAAAATGTATTTTCGGGAAAAAAGAAATTTCAAATTTGTTTTTATAAAGGTTAAAACGCTGGAATAAATTGATATTTTATGAGATTATGTGATTTTGTATCAGAAATATACAGTCGTGTATGTAAAAAAGACGTAATAAAAAAATTATTTCATCAAATATTTTCGTTTGGGTTTGCTAGTGGTATAGTTATCTCCAAGATGAATAAATTACTTGGGCAAGAATCGTAAAATAAAAACTAAAAGGAGCAGACATAAACAAAGAAACTATTGATATAAACTACTCAAAAATGAATAAGGAATTTTTACTTTTTTGTATTTTTTAGATAGTATGGGTAAATATTTGTAGTGTATTATATTAGATACATAATTGTACATAACAATTCAAAATTTTCCAGTATATTTATTCAGAAAAATCGTTAGATTACTAAGAAATGATCAAAAATGAAATAAGCAACATTTTTAACAATAGCTAAAATAAACATTTTTCTGTAACAATTAATTCTAAAATCGTGTATAATGGCCACGGACATCTCTCACAGCTATACATCTTCGGGGTATACTCATAAT
This sequence comes from Melolontha melolontha, assembly GCA_935421215.2. Lineage (NCBI taxonomy): Eukaryota > Metazoa > Arthropoda > Insecta > Coleoptera > Scarabaeidae > Melolontha > Melolontha melolontha. The sequence continues at coordinate 89,542,277 of OW285237.1, read as the reverse complement.
GCAATTATTAATGTGTTCTTGTGACACTCTTCTCCAACACAGCGGTAAAATTTCCCGCAAGTGTTGCACGTTAACTGGGAGTGGATTATGTTCGTTGAGCTGTTCTTGAAGTTTGTCCCAAATGTGCTCAATTGGATTCAAGTCGGGAGACGTTGGTGGTAAAGGTAGATGGTTAGTATGGAGGTCATTTATTGCTTGCATTACAATTTGCGCACGATGAGGTCTTGCATTATCATCAATAAAACACATGTTTTCATCCACAGCCTCACGAAAGTCGGCCACATATTGCTGAATAATGTCGTCTCTGTAGTCTCTGTATATGTGTCCATTGACATTGTTTTCAAAAAGATGGAGGTTCGTACGTCCATTCAAACTAATGCCCGCCCACACCATGATACCACCGCCGCCAAAAGGCACCACAGCTTTTGTAAACTCGCGTCTATAACGGTTTCCTCGAGTTCTCCAGACCCTTACTCTACGATTATCACTAAATAAGCAGAATCTGGATTCATCAGTGTATAAACCATGCTCCCATTGAAAATTTTCTGCTAGTCGTTGGTTAACCTAAGTTCTTCTAGCCATTCTATTGGCATTAGTTAATTTTGGGCGTCTCACAGGCCTGCAGCTATGAAGATCCATTTCCCTCAGACGGTTTCTGATGGTTTGATCCGAAACTCTAACTCCAGTGGCGGCACGTAACTGTGTTTGCAACCATATAGCACTTCTAAACGGATTCATCCTTGTCTGAATTCGTATGTAGCGGTCTTGTCTCTGATTTGTTTTCCTCTCAGATCCACTACCGGGTCTTCTCCTTGCAGATCCTACCTGTTGGAATCTTGTTAGAGCCCTACTAACAACACTTGGAGACACATTAAAAATTGCGGCAGTTTCTGCTCCAGATTGCCCTCGCTGTGCAATAACGCAATTAAATCAAAAGTTTCTTTATTTAAATGACGTCTTGGCATCGTGAAAATGTGAAATGACGTTTAAAATGAATAATACTTGTCAAAAAATGCGATTTTTATAATTTTGTATTCTAAAATTAATTTAAGGTTAAAATACAAGATTCAATATTTTATCACACAGAAAAGACATTTACCAAATAAAATGTCCACAAACAACTGTGGGCCTTCTAATTTATCTATAGTTTGAGAAAATACGTTAAATTTAATCGAATTAATTAGATCTGTTAAAAAAAATTTAATTCCCTATTCATTTTTGAGTAGTTTAGTTTGCATTTGATAATATTTTAAGTTCGCGAAAAATCACGACGCTTCCATATTAATTATTAAATTGATTTAAGCTAAATAATATACTTTTCCTTAACAAAAAATGCCAAAAATGTACGCCGAGTAAAAATGTTCTTAACCCTCCACCTGGGGTCTTAAAAACCCCAGACATTTTTAATAGCGTTCACACATGCGCAATATCTTGATCTTTGTATGTAAATAACAAGTGCAAGGTGGTGTGTAGTGGCTGTCGATTTGTGTAATAGTTACGTTATTATAAACGTGTATGTTTATTTATGGGTATTGCAGACCCCAGGGTTCAGTCTACTGAAGTTTTATTGGAATGTTGTTTTACTTTTTATAGTAAGATGACAACTTCTAATCAAGATAGAAAGTGTCCATTGTCCGACGTTGAGTTACAATGTATTGCAGCAAACTTATGGGACGAGGAAGATAACGATAATGAAGAGGATAACGATAAAGATTACATTCTAGAACAAACAGACAGCGGTAGTGAACAAAGCGTTGACAAAGACGAAGAGATATTAGAAGAAGCACCAAATGAAAATGATGCAATCTCTTCTGTAAAACAACAAAATAAATTCAGTTTGCAAGGAAAACCGGGCACAGATGGAGTTCTATTCCAGCCAGAGTAGGTCGTCCAGCCCAACACAATATAGTTTTACACTTACCTGGGCCAAAACTGGAAGCCCGAAATGTCAAGACATATGAAGAAGCTTGCCGTCTCATATCTGAGGAAATGCTAGATATTGTGTTATTTCATATTAACGAAGAGATTTGTCGTAAAACTCCAGGTGATCCACAACCGAGCTACAAGAGATTAACAGATGTGACCGAAATACAAGCTTTTATAGGTTTATTATAGATAGCTGGTGCATTACGGGTCTCAAATTGTAGTGCAGAAGAACTATGGTCTACGACATTTACCAATGGAATATTTCGAGCGACTATATCTGGACGTAGATATCAATTTTTAGCTGCTTGCCTGAGGTTTGACGTAAAGTGAGAAGAAAGTTAGATTTATTTGCGCCTATTCACCAAATATGAGATATGTTCGTAGAAAATTCAAAACGGTATTATACTCCCATGTAGGTTTTAGAGGGAAGTGTCCATTTAAAATATATATAGGGAGCAAACCAGACAAATACGGGATGAAAGTAGTAATAATGAATGATTCAAAAACCGCATACATTATCAATGCTATTCCATATATTGGTAAAGTAAAATGTATTTTTTAGTATTTTGTTCGAAATTTATCCGAAATAATTCACGGAACAAACCGTAACATAACAGTAGACAACTAGTTTACATCAGTGTCACTAGCCGACATGTTATGAGAAAAATATAAACTGACTCTCATTGGAATGTTAAGAACAAACAAATGGGAGATACCTTCAGTTTTTTTGTAAGAAAACTGAAGGTTTATCCGTATTTGCTTTCGACGGTATGAAAACAATGGTGTCATATACGCCAAAAAAGAACAAAATAGTTTTACTTTTATCAACTATGCATCATGATAATAAAATTAATGAGTCAACAGGCAAACCTGATATCATTCACGCATATAACGAAACAAAAGGCGGTACGGATACATTCGCCCAAATATGTCACTCCTACACAACATCCCGTAAAACACGAAGATGGCCTGTGGGAATGTAGTTTAATATACTTGACGCCAGTGACATTAATGCGATGGTTCTATTTTCATTAGCAAATCCGGATTGGAATAGAACTAAGAGCAATACCCGTCGCAATTTTTTGAAGGATTTAGGCATGTCACTGGTATAGCCTCATTTGAACGTTAGGCTACAAAGATCGTCTTTGCCACGATCTCTGAAAACGAAAATTTGTGAAACATTGGGCATATCAGGAAATTAAAAAAATATATACATAGAAACAGTTTTACCAAACAATGTCAGGTGTAGTATTTTTCCAAGGAATAAGGATAGAAAAACTAACCATTCGTGTTTAAATTGCTGTAAACCTTATTGTATAGAACATAGAGCTAGAATATGTGGTAATTGTGAGTCACATATTTAACATCTTGAATAAGTAAAGTTATGTGTCTTATGTCAAGAAATTTTTTTTTTTTGTTTAAACTCTGGTGTACTTATATTGTTTTTGTTTATATTTTAGAGGTGGTTTATCCAATTTTGTTCCTATTGTTCACTATGCAAAAACGTTTTAAAAATGTCAATAAAAATCTAACTTATCAGCTAAAAAAAGGTTTTGAATGTAATCCCATCTTATGTTTGTTACAAAAAGATTGATGCATTGTCACCTAACATGCCTATAAAAAAATTCACGAGCATATTAAAAAAAAAGTAAAAATGTTTATTTTAAAGTTGGGGTCCGTAAAACCCCAAGGTTCAGTCTATGTTAAATTAAAATGGGTGTTCAGGTGCAGCGCTAAAGATGTCTACATAAATCAAATTGAAACAACGGCAACTGCATAGTTGTCCAATATTAAACGAAACAACTAGATTGGCTAAAGTTTCTTTGGAATTGATTCAAGCAAAATTGTACATTGTATATGTGCACATTGTATATGTGGTGGGACAGAGACGGCTTAAGCCGTCAACTGTTTTTAGCAAAAATGTTTATAAACATTATGTTTATTTATAGAAATTAGCATGTATTTACATAAATAAACATAATTTTTATAAATATTTTTGCTAAAAACAGTTGACGGCTTAAGCCGTCTCTGTCCCACCACATATACAATGCTCGTTGTGTATAGTGACCAAGAAGAAAAGCGGTGAAAGGTATATGTGAGTAATGCCTTCATACAAAAAATCGCGGTCCAATATACACGTACTAACGAGAAAATGATTTTTCTTTATTCGAGTCCGGCCCTGTCGCAGTTAAATGTACGGGCGGCAATACGGGGATCCACCGCTAAAACCAATGCTGAGATTTACATTTTAGTATGGGTATAGTATAGTCTTCATTGTGGCTAGGTGCGTTTACAATGGCATCCTAACCGAATATCGGATATAAGGGGTGATTCATTTGGAGGTACTTTTTTAGGTGGGGATTTAATGGCTGAGCGCGCATGCGACGCGTCAGCGGACTGCGCATTCTGGTTCAGTACTATTTGACATTACGTAATTGAAAGACTTAGCCCGGCACAGCGTCTACAAATAGTACAGCTTTATTACGAAAATGGGCGTTCTACAAGGAATGTGTATCGTGCGCTTAGAGCAACATATGGGCCACATAATCGGCCTACCGAACGCACAATTCGCTATACCATCGATAAGTTTGAAACTCAATTTACAATAATGGATAATACGTGACCACATAGACCTCATCCAGCACGTAGTGAAGGAAATATAGCGGCGGTAGCAGCGAGTGTACGCGAAGACCGGGAAGAATCAATTCGTCGCCGTTCTCAACAGCTTGGTTTGTCGTATGCAACAACTTGGCGTATTTTACGAAAGGATCCTGGTTTAAAAGCATACAAAATTCAACTAGTGCAAGAACTAAAGGCGACCGACCTTCCGAATCGTTTCCGTTTCAGCCGTTGGACTCTTGATAAACTTGCAGAAGATCCACTGTTTTCGACAAAAATTTTGTTCTCCGATGAGGCCCATTTGTGGCTTAATGGGTACGTGAATAAGCAAACTGCCCGTATTTGGGGTGATGAGCAACCTGAAGAGATTGAAGTGCTACCATTACATCCAGACAAAACAACTGTTTGGTGCGGATTATGGGCCGGTGGAATAATTGGTCCATATTTCTTCAAAACAGAAGCCGGCCGGAATGTGACTGTGAATGGCGACCGTTATTTCGCCTTGATAAGGGACTATTTGCTGCCTGAACTTGACACCCGTGGTCTACAAGACATTTACTTTCAACAAGATGGCCCCACTAGCCATACAGCTCGTGAAACTATGGCTTTACTGCGAGAACGATTCAGTGAACATTTAATTTCACGCTTCGAATCAGTAAATTGGCCGCCTAGATCTTGTGACATCACACCATTAGACTTTTTTCTGTGGGGCTACGTGAAGTCTAAAGTCTACATGGATAAACCGGCTACAATTGAGGCATTGGACGCCAATATTACTCGGGTCATTGGACAAATACCACTCGAAATGCTAGAACGCGTCATTGAAAATTGGAACAGCAGAATGGACTACGTTAACCGCAGTCGCGGCCAACATTTGAGAGAAATAATCTTTAAAAAATAATTGTAAAGAATGGTTCTTTTGTATGATAATCAAGTTTCTTAAATAAATTGGCCTATTTCATTTGTTCTTTGCTTTTGGAAAAAGTATCTCTAAATGAATCACCCATTACTTATATGATTTTAATTTACGGCGATACAGAACAAAATAGTCTTGCGGCAAAAAATTTGTACGCAGAACGTTTCCCGAATCGACGTCTTTCTTCGAGGAAGACAATTGTGAGAGTCGTGTATAGCACAGGAAGTAAATGTATCTCAAACTACGGAGCGTTAAATTTTTAAAACTAATTTAGTTTATCCTTATTATATCCAAATTAACGGAATTAGATTTTCCCCGCCGAATTACCTTCTGTGAGTGATTTAACACAGGGAAATTCATCAACCAGATCTTGCGTTAGTAATTCTCTCTCTTCTATGTTTATCAAAGGTGGAATTTTGAATTATCATAATATTCACGACTACGAAAATTCTCATGATATACACCCAAGTTACTTTTATTTAACTATGTACATATATTTCCAAAAGTTGTTGACATATTCAATGTAAATATTATTGATATCGACAGAAAAACATCAGAATAAAAGAACCAAATGTTCGCCTGCTTGTATTGTATAAATCGTTTGCTAAACAAACAACAATGTTCACTATTCGAAACGTAACAAGTGCATGTTTAGAAATTCCATCGAATTTTCTTGAATTCTTGAATTATCAGCTGTACTTACCTAAATAGAAGATAAACAAAGATATGGACCGACTTTAACTACATTTTGGCCCTAAAAACTTGGAAATTTTTGATGAATTACAAATATATTTCTTTTTTGATTTCAGTTAGACATTTATACGTATTCTTCAGATTGGCATAGCTGGGACGCTGTTCAACGCTAACCCTGTATATTTCGGTCTTATTGGACAGAATGGTTACAACCATCAAAAAAGAAATACTGTGAAGGAAAAACAAACGACTAATATTAACATTAAACTAATAAATGAACACTTAACAAACAAATAAACAAATTAAACACTTAATTCAAGTAGTATGCTATAACTCAAATCGTTCAACACAAAGTGCAGGTTTTTCAGGGCAGCTTTTGCATCTGTAACTCGTTTCTGTTTTCTTGTTACCTTTGGAAAATTGTGAACACCGTAAAAATATCTATTTCTTGTATAATTTTAAGGACGTGGTATAGACTCTGGAAAATGTCGTCCCTTATCTATAACAACATCAGTTCTTGAACTGGAACTGGGAATATTGGCAGGGGAAAGTTTTATTAATAATAGCCCGTCTTCGTATTTGGATCAATATCTAATAATACTTTGATTAATATTTCCATAAAATTGATAAAAGGAATGTTGGAGCAGTGTATTTTTTGGAACAAAAAGTAGGAATTCCAGACTGTGAGATCCAGTAGGTGGAAAATAACATTTTTGTACCATCAAATTGTTTTATTCGTTATGGCTTTTAGCGAGGGTGATGTGCAGTTAATATGGCAGTAACGTAACGTTTGTCATTCTATTTCGAGACATAAATTTTCCCTTCGCCATAAGATTTATCTTATGAAATTAGATTTAATCGTTTTTTGTGAAATAAATAAAATATTCAGAAAACACACCTTTCAATATAACTGCCACCAACCAAAATAAATAATCAGCTAATACGGAAGTTCCGCCCCGTGAAGAGTGGGTCAAACACAAATGTATACATGGTCCTTCGAGACGGATATAATATTATATAAATATTAAAGATCTCTTGTTCTTAATTTAAAATTAAGAGCAACACAAGCGAAAGCGAAGGGGTTCTAATTCTTGAAACCACAAACTGTTCAAATGTGCTAAATTAATATATTTTGTTCTAAAAATATTACCAACCTTCTTAAATATCTCATTTTTAGTTAAATTAAATCTGTTAATTTATTGTCCAACACATTGAACATAAACAGAAACTTTTAAAAACATTTAATTATTTGCCAAATTTAATATCTGCACTTGCTGCATAGTTACGCCTCTGCACTGTACAAATGAACCAGTCTTCTGCAGTATTTCACGTATAACGACCTGCATGCTGTCTTCAATCACGTACGATATTACTGGCTATGACGGTGCACAAACAAAAAAACGGCTCTTTTAAAATTTATCGCCGGCTCTGAAAGCAAGCACGACAGGCCCATATATACCATATATACGAAAACGGGAGGAGTTGCATTAGAAGCATTACTGCGGTGGTCTAAGAGCTGAAAGTTTAGACCATTCTCTCTACGTTCGCGTTTTAGAAGGAGAAAAACGTTATTATTCCGCACTTTACTGGCGACGAAATTGTACAATAGGGAAATATCCGTAAAAAGATGGAAACATGGCATACGCAGAATGGAAATATTCGGTGATGGGTGCGGAATTTAGATGATTACACTTTGAATTCTCGTGTGAATAAAATGGTGATGATGATGGAAGGGAATTTTGTTATACATTCATAAAACTGCCTATAACTAAAGACGTTCTCAAACCGATAAGTATCTAAGAAGCTTTTATTCGAATGCTTTTTCCAAAGTACTGAAATTTTATTTATATTAGTTGCTTTGATGATCGAATAATTGTCACATTAAAATTTCTAGTTTGGTAAATAATCATTTAAATAAATTATTTCCTTACGAAATTCCAAAACAATCTGAAAACAACGCCAAGTTGTATGTTGAATATTTCCAATATAATTTTGGTAAGCTAAGGAAATTTATTCCTTAGCAGCCTTGTGTAATTGAGCTTTACGAGAGGAACTCTAAAAATTTCCAGAGAAAGTAAGAAAAACAGATATTTTATCAAAAAAAAAAAAAACACTTTACAGTAATTTTCTTTTGATTTTCCTCTTTTGTCAAATGTATTTCTCTATTTCTCAAAACTACTTCACATCTTACTTAAAGAGGCTGCCGTGTATGTCAAATTATTTCCCCTTTCGTCAAAACTATTTCCCTAATTGTCAAAACTATATCACATTATTATTACATGTATGTAAGAATGAATGCCGAAAGAACGCAAATTAACAAAATCTCGAACGAGGTATGTACTTAAATAATCAGAGGACTGAACGATGGTAGTTCGCCAGTCCAGATAGAATGACAATTTAATCCTTTGACCGGACACTGTAAGAAAAATTTAGAAGACTTACAAAATAGTGAATGAGATGAAAAAAAATAAATTTATTTGGACGATGCCCAACAATTGGCATTGTTCAAATAAATTTACTAAAGATGAGTATGAAAGATTCTGCAACTTAATTGATCACTTTAACACTAAAACAAATAAAAACCAAATTATTAGAGGAAAATTCACAACTAGAGTTGAGCAAATAGATCATTGAGAGAGCGACAAAAGCATTTCACTATTCTGTAAAACGCGTTTCCTTTGTGCCAGAAAGGCGTAACGCGCCAGATATCCAAAGTAGGTTTGATTATGCTGTAATATATACAAGAATAATGATTCATAGAGAAAAAATATATTTTATTGATGAATTTGGGATTCAAGTAAATTCTAGAAGATCTTATGGAAGTTAAAGACCAATTAAGAGGCCGTAATTATTCGATTGCTGCTGCAATGTGTATTAATTCATTATATTTATTCACTATTCAAGACAAGCATTACAATCTAGAACACTTTGGAGAATTCTTGACATCTTCGATTGATCACTTAGCCGAAGATAATATACAAGATGCATATTTTGTCATGGACAACGTCTGATTTCATAGAACGGATGAAATTCAACAACTGATCAGACCTCATGGACATGTCCCAGCAATCTTTTTAAACCCAATTGAAGAGCTGTTTAACAAATGGAAAACTATCATAAAAAGGAGACAGCCTACGGATGAAGAATAACTGTATGTTCAAATTCATAATGCTTTTGAAGCTGTAACACAAGGACATTGCCAAAACTATGTTCGACATGTGGAAACATATTTAGGAGATTACCTCAACAGAAATGAAATTTTGAACTAGACTGTAGTATGTGTTTTTTAAAAGTATTGCGTTACAAACATGTGTATTTGTAAAATTGTGTCTCGAACTTATTTTTGCTTTTTAATTTATAAATTAAAAAAGAGGAAAATCATTTGCAATAATGTGAAAGAGTTTTGACAAATAGTGAATTTCATTCGAATTTATTAATGCCAAACCGACGTATGTGGGAAATAGTTTCGAGAAATAGTGAAACACAATTTTATTGACAAAAGGGGAAAACCAAAAGAAAAAGACTGTATTGTTTCAGTAGTTTTCCATTCGAAGACACCAGTTATTGAAACATTTATTCAAATCTGAAGTGGGTATCTCAAAAACATGACTTTTAAATGCTTCAAATGCTTCCGGTGTCGAAAACCGCTCATCACGCAATTTGTTTTTGACGAAAGGGAACAGGACGAAGTCATTAGGTGATAAATAGAGACAGGCATTCTCGGTCGGCTTACACTGGCGTAGGAGAGCAAGGGGTTTGAGTGATTCAAAGCTGCTGTCGGCTCCAGTTGTGCGTCTCGCGTTAACGGGTTTAATACGTGAATAGCTATCATAATGCGTAGATGTATTTACGAATACGCGTATGTGTAATTCAAACGTAAAGCATTGAAAATGTCGAAAGTTCAAAGAAATGCATCAACTTGCCTCTATGCTAACATGGTAAGCAGACTTTTATGACAATTCCGAGACTTAAGATATAATGGTAAAGTAGTGAGGTGCTTAGTTTGTGAGAAAAGTTTATTATGTTGAAATCCACGTTTGTGTTGGAAATATGTGAGTAGTGCAACACAGGAATCTAAAAAAAAAATGGAGAGAGACCGTATAATGAATTTCTTTGTGGTTTAAGTATGATGTTAAGTGCTTGTAATATACCGGTTGAAAAAATCGGACCAAGAATATATCGTCAGTTTTGTAACAAATACAATCCTACGTGGAAACTACCAAGTCCGAGGACGCTACGTAGGTATTTACCGACGGTGCGCGGAAAAATTGATAATTTTGTAAAAACCGTAGGAAAAAATAAAAGACTGTGGCTCACTATAGATGAAACTACAGATATAAATACAATTCCGTTGTATCGATCTTTGTACTGACAATGACCTCGCAAGGACTGACACACTCTTATTTGTAGTCTGTAAAAGACTGCAAAAATGTACTGTTGAAGTACTTCATAATGTATTAGTTAGAACATTACACAACTTTGAAATTTTACCAAAGCAAGTATTAATGATGATTACCGATGCTGCCGCAGTTATGCATCGTATGGGACAATTATGCAAATTTACTACACGTTACATGCTTTATATCTTGTAGCAGACACTATACGAAAATGTTATCCCGATATGGATCAACTAATAGGACAGACAAAAGCGATTTTTCTTAAATCTCCGAAACGTATTCGGCTCTTTCGTTCACAATGTATTGACATTTCGAATCGCCGCAGCCAATTCTTACACGATGGGGTATATTGTTAGAGGCAACATTTTAGAAAATAGCGATGGACAAACCAAGAATATAGAACGAACGTGGCAATTAACAAAAGTGCTTACAGGAAGAATATATAAGGTAATTAAAGGTGACGGAGGCCCTCGCAAGCAATTTAGTGAAAAAATGGACATTTCTCGTGAACATTTTCGTGCAATCATTTTTTACGATTTTAAATATGGCCTTACTTAACAACAAAGCATCGATCGACTTCAGTCTGCCATTGGTGATGAAGCACTATCCAAAATGACAGTTTATGATTGGTTTGCAGAATTTAAGCGTGGACATACTGAGTTGCCGTACCAACTGCTATTGTTCCGGCAAACATCAATGCTGTACTAGAAATGATTGAAGCGGATCGACATGTGAGATATCGGGAGATAGAGGTATTCTTGGGCATTAGTAAAAGTCAAATACAAACGATTTTTACATGAGCATTTAGTAGTGAAGGAACTTTGCAGTCGTTGGATTCCACATAATTTAAGTAAAGCTCAAAAAATGACTGCCGTGAGTTGGTGCAAGAACGTGCTTCAAAAATTCAATCGTGGTGCTTCTGCCAACGCATACAGTATCGTAACAGGTGACGAAACCTGGATGTATTCATACGAACAGCAACAAAACAACAATCGACTGTTTGGGTGTTCCAAAGTGAACCAAAACCAACAAAAATTATTCGTTCACGAAGCGTTTTGAAAAAATTATTGCTTTTTTCTTCTGTAAAACTGAGCATGTTGCTACCGTTGCTTTTGAAGACCGAAAAACAGTAAACGTTGATTGGTATATAACAATTTGTTTGCCTGAAGTCTTCGATGAAATCAGATAAAAATAGCAGCCATCGACGACACCGCGACAACGCCAGCTCTCACACAGCACATTAAACAGTCGATTATTTAAAGGAGAGTAACATTGAACTAATGATTCTTTGTCCGTATTCGCCTGATTTATCACTATAGACAGGCACTTAAGTCAGCCGGCATTGGCGTCACTGCGTGGGGTTTACCGAAATAAAATTGCGCGTTATTTAAAAAAAAAATTATCGTAGAATTATTGAAAATGCAGATAAAATATACTAAACAACTTGCCCAATATGCGTCGATGCTTTGAAAAAATCCGGATGTGCGTGAGTGAACACCTACAGCATAGCGTGCTTTTCTACAGTAGTCTCCTTAAGATTTGTCCTTTGCGTTGTATATATATAATAAAATAAATAATAAAATAATAAATAAATATATATAATATTTTCGTGACCTTGGTATGATATGGTAAATTCAATCAGTCGGCGATTAAAGGACTGGTTTACTTCAAAGTATATATATTTAAAACAACCCTACATGTTTCGGCAATGATGCCTTTATCAAGGATATAAAATATGAGCATTTATATTATTACTTATACTAGAGACCGACCGCATCAGGCCGAAATTACGATGGATTATATAATAGTCTATAACAACGATGCACATACCGCGGCTCGCGGGCCGCATGCGGCCCACTGTCGATATTTATGCGGCCCGCCAACGAATTTTAAAAATTGTTCGAAAAACTACAAAAGTAGGTAAAAATCCATTCAAATCAATATTTTTTAATTTTTTATTTTATTCTAACTTTTGTAATTGTTAGTAAGATATGTATCTTTAAGTACCTAGTACTTTCTTGTTCAGGTTTACTACGTAGGACAGGTATGCTCCTCGTCGTTCCAAGCATATTGTTACGAGACTAGAAATCTGTCGAACCAACTAGATTACTCGAAGATTCGCGAAACATGTCTGTATTATCCCCGAACAATGTGGTAGGTTCTCGATGTTAGGTAACTCGTATAAATACAACGCATCGCCCGCTATCGGGGCAGTTAAGTTTTAACACGGACAAGCGAACGTTATATTGTTTGAATTGTAATCTGTGAAGAATAAATATTTCGTCGTTAGAACTTGGCATCTACCTACGTAACAATATAATATCAATTTTGATATGGATAAACCAGGCCGCAGTAAAAAAAACGTAGTCGTAAGGTTGAAGATGAAAATCGATAGTTTCAAGATATTTGGACCGAAAAATACTTTTTTATTTCATCGCATAACAAATGTGTCTGTTCAATATGCAAGAGTAGTGTTTCTATTCCGAAGGGATATAATGTGAAAAGGAATTATGAAACCCAGCATCATAATTTTACCAAATTAACCGGCGAAAATCGAACGGATTTCCACTTTACAAAGGGAACTAATAGGCCAGCAAGCTATGTTTACAAAACCAATTCAAGATACTGAAGTTAGCTTTGAAATACTCGTATCTCGAATAATAGCGAAAACTTGTCGGCCTTTTAAAGATGGTGAGTTTGTTAAGCAATGTTTAGATATCGCCGCAAAAAAATGTGTCAGAAAGATGCAAACAGGTTTGAGAAAATTCAACTAAATCGGATGACTGTTCAAAGAAGACTTACCACATTAGCAGCTAATATAGAAGAGCAATTAGCTACGGAATCGAAAAGTTTTTAGTATTTTTCTATAGCACTCGACGAATCTACAAATATAAGTTCCACTGCTCAACTCTTAATATTTTTACGAGGGGTAACGCAAAATTTTGAAGTGTGTGAAGAACTGATTGGTATGAGTTCTTTGACAAGTCAAACCAAGGGGAGTGACATGCTCAACGCTCTTCTGCAAAAATGTTCTATAATGGATTTTGATTTAACGAAATTATCTGGAATTAAGACTGACGCAGCACTTTCAATGGTTGGAAGTAAATCTGGGATAATAACTATGTTAAAAGAGTGTTTACAAACTGAAAACATAGATACCAAGGAATTAATGCAGTTTCATTGCATTATACATCAAGAGGCCCTCTGTTCAAAATTATTGGGATTTGAAAATGTGATGAAAGTTGTAGTACCTACTGTAAACTTTATAAAATCACGAGGTCTCAATCACCGACAATTCACACAATTTCTCGAGGATATTGAAAGCGAATATGGTGATCTCCTGTTTTACACTGAAGTAAGGTGGCTAAGTCGTGGGTTGTCACTAGAGCGGTTTCTTAACTTGATTGAAGAAATCAAAATATTTCTGGCGGAAAAGAAAAAGGACGTCTCCGAACTCGACAACCCTGATTGACTGTGTAACTTAGCGTTTCTTGTAGACATCACAAATCACTTGAATGTCTTAAATACGCGACTCCAAGGCAAAGATCAATTGATTTCCCAGTTATACTCTCATGTTTCGTCGTTTCAATGCAAATTGAGTCATTTCAAGACACAAATCAATTCAGCCAATTACAGCCATTTTTCGAACTACAAAAAAAATTATGGAGAAATTCAATAAAACTGAAGTCAATTTCGCTTATGTTGAAAAAATTTATATTTGAATACAAGCTTTACATGATCGTTTTCTAGACTCAAAAAAAGTTAAACCTCTATTAGACATTTTCAGCAATCCTTTCAACATTTCACTCGAAAATGCACCGGAATCAATACAGCTGGAATTGATAGACATGCAAAATGATGATAATTTACGAAACAAGTTTAATGAAGGTAATTTACTCAACTTTTACCGTTGCGTTGACAAAACCGCTTTAAAAAGAGTTGCGAATAAATGCATTGAAATGCGCAAGCTTATTTGGATCGACGTATATTTGTGAGCAAACGTTTTCAGTGATGAAACTTAACAAAACAAAAAATCGAAACCGCCTGGCAAATGAAAATCTGGAAGCAATTTTACGTGAAGCGACAAGTAATGTGGAGCCAAACAGAAACAAAATTGTTAGGTCAATGCAATGTCATGCATCAAAATAATAAAACATGAAATATTACATTGTAATGATTAGATTACATTACGATTACATAATTACAATAAACATTTTTGAATGTTCTTTTATTTTTATCATTGGTAGTAATTCATACTATTTAAAAATTAAAAATATTTTTGTTAATAAGTATTCTTTGTAGTGGCCTATCCTTGGCTTATAATTTTCCCGAGTGGCCCCTGTTCTTTATCAGTCGACCCACGACAAGTAATGTGGAGCCAAACAGAAACAAAATTGTTAGGTCAATGCAATGTCATTCATCAAAATAATAAAACATGAAATATTACATTGTAATGATTAGATTACATTACGATTACATAATTACAATAAACATTTTTGAATGTTCTTTTATTTTTATCATTGGTAGTAATTCATACTATTTAAAAATTAAAAATATTTTTGTTAATAAGTATTCTTTGTAGTGGCCCATCCTTGGCTTATAATTTTCCCGAGTGGCCCCTGTTCTTTATCAGTCTGTGCATCCCTGGTCTATAACATCGCTAAGTACAACAGGCAGTTATTGAATAGCACTATTCATTCGGTTAACCGCACATCTGTTTCTTGTCGTTGAATTGTGACGAAATTACTTCAATATAACAGTTAAATTCCTTTCTTCATGGGCGTAGATGGAACCGTGAGGAGTTTTTATAATTTATTTTATTTATTAGTTTATATTTCGTAAGATAAATAAAGTACGGTGAGTTAGTTTCTTTTTTTCATTGTTTTAACTGTTAATTACATACTTCGTAATTTTTGTAATAGATCCTTTTTAATATCGCTTCATCGAATCTACTTCTCCCAATTATTTTGACGTAAGTGTCCCGTGAATTTCGTTAGGTTTCAATAACTTACGCATACATTTTTAATTTTCGTTTATTTAGATCTTGAACATTGTTTAAGTTACTTTTTCAGATATGATATGGAACAACGTAGAGAATGGCATCGTGAAACAATGGCGAGTTGGATTAAGGGTCATACTGATTGTATGTCCATTGCCAGTGATTCCGAAATTTACTGCAAAGTCTGTAAAATATCGTTAAAAAATTCCAAGAAATCGCACGTAAAACGTCACTTAGCATCGCAAACACATACACAGAAATTAGACCCGTTGGAATCTGACAATTCTAACGAAGAACTCTGTGAAACTTTAATGGCGGCAAATATTCCATTAAATAAATTCAACAATCCCACCTTCAACACACTTTTCCAAAAATATACTTTTCGAAATGTTCCTGATGAGTACACGTTACGCAAACATTGTTTCTAAGTGCTACACGAAAGCAGTAGAATGCATTAGAAACCATCTTTCAAATCAGTACCTATGGATCGACGAAACTGTCGATATATTAGGATGCTGTGTGATAAATGTTGTAGCTGGTGTACTACATCCAACTATTCCATCTAACGCATATGTAATAGCAACAAACGTTATAAATACAGTTGATGCGGAAACAGTAGCTAAAATCATTTACTAGAATATGCACCAAATGTTTCATTCGGAGAACAAGTACAAAGAAAAAATACTTTTATTTGTCAGTGATAGTGCTGCATATATGTTAAAAACAGCCAGACTATTAAAGGAAACATATCCTTACTTGTGTAGCACATGCTCTCCACAGAATCTGTGAATATATCAGAGACATTTTTCCGAAAGTTGATAGACTTGCATACGCTTTTAAAAAAGTTTTCAGAAAAACACAATTGAGAGTAGCTCTTTACAGGGGAAAACTTTCATCTTTGTCACTGCCTCCCTCTCCAGTAATAACTAGATGGGGAACATGGTCGGAAGCTACTACTTTTTATGTAGAGAATTTCGATAGTCTACAAAATTTCGTTACGTGTTTAAATGACGATGCTCGAAGTGTTGCTGAGTGCAAGAAACTAATACAAATTCCAAATTTAACAAATCAGTTGTACTTTCTTCAGGAACACTTTGACAATCTGCCAAAACTAATCACTTATTTTGAAAATCAAAGTCTCAAATTAAATAATGAATCAACATGAGATGTGGCTATTAATAATTTGAAAAATATTTCAAGTGATTTCGGATGTGGCCTTCGGCAAGAGTTAGACGCAGTTTTTAATAGAAATCCAGATTTAATAACATTGCGGCAATTGTGTATGGGCACTACCTCAAAATCTAACTGCTAAATACTCTGAAATAAAAGAATATTTCCAGTATGCACCTATAACCAGTTGTGATGTAGAAAGGACGTTTTTTATCTACAAGGATGTATTTCATTCAAAGAGAACAAATTTTTCAGAAAAGAACATTGAGAGAATATTGCTATTTAATATTAATACTCTTTTGCTCAACTTGAACTACAAAATGAACAAATAAAAATGTATTTCGTATTTTATAGATCACCACCCGTTTGTTTTCCAATTATATAAATAAAATTAAAAACTCTCTTAAAATACAAATTTTCAATAGTACGCCCGTAGGCGATAAATCTTCGGCCTCTCGTGTCCGGCCCCTACTAATAACACTTAAGAACTGATAACAGTATATGTATATATCGGTATTTATTTATATAAGAATATTCATCGCCCGTCGTTGGTTGAATGAATTTTTTCCCTCGAATTAGAGGCCTTTTATAAGCCTATGGAAAACTCTCGCATGTTCGATTCGCTCAGTCTTTCGGTCGGCGTTTTCTCTAGACGTTTCTAGGCTGTTTTGACGTCGCACGGCTGGTGACGTCATTGTATAAGTCACATCACAATATATATACCGAGTATTCTTCAAATAAAACAACAACGTATTAAAAATGGAAAGATGTAATTATATAGAATAAAAATCCAAAATATTTGCCAAAAATTTTCCCTCTCATAAGCGAGAAAACATATTATAAAGATATTTAAAAAATTTGTGTCACGCTGTCACTGTGCGACCGACTATATTATAAACAAGTATCGGGGTCGGTACTTAAAGCTGACCCACAATAACAAAAAGAATAGTTTTGTTATTGTCGGTCTTGCTTTAAGTTTCATTTAGTTGTCGATCGTTACGTACGTTCGATACAATATACATTTACGTCTTCAAATAAAGATAGACTATTATCATATCGGACGTTAAATGCCCGTATCGAACCTTACCATACAAAGCGTTTACACAAAGTTATCTTGTTACGTATGTAAACATACGCTGTAGCGTGTGTGTAACTTCAATAGAGGTATTTTTTATTTATACACATTCTGAATATTTTGAATTCATAGGTGGAACATGATACAATTTTCAGGGGGTTTTTAATTTTGGGGATCGTGCCAAAATTGACTCACAATATTTTGGATTTATATTATTTAATTACATCTTTACAATTTTTATATATTGTCTCTTTATTTCAAGAACAATCTGTATATGTGTACATAGATTTAAGTATAACATGTGTATGAAATATATTCTTTGTTTATTATATATAAATATATAATAAACAAAGGATATATTTCATATTCCTGTTATACTTAAATCTATGAGAGCGACGACGGAGAATTACACTTTTTCTTCTACTGACGTTTCGTCTATTCTTGTAAAAGAGAGCATTAGCCCTGTTACTGTTATTGACATTTGTGCACCAAAATTTCGTATATCTTCTACTTAGTTTCTGATTCAGTTTCGAATAAATATTTCATCACTCACATTTTCATTTAAATGATAATGTACAGTGGTGTTCTATTAATAAATGATTAAGTAAATGCAATTTTCTGTCAGCTTAAGGCAGAAAAGGATCAAATTTACATCACAATCTACATATTTTTCCAACTACATTTTTTGTATGGCTGTTTATTCAAGTAGAAACAAATATTCTCTAAGGCAACAATAAATTTTGTTACAGACGTAAACCACCTTTTACCAATCTTTTGCTATTTCAGATTTATGGTCTTCATCCGAAAAATTCATTGGAAATTCCACCTACTGTAACGTCGCTTACTATTTTCATTTTCCGCGTGGTTCTTTTTCGTGCGTCATCATTCACTCCCGTACGCGTTGTCGTATTTTCTTGAAATTGAAGGATTCGGCGTTGAATACCCACTCCTGCCAGCTATATCGACGTCGTCTGCGTGTAGAAAAAGAAGTACGACTTCGTTATACACGCCCTGCTGCTCTTTGATTGTCCTCAGGTTACAGGTTTCCGAGGAGATTGAGTGCCTTCGTTAACGAAAGACCCCAGTGACAAATTTCGACTCTCCCCAAAGGTACATCTTTTATACTATCAACATACACCCTAATGTTCTACCTTTATTGTACTGTACATATAGCGAATATACACACATACATATATTAATTTTAATAATGTAAGATTATCCCTGCAATTATAATTAAGATATGTGGTTTTGACCGCACTTTTATATCCGATTATTTTAATAATTAATAATAATGTGTTTCGTCATAAAACGAAATTTGTTATATTTTAAATATTCATATATTTTAGATAGAAGTAAATTTAACATAAAAGAATTAATGTATAACATTTCAAATTTTATAAATATTCAACGTGCATTTACAAGTGTAAATCACTGTATAATATACTTTTATTAGCATATTCAAAATTATAATATTTTCTTAGATTTCAAGAATTTACATTTGTTAATCTATTAATTACCTGCATTATACAGGATGCGACAAAACTCCCTCCCTAGTTTAAAGGTTGAATAAAAAACAGATGGTACAAAGTAAAGAAACTGTATTAACATGAATGAAATCTACAGAAAGGGAAGTTACATAATTTACAATTTCATTTTTTGAACAGTATATCGCTCAAGTGTTTTCCTTCGTTTTCAATGCATTGCCGAATACGAGTTCGTCATTACTCTAACCAACATTTCTTGAAGAATACGAGCAATCTCTTATTGTATCGCATATCGTAGGGCTGGCAGAGTCCCCAGTCGATGTTTGTAAACTTCAGCTTTAAGAAATCCCCATAGAAAAAAATCACAGGGGGTAAGGTCTGGAGATCGTGCTGGACAGGGGATGTTACAGCGCAAAGACATCAAGCGTCCTAGGAATAGCTGTCTCAGCACTTAGAGAGATCTCTTGCTTGTGGAGCAGTGGTCTCGTTCTGATGAAACCACACATCCTATTGAATCTGCAGCGCATTGAGTCTTTGTGCCATAAAAGTCTGAATCATTTGAACGTATCGATCCGAGTTTACGATCACTGCCATTTCTCCCTCTTCAAAAAAGGCCAATAATCCCGAGACTGCTAATCGCACACCAAACAGTAACACGTTCCCTATGCAGACTCATTTCATGGAATTCCCGTGAGTTTTGCGCACTCCAATAACGATATTTATTTTTTCACACATCCCGATATGTGAAAATGTGCCTCATCACTAAAGAAAACCACAGCATCATTTGGCACATTTTCAAGGATGCTTCCACACGACGTGACACGATTTTGACAAACATTTCGTGAACAACGACCATTTTGTAAGGAAGATATTTCAAGTCTAGGTGTAAAATTCGACGCACACTCCGATCAGATAGCTGAAGAGCTGCAGCATGTTTGCGAGCAAACCGCTGAATCGAACGTCTAACTGTCTCAATGTTTTCTGGAGTGCGAGCGCTGCGTGGCCTTTCTCCGCTCATTTTTTAACACAGAAACCACTTGCCCTAAAGTTCGATACCCATAATGTTATGCTTTTTCGATCTGGAAGTGCCACACGAGGGTCAAGCTGGAAGCGTGTGCAAAAAGCAAGCTGGACAGCGACAACAGCATTACTGTTTGTGAAAAATGCTTCCACAGCGAAAACGAGAGGCTCACCCGTTCACGGCATGGTGGCTACTGAACACTGGCGGTAAACAAAACTTCCCCCCTTCAGCGTCCTTGCCAACCGGTACATCCTCCCTTGAGTTAATGCTCGCCTTTCCACACGTAAACTAAACCAGGGAAGGAATTTTGCCGCACCCTGTACATTAGACCGTTTATTTATTGCTTAAGGTAATTAGTCAACGCTTTAAATATACCCCTTAATATGATTCCTATTGTGAATTTAATATACACAATAGGCTCACGATTCCTAAATATATGTACCATAAAAATTATTGAAGAATGGAACAGACGGAAATACATATTTAGATTTATGACACCTACTAATACTTTATTAGGAATTCTGATTTATTATTTATTATATTTATTTATTAGGAAGATCTTTAAGACTATCGTAAACATTGGGCACATAGATACAATTTCCAAGAAGTAATAACGTAGGTAAATTCCACAACAATGACGACAAGCATATACGCACATTTTAGTTATGTATTGACAGGAGTAGTGATATATTTTCTATCTACTTGTAATACAACATTCTCACTCTGATTAATATAACATTCACATTCTAAGACAACACAGTACAGAACAAGACACACAGTCTTAACACAAACAGTAAACAAATAAGTTTTAGTTTACATTAAGTGCTATATTTATCTTATGAAATTACGTTTAAGTGATTTTATAAAATAAATAAAACATTCAGAAAACACGCCAACTTTTAATAAAAGTGCCACCAACCAAAATAAATAACCAGCTTATACGGAAGTTACACCCTGTGAGCGGTAGGTCAAACTAATCAAACACAAAAATTATACATGGTCCTTGACGAGTCGAATACAATGAAACATTCGGTCTTTTGAGATCAGATCCGATATAAATCTATACAAACTGATGTGATCTTTACTTACAATTGTGTGTTTTTCACAAATATTTATTATACTCGTAGTAGGTGAAATAATTGTTGCTGTTTAATCTCAGATTAAACATCATTTAATCTAAATAAAATAGTGTAATTTATATTTTATAATTATCACACCGTATATGTTACATATTGTAATTTAGTATTATTAATCTAAATAAGATAGTTACGCATTATATTTAGCAATCGAAATTCACATATCCAAATCAGGTATTCTAAACTAGTTCAGTAAACGGCTGAAACAGAAATAAACATAGGTATTTAAAATAAATCAGTTCAATATTCAATATCGTCATCGCATAAATATGATGAAATGCAAGAATTGTATGTAAAAAAATAGGACTGTAGGAATTAAAATTGTAAATGTGTATATATACCATAAATTTTGTAAAATAAATCATTAAGGAATGTACTGTTCTCTAATCAACTATTCATAGACCTTCGAGTCTATTCAGTTACTGCGAGTATAATATATTTGTGAAAATCATACAACTTTTTAAAAGACTGTTTAAATTTTATATTGCTTATGTTGATAAATATGATAAATAATTTTATATTTAGACTACCTGTTTTATTTACAAATAAACTTTGAGAACTAACAATTTATTTGGTCTGGAATATTTATTCAAAACTGTTTTATCAGATATGCATATCAAAACTTTAGTTTGAAAAATAATCTTTGATTTCGCTGCAGTGCTGTGCCTTTAGATTTGTAAACTACATAAAATGTACGGTACATACCACCAATCTATATGTGTCATAAGTAGAGCTGAGGATGTTTGCGGTACGGCAGGACCGTATGTAGTGCATCCCCAATTTAACTATTTATCTAAATATTCTCTGAAATGATTTGTCGGATCTCATAAATTAATAGAGTGATATTTTAGTATGCACTGGATATTGTTATTATACAAAATCATAATAGCCATTTGTATTTATGGATCATAAATAATAATACGCATGTATTTGTATTTGGTTGTGAATTCAATTTAAACTTAAAACGAATCGTAATATTTTAACGACAAGCCGTCCTTACAATACATGCATTCGAGACAAAGTGTGCAACTCTACGAATAACTTCCATAATTGATCGAAAATGGACATTTTGGAGCTGAAGTAAAGCCCCTATTCTTAGAAAATTTTATTACTGTCGTTAAGAACTATTATTATAAACAACAAAGGCCTTTTATTAGTGTTGAAGTTTTAGTTTCATTGAATTTCCATGTTGTAAGTAGTCAATTGTAAAGTGTTCATTCACAATATTCTAAAACAAGGTGTAAATTTAACTAAAATCCAGAAAAACACATTCTGATAATATATTACTAGATTAGAAGCTGTGTTTATTACTATTTATTATATTATTTTTATAACCAAATGCAATAAAAGCTACGAAAACAAAAGAAACCTCGATTTATTAAAATCTTGTCACACAGCCTTTCAAAGCCTGGCAGCACATATTTTGCATATATTTTATATATACTACCTACTTGAACTAGGTGAATGAAGTTAGAAGTTATAAGTTATAACTTCTAACTTCATTCACCTAGTTGAAGTAGGTAGTATATATAAAATATATGCAAAATATGTGCTGCCAGGCTTTGAAAGGCTGTGTGACAAGATTTTAATAAATCGAGGTTTCTTTTGTTTTCGTAGCTTTTATTGCATTTGGTTATAAAAATAATATAATAAATAGTAATAAACACAGCTTCTAATCTAGTAATATATTATCAGAATGTGTTTTTCTGGATTTTAGTTAAATTTACACCTTGTTTTAGAATATTGTGAATGAACACTTTACAATTGACTACTTACAACATGGAAATTCAATGAAACTAAAACTTCAACACTAATAAAAGGCCTTTGTTGTTTATAATAATAGTTCTTAACGACAGTAATAAAATTTTCTATGAATAGGGGCTTTACTTCAGCTCCAAAATGTCCATTTTCGATCAATTATGGAAGTTATTCGTAGAGTTGCACACTTTGTCTCGAATGCATGTATTGTAAGGACGGCTTGTCGTTAAAATATTACGATTCGTTTTAAGTTTAAATTGAATTCACAACCAAATACAAATACATGCGTATTATTATTTATGATCCATAAATACAAATGGCTATTATGATTTTGTATAATAACAATATCCAGTGCATACTAAAATATCACTCTATTAATTTATGAGATCCGGCAAATCATTTCAGAGAATATTTAGATAAATAGTTAAATGTGGGGATGCACTACATACGGTCCTGCCGTACCGCAAACATCCTCAGCTCTAGTCATAAGTTATGACTATGAGTGTTATGACACATAAGCATAAGCAGTCTACTTTTTAATTAATTTCTACGCGTTTGCCTGTCGGTCAAGCGGACTATGCACTGATGCCTACAGTGGCGTGCTGTATTCAGAATTACCCAATTTATTTTGCTTAATCGTCATTTTAAGTTTTAGTATGATAATAATATGCATTAAGTATTCCATATTTTTCTAAATTTTCTAGTGTAAATTGTGTTCTTTGGGAGTTAAAAAAAGTAAAACCGGAAAAGATTGTTCACGTCAAGTGTAATGGGTGCAAAACGAAAAGGGAAAGTAAATTATCATATTAATATTTTAAATAATACTTTCATTATTTGTTGTATTATATGATATTTGTTTTAACACCATATAATTTAGATTTATTTGTATTACAAAGTCAATTTTATTATACTTTGATCAATCGGCATTTCAACATTTTTTCATTATTTAACAATATACATCTATTTTTCTAAAGTTTTTATTGATGTTAAATATCGACTTTCCAAATTTTTAACAATTTTCGGAATTTTTTAAAAATGTTTGCTAATGAACTAATGGTACTAGTAAATCTCTATTTGCAATTGACGTTTGACATTCCTTAGTACTGATAGCATTGATTTCAAGTTCTAAAGGTTTTGAAAGAGATAAATACTGTTCATACAAGAAGGCAGAATGGGTTGCTTTGGCAGGCTAATGTTTGCGCACATCTCTTTATACAGGTTTAGGCAAATGTATGAATCTATTCGAATATCGTTGATATAGTCATATTCAGAGAATGCACAATTCAAGAAAAGTTAAACACGTGTGGATAGCTGGACAATCACAAGGCAATGGAAAGGACTCTGGAAGAGTTTTCTCAAACTGTAGTGATATCTATTCTATCTATTCTAATTCTTTGGGGTTGGACGTCAGTAAGTCCAGGTACTTGAGCACAGTGCTATTTGTACCACCCCCAATATATCTCTCAGTTCCACCCTGTTAGTCTTGTGTTCTTGATAAAAGCCACTATCCTTCTCAGGAAAAATTTGAGGATTCGTAGGATCCCAAAGATCTCGATCTTTTGTTTGCGTAACCGGCTTGCCGAATTTCCTCGGCGTAGGCTATGACTGCAAACAATTCAGCCTGGAAAACCGTCGTATATTTTCTCAGACTAAATGATATCTTCTTTCTAGGGCAAATTCCACGGTCAGTATAGATATGTTCAGCTTTGTTATAAATATAATCTCAGGTGCCATACTATATTTGTAATATCGGTTCTCCATGTATAGTTCTCGTGGTATATGTATAGCCCCCTACGACATTATTAGGAAACCATAAGCCATTGGTCTTCAGCCTCAGGATCGCAGCCTTCACAAATAATTCCAGCAACCCACGATGGTCTCCATGAAGGTGGTTCCCATGCTGTTCATGGCTCCAGTGATTCCCAACAGAGCCTGCCTCCTTCATCAGACAACTGCTCCAAAGGCTTGTTTTACTACTACTGTCTACAGCCAGTGATGGTTTTAATCCCTAGGTCTTGCCAACAGCTCTTCTGTAGTGGTATATAATTATTTCTAATTGTGGAATCTGATGCGGAATTTGTTGCTTAGTATACTCATTTAAACCTAGGTAATTCTTGATTATTTAATTTATTCAATTGAATATTTGCCCTAAGAAAAGCTTTACATAAAATGTTTTAAATATCCTGTTAGAAATATAATTCACATTTGTATGTGTGTTTTTCCTTCTAATGTTACTTTACACTTTAATTGTATCAAAAACTTAATTTTCTTGAGAAAATAGAGCAATATACCTTCTTTTTGCTATATAATGAATATACAGGGTGGCCCAAAATGACCGAAGGGGTTTTAATTCCTTATAACTTTTTTATTATAATTTTTTTTTGTTTTCAGTATTTTGTAAAGAAGACTTGGGGAATTTAAAATGGAACAGTACACAATTGAACAACGTGCCAAAATCGTTGAACTTTATTTCTCAAATCAACGATCCATTGTTTTGACTCAGCGTGCATATCGTCGTTATTTTAATGTGCGGGTTGGACCCTCAGAGTCAACAATAAACCGTCTGGTTGCAAATTTTCGAGAACAAGGGGCAGTAAGGAACCTTCCTGGTGTCGGCAGACGACGAACGGTGCACACGGATGACAATATTGAACGGGTACAGGAGAGTATTCGAGAAGATGGAGAAACATCAACCAGGAGACGTTCGACACAACTTGGCCTCTCAAGAGGGTCGCTGCAGAGAATTTTGCATACAATAAGAATGTTTCCATACAAGATTCAGCTTGTTCAACAATTGAAACCGACAGATTACCAGCAACGACTTGATTATGCAATTTATTTTCGTCAAAAAGCAGAAGAAAATCATGATTTTATTCATAATTTAATTATGAGCGACGAAGCCCATTTCCAATTAAATGGGTTCGTTAATACGCAAAACTGCAAGATATGGGCTACGGAAAATCCAAGAGTAGTTCAACAGCGAGAATTACACCCACTTGAGTGTACCGTTTGGTGCGGTGTTTCGTCGGAAAGGATAATTGGCCCATATTTTTTTGAAAATGAACACGGTGTCGCCGTTTCCATCACTGGTGTTAGATATCGGACAATGTTGGAAAATTTTTTAAGGCCAGCCGTGGAAAACCATCCGCAAGTATGGTTCCAACAGGATGGAGCCACAGTGCACACTGCGAGGGACACAATGGCTCTTTTACGCGACATCTTTGGGGAACGAATTATTTCCCGTACAAGCGATTTTAATTGGCCTCCGCGTTCACCGGATTTAACCGCTTCATACTGTTTCCTATGGGGTTATTTGAAAGGAAAAGTCGATATTAATAAGCCTCGAACCATACAGCAATTAAAAAATAATATACGCGACGAAATCAATAACATAACACCTGCAGTTTTGCGAAAGGTTATGGAAAATGTTTTGGAAAGAGCACGAATATGCGAAGCAGAAAATGGCCACCACTTGCGAGATATAATTTTTCATAATTAAATTAAAAATATTCTCCATTAATATACTGTATTTAAAATAAAAAGAATTTAATAATTATGTCCTAAATAAGAAGTTATAATGAACTCAAACCCCTTCGGTCATTTTGGGCCACCCTGTATTAACACTGTAACCGCATGTCTGTCTTGTACTAAACCGCCCATGTTTAGAAACAAATGACAAAGGCCGCTATCGCGAATATTATGGAATTGAATAGAAAATTATCGAATATTCTATAAAAATCTAGAAGCCGTATTTGGGTATATAAGCAGCTTCAAAGCGGAGAGGTTAGTCAGTCGAAGTTAGTGAGTCGAATCGAAAATGGGTTGTAATATGTCTCTAAAGATCCATTTCCTACACTCACACCGGGACTTTTTTCCTGGAAACTGCGGAGCTGTATGTGATGAGCACGGCGAACGCTTCCATCAGGATATATCAACAATGGAGAAAAGGTACTAGGAGAACTGGAATGCTTCCAGGCTTGCCGACTACTGTTGGGCTCTTGTTAGAGATGCTCCAAACTATCCAACAATTCACAAAAGAATAGCAAAAAGATGGCACATTTAGTAACTTTAAACGTGTAAAAGTATCTATTTTTTATTATTTTGTTAAAAATAAAATAAAAAAACTTGTTCTTAAAAACCGCGACCAAGTTTTTAATTTCATTGTCATTTTTGTACTCAGCGCCCCAAAATTAACAAAAAAATGGACTTCTCAAACAAGATACAACAAATAAACTAAAATTTGTTGCCCAGTGTTATTAAACAAGATCAAATAGGATACCTATGCATATACATAACCAATTAACAAAATAAGTAATGTGAATAACTGCAAAGAAACGACGAATATTCCGTGAAAACTGTTTTAAGCTACAATCTACACAATATACTTGCCGACCGATATATCCCATGGCCATACGTTACACACATATAATTGAACCCCCACTTCGTTACTATGCGCATGGAATATACAAATGATTAAAATGTAGACTCCTTGATAAGCTCATACTCATAAGTGTACGGCTCAATTATCGGTAATGTGTAAATCAGTTACTACGCCTTTGGTTTGCAACTGATAAAACCGTATATGCATATATGAAGTTTGTGTTTTTGGAATAAGAAGTATATTTGAATTGTACAAATGCGGCATTAAAAAACGCGTACAATTCCTTAGCCTACATTTCGCAATTTCTTAATAATGTAAATCAGTCTATGTCAGTTTTGACTTTTCTAAAACGTCAAATGAAATAGTTATTTACGAACCAAGTGCGTGAAATCATATTTCGCGAATGAGTGACCAGTTTAAAGCGCGAGCCGTATGCGAGCGCTTTATGGACACGAATTCGCGAAATGTTTCACGCACGAAGTTTGTACAATATTTTTTGTACGAGAACTTTAATATATAAATATTTATATAAAATATAAATATAATTTCAAAATTTTTATATTTATAAGTATTTTTAACAATATTACTAGTATCTGTCAGGATGGCCGAGCGGTCTAAAGCGCCAGACTCAAGGTTTACCGTTATACGGGTTCTCGAGCGTTCTGGTCCTCTCTGAGGTAGTGGGTTCGAATCCCACTTCTGACAATTTTTTTTTTAGTTTTCTATAAATTTAAAAATAATATTTGTTGCTGTTCTGACATTGAATTACATACCTTCCAAATATAACAATTTCTATTTCATTTCCTTTTATTTTCATAGAAAAACAACGAACTGGGTAGCATATTATTAAGGTTAGGGATTTATGATTTTAAAATGTCACTAAATTAATCAAGTTCCAGGAAGTACCAACTTTACTTTTACGCACTCGTGTTTAAAGTGACTTTTTACGCACGCAAATCGAATCGTGAAATGACAGGTTTTGATAAGCGAGTACAAAAATTTATATCTATTATATATCTAATAAAAGTATATAGCATATATAATTAAAAAGAAACTAATATTTTAAAGCAGCTCCATTGCTATTTATTACGCGTTGCAAACGCTGAGGTATGGAATATATGCATCAACGAATATAGGCCGGACAAAGTTCCCTCCAAATTGCTTGAATCTAGTCTGCTAACTCCGGTGCAATTGCAGGTCTAAAGTTCCACTGGGTTTAAATCCGGGCTTTTAGAAGGCCATGGCAAACGCGTTACTTCATTTTTCCAAAACCAGTGTAGAACTGCTATAGATGTCTGGATAGGGCAATTGATATTTTCGTATTGAAATTTCTATCAACAAAAAAAATTACTGCGGATGGCAGGAAAACGTCTTGTAAGATTGTAATATATGTATCGGAAGTAAATCTGTTCTCAATTCTCCAACAGACTACTGGGCCTTGCATACAAATCAACATTTACTAAGAATCTTCCGCCGTTATAAGTTTTTTGGATGTAATTTTGTTCGAACCTCAAATTCGGTAGTTTGTATACTCGAATGCTTCCATTATATGTGGATTGAAAAATCCTCTTATCAGCGAAAATTACATTCTTCCAAAACATTATGGGGAAGAAATTCCAAAGCAAAACCAACCCTTTGCTCTTTATTCTGCTCCGTTAGAAATACTTCCTTAGCAGCCGCTCGATTTCTTAAACCTGAATATTTCTTAATGCGGTTCCTTGCAATGCGCACACGTCCAGGGCAATTAGTTATATGGACCGCACTTACAGTGGTCTCAAATGGATGGTTTCTTACTACTTCTAAGAGATTTTCAACTTCTTAAGGAGTTATTTTCTTTCAGCCGGATCCCATTTGTTTGTATCTTCGCTGTACGTTCCATTTGGTTTTAATTCTTTGAATGATGTCTTTAGTAACCATAAATCTTACAGCTAAACTTCTGACTGGCCATCCTTCTATTAAAGGAATTATTTGGTTTTTTTGGACAACACTTAATTGCGGTATGTCAATATGACTTTTATATTGCGATTAAATTGCAATATAAAATACGGTTGGCTTTTGAAAAAAAATCACAATTACACAGAAAAATTTCAAGTGTTGCCATTTTTTAATGCCGAAATTGTACGTGCGTATTTCTGGATGATTCAATAGAGTAGCAGACTGCTTATTTTCTTTGCTTATAATTGGCGGAAGTGATTTACAACCACGGTAGATAAAATCGCGAGTCTGATTATTGCTCCGAATTAGTGTAGACTGTGGATTGAAATCTGAAATATTTCGGCAACTAAGTTGCCATCTTCGGTAGAACATTCTGAAAAAGAAAAATAGTGTTAAATAGTGTCTTTGGTTAAGGTACAACTTTTGAAGATAACTTCACTAAATCGCCAGTGGGATAACACTGTGTTATCTCTCTTCGGCAAATCGCCAGTGGGATTTAACACTATTTTGCTTTTTCAGATTGTTCTACTGAAGATAGCAACTTAGTTGCTGAAATACGTATTTAGAGTTTATTGATTTATATTATAGTTAGAGATTTTTCTTGTTTCTGTTTGCTTCTGATTACTCTGGTCTTCGAACTAAAAAAATCTGAAGTCATATGCAAACAAATTCATTTTAGGGCGGAATCTTACAAACAAATTTTTCTTTTTTAGCTACCATCCTTCAAAAATAATGAGTAACCTTCAATTGTGATTTTAATGGGATGTAATCTATCACTTTCCGTAGGATAGCAATATTACTACTACACATCTGCTCCAAGAAATTAACGCACCACTAGTAAATCCTTTATAAAACTATAGTATATGACTAGATAGAGAAGTATATTCGATTCTTTGATAATTAAAAACTTTAATAAATACATTTTGTATAATCTTTTAATAAATTAGTCTTTACAAATTAATACATAGTGAAAAGCAGTGAAAAAGGGAAAATTTGGAAAAACTATTAATTAACATTTTTAATGAAATGACCTCAGTGTCGAGTATTTCCACATCTACTTCTAATGATGGCTTGACATCGATGAATCATACTCAAAATAAGCGAGCTTATGTCATTCTGCTCCAATACATTTAATATTTTCACAAGGCGGTGCCCTACCTCTTCCGGGTTGTTGGCTGGCTTTGGATAATCTCGTGGGCGTTTGCTAAGCATGTCCTGGTTCCTTAGCATTATTTTGCATTAACAAAAACTTTGGCCCGATATAAGGCGCAAATAGCACAACATGGTTTTGAAGGATGTTTGTTATGTACCAATCAGCATTAATACTTCCATTGTTTAACACTACTAGGTCCATATGAACTGCTGAAGAAATGCCTCCCCACACCATTACAGAACCTCCACCAAATAATGTGGTATTTAGAATCTTGCATTGAGCATAACGTTTAATTGGTCATCTCTACACACGAACGCGTCTATCACAGTTATAAGGAAAAAATCTAGGTTCGTCTGTAAAAAGAACTGTGCCAGTCATTCTGCAACCAATTAACATCATTCAAAATTCAAGCGAAGTCTCCAGTGTTCTACGGTCAAAGCTGGACCTCGGGCTGTCACGTGACATACTAAATTATCTTCTAGACGTTTATGAAATGTTTCTGTGGTGATTCGAGTACCATGAACGCCCTGTAGTTGATATTGTAAACACTTGCTTGTAACGAATTAGACGTCTTAGAGCAGGAAGTCTCAAAAAGTGATCCTGGAAACGGTTTGTGGTACGATGTCTACCTTGCCCAGGTCGTCGGATATGGTTACCAGTGTCCTTTGTATCATTGGGGATACCGATGTATGAAACACACCGAACCTTTCTCCTATTCGGCGATAACTCCAGCATTCCTCTAATAACACCTCGGCGCGCGCACATTCTTCTCCCGTCAAATTTCGAAATTCACTTTGCATAATGGCGAAAGGGCAAGAAACAATAAGATTAGTTTGCCATGATAAAACGCGATATAAACACAAGTTAAAACTGATAGTAGATTAAATGATTATTGGATGTGATTTAATTTTATGTAACAAACACCAAAAACAACACAAAATGTCAACACAAATTTGACAAATAAACGTCAAATACCAAGTTTTTACAAATCAACGCCAACTGCTACAAATTATCGGCAAATACGATAAACATTTATTTGTTTACGACAAGGTGCGTTAATTTCTTGGAGCAGTGTATTATAAAAGATGAAATTAACATTTATTGTAAACTTTAACAATTTAAGGAATTTGGATATCCGTTTGTCTCTTTTGTGTCATTGACGTTCGTTGTATACTTTATTGTGTTTTTAATCATTTTTATTTCCTTATTTTCCGTCTGTTTAGTTTCCTACTTTTTCGAGGAAACAATAAAAACTTAAAAATATACCTAAACGACTTTCAAAAAATGTCTAATACCAAAAACGTCATTGATATTGTTCAGAAAACTCCAAATTGTTCAAAGAATATCAAAGACAACTATATGAATTTTTCAATTGAACACATATTACCTAAGGTGCATGTTTTTAGGTTAAATGTCTATAATTGACGTTTAATGAGTCGGATGGTTGGTAATTAGATCGCGCATACTGTTTGACAAAAGGTTTACGTCGTAAGGATTCTGCGTAAATCTTTAATAACGAAATAACCACTAATGAAGGAACCATTGCTTTGGACAGGTGTAGATGAATGTGTGAAAAAAATTGTAGACTTGGTCTTACGATGAGTTTATAGCTATATACGAGGATAATTAGACTCATTATAGACTATCAAGCAGTCGTTTGGTGGCCAAAAACTAAGCAAGAAGGCGTTAGTAGGCGACTATGTGTTATACAAACACCAGCATGCCCAAGTGCCACGAAGGCCATGAAAACAAACCCTACCACTATGTTGTAGGTGATTCTGAATTTACTACTCGTAGATAACTATATACAAGGAGGAGCAAGGTCAGACCAATGCAAGCCCAAACTAATGCAAGGCCAAAATAGACTAATGCAAGGCCAAACACTTATCAGTCAAGTTCACGCTACTGACCATCATGAGTTAATAGAAGCAGTTACAGCAGATCCAATGACAAGGAAGCCGAATGATGCCCGTTCGAATATTAAACTTTGATAAGAAATATAAAATAGTCATACCAGATAGGGAGGATTTACTGATGGCTCTAAAACAGAACAAAGTACTGGAGTCCGAATATTTGGGCTGAAAAAGCTTCGTCTATAGTCTTCATGGGACCGGAGCCTTCCTGTGGCATTGTGAAAATAAATATCTAAACAGACATGAGAAGGTGGGCCGAAACTTGATCTAGGGAAATATGGAAGAAGTCCTCAGGTCCAAGACAAGCAAAACAGTTCTTTAGAGAATATTCGCCTAAGTTTACAACGGACCTATTGAATATAGACAGGAAGTCTATCAAGATGATAGTAGGGCTATTAACGGGGCATTGTAAGGTCAACAAACATATTAATAATATGGGACTAACAAAAGATACAGTATGTAGATTCTGTCAACAGGAAGAGAAAATCGCGATTCAGATACTATGCCAATATGAAGGTCTGAAGGCGATTCTCACAAATGGGAGATCAATATTCTAAAACAGAACTACATTTAGAAGAACCGCTCTCAACGCTGTTGAGACAAAAGGACCACAATAGATCTAGAATGATCACAGTGGAATATTTTCTGTGGCAACCTCAAGTAATCTAATTGGAAATTTGTTGAATCACCTGATCTTTCTGTTAAAACTTATCTTAGGATAAAATTCGAAAGTAGCTAGTGTTATTAAAAAATTAATATATTTTTAACTGCTATTATTGCATTCTGCAACTGATAACGCACTTTTTAAAATGACTAGAGAAGTAGTCTATTTTTACTCCTGTTTTTAAATGCTTTTATATTTTTTACTATTGTTAGTATTCCAGCAGTAATATTGAAAAATAGATTTAAGATTGTACAGAGAAGGGAGGTATGATGGTCATACTGAAAAATTTTAGGCTTCCCGAATTTAACATAAATTAAAACGTTAAGCCATTTTAATCGAAATTTCGCTGCTCGTTAGACGTTTTTAATTAATCCAATCAAGATAATTAATGATCTCTTCCGTCTAGCAGTAAAATTTAACGAAGTCTTCTGACGGAGAAGCACGGTAAACGTATATTTAAAATTTTAATTATTAATTAATAATTGATTAGTATTTGAAATCTTCCACACATTATTCGTAGTACAGATTTTCAGAAACGGAATATTTTGTTTATTATGTTTTCTTGTTAGTATGATTATGTTACGTTTATTCTTATTCTTTTTGAAATTGTAACTTGTTCTTTTTTTCCATAATATTGAAATTTATCAAAATTTATAAAGCAGGAAGTATATTAAAGTGATATATTATGTGTTATAGATTCGGTATCTGAAATCGAACCAGTGCATGGCATGCAGAGATAAACGAGATGTGACAATTTTGACCTGAAACAGTTTGGTCATCTATCCTTGTCATTAGTATCAATTTCACTATATTTTTATCATCCGCCCTCAATTACGAAGATAAGAGTAGATAAGAGTCAACATAGATGGCGCACATGTTACTGACATATATGTTAGCTTCTTATAACCTTTCTAGTTGTTTTTATATACTTGATTTTTATAGAGATTATTGTGTTGTGAAGGATTCTTTGGACGACATTCATGCATTTTTTTGGTATTTAGAGAAATCTTAAAATATACCGTGATATCATAAAGTTTCTAGGACGAAAATGGCATTGAAATAAAAAATATATCTCTGAACTTAAACCATTTTATCATAGTCGTAACTCAACCTTAACTTTTGAAAATCAATAAACTTGATATTTGCTTTAAAGATACAATAAAACAACCAGATCAGCTGGTATTCAAAATTTTATTAATAAAAAAGGGAAAATTAGTGGGGAAAACAGAAAGTGTTGAAATTATCCATTATTTTCAATTCCCAAGTTTATACGCCTTCTCATACTGTTAAAGGCATTTTGTAACATTGCGGGCGTTATTCATGTTCTTCAATAAATTTTTGCTGCAGATCTTGCAAATTAGCAGCAGGAGTTTTAAATATTCTATTATTTAGGCGAGGGAACACGAAAATGTCCATAATTGTCAAACAAGGCGATCGTGGTGGAAATGCAATTTCTGTATGTAAGATTATATCCGATCGAAGAAAAGCAATATTTCTATGTGTTGCACCATCTTGCTGGAAGTAACCATATTGTAATTCATCTTTGTGCAGCTGTTCAATAAATTAATTCAAAATGTTTCTATACCTCTCACTATTAATTGTAAAATAAAAAAAAGATCAAACAATTCTGCGACGAGAAACTGCTAGCCAAACATCAAGTTTCGCAGTATACCGAAACGATTCAACAAAAATATTAGGATTTTCACTATTCCACATCCGAGTATTTTGGGAATTGACGTACCCCGAAAGATGAAACCGAGCTTTATCAGAGAAAAATATCAAATTTAGCAGGTCATTATCTTGAATTAAATTATTTACAAAGCACTGGTAATAAGCCTGACGTCTAGGGTAGTCTATCAGCAAAATAGCCTGATGTGATTGCATCTTATACGGATGCATGTGTAAGTTTTTCTTTACAATTTTCTGGTATGTTCCATAATAAAGTCCAATCTCTTGAGAAATACCTTTCAATGGTTTTGTGGATTCATTTTCCATGCGTGATTTATGGCCCACAGAACCAGTCTTTCGAAATCACCAATACAATTGGAAAGGCATTATAAAAATTTTTGGGAATTACAGCTAACTCTGACAAGTGCTCTCTAAAATCATCCAAACATGTACGCTGGCTGTACACCCAAATTCCATCAATTCGCACATAGATCAATTATTTGCTAGATAGAAAGAAAATTAATTAGAAAAGCAATAAAACGAAAATAAACCAAAGTAAGATGTCAAACGTCAAAATTTAATTATTCGACTATCGTAGTACAGGTGTGTCATGGTGGGTGGATGACCGCATGTTATCTCTGTTTATCTTATTGGTCTTACGGCGAAGACATTCCAACATTTTCGTTTCAGTGTTTTATCCTTGTTGAACCATTGGGCTTTGAATGAAATGAGAATACATACATTGCAAGTGCCCATGTCCGTGAAAACGGTACGCAACTAATGACGTGAGTCAAAACATCGAGCGGACAGATACTATATTTTCTATTTCAATGCCATCTTCTTCCAAAAAACTTTATGATATCACGGTATAAGTAAGTCTCATACCAGTAGTAATAAAATATAATAATAACATTTAAAAACAGGAGTAAAAAATGGATTGCTTCCCTATTAATCATAAAAGGCAAGTTATCATGGTATAGATTTAAAAATATCTTTCTAGGTCAAAAATTTGACAAGAAATATGAGGACTCCAATTATAGGATTTGCACTCGAGTTTTTTCACCTAAAATCACTGAAGCTTTAATGAAAGCAATATGTAAAATAGGTGTTTGTTAGTAGTGTACATGCACAAAATCGGGAACAGAGATCACGGAAAACTTTTGTCGTTGATCTTTATTTCCAAGTTTTGAAAGCAAAAATGAAGAAATTTTAACACAAATAAACTTTTAATATGCGCAGATATACTTTATTCATAGAATTTTGTAAGGTATATCAATTTACTAGATTTTTAAATTGTACTACGTGACAAAGAAGTGAAACATATATTATTAAACTGAATTTTGTACAAAAAAAGTAGCAAGAAAGTAATAAACTTTTGTGTTTTCTTTGCCAAACTCAACGAAAAGATTCGTTTTTGTTTTCTTTATTTTGGGTCAGTTTAGATTTTGTTGTTCGATTGTAACAGTCTACAGTTGTAAATTAGTATATTAAAATATTAAGAGTTCGAAGACAGCCAAATTACCGCCAGCTAAGCGAATTTAGAAGGAGCATCGTTGGAATACTTGAGGCAGGTATTGCATTTCGTGAAATAGTTAGGCGGATGCAAACAAATATTGCTAGGGTTATTCATTATTGAAGAGACATGTCTCAGGACCTAGAAAGAAGCACTGATCGGGAAGATAAGAGACTAAGACTGTGTACCCTTAGAGATCGGTATAGTACCTCAAGTTTGTGAGAAAAGGTTTGTGACAAAGAGACCATAGAATTCAATACGTTCCACATATCGCCATATTCGTTTGTTTGGATCGTTTGTAATGGTGTAACGTACGGCCAGATAGGGATAAAGAGTGAAAAAATATCGCTTTTCATACAAATCTCTTTTTGTTTGTGGGCCTGTGATAGTAGCAGACCAGCCTGACGTTGAAGTGGAGAAAGGCAGTTTTTGAATTTTTCCGTATAGCGTGCACTGCACGACTATTCCTGCAAGACCATTTAAACGCTCAAAGGTACATTTACGAAGTTGTGGAATCATATATATTCAAAGGCTAAATAATATGTATATAAAGTATATTTCAACGAGACAATGCCTGTCATCATGTTGCTGTTGGTGTAAGCTGTTACATTACGATTCCGTGTTGAGAATAATAAATGATACAAAAAGTAGCAAGAAAACAATAAGTTTTTGTGGTTTTTTATTTTGGGTCAGTTGAGTTTGGTTATTCAATCATAACAGTATATAGTTGTCAATTAGTGTATTAAAATTATCGTCAGCTAAGCGAATTTAATGCATAGGCATGCGAGGTCGCCCATAGAACATATCTGCGATATGATAGGTTGTAGGATTGCTATGCTTCCTAACCCTCCAAGCCTTTCAATTGTTTAGAGTAAGTTTCTACGAAAGTTCATATATAATTTTATTAAACACATATAAAACATATGAATTTTTCAATGAAAATTTAATCATTTATTATTTTCAAAATTTAAAAATAATTTACTTTTGCAGGGCGTTTAGTAGATATACAGAACGATAGAAAGTCATTAATACGTGAATCAATAAATTTAAGAACTTTCGTATTAATTATTTTCAAAAACTATATGTATTAATGAAAATATATATTAAATTATAGTTCTCTTTTAGAGATATTCTTGAGGATACATTTATTATCCATTTTTAATATTTTAATTTCAAACATTTTATATTGTTTAATATAAATCAATCTAGGATATAGAATTCAAACATAAACATTTATAATTTATAAATATATAACGTTCATTTTCGAATTTAAATCACTATATAATATATTTTATTAGCACACATAAGTTGTAAAAACTTTCTTTAAGTTCTAAGAATTCTTTCCATCTGCAAATTTATTTATTGCCTATCAGTAAAAGATTTCAATAGAGCCTTAATATACCTACAATTGTTAACTAAATATGTAGAATAGACTCACGATTCTTAAATATGTATGTACCATAAAATGCCATTAGTAAACAAAGGCTTTAATTTGGATATTCATTGTTAAGATCTCGTTTCTTAGGTATGTATCATAAATTTTATTACTCCGATCCGGAACTATACTTAGGTTTATGAAACCTACTAATACTTAATTAGTATTCATATTTTATTATTTGTTGGTTAATATTAGACCTTTTAAGACATTATCGTAAACTTTGGGTATCGTTGCCGTAAGTATAATTTCTAAGAAATAACACACAAAAATTCCTCGTTATAATGTCAAACAATATACTGTTGTACTTGTAAAACAGCACAGAATAGATCAGTATCATTCAGAGTCTCATACCAGCAACAAGAGGCCCAACAGTATGACCTCAAACACTGCGTCAACATAACAATCATTTTTTAACAAGAGACACCAGTCTCAACAGAAGTTTACATTAGTATAAGTCGTTGTAGATCCAAAATAAATCTATATAGTGTAAATAAATATATTTAGATAAAAGTACATTTATTCATTTAACAAATAGTCAAAAAGTAAAGCTGCTAGAAACCGGAGTATGTAATTGGAAACATTTGGTTCACGAGCCAACATCAACCATAACATTGGTACATCACCCCGAGCAATACAGATATAATTATTACTTCAGAAGCTATATTTAAAAAAATAACTATTAAAGTACTAAAAATATGTAACAAGAGTAAAAATAACACACATCAATTTATTCAAATTAATACAAACATACTGACTTCCAAAAATTCCGAATAGCCTGTAGAAGTTGATAAATTTTAACAAAATTTATAGTAATAAAATATAAGAAATGATTATATTTTCAAACTGAAATATTAAAAAATAATAATGTTATTTAATAGTGGTTTCTTATGCATTCAATAACTCGGCATGCTTCATATATTTGTATTAATTAGTATATACTTGATGTGTTCACACATCGATATGCCATTTTCGGGTATATTGAGCCATTTGGCTACGAGTTAATGGACTACACAATTATACGTATTTCTTTCTCCCCTGTAAAGGCGTCGCCATTCGAGAGAAAGCGCTCATACTGGCGAGCCTTTCTTGTCCGTCAGATATAACGCGATATCTCTTGGCAACTAGCGGGATAAGTTTGTGCTTTACTTGCGGAAACGAATCGTAACACGTCACTTTGTCAATCCACACTGATGAGATCACTAGATCAAAACGCATGTGTCTGCGGTTGAAATGACAATTGGTTAAATACGTTGTGTGTCTCCATGTGTACATAGATGTTTTTAATATATTTGCATTAATTTGTATACAGTTGATGTATTTACACATCGACATGCTTTTTTTTCAAAGCTCCTTGTTTATCACTTAGAGAATCCTAGAGCATTCAAGAAAAAATTCATAATTAAGGAAAGACTGTCAGTGACGTGGAAATCAAATCTGAAGGCATGGGTCACTCAGGTTCTTTTCAGAGAATATATATATAATCAAGACCTTTTCTACCATAAGGTGTAAAGGTTTACTTTCTCTAATGTATGAATTTCTTCCACTTCTCCCGGTCACTGGCTTCCTTCAAAGCTTCTCCAAATTCTTTGTTTCTCCCCTTCAGTATTTCTGCTATCGCCATATTCCACGTTTTCCTTGGCCTGCCTCTGTCTCTTTTCCCGTTTGTTCTAGCTTGCCAAATGTTTTTTGTTGGTCTTTTCTCGTTCATTCTTACTAGGTGTCCGAACCATCTCAGTTGATTTTGTTCAATTGTTTCAATAATTGATTTTACATTTAATTCCTGTCTTATTAACTCATTTCTTATTTTATCCTTTCTTGTTACTCCCTTAATTCGTCTTAGATACTTCATTTACATGGATTGGACTCTGCTTGTCATCCTTTTGTTTAGGACCCAACTTTCGCTGCCATAGGTGAGTATTGGTCTATATATAGTTTGGTACACTGTAATTTTTGTTTTACGACTAATTTCTTTCTTTCCTATGAAGGCTTTACTCAGGGTGTGATACACTTTTGCTGCATTATTTATCCTTTCTGTTATTTCCTCATCCATTTTTCCATCACTTTGTATCATTATTCCTAAATATTTGTAACGTTCCACTTGTTCCAATTTCTTTGTTCCTATCCTTACATTTATTCTTTGTTGCTTTCCTATGCTCATTATTTTGGACTTTTGTGTGTTAATTTTCATTTTTCTCTTATTTAATTCTTCTTCCCACATTTTCAAATTATCTTGTAACTGCTTTTCTCCTTCTGCACAGATCATAATGTCGTCTGCAAAGGCGCATTCTCCCAGCTTTACAGGTCTTAAATTTCTATATCCAATATTCACTTTCTTGGTTTTAGTGCTTATTTTTTTTAGTATGTCATCCATTATTATTATAAATAGTGTGGGACTGAGGACACCTCCTTGTTTTAACCCTTCTTCTACCCTAAATTCCTCTGACTCCATATTATCTGTTCTAACATAATTTCTATTTCCTCTATACAGGCTTTCAATTGCTACTCGCAATTTTTTGCTCACTCCTCTTTTCCTAAGACTTTCCCATACCATTTTTCTCGGTATTCTATCAAATGCTTTATCCAAGTCCAGAAACGCCAAGCAAACTTCTCTCCTTCTGTTGATCTTCTCCATTAATTGCTTAATTGCAAATATATGGTCTTGCGTGCTTCTGCCTTTGCGAAATCCACTCTGAGGTTCTTCTAGTTGTTGTTCGATTTTGTCCCTTAACTTTTCATCTAAAATTCTTTCATATAATTTTGCTACGACACTGACTAGAGTTATACCTCTATAATAGGCACAATTCATAGAGTCTCCTTTCTTAAATATTGGCACAATAACCCGCACCTTCCAATCCTCCGGTACTTCCCCAGTATTCCATGCCATATTAAATATTCTAGTTAATATCTCTATCCCTTTTTCTCCAAGCCCTATAACCATTTCATTCGTGATTTGATCATATCCGGCTGCTTTTCCTCTTTTTAGTTTCTTTAACATTTCATCTACTTTCTTCTTTCCTATTTCCGACTCCTCGTATTCTTTACATTCTTCGTCTTCTGTGGGTTCCAGTTCTGACATTTTGCTCTCATTTCCTGGATTTAATAATTCCTGGAAGTGTTCTCGCCACCTCCTCATAACATCTTCTTCTTCCGTCAGTATTTTATTACTTTTGTCCTTTACTTGCTTCATTCTGTACTTCTTATCTGTTCTTAAGTTTTTTATTGCTTTATAAAACAGCTTTTGATTTCCTTTACTATCCATCTCCATTTTCTTTCCAAAATCTTCCCACGCTATCTGCTTTGCCTGCTTTATCATTTCCTTTATTTTTATCCTTTGCTCTTTGTATATTGCATAGTTTTCTTCGGATTTATTCTTAAGGTATTTCTGCCATTGAATCTTCTTTATTTTTACTTGCTCTTTTATCTCAACACTCCACCATTTCGTTTGCTTTTTATTTCTGTTGACTAAATTTGTTCCACATACACTTCTGGCTGCGCTCGTTAACAAGTTTCTGAATCTCTGCCACTCTTCATCTATATTAATTACCCTCCACTCCATATCATCTAAATTGATTCTTGT
The DNA here is from genome assembly GCA_935421215.2 of Melolontha melolontha. Classification (NCBI taxonomy): domain Eukaryota; kingdom Metazoa; phylum Arthropoda; class Insecta; order Coleoptera; family Scarabaeidae; genus Melolontha; species Melolontha melolontha. The sequence goes on along the minus strand of OW285237.1, from coordinate 89,500,841 downwards.
TTCTATATATTTCTTATATTTTTCTGCTATTTCTTTTTCTGCCAACTTGTAGTATTTTATAGTCTCTTTGTTTCTTGTTGTCCCCTTTTTAACTGTTCTTGTTTTCACTTTCATTTTTCCCAGCACCAGGTAGTGATCACTGAATATTTCATAACCTCTTCTAACCCTTACATCTACGATTTCTGCTCTGTAATTTCTATCTATTATGATGTAGTCTATTATGGATCTTTCATTTCGGCTCTCTACTTCCCTGGTATACATATGTATTTTTTTTGTGCTGGAAGAATGTGTTCATAACTAGCATATTGTTTTCCATACATAAATCAATAATTCTCTGCCCATTGTCATTCCTCATGTCTTCTCCGTACTGTCCAATTACATTTTCAAATTCGTTTCTACCTTTTCCTACCCTGCCATTTAAGTCTCCCAAAATTATTCTTCTTCCTTTCATGTGCTCTAATATTCCATTAAGATCCTCCCAATATGAGTCTTTGTTTGTTATTCTTTCATCTTCATTGGGTCCATATGTTATTATTATACTTGTCCTTTCTTGTTCTTCTAGTTGCAGTTCCAGCGTCATTATTCTCTCAGAAATACATTCCCACTTATGCACGTATCCAACATTTTCTCTTTTTATTATGCATCCCACTCCCAGTTTTTCCCTTTCACTATGTTCAACTCCGCTATATATAATGAGGTGTCCTTCTTCTGTTTCAAATTCTGCTTTTCCTTTTTTCTTAGTTTCACATATGGCTAATATATCAATCTTTGCTTTCTCGAATTCTTGTATTAACTCAGTTTCTTTTCCTTGTATTCCTCTTATATTCCACGTTGCCATGTTCCATATTTTATTACTTTCTTGTTTTAGCTTTCTTGCCAATTGATTGTTAAATTCCCCCTTCTTCAGTGTGCGTTTCGCCCTATTCTCCTTTTCGCTAAATCTCGGTATCCTATTCATAGCCTTGTCCGCTTCTATTTGTTCCATTTTCCCTTGTTTTTCACTTAGTTTTTTGACTTTACCTTCCTTAGTTTTAATGTTTACTTCTTCATTTACTACCTCCACATATTTTCTATTTCCATGATTATTTGTTCTTTCATTCCATTCCAATTCCATTTCCTTTCCATTGCCAATATTTCCTTCCATGTATCCGTCCTGTTTATTCTGTATTAGTTTTTTGGTATTTGCTTTTCCATTCTCTCCGTTCCTTTATTCCATCGCCATTCCACTCCATTTACAACTGCTTTACTATATCCAATTTTTACTTCTTTTCCTTTTTCTTTTTCCGTCTTAACAAATGTTCTCAGATGTTTTTGTTTTTCTCTTTCCTTCGGTGTCATATCCTCATTTATAAAGATTCACTCCTCTTTCATATTTTTCAGTCTATACTTGTTTATTATAACTTCTCTCCTTTCTTCCTCGTTATTCAATTCTATGACGCATGTCCTCTCCCCTGTTTTTATTACCGATCTTGGGGTAATGCTTAATCTCAGTCGCTCGCTTAGGAATCCTTTAATTCTTTCTTTTAAAACTGCTGGGTCATTTGTGTCCATCCTTAGGCCATACATTACGACATTACATTTCCTTCTTTCTTTTTCTATTATTTCCAACGTTTTTTCCACTTTCAGTAGTTCTTGTCGTATTTTAACATTCTCTTTCCGTATTTCCTGTTTTCGTTTTTCAAGGATTCATTTTCTATTTTTAGTTTTAGCAGTTCACCATTGAATTCTCTTTGTTGTATCTTGATTTCTTGGGTTTCTTTTATGATTTCTTTTTGTTCCAGTTTCATATCCTTTTGATCTTTGCTCATTTCCTTCATCAGTTGTAATATTTGCTCCAATTTTCCCTCTCTTTCTTTTTTGGATTTGTTACCAGGAGATCTAGACTCCTTTTTTCTTCTTTCGGCATCTTCCTCCCTATTCACATCTTTACTTTTCCTACTATCATCCGTGGAACAATCTTCGCTTTCCATTTTACTCATTCCCAATTGCATCTCGAGACAATTCCCCGTAGGTTAGGTACTTCTCAACTCTTCTTTATTATAACTTATTTGGTGCTAATCACTAAGTTCGAGACACCGCTAACTGTGTTTTATCAGTACTAAACTTATATATTTCTCTCAGTGTTCTTCTGTTTGGCCCGTCACTGTTTATTAGTAAATTATGTTATACCTCCGGTAGCGCCAGAGACAATCCGCAGGTCGCCCCTTCAGACGGACTATCTCTACCAGCCAACGGTACCCACTAATAAATGACTTCTTTATTTGTTTACTCTGTTGTATACTTGGTTGCTACACTACTTGTTAAATGGTAAATTCCCAATGTACATTTGGTTGCCTATCTTGCCTTGATGCAGGACTTTGTTTATATATTAAATTATATAGTAAGTTCTAACCTATGTTATATTATCTATTTATTTTTAAAGTTTGCTTGCTTACTCTATTTTCCTATATCGTTTTAACTCAGTGCAAAGTTGCACTGTTCTTCTCTGCACTTGATGGACTAATTTTCACTTTCTAATATTGATTCTAATACGCTATTTAAGTCACTTTGTAACGGAGCCGATGTATTCGGTTATCTCGTTCGGTTTTCAAAGAATGGGTGTTTAAAGTGTGTGCCCCAAGTATCAAAAACTACATTGAGAGCAATGATATTCCATTGAAAGCACTGCTGTTATTGGATAATGCACCAGGCCACCCAAAGGATCTTCAAAATCATTTGCTGATAGACTTTTCCTGGTTGAGAGTTCAGTTTCTGCCTACAGATACTTCTGCCTTACTTCAGCCAATGGATCAGAAAGTTATTGCGGCTTTCAAGAAGTTGTACACTCCCTCGCTGTTTCGTCGGTGCTTTGAAGCATGCCAATTTTTCCTCAGCGATGACGTTACAAACGCTTTGGAAAGAAAACTTTGACATTCTTGAAGCTATCCGGCTCATTTAAAAGGCATGGTTAAAAATTACACAAAAACAATTGAAGCATGCTTGGCGGAAGCCCATCTTGGGTTCAAGAAGACGGAGATGATGATTCTGCAATGATGATGAAATTGTGGCAACTGACAGAAGTCTGGAATTGGAGGTAAACGAATCTGACATTGAAGAGCTCATGACAAATCACGAAGAGAAGCTGACGACAGAAGACCTCCAAAACCTTTGGAATGAAGAACACCAAGAAAGTTTGAAAGTGCCTACTTCTGAAAAAGAGGACGAAAGAGGACTACTATTAAAGATATTTTAAGGAAGGGCAGGATGTCAGAACAACGGTCTTAGAATGGCACCCAAACCAGGTTGAGATTAACAGGTTTGTGGATCTCTACCATGACAATTTAATTCACCATTTTCGGAAAATGCTGAAGAAGAGAGAAGCGCAATCGATATTGGACAAGTTCTTTAACACCCCACAGACGAAAAAAGTAAGGACTGATTGATAGCATTTTTTATCTACTTTTATGTTCGCTTTTCAATAAATAAATTCACGCTAAGAAATTTTTTACAGACATATTTTATTTTTTGGACCTAGACTAGATTAATTGATTTTCCTTAAAAAGCTATCGCAAATTGATGATCTGTTAACGAATAATTCGGGTAGCGAACATAGTCTTGGCACTGTATTTTTTTAATAAGGGTTTGTACCATATGAGCAAAAATTATTTAGATAAGGGATTGCCATTGTTGGGAGGAACACTGTCTTTGATAGGTTCAGCCTGTTGTTGGTTCTATATGTTGGTTGGATGTCAGTTTCGATTTGAATTTTTATTTGACATGAATTAAATGTCAGTTTCGATTTGAAGTTTTATTCGACATGATTTAAATGTCAGTTTTTTTTTAACTAACATAACCAATATAATTACAACTACTTCAAATCAAAACTGATACTTAATTGGCAACAACAACCTATCAAAGACAGTGAGCTTCCCAACCATGGCCATCCCTTATCTAAATAATTTTTGCTCATATGGTACCTAAATAAGATAAGTTATAAAAAAAAGAAAAAATCGTAGTTGGTTGTCCTAGAGATTCCTAAACTCGTTACTTAGCCTTTTAGATCACTATTGTATTGCTATTTGAAAACCACCTGTATAAATTAGCCATGTTACATACTAACTGTAGTGTTATGAAAACAATAGATGCACACAAAGAAATGTAAAACTTCATATCCAGACGTATACTATTAAGGGAATTGTCTGTTCGATCCATTGTTTATGGCCTGACATGTGGCCGAAATAGCTCGACGATTCTTCTTCGCTTGCCCTCGTCGGCGCAAACAAACGGCACTGTATCCAAATCCATGCCGAAGCCGGAGAAGTAAATTCCTCCGGACATTTTCGACTGGCGGCCGACGACGACGCATCAAGAACATCCAGAACACAACACGGCGTTTCACTCGTTCGCTTTTCTTTTTCGTATTTATACTTATCCGTACAATACTTCATCGTCTTTTGCCTTACTATGTTTCTTCGTCTATTTTTCAATGCATCCTTGTCTAATGCACGGTGCGGCTCATTCGGGTTTCGAAGATATAGTCGGTGCGCCTGGAATGCCCCACACTGAGACGACGGTCTGTCTCGAATAACTTTTTATAACTCCATCGAGAGGAGATATATACTGCACGGACGACCGTCTATACGAACTGTGCAGCGCATACAGTAAATAGGAGGAGATGGAACGGCTATGTCAGGTCTGACATTTGAATTCTAACTAGTTTTAAGAATAGAGGGAATTTGAAAAGTCAGAAAAAGAAGAGAGAGATAAACAGAGATCTAAAAAGAGATGGAAAGAAAATATTCTCGAATCGAGACGGTTGTGCTTTGCATATTTCATGAATATTTGGAAAATTTCGCCTACAATTTCCATTCTCGTAGCTTGAAGGCTTGAAATTCCAGGTTTATTTATAATCTATAATAAGATTATAGAAAAATTATCAAATATTTAGTTTTATAACTGCCAACCATAAGTAATTTTTATAACACACACAAGTAAAATAATTTATTCCTAAAATAATACAAACAATGTAATGCAAAAATTCTATTAAGCCTTAATCCAAAATATAATATGTTCCTTTTCACGGAAGCCGAACCTTGGGAACCTCGCTTTAATTGATATGCGATCAGAAGAATATTTATAACATTGTTTGAGGTAATAATTGCTCGAAAAGATGGTTCAACTGCAAACTAGTAAAACAAGAGCCATATTAGAGCATAAACTATTTACAATATCATTACCATCTTATGTGATTAAAGTTTTCTTCGTGGCTGTATATATGGTAAACATTTGTTGAGTCTATAGTTAAAGGGGAATACTCTTTCAATTATTTCAAGTTTTTCGTATTTATTAAAATCCTGTTCAAAGAAAATGTGTTGAGTTTTATGAAAAAGTTATCTTTGAGTTAAAAATTGCGGTTGCCAAACAGGTTAATATATGTTAATGTTTTATTTATTTATGTGCTCCTTTTACGATTTTAATTGTCTTTTCAGCTATTATATTTTCTTTTTACTTGTTTAATTTTATGTAATTTCGGCATCTTCTTTCTATTTTGTTGTGTATATATTATGTAGTAATATATACCTAATATTCTAATATTATAATGGATATCTTTTATGTAAAATTTAACGTACTGCTTGACTGTCAAAACAAACAATATTTATTTATTGAAGAAATCTGCAAGATTCAAATGTTGATTATAAAATTTTTCTACTATTATAATTTTCTAAATATCCTTTTATGTTTTGGTACGTATTGCATGTTCTTAAATTCTAGATTTTAATATTTATAAACTAAATTGTAAAGAGATAATAATCTATAAGACATTGAACATTGAATATGAATTTAACAAATAGACATCGATGTGTTTTTTCTAACACGGTCTGTTTTGTTACATCTTAAACTTATTACAGAAAATAATTTAAAATAATCTCTATATGTAATAAACATTAAATTTGTTGTGTCGATGCACATACAGGTTGAATGCAAAATTCACCCGTTTCAAATTTTTCATTGCTGTTTCAGCTCTATGTTATTTTCAATTCATCTTGTTTAGAAAGACACATAGCAATATGCAATTTGCTTTAAAATCAATTTGAATACTCGCGATTTTAAGTTTCTTATAATTTATTATTATATTATAATATTATTATACAGTTTAACTTAAATATCTCCACATCCACTATCACGTAATGTACCAAATGCATGTTTTCATGAAGCTAAAACTCGCATAATGAGATTTTATCTTTAACAAAAATCCATCATATCCCATGTATTTCTACTTAATTCCGGCGTGCAACATATAAAATATGAAATCAAATAAATGTACGGTGCGCGATAAGAGACGTAAAAAATGTAAAACCAACGAAAATCCCCCAAAATGATTAATTCAAGCGTCAAAAAGCTTCACGCTATATGCCTACTTCTGCTTAACGCCCCCGCTTTTTTCTGCTTTTACCATATCAGCTGCCAACGCCGCAGGGGCCGAACGTCACTCCGCTGTACAGTCTTCGAATTGACATTTTTACTTCTTCGGACGCCTCAGTTCGTTCACTTTTCGGCTTTCTTTCTCACGAAGAGAGACTTCGGAATCAGTAATGGTCTTTTATAAAGTTACTTTGACGCTTCCGTGCGTACATCACGAGGTTTTTCATTTTTAATGAACTTTAAGAGAAAGGAAAAATCCGTCGTTGAAATTTTAATCGTAAAGTCTGGTAGATTTCGTATTTTTTATTTTATGGATACTAGGGATAATATATACAGAACTTTTGCTTTTTTACATATGACCATATAAGAATTATTAATTACAATAATATTGCTGAATGTTTCAGAGTTGGAATGTCTAGTATTGAATATTACGTTTTGCCTTTTTGCCTCTATTTAAAATTAACCCACTTTAGAGAATCATAACTCAAGTTTGCTACAAATATTATTCAAACATAAAGCCATACACAGCATCCAAGTCACACCTCTCTGTCAGACACTAATATCGCCCGGTTAAGAAATGCATTAATACCCTATACAGGGTGTTAAAAAAATATATAAGGAAGTAGTAGTATGAAGCAAAATAAACAAAAAAGTATATATACAGTATGACTGAAGTATCATTTTGTTTTTTTTGGGGATATATTCCAAAAAATTTAACAAATAAAATAGTAAAAATTTTTTCTAATAAAAGTTGTCTAGAAACGCAAAAAAAACATTATTTATAACAGCCCAATGTTTTCAAGTTTCACTGTACACATTTCATACATAATAGGTCAGTAACCGATGAGTGGCCGTAACGATATCAAACTGTGTCAGGGTCAAGTTTAAGATGTGAGACTGCAGTTTACTTGGTACATGTGATAGAATGAAATGTCCGGTTTGTTTGTATGCTTAGTGACGTCAACCGAAACAATGCGTGCAATGTTTCGTACATTCAATATTAGTTCAACGGGATTTTTCGTAGTAATAAGACGTTAGTTTTACTTTAGTGCTAGTTCAAAAATATTTCTGTATGAACATAAAATGGCATACCACTTTACCAATAGTAAGTTAGTTGATATTATTTTGATTTACGGTGAATGTCAACAGAATTTAAATTTTAATTTTAATTTAAATTTATGGGCGGGAATAATAGATAACTTTATCGTCGGCCCGTTTGTTCTCCCTGCTCGTGTTAATGGCCAAACTTATTTAGAATTCTTACAACATAATTTACAACCGCTGTTAGAAGATGTCTCCCTTAACATTAGATATCGGATGTGGTTTCAACATGATGGTGCTCCGGCGCATTTTACACACACTGTTCGTAGACATTTAAATACTGTGTATCAAGATCATTGGATTGGACGCGGGGGCCCTGTCGCATGGCCACCGCGTTCTCCTGACTTAAATCCGCTGGACTTTTTCTTCTGGGGCTATTTAAAACAACTAGTGTATGTGAATGAAATAAATACCATCGATGAACTGCAAAATCGTGTGAATGAAGCAAGTACTTTAATACGGGAGCAAAATATCCTTCAGCGTGTCAACGAATCACTCATTCGACGTTTGGAGTTGTGTGTGCGAGTCGGTGGGGGAAACTTCGAACACCTGTTGTAGACATGTAAAGTACGTATTAACTATCCCAAAAATATCGTTTTTGTTACTATTATTAATTTATATTTTTATTTTAAATTTTTAAATTAAAAAATGTTATTGTTTTTAAGTTTGTTTTATGTTATTTAAGTTAACAAAAGGAAACTTCAGTCATACTGTATATATATATATATATATAAGTAATAAACATGGATCCGCAAAGTAAAGGTTTCGGAGATAAATAAGGAAATTGATTCCATTTTGAAACATTTATTATGTACAAACAAACAAAGAAAGTACCCTCCTTCCTTTTCCAAGCAGGCACGACATCTTAGTCTGAAAGATGTTCGAACTCTTTCAAAAACCCTGTCATTGGCTCGGATTTGTTGGCATTTTTTATTAATTCGTAGCTGCATCTCCTCGAGGCTATTTACCTATTGAGTACCATAGACCAATGTTTTCAAAAACCCCAAAGAAAAAAATCTAGAGGGTTTAAATCAGGCGATCTGGCAGGCCATAAAACAGGCCCGCCCCTTCCTACCTATCTACGGAAAAGTTTGATGTAAATGCTCTCTAACAGCAATCGAAAAATGAGCTGAAGCACCATCATGCTGGAACCACATTTCTTGCCTTTGGTCCAAAGGAATGTTATCCAAAAGATCACACATTGTGTTTTGCAGAAAGTTTAAGTTAGCAGCGCCTGTTAATCGGTTGGGTAAAACAACACGACCTAGAAACATGTCGCCTACTATATCTATCCAACTGTTTAATGAAAAACTTGTCTAATGTCCAGATTCCATTACAGCATGGGGATTTTCGTAGGCCCAAACATGCGTATTATGAAAATTAACAACTCCATTTCGTGTAACCCAGCTTCATCCGTAAAAATAATATTGGCAAGAAAAAGCAAGGGGGTTACGAATTTCAATAGAGCTCTGCTTTGGGAGTTCAGTAATAATAAGGTTTGGTACCCTTTTGTTCAACAACGACAGAGACATTTAATTAAAACTAGTAATGCAAATTTTATTGAGAACAAGAAAAATGAACACAAAAAATATAAACAAAATCAATATCAGTTAAGAAAATTTTCGAAATGAAGACCGTTTACTTCTTGGCAATATGCAAGTCTATGAACAAATTCTTAAATGACATTTGCCCAAGCCTCCTCACGAATTAATTGCACTTCCTCAATTATTCTCTGCCGTAACTCGTCCAAATTATGCGGATGTCTAGTATAAATCACAGATTTTGGATGACCCCAAACGAAAAATCAAGGGGATTTAGATCCGGAGACTGTGCGGGTCATTCAATAAATCCTCTGCCGCCTTTATATACCGATTTGGGAATGTTTTATTTAAAAAACTTCTAACATTAAGAGCATAGTGAGGGGTGCTGCTCCAAACACTTACAGGTAATTCCCCATCTTCTTCAATATTAAGAACAACCTGATCGTAAAAGATCTAAATATCTCTGTTCAGTTAGTGTGCTATGAATAAAAAAGGACCAATAAGACGGTTCCTGAAACTACCAGCCTAAACATTTAATTTCTGCGGAAGTTGTGTATGCGTTTTTAGCATCCAATGAGGGTTATCTATTGACCAATATCTACAATTATGGCGATTAACTGTGCTATTCAAACAGAACGTAGCCTCGTCGAAAAACAGCAAATTGTCAGTTTTGCAAATCTCCGTCACTCTTTCGCAAAATTCAATTCTAAGATCATAATCCCCGTCCAGTAATTCTTGCACTAACTGTGGTTTATACGGATGATATATTTCGTGCTTCAATATTCTGCGTACTGACCGACAACTTACATCATAGTTTAGTGCGAGGGATATAGTAGATGTTTGTGGTAATTCTTCTAATGCTATAGCAATATCTTGCGCAATAACTTTACTGGTTACGACTTTTGGTCGTCCGCTTTTCGGTAAATATCTAATATTTCCGGTCAAGTTATACATACCTTCTCAAAGTTTTACCAACGACATTCGTGATACTAGATGCCGATCTTGATGTAAATTGTTAAATAAATCGCATACTTCTTTATTTTTTCGCGTTCTGACGCGGTCATCAAATCCAATTATCATCAGAATTTCAATACGTCCTTTTTAGTTAATTGAAACGATATTAATAACTGAGCGTCTAGAAAGTTAATTCTGACAGTTTAAGTCAAGTACTGAATTTTGGTTCCATGGCATAATAAACATAAACATGATTTTAATATATCAGTTTAATTAAATATCTCTGTTGTTGTTGAACAAAAGGATGCGAAACCTTATTATTGCTGAACTTCCAGAGCAGAACTCTATGGAGATTGGTAAAAATATACAGAGGGTTTCATTTAAAATTAATAAATTAACATCGTTTGCGGCTCAACCGGATGTCTGATTCGGATATAAATATACTCATCGAATCTCCGATTTGCATTTACTTAATTGTGAAAAGTCTTATTAAAATCTAAGTACTTATATCAAAGATATTCGAATGAATCCATACATTTGCCCAACGCTGTATGAGTTACACTTTTAACTGGATTTCTTTTTCCTAGATTGTTAATATCCTCTAGGTGGAATTGGAATATTCTGTTGGGTAAAAAAATAAATCAAAATTAAAACTTAGATTTAAAAGCCAATCATTTATTTATTCACTCACTCTATTTACATCGGTAAAATAAAATATTAATAAGTATTAAATTCATCTAATTTGTGATACGTAAGTTAGGAAGTAGTTAACTGAATTTACTTTATTCAGTATAGGATACGTGAAAAGTTGGAGTTTTAAAAAATTTCTCTGTTCATATTGGAAGTATAAAGTTGGAAACGGGATATATGGGAAAACTCCGATTATGAAGAAATCAAGTGCAGTTTAGATGAGCGATATTAAATTTTTATGTGCGGGAGTTCAAGTGTGTGTAGATGCGGATATGGAGAAAAGCTTCAGGAAAACTTTCTGTTATAAAGAGCGCTTGTTTGCATATATGTGCACGAGTGTCTACTTGGGGATATACTCGAGAAAGTCTGGGATATTTCATATGCAATACATAATGTTCTGTGAATAAGTCGTCTATAAAGTTTTGAAAAATACTATTTGTTCCATTTGATTTTATTCTTTCTTAAATGCGTCTATTCTCAAAATTTAATTAGGTAACTTATATATAGTTTTATTTTTGATATTGATAAAATTTAGATTGAGAATTCTAAAACAGCAAAATAAGTTTAGTTAATATTTATTAAGATATGAGTGTAAAGTAATATTTAGATAAATAAGTCAAAGAGCAAAATATTAATTAAACATAGAAAAGTCCAAAAATAATGACATTTAGAAAAAAATGTAGAAAATCTATAGACATCTCTAGTAAGATCTTAGACAAATTGACATCTAAGTATTCTAAGATAAGTTAATTCATGTTACAAAAATGTAATCGAAATGTTATATGTAATATTAATATTTGAAACAAAGTAATGTTGAAGGGGTGTGTTGAGGAAAAAGTCGTGAAATGTGAAATAAACGTTTTATTGTAGTATCGTTTTTAAAACAAATGTAACATATCTAATCTCAGTTCCATAATTCACTGAAAGTAATCGATTAGTTTGAAAATTATAGTACAATAGATATTCTTATCAGAACTGAATCAAGCAATTTTTTATTTTCCTACGACCACTGCTTTAATTAAATTTCATTTCCTGCCTTCATTAGCTCAGGATAGAGTTCTATAAATTCCTCAATCCCTCTTCTTTTTGAGTTTTGGCTTCTAAATGATCTTTTTTTTTTGGTTAATGGTCCAAGATAGTTCGAAAAATATCTTGCACCTCTGAGACTGGATTTAAATCGATATTTATCTCGTCCAGTTGTTTCCCCTTTATATTTTTCAGTTTTACCTTGATAGATGTTGTCCGACATCCGATATACACTGCAGTGCGTTTTTAGAGTGGGTCCCATGAATTTAGAAAGTTGTTCCATGTCATTGTTCAAAAACTACAAAAGTTAGTAATTGTAGCTAAATGCTTTCGAAGTCTAGTAGCCGAAATATTTCCAGGTCTTTCCGCCTCACACATTGGCACATATTTATGTAATATTTTTGTACCATCAATATAATTTTTACAGCTGGTATGAAAAATATAACTGTCGTTATTTACGAAATCGTCTCGAATCTCTAATAAAAACTCAAAATGCTTTTAATTATCTGGTGATAACAAAACAGTCACTCCACGTCCTGGTTTTCCTCTGATTATAAAAAGGCTGTATGTGTTAAAGATTATGTTTTCTGTTAAACAATTTAAAATTAATTTTCTTGAGGGGAATTCAAATTTATAGATTTATACGTCTGCATCGTGAGTTGGGCAACTTCTGCGAGTCGTATTCCATTAAGCAATATAATTTGAGTAAATAATACATCAGAATAATTGAAACATACATGAGTAGGTAAACCCCACCAGTTTTGTATAATACAAAGGTATTTTTAATAATATAAAATATTATTCAAAATCTGGTGTGAAGAACACAAATACAGGTTCACTATTAATATTTTTGTGAACGTGTCCGAACATATCCCTCCCCAGAGACGTAGATACGTATTTCGCCTTTCTACAGGCTCATCGGTACGCCCCTTTGGAAGGGCGTCGTTACTTCGCATTGGTTGTGTGGACGAGGCGAGGTACTTCGGCTGTCTGACAACAGCCAGCGCTGAATTTACTTCTACGCTCGGTCTGGATAATTTCTGTGATGTGGCGATGTGGTTCTTTTTTGTGAATGTATCTGAAGATATCCTTTCTCCAGCAGGGGCGTACCGATGAGCCTGTAGAAGGGCGAAATACGTATCTACGTCTCTGGGGAGGAATATGTTCGGACACGTTCACAAAAATATTAATAGTGAACCTGTATTTGTGTTCTACACACCAGATTTTTAATAATATTTTATATTATTAAAAATACCTTTGTATTAAATAATACATCTTTTAATTCATTGTAGGAAATCACGTCATTTTTACATGTATAAGTATGACATTAATATACTGTTATTTATATTTTAAATTCTTTGAGAAAGGCATCACTTGCCGAAACATGTAAGATTGTTTTAAATATATCCATTTTTAAGTAATACCAGACCTTAAATCGCCAACTAATTAAATCTACCATAACATACAAAGGTCACGAAATAATTATCTTTTTATATATATTTTTATATATATATATATATATATTATCTTTTTATATATTATATATATATATATATATATATATATATATATATACATAAATATATACGAGATAAATGCAATATTTTTGGGAGTAGCGACCGGGTAATTTAAACAATATTTAATTTGACGTTTAGATACTAATCACAAAAATAAAATAAAAAAATATGTCCGAGAACAGATACCTCCCTCTCATGCATAGATTTGATTTTAACTTCTGGATGAAATAAGATAAAATAAACAGTCATATAAAAAACAAGGTTTTGAAATCGATACTTTCGGACTATATATTAATAAAAACACTATTGTCTTGTATGGAATATACTAAAACAATTGGTATATATTTGAAGAATACATGCCAGGTATATGTATAACGCTATTCGTTCTACACAGTAACGTCTCCAACTTTGTCTTTATCGCATTATGTTGCGGCCAATTTGATCAGAGCGCAACTCATCCGGCAAATAATATTTAGGTGGACGACCCCACGTTCTCGGTGTTTGTTCTGCTTCTACTTCTTCACATATATTTTCAATTTTTGCACATAGCAAAGTTAACACTCAATATCATTCGAAAATATATTTGCATTATTTCTTATTTATTTGTAATATTATAGATTTCCAACTTTGCAGTCTACTAAATTAGTAAATAAAGATGAATTTTGTTTCTCTTTAATTTTGTAGTGCAACAACATTATCAAAGAAATGAAAACTATTCATATAAAGCTTTTTTTAGCTATTTCTTACTATACCGATGCATATTTTGATATTTATTGTGGGGTATATAGTACCACGCTTAGTAGCTATTGTTACAACTGATTAAAATTGCTCCATCTTATAACTACGATAATTGCAAGTGAAGTAAAATCCTTGTCATTTTAGAACACCAAATAAACTATAACTTGAAAGGAAACTATTGAAAAACATGTTCAGATGAATTAAGCATTACTGTAAGCAAATTTAAAATAACTGTTGTTCCCAACGAGTATACAGATTTATTAGTCTTAGGATTCATACCTTCGTAACGCACTAATTAGTTCCAATAAAGTGTGATCCAATCAATGCTTTAGAATTTCAAAGTAAAATATTTGTAAACCTGTACAATCACTACCTTCATATATTTGTCAGTTTTGTAACAACATGGAACATTCAACGCCCCAAGACCGTTATGAAATTACCAAATTTTATTATCACAACGAACGCTCTGTGAGGGAAACTTGGCGTAGATTACGTACATTCTATGGTGCACATCGACCAAGTGAACAAACAATTCGTAATGTTGTGAAAACATTTGAACATGAATTTACGTTGCTGAAAACTCCAAGAATAAATACTATCAGAAAGGTGAGAAATGCGGACAATATTGACGCTGTAAGATAGAGTCCGTGATCATCTAAATCTGTCTGTTAGAGGTCGTGCTCAGCCATTGGATCCTACATTATGGATCAACCTGGAGGATTTTGTTGAAGGATGTGGGTTTGCATTTATACAAAATCCAACTTGTCCAAGAATTGAAGCCAGCAGATCATCATCTTCGTCATGGTTTCGCTGCTTGGATATTACAGCAGCTGGCTGGAGATTCATTTTGTATCGTATTGTAATATTCAGTGATAAGGTGCATTTCTGACCAAATGGCTGGCTATGTAAACAAGCAGAACTGTAGAATTTGGAGCGAAGACAATCCCTACAAATATGAAGAAACGCCCTTGTATGTGGAGAAAGATACAATTTGGTAAGGTATTCATGCCGGTGATGACCTCGGACCGTATTTCTTTGAAAATACACAACGACAGCGTGTCACCCTAAATGGCGTTCGTTACTGGGCAATGTTAAACGAATATTTCTTCCCAATTATTGTTGCAAACAATTTGCAGGAATACTGGTTCCAACAGTATGGCGCTACATGTCATACCGCCAACGAAACCATAGCTTTATTGCAAAGAGAATTTGGTGATAAAGTTATTACAAGCATGCGACTTATCCACCATGAGCCTGTGAATTGATGCCGTGTGACTCCTTCATGTGAAGTCGAAGGT
The DNA here is from genome assembly GCA_935421215.2 of Melolontha melolontha. Classification (NCBI taxonomy): domain Eukaryota; kingdom Metazoa; phylum Arthropoda; class Insecta; order Coleoptera; family Scarabaeidae; genus Melolontha; species Melolontha melolontha. The sequence continues at coordinate 89,485,574 of OW285237.1, read as the reverse complement.
CTACGCTAATAACCCAACAATAATTGATGATTTAAAACCCAACATAAGAACTGTTATTCGTAAGATACCAGCCGCAATGTGTGAAAACGTAATGAGAAATTGGCCTGACCGAATACCCTATTATCAACAAAGTCATAAATGACATTATCTTCAATAAATCTTACGTTTTATTTTATTTCAAAATCCTAAAGCATTAATTGGATCGGCTCTTATAAGAATATTACTGTACTAATTTGAAGTATATAAATACCGAAGTTTAAAAGGTCTCTCATGAACATTTTTGTTGAATGCTTGCCAAAAAATATGGCATTTGTTGGTTTTTTGTGTGATTTTTGTGAAAGGTGATTTATATAGATCTTTAAATCACCTGCAAAAGCCAAAATGGGACAATCAATCTTGAATAAAAAGTTGGCCAAATTGAAACCCTGTGGAACACTCGACATGGCAACAAACTTATTAGAACGGAATCCACTGTAACGGATCTAAGAAAAATGATTCTCCATATTTGACTTTAACAGAGTAATTATAGACGAGGCAAAACAAATCAAAAACTAAGCTTAGATAAAAGAACTTGGTTTTATAAAATGGAGAAATTTATCTTAAAAAGCAGTAGTTACTATTTCTTTAATAATCACAATCACTTTTGAACTGTATAATTATCTGACAACATCACTACTGGAATTAAAGATTGAGGAAGGGAAAACATTATGAAACAAACTTTTGGAATCTGTTAAAGCAAGGCTATTTTCATATGAAGGAGGATCAGTTACTAAAGTAGCAACTATTTTACACCCTCGATTTAAAAGAGAAGGTTTTCGTAGTACTGAAAATGCTATGAAGAAAATAAATCCTAAAAATAAAGAACAAATGCGTGCAATCGAAACAGGCATTAGTCCACATCAAAAGTCACTTTCATTATTTCGATTTTTGCAAGAATGTAATAACTAAAAGGCAATATCTCGAAAGGCCAAATTCAAATCAGGACGTAGATACTCTTTTATTTTGGAAGGTAAGTTTAAAAAAAGGGTAATTGCATTTTTTAGTTGGATTTTCTTTTAGTAACAGAAATGGAGTTGAAACCCTTAAAATAATGTGTATAGGAAATACTTCTGTATTCCAACGAGTTCAGCAGAAAGTGAGTGTATAGTACAGCTCGTATAATAATAGAACAAAGGCGTGCAAGACTAAAACCGAAAAATGTTAATTTGATAATGTTACTAAATAAAAATTTAAAAATTTAATAAGTAACCTAAGTATTTATTTTATTAAAGATATACCTTTTCCTATTAGCTAAAGAAATAACTCAGTGGGTTTCATCTTACCATGCTTTCTAACTATTAAAGATATGCATGTTTAAGCAAAGAATGTACATAAAACTCTTTAAATCTATTACGGAACTGTTTGCTTTATGAGTAAAAATTATTTTATTTAAAATTTCTTCGTTTTCATTTAACAAATTAAACATTACATCACAAAAATCAGTTTGTTTTACTTTATCTTCCTCGAAAAGCTCTTGATGGTTTGATATCTTGTATGGCTTATATTTTAATTCTTTCAGCGTTTTGAACACCGAACTGTACGATATTCCAAAATGGCCTGACTACATCTAAAAGCGATCCTATAGACCGTTCTTTTACATAACATAGGATATTCAGCTTCATGTGTTCTGTTAATACGTGATTGGTTTTATTCTTTTTTGGTGGGAATTTAGAAAACAATCTTCTTTGAATTTGTTAAAAATATTTAAAATTGTCTTTGCACAAGGTATACGCCTGTTGGGATCATTAACTGTTTTAGATAAATTATGGTATTTTTTAAATAAAACTTAATTAAATTGAAGATTTAAGTATGAATGAAAAATCAGAAATATTTGACAATTGTAAAAATACGTACAAATACGTCACTGGTATATAACTGGTTGCATACTATGCCACCATACATTTATCCCTATGTGTAAAGCTAAAAGAAGAAAAATAAATGCATTATACCTATGGGTAATGATAGAAAAAAACCCGGTATATTGAAAAATAGTACAAACATTGGTTAAAGTTGGTCGGCACGGATAAAGTCATGTTGCTTTGATGACAGACATTGAATATTTGAATGTATAGCACCTGTTTTAGAACTTTTGCAAAGTTTGAAAGAAAAAAAAATAGGGCAGTAGCTAGATACCAACGATTTATGCTCATTTTATAGACAGAATAAATTAGTGCTCCTTCCATGCATCAGGAAAAATGTATATCTTTAAGGAAAGATTGATTAATTGCACATAATGGTGCGAATCAGAGAACTTTGACAACAGATCAATACTAGTTGTTCGTTTATGAGACATTTTAGATATATGTTCGGGCAATTTATCCTCAGTGAAAAACGGAATCATAAAAGAGGGGTAATAAGTAACGTAATCAGAATAAACAGTCTTCACCATCACCATTATAAAGTCTTCCAACTGTTCTGGTTGATCTTCGTTTACTACTCAGGAAACCACATATCGCAGAGAGATCAGACTTGGCATTCATTTCCATTACCGACAAACAGGCTATTAAATTATATTCTATTTAAATCTATTTTAAATTTAATTTAGTCATGTCGAAACGTCAGTTTTTAATGGTGTGGCCATCACTTAAAACTGCATAATATCGCAAAGCAAAGGACTACTTTTGGAAAGAAAAATTATTCTCGTGACGAAAGGGTTAAGAGTGGGATAATGAATGTAAATAGAAACATCGCCTTTGCTGGTAGAATTGATGATTGATAAATCAACTGTAAACTAAACTACGTAGTGTTTCCGAGAAGAATGTATGTGTCAAAAGCACATACTGAATAAAAGTAAACCAACGAAGCTTTTCAAGTATCATAATTTTAACTTAAATTTAAGTTAAGCACAAAAATGAAACCAACAAACCACATAAAAACCGCTATATGTACTTTTGATAAATTATTATTTTCTTAAACATACAATATGTATAGATGCAGTAGTATATCCCCTTGTAGTTATTCTATTATGCGATCTTTAACGCTTTGAATGCAAAAAGTACATTAATCATATCTATATATACATTTTCCTGACGTCGCTTCGGGTGGCGTAATCTCCTTAGAGCACCCGACTAATTAAAATTTTGATCTCACTGAGAGGCCCTTTCAACCTTCAAAGCTTCCAAAAACAAAGAGAGGATTTTCATGTGCGGACGTCACATTACGACGCAACCCGCTACAGAATCGAAACTTTTAAAAGAGAGTTGCTACTGTTACAATACATCTACGAGGGTGGTTCGGAAACTACATCGCCTAACAAAGACAACTCAATTTTTTTTGACAAAAGAAGTTTTAGTTATAACATTTTAATTTTCAATATAGTCTCCTGTTCGCTCAGCACATTTATTCCAACAATATTCCAAATTAGTAATGCCTTCATTGTAGGGCGATGAGTCCAAATCCTCGAAATAGCTATTTACAGCAGCGATTACCTCGGAATTTCATGAAAATCTCTTACCGCCGAGCCATTTTTTCAGCCTTGGAAAGAGATGATAATCGCTAGGAGTCAAATCTGGGGAATATGGTGAATAAGGAACTAATTCAGGTCCCAATTCATGAATTTTTGTTATTAGAATCGCAAACTTGTAGGCATGTGCGTTATCCTGATGGAAAACCACTTTCTCTTTGCCAAATGAGGCAATTTTTCTTCTGATTTTGTCCCTTAATTTTTGCAACAAATTGACATAATACACCTTATTTATTGTTTTCCCCTTTCTTAAATAGTCGAACAAGATAATTTAATGAGAATTAAAAAAAAAACAGTTGTCATAACCTTTCCTGCTGACAAAACCGTTTTTGCCTTCTTTGATGGCGGAGAAACTCTTTTTGTCCATTGTTTGGATTATTCTTTGGTTTCGGGAGTGTAATGGTGGACCCAGGCTTCATCCACGGTAATAAAACGACGCAAAGTCCTTCTGATTGCGGCTAAAACGTGCCAAAAGGTCGCGAGAAGCACTCAAACGATTCAGTTTTTGTAACTGCGGCACCCAACGCGTCGAAAATTTTTTCATTTCCAATTCTTCAGTTAAAATTCTGCGCACACTGTCATTTGAGGTACTTACAATGTCTGTTATCTCTCGCACTTTTACTCGACGGTCATCCAAGACGATACGATGGACTTTTTCAATCATATCAGGAACAGTAAGAGTTTTGGGGAGTCCACTACGAATTCATCATATGTGCTTATACGACCACGCTTAAATTCGGCAACCCAGTTTTGAACAATTGAAAACTAAGGAGTGGGTTCTAATAGTGTTGATTGTTGATCTGCTTTGATTTCGGTTGGTGTTAAGCTTTTCAAGTGAAAGTACTTTATCACTGCTCTCAACTGTGTTATTTTTTTTGGTGAAAGTATCATTCCAGCAGTATGTGCTGATCATGTGTGCATCATCATCATCATCATAAGTTGAAAGACGTGTTTGCATGTCTGGCAAGATATTTTCACACAAATATGAACTTGTATTGTGTTCTCCACACTCAATTTTTAATATTTTTATTTCTTATATTTCTTTTCATCATTGTTTTCAATAGAATGCAAGAAAATACTGTTCAGATAATATTACTATTCAATATATTTACAGTTGTTTTCTGGGTTATATTCTCAGAAAAAATATTTTCATAATTCGCATTTTCAATTTATAGCGTAGACATTAATAACATAGCAAATTTAGAGTCATGACGTCCCTTTTTGAATTCGATGACTGATTCTGAAGTATTTTGATGTGCTGATTACGAATATGTGTTTCTCCATCACGTTCAGATTTTTCAGAATAGACATAAAAACTATTGAAATTTGATAAACAATTACTTGTTTATCGCACAAACATGTAACTTATCTTTGTGAAACCTTGTCCTTTTTTCTCCGAAGCTTCTATTTTTAGATTTTCGGTTTGGCTCATCTCGCCTCAGCAGCCAACAATAGTCCGCCAACTTGTTTGTATTGCACCTTCCCTGATACCTCTTTACCATACCTCTGAAATGTTGGTGAAAGCTTTCACCTTGGTCTTCGCCAATGGCTCCCAAATTTTCCGGAAAGTTGTTAATGTGCGAATTCAGGAAACGCAAAGAACAGACAATAAATCAAAATTTGCAATCATATTCGCCACTACTTCTTTATAAACAGAGTTTTTATTGTTCCCTAAGAAACTTTTCACTGCCTCCTTAAAAGATTTTCATGCTTCTAACTCAATTTGGCTTGGAGTTTTTCATCGAATTTTTCATCCTTCATTAATTTTCTTATAACAGGGCCAACAAAAAATCCTTCTTTCAGTACAATGAAGGAAAAATTGTATAACCTTCTCCTTTATTTAAAGCCTTTACAAACTGTGTCACCATACCCAGTTATAGCATAGATTCAATGTCAATGGCGTGAAAATGGTTCTGTGCAGGACATTAAAAAATCTGGACGTCGAAGAACGGTTCATACGCTTGCAAATATTGAACAAGTGAGAGCTGCTTTCACGAGAAGTCCTACTAAATCTGCTAATCGGCAATCACTTGCTCTACGAATATCCAAGGAAACTCTTTACAGAATCCTTCACAACGATTTAAAATTTTATCCGTACAAATACCAAACGGCACAGCACCTTAGTAATCGATATAAGTAAGCTAGGTTAATATTTTGTCAAGAATTTTTAAATCGGTATCGAGAATCAATATACAATTTGTTAATGACCGACGAAGCAAATTTTCATTTGGATGGCGTTGTTAACAAACAGAATTTTAAATACAGGAGAGCTGTAAATCTTCGCGAATTGTGTGCAAAGAATCTCCATAGTCCAAAGGTCGTTGTTTGGTGTGGTGTAGGATCATTTGATATCATTGGTCCTTGTATTTTTGAGGATGAAAGTATCCGTTCTGTAACGGTCAATTCCGAGCGTTACATAAACATGTTACAAACGTTTCTCATCCCAGAACTGATTAGACGGAGATTACTAAATGATGCTCTGTTATTCCTACAATATGGAGCAACAGCTCACACAGCCAGAAACTCCATGAGGATTCTGCGAGAATTTTTTAACGGCCGTATAATTTCGCGATTTGGAAATTTGCCTTGGCCACCTAGGTCCCCCGATTTAACGGTACCATAATTTTTTCTATGGAGGTATTTGAAGAGAAAGGTCTATGCAAGTCGCCCTGCAACAATTGAGGAACTAAAAGACCGCATTCGAAAAGAAATCACAATCACAAATCACAATTTTGCATTCATAATTGAAAATTGTATTCCAGTTGTTCGAGGCCATTTAGAAGACATGATTTTTAAATAATGAAGGAAAGTTTAAGTTAATTATAAATCCAAGAGAATTACTTGTACATTAGTGTATTACGTAGTCTAATATGGGCAATCTTGTACTAATTACGTAGTATTTAACAAGTTATGAATCGGAATTTAATCTATTATCCTAATAAAATCACTAAATACATCGACAACTAGAACTCGTTTAAAAAAGTTTTATCCATTTTCAAATTGAACACTTAAGGCAATTTTAAGCAAATTTAAAAATGCTAAATAAAAAAAATTTCTGACGCGATTGGGTTTTTTGGATTATTTTCTCGTAATCAGCGCATTAAAAGTGATCGTGGAACGCTATTCAGATCTTAAAGGCGAAAACCATTGTAGACCTGTGTAATTTGCTAAACGTTACTAGTATTTTCAGCGAAAATATATGAATTATAAATCACAACATTTGAAAATGAAAAGACCAACCTCCACGCAAGTCTAACATCTAAAAACAACAAAGAAGGTAGCCAACAGTAAACGTTTTACAATTTAACACATCTGGCAACGTCGAAACTCGCTGTGAACAGCAGCAGGTTCGTCGGTTGCCGTGGTTAAGTCCCCGAACGGCCCTGGCCGGGGCGAGGGGCGGCAAGGCGGGTTGTTTATTGATCGAGCAGACGCGACTCGGGTTCGCCTCCGCGTGGTAGGTTGCCGTTGACTGTTTTCACGTGTGCGAGAACGAAAGCAAAGTCGGCGGCTTTCGCTTCGTCGTTTCCAGCCTCGCTGCGATAAATACCGCTCTTGCGTTGTTTGGATTATACAGCTTCCATACGCTATATTTGCGCTATTAATTTCTTTGATTTTTTTCTTGTACAAACGTGTGTTGTGTGAAATAGGGATAATTTTAGCAGGCTAAGAAGTTTAAATGTAGTTGGATTTAGTTTCAGAGAAAGATATCTCGTGAGTGATAAATATACAGGTAATTTGAGAATTAGTTCTAGAACAATTTACGTAATGGATGGACTTGGGTTTAACCTTTCTTAATTTAGTTGCATTCTAATTATCTTTTAAACTGCGTTGTCACTCTTGTATTATTTCTTATTAGACGTTCAAATAAAAGTTTAATTCTCAACACGTAGGAACAATATTTATACCTTTTTAAAAATAAAATCCGTGCTTTATACTGGAAGTAAAATTGTTAATATGTGCAAATTTACCAAATATATGATGTAGGTACTTAAAAAATGCAATTAAAATAATATAAATATTTCTAATTTTTGTGTTTATCCAAAATCATTTAAAGATTTAAATTTTTAAAGTTCCCACCCAACAAACATTACTTATCACTACAAACGGTGATCCATTAGATAAAAAAATCCACATCATAATGGTTTAGAATATCATGAAATATACTATTAGTAAAAATTCATGTTAGAGCATTTAGTGAATAATGTTTAATATATACAGCACTATACAATTGAATTACAACCACTAGATAAAAATTAGTTTCTCTAATTATAGCCATACACTAAGAAAAATATATAATACAGGTTACTATAACTGTAATATGCGATACTAGAAACGATAGTTATTATAGCAACAGCTATCGATATGTAATAGTAATTAAAAATGCAACCTTACTGTAATTTCTTGAAATGATTGCTTCTATAATTCAGTTGTGGCAAACTAGTATAACCACTTGTGATAAGAAAGGCGTAGGAATTTTTAGAGTTTATATACCAAAATAGTACTATGTATAACATAACAATCCTCTTTTCTTTCTTTATCCTTTTATCCCTTTTGTACGCACGAAACCGTAGGCAATGAATCCTATTCACATTTATTTAGTCACCCATCCAGTAACTGACCACGGTTATCTCTGTTTGACTATGTCAGTTGTAATACTATTACTAGAGACCGGAAGCATCAGGCCTAAATTACGATGCACCATATAAATAGTCTATAACATCCTTAACTACAACACGCAATTATTGAATAGCACTATTCATTCGGTTAATCGTCCATCTGTTTTTTGCCTTTCAATTGTGACGCAATTACTTCAATATTACAGATAAATTCCTTTTTTCATGGGCGTAGATAGAAGCGTGAGGAGCTTTTATAATTTATTTTATTTATTAGTTTATATTTCGTAAGATAAATAAAGTAAGGTGAGTTAGTTTCTTTTTTCATTGTTTTAACTGTTAATTACATACTTACTTAATACTTACCTAATTACATAAATTTATTGCAAATTCTGTAAAATATCGTTAAAAAATTCCAAGAAATCGCAAGAAAAGCGTCACTTAGCATTGCAAACATATACACAGAAATTAGACTTGTTGGAATTTGACAATTTTAACGAAGAACTAACGAAATTTGAAGCGGCAAATATCCATTAAATAAACTTAACAATCCCACCTTCAAAACATTTCTCCAAAAATATACTGGTTGAAATGTTCCTGATGAATCCACCTTACGCAAATATTATGTTTCTAGAAGCCATCTTTTAAATCGGTACCTATGGATAACTGCCAACGAAACTGTCGATATATTAGGACGCTCTGTGGTAAATGTTGTAGCTGGTGTACTACATCCAACTATTCTATATAACGCATATTTAATAGCAACAAAACAACAGTTAATGCGGAAACAGTACCTAAAACTATTTACGAGAATGTGCACCAAATGCTTCATTCGGACATTCGTGCGGACGACAGGTACAAAGAAAAAATACTTTTATTTGTCAGTGACAGTGCTGCATATATGTTAAATACAGGCAGACTATTAAAGGAAACATATCCTAGTATGCTGCATATTACTTGTGTAGCACATTATTTCCACAGAATTTGTGAATATATCAGACACGTTGATAGACTTGCATCTGCTTTTAAAAAAGTTTTCAGAAAAGCACCATTGAGAGTAGCTCTTTACAGGGAAAAACTTCCATCTTTATCACTGCCTCCCTTACCAGTAATAACTAGATGGAGAACATGGTTGGAAGCTACTAGTTTTTATGCGCAGAATTTCGATAGTTACAAAATTTCGTTACCTGTTTAAATGACGATGCTCGAAGTATTTCTGAGTGCAAGGAACTAATACAAACTCTCAAATCTCAAACTAAATGATGGATTGACCACATTAGATGTGGCTATTAATAATTTGAAAAATATTCCAAGTGACTTCGGATATGGCCTTCGGCAAAAGTTTTTAATAGAAATCCATATTTAATAACGTTGCGGCAATTGTGTATGGGGGCAATTCCTCAAAATCTAACTGCTATATACGCCGAAATAAAAGAATATTTTCAGTGTGCACCTATAACTAGTTGCAATGTAGAAAGGACGTTTCCTATCTACAAGAATGTATTTCATTCAAATAAAAAAATTTACAGAAGAGCACCTTGAGAAAGTATTGCTAGTTAATATTAATACTCCATTACTCAACTTGAACTACAAAATGAACAAATGAAAATGTATTTCGTATTTTATACATCACAAGCCGTTTGTTTTAGAATTATATAAATAAAATTAAAAACTCTTTAAAAATACATATTTTCAATAGTACACTCGTGGGCGACGAGTCATCGGCCTCTCGTGTCCGGTCCCTAACTATTACCTTAACTAGACTGCTGTTTTGTCGGTTAATTGTATAATATTACTACACTTATATCGCCCCTGGTTTGCCCACGGCGTAGGAATCGTTAGAGTACAATGTATAATATAATAATAATCAAACACACTTATAACAAACAATACTAATTTTGATTTTAATAATATATATATAATCATTGCATCACGAGCCGCGCCTGATTAATACTCGTTTTTGTTTATTGAACTACAGTTGTAGTGTATCTTTCTACAATACTTGCACTACAAATATTTTGTCCTCTAACTACATTTTTCTCAATGTACTTTGTGATACAGGCTGATTCTTAATATATGCGACAAACTTTAGGAGCTGATTCCTGGGGTTATTTTGATCATAAAAGTTCATAAGAACTTATGTCCAAAACCGCTTAGTTCAGAAGTTATACAATGTTTAATAGAAAGTTAAAATAATAAATGGTTTTATTATAAATTAACAAAATAATTAGTAAAACAAAATTAACTTACGGTGCTCCAGCGCATTTTAGTTTACTTGCTCGCGAGTTTCTGGACAGTACGTATCCAAATCGGTGGATAGGACGGGGAGGTCCACAACCGTGGCCTTCTCGGTCTCCAGACTTAAATTCATTGGACTTTTTTCTCTGGGGCCACCTTAAATCATTAGTTTACACGACTCCCATGGAAAATGTCGATGAACTAAGAAATCGTATTGTAGCAGCTTTTGAAACAATTCGAAATACCCCTGGTATTTTCGAACGGACTCGCCAGTCAATACGACGGAGGATAGCAGCTTGTAGTGCAGTTGGGAGCGGTCATTTTCAACAGTTACTATAAGTTAATTTTGTTTTACTAATTATTTTGTTAATTTATAATAAAACCATTTATTATTTTAACATATGTTCTTATGAACTTTTATGATCAAAATAACCCCAGGAATCAGCTCCTAAAGTTTGTCGCATATAATTAGAATCACCCTGTATATACACTTTGTTAGTCAGTATGCTATGCGTGGAAACGTTCTTTGTTGGTGAACAATTTTTCCTTATAGTGTTTGCTTGTGTTTGTTATTTTTTAATTTGAGAGAACAGGGTATCTGTATCAAGTTTTATTTTAAACTTTATAACACGACACCAAAATTTTAGGGAAGAATTAAGAAATGACGTTTAAACATATACTTACATCTGGTTTAAGCGTTTCAAATAAACCACTTTGACGAAGGTGCACGTTTCCTGCCATAAACCGTTATTATACCAGAACATATCATTGCTGTTCGAATAATTGTAAGCAGACCATCCAAGATATCTTTTAATATTGTTGGATTATCTTGTGGCACATGTCAGCGGAATTCAAAGCAAAAATTGAACATAACAAGGATAGTTTGTGCTACGACTGTTAAGCGATGAATAGAAACAACATCGTATGAGAATGAGAATTGAAAGAATGGCTTTTAACTTCATTAGAGTTTCTGTAAGGTCGTCACAGGTAACGAAGTTGGATGTATGGATTTGATCTCGAAACTAAGCAACAATGGTCACAATGGAGTCTCCCTCTTCACTTCGGCCAAAGAAAGCCCGTCAACTTAAAAGCAATTTCCATATTGATGGTAGTATCCACCTAGTATGTTCCTGCCGGTCAGACCATTAATGCTGAATTCTATTATGTCATCCTAAGGAAGCTAAGGGGGGATATGAGAAGGAAACGTCCCAGAGTGGCGCAGGGTTTTCCATCATGATAACGCGAGGTCATATATTACTTTCATTGTACAACAATTTTTGACGAAAGCAACATGACCCTTGTTGCTCATCTAGCGTACTCGTCTGACTTGGCTTCTTGTAACTCTTGTGCTCTTTCCAAAGAAACAAATCAAGTTGAGGTTAGATCACAGACAGTGCTAAACACATTAACAAAAAAAGATTAACCAGAATGCATTCCTTTCGTGGTAGAGGCACGAGATGCTAGGATCGGTGTCACTCCCAAGGGCATTACCTTAAAAGTAACGGAGTAATGAAGTAATGAAATCCAAATATTTTCTAATTTTATTTTTCGCTATATTTTGGATAACACCTCGTATATGCTATGAATCGACTATCGTACATGGGAATGGGACCTTGTATTCTTGTATACATATTTACAATAAATTGCTTTTACTTACTAAAACTTCAGAAAATCTAGTAATTCACACGAAGCGAGAGATTTAGAACCATGCACGCTGAGTGGGCACTTGATCTTTTAAATTAATTGTTATTTTAAACCATATTATACATTTTTGACATGTTCGTGTATACTACATGAAAGAATAGATTTGTTTCTATTTCAATAGATGTTTAAATGCGATACATAAATGAAACGCAGAGAAAAAGTATTCAACATAGTAACTGCATTTTATTCTTAACTTTTTGAAAAAGAAATCTTCCTATCGCAATTTATTGCAATTACAACTGATTGCTGCTATCCGAAACACCGCCTGGCCTTGAGTGAGAGTGGACTTGCTTAAATTTTTTAATCATTTGCCCGATTCTTATTAAGATATTTTTTTTTATTATTATCCAAATCAAAAATTCCCAATTTCTTAGTTAATTTAGAACCATATAGCATATCAGAATATACAACTCGTAGTTAATATTAAGATACACTGTATTTGATATATGTATATATACGTATATATACAGTAGTACCCTCATATCTGCGGGGGTTTGGTTCTGTGGTCTTCCGCGGATACTTAAAACCGTGGATAGTAGCGAACGCTTTATTTTCGAGTACAATATGAAATATGAAGCAAAGTTAAAACAATGAAACAAGAAAAAATAAGTTATATAATATTTATTTAAAATAAATAAACAATAAATAAATAAATATTCTTGTGCTGTGGCACAAATAGAATTTAAGTTTAATAAATATATAAGTTCATACATATGTACATATAGTACATATTTACATACACAACAAGAAAATATACAACAAGAAAAACTTTATCATCATGAACTACATATTCATTCATCTTCCTCCAAGTCCAAGTTAGCAGTCGATTGTTTTCTTAGATCCGAAGCAAACGATGTTGATGGCTGTGCATTATCGATAGTTTTGTCGACTTTTTCAAAGAACATTGTTATTGGTAGTTGTCGTTTTTGTCTTTTCATTTCAATAAACAAATCCTCCAAAGGTTTCAAGGCTTCTGTTATAGTGCGAGTAATTTTTATACTGCGTTCCATTATTGGATCATATTCTACTATATGTTCTTTTAATGTTTGAGCAGTTCGAAGTATCGCTGAAAATTGTTCAAGCGTCCATGCTGGCGGTTCTTGTTGACCCTCATCCTCATCGTCACTCGCTTCTGGACAAGATTTCACAAGGTCTTCCAATTCCTCGTTGGTGAATACTTGATCCTCTTCGTTTATGTAATCACTGAGTTCCTTTTGGGTTATATCGTTAAATCCTTCTCCATCTATTTTCTGCGCTATGTTAAATATCGTTGTTAGATGTGAATTAATATCATGTGTGTCTTCAGAACTAAGAACGATGTCATTCCACAAATTTTTCCAACATGCTATTATCGTTTCTGACTTTAATTCCTCCATCGCCCCTTTGATAAATAGAATTGCGTCAGCAATTGTAAATGACTTCCAGCCTTCCATGAGCCCGATATCAGAGCATTCGTTAGCCATTGTATACAGCATTTCGAAAACCTGTCGAATATATATGGCTTTAAAGCATCTAATGACACCTTGATCAAGGGGCTGAAGCAATGAGGTCGTGTTAGGTGGTAGAAAAAGCACTTCAACATTTTTATCTTCTGTGCCTAGTGACACAGGATGCCCAGGAGCATTGTCTGTATCAGCAGCACTTTAAATGGTAATTCTTCCTTTTCCAAATATCTTTTCACTTCCGCAATAAAGCATTGATGAAACCATTGTGTAAATAGAACAGCCGTAACCCACGCCTTTCGATTTGATTGCCAAAACACAGGCAGGCAAGTTTTATCTTTGTATTTAAGAGCACGTGGATTCTGTGATCGGTAAACAAGTCCGGGTTTAATCATATGACCAGCTGCATTTGTACAAAATATCAAGGTAAGTCTATCCTTAATTGCTTTAAAGTCTGGTGCACTCTTTGCAGTCTTATGAATATAAGTCCGTTGAGGCATTTTTTTTCCACATAAGACCAGTCTCATCGCAGTTAAAAACTTGCTTAGGATGATAATTCTTTTCTGCAATAATTTGTTTAAATTTTTCTGGATACAGGGCAGCAGCTACATGATCAGCCGACGCAGATTCCCCTGTCATTTTTATATTTTCTAGATTAAACCGAGTTTTAAATCTATGCAGCCACCCCCTACTTGCTGTGAATGATTTTCCTTCCTCTTCAGTATAATCTTGGGTCTGCATATCTTCATATAAAACCAACGCCTTTTGTTGTAGCACTTTGCCATCGATAGGAATATGTTTTCTTGTCATATCTTCCACCCATAAATTTAAGGCATTTTCTACCTTAAGTAACACTTTATTACGTATTGTGGTTGCAACTTTTGCAGTTTGGGGTGCACTAGAAAAACTAGCTCGAATCTTATCTTTGTTTTTAACACTTCTCGTATCGAAGATTCGTTTTTATTGTATATTTTAGCAACAGTTGCAATAGATTTTTTTTCTATTTCAATCATATTAATGATTTTTATTTTTTCACTAATAGTGAGCATTTCACGTTTTCTTTTTGGTTTAGAAGCCATTTTAAAATGATTTTCAAATTTACTTGCTTTATTTAAAAACTATTGCAAGCACTGTCTTGTCCGACGATTCGAATAGTACTAAACTCATAGTTACAGGAGCGTTTATATGTACAAGTAAAAGCGAGTGGCACCTTAAGCACGTTCCAACTTGTTTAACTTATCATAAGAGAGCGCCGAATTCAGGGGATGACTCATATATACGACGATATATCGACAAATGCTCCTATAACTTTTATATTTATTGATATAACGCGTTTTCTGCTCATCATAGGTAAATCGCGGATGACTGAAACCGCGGATACGGAGTCAGCGGATAACGGGGTACTACTGTATATATATATATATATATGTATATATATATATATATATATATATATATATATATATATATATATATATATTATCACCCTATATATATATATATATATATATATAGGGTGATAAAAAATTTGGAGCTTTATTTTTAACTGCAAATAGTACACACAAAATAATGACAAATGAAAAAAAAATTGTGATAAAAGTTGTAAAGTAACAGAGCGATTATACTTATATATATAGACTTATATATATATATAGACTCAGCAGGAATTGTAATGGGACTCTCATCGGACCATTTATTTTACCACATCGTTTACATGCCAGAAATTATTTAATGTTTTTAGGAAACAATTTGCCAGAATCTTCAGAAGAGGTGCCTGTAAATGTGCGTCAACACATGTGGTTTTTCCATGATGGTGCTCCACCACATAACAGTTACGAAGTGCGTGAGCATCTAAATAATACGTTTGGTGGCCGATGGATAGGTAGAGGGTGGGCCTATTGCATGGCCACCTAGATCACCCGACTTGAACCCGATGAACTTTTATGTATGGGGAATGAAAAATTTGGTGTACAATAACGATAATGAAATTGAAAACATTCAATTAATGACCATACGTCTTCAAGATGCTGCAAACACAATAAGCAGGAAATATATACGAGCGTGTTATAACTCGTGGATACGGCGAGCACAAGCTTGTACTCAAGCAGGAGGCGGTAACTTCGAACATTTGCTCTCTAGGAGGTGTTCCTATGTTGCTTACATAAGTGTGAATATCTCTGTTACTTTACAATTTTTATCACAATTTTTTTTCATTTGTCATTATGTGTGTACTATTTTCAGTTAAAAATAAAGCTGCAATTTTTATCACCCTGTATGTATGTTTGTATCTTTGACTTTTGCATTGTTCTATATGATCCATTGCAATAAAGTTATTATTATTATTATCTAGGGTATATCCCATAATTATCTCAGACAATTCAGATCTGAGCTGTTAGAGGACTACGCTATTATTTGTAAAATACTACCTTTTGCTTGCATACTAAATTAATTTTTGCAAATCACTGTGGTGTGTTTCGTGTCGTTATCGTGTAGGTTCTCCCCTAACAACCCCAGTCCTCAAGAATTGCGTTATGTTTGAGAATTTTTCGGTAATCCTCTTTACTCATAATCCTGTCAATTTAAACCAAGCTCCTTGCTGTTCACAAGCAACCCCAGACCATAACTGAACCATCTCCGTGCTTTACAGTAACAATGCATCCGCGTAGTATATTTAAGTGCTTCGTACGAATTCGTTAGTTTAAAGTTAGTTTTCTGATTATCACAGCCGGTCTGTAGCGCGATACGGCCATGAAGACTATATTTAAGTGAAGTTTTGTTGTACTCACGGATTTCGTAATTTAGTTGTTAAATCTACAGTTCGCGAAGGATTTGATCGATTACAATCTATAAAGATATGTGATTATGTGATAGCGACGTACTAACTGTCGACTTTCTTACATGTAGTTTTTCTGCAATTGCATGGTTCAAATAACCTTCTTAGTGAAATTTAATCACAACAAATCGCTTTTATTTCTTCCCTTTCAATGCTGTAACATATTATTTTGTAAAAATATGCTCTATTCCTAAAAAAACGGAAACAGTCGGTTCTATTAGGTTGATTTTTCTTGTCGTACAGAAATAGTGTTACTTCTCTGGATATGAAGAATCTAAAAAGATGAGAAACTCATAATAAAAAATACTTTATTAATATAATGTGATACAGATTATTTTTCTAACTGTTCAGTGTCCTCCGTTGTTGTCAATGCATAATTGACAGCCTCGAGAGACATCATTTACAATGGCAGCGCATTTGTTTGTCGTTACGGTACGTGGTCGTTCGCTTTTTGGCAAATCCGCCACGCTGGTTCGTTTAAATGTTTGATTGATCTTCTGCTAGGTGCAATAGCATCCGGATATCTCTCACTAAACTTCGCTCTTGTTTGAGCACTGTTTTTATGTGTTTCCCACGCTGATTCTCTTGTTAACTTACATTGCTACGAAACGAATTCACACACCTTATCGCTGCAGGACGCTAAAGCACACTAAACGGTATACCGGAGGCACAGTATAAACTTCAAGCAGTAAGACCACTTCGTGTCGGCACCTTTGATCTTTTGAAATAATACTGTAATTCGCGCATTCCAATGCGCATGTTCTCTTTCTCTCTTAAACATATGTTGCGGTAAGCGTAAGAGACATCAGAGTGTTTGACTTTTTCAATAAGCCGTCCAGTTGGTTACTACCTATCTCACTTGCAACCTGCATTTAGGAAAGAGATACATGCGCACTGGGATGCGCAAGTTATCATTTTATTTCAATAGTTTGGGTTACTGATATTACTGTTTACGTTTATACTGTGCCGAAAATAACCCTGGCATCACCCCACCTTCCTTATAAATCCATTCAGTTAGGGGAACTTACTTTTATACACTCTCCTGTTTCTGCAGTGCCCTCATCTGAAAGTTGTATAAAATTATCCACTACATTTTGCAGCATGTGCTACGGTATTGCGCGATTTTCATTTTTTTTAGCTAGTTTAAGATATTTAAGGTTTGCGGTTTGTTTTTTTATGTTTTAGAAGACTCCATAAAAAAATCAGGTAAAGTGAGATGTGAAGTTGAACACAGATAAGAAGTCTTGAATTTTATATTCACATACTTACCTATGCATAACGTATGGAATTACTGATTTCTTCTTTAAATATTAAGCAAAAGACATACTGAAAAACGTTCGCGTATTCAAAGATATACATACTTAAATTTATTGACAAAAGTCCAATAATTTTGCTAAACAGATAGTAAAAATATAATACTTTTGTCAATAACATTTTCCATATTTGCCTTAAGGTTGATTCAAACAGTGCTTCCACATTAATTACTCCAATAATTTCTAAATATGGTGTAATATATAGACAATGTAATACAAGCACAATAATACAAAAATGTAAAAAAAAAATCTGTATATGTATACATGGATATTGGAGCCATCTAGGATACGAGTAGTGGACTACACAGTTAAGCGCATAGTTTCCTCCTATTAGTAGCTTAACTACACATGCGTTACCGGCTTGCCTGTCAGATGTCACGAGACGCTTTCTCATGCCATTGAACTACAAGATTGTGTTATACTTAGCGGCAACGTATGACATTGCCGTGCTTCTCCATGTGCATTGATGAAAACTAAGAGGAGTTCGAAACACGTGCCTATACGTTGAAGTGACCAATGCGTAAGATATGCGTTGTGTATGTCCATGTATACATCTACAGATTTGTTTTTTAATCTTTTTGTATTACTGTATTTTACACTTGATGTTAGGCAAACACCGATATTCAATCTTTTACATATATACAAGAATACCTTTACTCGTACCAGACAACATTCGACAGGGCAATTAATAAAAAAATAAACAATGAAAAAAATAGTTTTATGTATCACACGTATACATTTAATTGGACACTTAGATCGGGAATATCCCAAATTGGGGTGAAGTCGCTAGTTCTCCCACCACCCAAATTCGTTAACATCCTGTAATGCCAGCCATAAGAATTCAAGGAAATAAAATTTAAACATTTTTTTTTTTACTAACTACAAGATAATATAAGTGATTTGTATTTAGGACATTTTCTTTATCTAAATCAAAACTTATTTCTACTAAGAGAATATTTTCAAGACAAAAAGTTTCTTATAGAGATCCCTTTTCAGTGTGAAAGAATGATAATAGACATTGACACTTCCTGTATAAAACGTGCCACTAAATATATTTTATCTAAAGATAAAAATAGTTGATATCGCTCATATAAGTTTAGAAATTAATACAATGATTTTCTCCTCGCAAATTTGATAATTTCAGCTAACGTAAACTACTCAAATCACAGTTCGCAATTTCAACGCAGCTAACGTACTAAACTTTCAAACTTCCAACTGCGTACATACACGCTCTCTTTGGAATGTAAATGAGTAATGAACGCTAACCCGAAAATGCCAGCGCAAGAGAGAGGGGTTTAGTGGGCTTTACGGTTGATGATAAAAGTTCCAAAAGGAGTCAATACTCTCGGTTCTTCGCATATGCAGGCGACATTTGAAGGTCAGCCGTAAACTTTCTGACTTGCGACCTATATACCTATATGTGTGTGTGTGTGTAAATGCATATATACGAGGGCGATTCTAAAAGTCAAGAACGTTTTGATCTGACGAGTCGCGTAGTTCTCCCACCACCGCTGTGTCATTGACCTTCCCATTTCATCGCGCCAATCTGACGCTAAGAGCAAATCGCTACGGTCGCTTAGTGTTTACTTGTGCGACTTTAAAATGTGTGGTAAAATTAACGATTCCGCCAAATGTGAAGTTTGTAGTATAATACGTTTTTTTAATACAAAAAAAGTCTGCCTATCGAAATTTACAGATATATAACCTAGGTTTATGGTAACGTAATGAAGCTTCAGTTCGAAAATGGTGTGTCATATTTAATAAAGGACGGATGAATATTCACGATGAAGAACACGGGCTAACAACCTTCAGTTGTGACTGACGAACTCAAATCAACACATCAAGTCAACAGGGTCGACGTTTCGCTGTAGATCTACTGAGTTCGTTTTTTCCTGAAATTTCAAGAACAGTTCTTTTGTTAAAAACTCAAAAAAGGTATAAAACCCCTTACCACAATTAATAATCGTAGCCTAAATACATTTCAACAACTAGGTTGTCATCATCAGTAGGCAAAACCATTGATCAAAGCGTAGAACATGGGGCACAGGAAAACTAACACACAGAATTGTGCACTACTTTACCAAGCGTACGAGTATGATACACTGTAATATAATACACTGTTAGTGTATTATACGTGGACGTTTTGTACAGTAGAGCGCAATTCTGTGTGTTAATTTAACTGTGCCCCGTATCCTACACTTTGATTTGTGGTTTTACCCACTGATGATGGCAACTCAGTTGTCGAAACACGTATTTAGGATACAATTATTAATTGTGGTAAGGGGTTTTATACCTTTTTTGAGTTTTTATTTAACCACAGTCGCCAAAGAAAGACTGGCCAGTTATTGTTAGTAGAGATTTGGGCTAGATAAAAGTATGTGTCAGTTAGGTTTTCCGAGTTTTGACAGATGAACATAAACACTGCACTGACTTTTCTCAGTCGGTACGACAAGGATAGCAAAGAGATTTCAAACCACATTGTTACTGGTGATGAGATAAGAACCCCAAGCGCCAGTCAGTGGAATGGCATCATTATCAATCCCGATCAAAATCAAAAACAGCCAAGCGAATTCTGAGCACCAAAATGGTTATGGCAACAATGTTTTGGGATTGAAAGGGTGTCCTACTCATCGACTACGGGCCCAGAGGGGAGACCATAAATGCAATGGCCTCTTGTCAGACCTTTCACCGACTACGCCGCGTCATTAAAAATACATGGCGTGGATTGTTGTCCAGCAGCAGTGTGCTCCTTCGCGAGAATGTTCGTCCGCATTCCACTTGCTTCAGCAGTTGAAGTGAGCAGTTTTTGAACATCCGACTTATAACTCGAACTTGGCCTCGAGTTACTAGTACCTTTTATCCAAATTGAAGGATTTTTTGGTGGCAACTGAGTAGTATGCAAAAGGCATAGAAAAGTTAGTGAAACGCTACGACAAATGTTTAAATTTGAACGGCGACTACGTAGAAAAATTGCTAAGTTGTCAAATGTATTGCAAAATAAGTTTTGTTTCATTATTTTAAATAAAAATGTCTAAGGAAGTAAACGTTCTTTACTTTTAGAATCATCCTCGTATGTATGAATGTGTCCTTGTGGTGTGTGTGTGTTTATTTATCATAGTTTATTCCGCGTTTGATTCGTCTAATAATTACACTATCAAGCACTTATATGTAGTAGGATAGCTGTGTGTTAGAGAAAAAACAAACACATATCAAACAAGGAAATTTCTAATCTTACAGAGTGGCTGGTTAAATTTGCAAGAATGTTATATAAAATTTGATGAAAAGGGTATTGTTGGTTAAAAAAATTGCAGTATTTCAGTGAATGTATTGTAATTACTGATTACATATTTTATATTCACACTTGAGATTAATTCTTGGCTCATTAGTATCTGCAACATGATTTATCACGCGTTCATTAAACTTGGTTATTCTATTTATAAATAATTTTTCTATACTTAACATTGCCAGTGCAAACAGTCTTTTTTAGGCCCATCTTATTTAGTAAAATTGTTTTTATTATTTTTAGTGCTGACAAACATTATTCGGTCTCTACAATTGTCATCGACAATCTGCCTAATATAATTAATAATTTTACAGCTTAAGTTTTTGATGAATTTATCATTAAGAAATAATTGAAGCAATCACAAAAATCATCACATTGGCTAATAACCTCTAATTCGGTTTTTAATTTCATTTATACCCGGAAAACCCGGCAAGTAAGATTTAGCTAGTTTAAAATATTGTCTGGAAAATAATTTTTATATTCTTTAGACTGATCACTATAAAACAGTTTATCAATCATTAATTGGTGAGTGAAGGGTTCAGCAATTACGATATAACACACTTCCACATATACAAGCTGGCATTGAAAAAACTACAATGCATCGTACCACGCAATAGAAGACCATAAAATACTAAAAAAAGGTCTTATACACTTATGTCCGACCGCTTTTTGTTTTCAAGCCACAGGATCTTAAAAGTTTATGAAAATTTTTTTTTGAAATTTCTTCTCATGATAGCTATTAACCTAATTATTTCAATAATTTATCAAAATTTAACGTATTTCTGATTCTTCTGATTCTGATACTTCATTAGACAATTTACTTCTCTTCAATAGCTCACAACAAAAAAATCGCTACTTGGTCGACATGAGCTTTAAAAACAACAACATAACATATCAAAAAGAACAATAACTAAAATTAAAAAATATGTAAAAGGTACCTAGCTCTAAAGGTGTTCAAATTGATGGTCTTGTTCTTGAATACACTTTTCCAATATTTATGTTAATGATTGACACCATCTTTGATAAATGCCTGGATTATTATGGAATCTATCAACAGACTCCATAATTCTGTTCCATAATTGCTCTTCACTATTTCTAGGACATTATTTCTAGGACATACACTTCTGTTTACATAAACCCCCAAAATTAAAAATCGAGGAGATTAAGGTCGGGACTACGAGCTGGTATAGGTCCTTCACGACTAATCCACCTATTTCCAAATCTTCTTTGCAAAAATCCCCTTGCTCTACGAGAAAAGTGTGCTGGCGCGTCATCGTGCATGTAGTACATTCTTTGATTAATGTTCAATGAGACATTTTCTAATATTGTTCAGTTCATTTTCCAAAAAAAAATATCGATAGAGCTCGCCTGTTAATCGATTGGGTAATCGATATGGACCAATTAAGTAATTGTCGATTATACCTGCCCACACATTAATAGAAAACCCATACTGGTAGTTACGGTTTAATAAGGGTTTTCGTCACTCCAATAGTGTATGTTATTTAGATTCAAAACACACTCGGGACTAAGACCTGCTTCATCGGTGAACAAAATTAATGATAGAAAATTCTACCCTTAATTTAGCAACCACTCGCAATATTCTGCACGAGGTAAAAAATCCTGTTCCAATAGGTGATGGACTCTTTGGAAATGAAACGGGTGAAGAAGCTGTTCTTTGAGGACTTGGCTAACTGATTTCCGGTTAACATACCGTACACCTGAACATATTTTTGTGGTGCTTATTCTCGGACTATTTTCTACTATTTGCAAAACAGCTTCTTCATTTTCAACAGTACAATGAGTTCTGGTAACCCCACTATTAACTTTTGATTTCGTGAAAGAGTCCTTCTTCCAAACGTCTATACACGTCAATAAATGTTTCAACATTAGAAACATGTCTTAATGGATATCTCTATCGATAGATACGTTGAGCTTCGGAAGAATTTGATCGAGCTTCACTATAAATAACATATAATCATGTCCCTGTATTTTTCAAAAGTACAGAGAACCATTTTAAAAATTAATTTTAGAAAACGCCGAAGAGCAAAACCAAATACAAACGTATCATGAACACGAGCAACTTGAATAAATTAATGTAATATTAATTTGACAGGTGCCATAATTACATACCCAACTATGATAATATTCTAATAATACTCGAAACTACAATACACTAATTTTGGTTCAATAATGTCATCATGTCAATTGGACGAAATTTAAAAAAAAAAATTTCTAACAAATTTTTAAGGTCCTGTATCTTGAAAACAAAAGGCGATCGGACATTAATGTATAATTGTTCTCTATTGCCTGTTACTATGCATTGTAGTTTTTTAAATGTCACACTGTATAAATAAAAGTAAAAAAAGCAATTTCTGAGAAAGAAAATCTGACAAACATGCAAATAGAATACCACAATACATAATGCACATATTTCAGAAAATATATTTAATAATATTGGCCGTAGAGTCAAAAGACTGTCGATAGCCAAGAATTATTTTTAATCTCTTGCAATAAGCTTGTACTAGAAAAGCATTATTTTATTTTTCATTATGAAACACATGGTGATTTACAACACTATAGGTTCTGCTTTCTTGTTTTCCAATATTTTGAATGTAAAATCTGAAATTTTAAATTATACAGTACATACTTAATTCTAAGACTTAAAACTAAAGATTTCAAATCCTGAGAATACTGAAAATATCACAATTATCAATTAAAAAAGTAAAATAAAATAACAAGTATTTAAATGAGCATAACTGAGGAAAATAACCAATCAACAAAAGTAATATAATGTAGAAAAAAAGTGGACTGCTTGAAAGAGTTGTGATTCATAAAATGGATATCAGCAATTCGAAACACTGTGTTAAAGTTGTTGCACATTACCAATAAAGATGATTTGACAAGCAGATTTGTATGAGAAAATGGAAGATAGAATGTGGAAGATGAACGTTACAAAAATTATGGAAGAGAAAAGTTTAATAAACAAAATAAGAGAAGAGTCAATATTGTTGTGAAGAAGATTATTAGAAAAAAAATCGGACTAACAAAAATGCATCTGGAAGATAGTGAAGGTATATCGAAACGAGGCAACAATGCACTATGATCAAAGTTACGGGGTGGATGCTATAAGCTAATTTAATACACAACGTCTCTGCACCATCTACAATTCCCGCTTCTGCATTTCATAAAATAGATACCAAATTATGCAAGCGTATTCATGCTTGGAACTTACTTAGTAATAACTAGCTTTCAAGGCTTGTATATTCGTAAATGATCTGCAGTTACGTATGATAAAGCCTAGCTTTCCCTGTGTATTGAATATGCATAGCAAAGGTAGGCAAGTCAAGAAAGCACACCTAAATCCTTTACTCACTCTGTACGTGCTAATAGAATGGCCAAACTGAAATGAAAGATTTTTTATTTTCTAGTGAAGCTGATTACTTTGCATTTGCCAGGAGTTTGAGGTAAGTTATTAGTTTCATACTAATGAGTTGTAGGTACTAATTGTCGTGAAGTGTGTTATAATAATAATAATATTTCTTATTACCCAACAGATCGAGACCTATCTGCAAATTAGGTGTATACAATACAAAATGCGAAAAGTATAAATAACTGAAATAAAAAGTGTCTCAAAATTAACAAAGAAACAAACATTAAATTAAATAAAACTAAAAAGATACAATTGTTAAGAAAATTAATAATCATGAAAATAGAAAACAATTATGTATTTAAAAAAGGTATATAACCCTTTACCACAATTATTAATCGTATCCCAGTCTATACGTGGACGCGGTGAAAAGTAGTTGGTGCGTGAGCGGTTTTCTACCTTTACTGTGCCCCATGTGCGACTTTTTAATTAATGGTTTTTACCTACTGATGATGGCAACTTAGTTGTCGAAATACGTATTTAGGATACGATTAATAATTGTGGTAAGGGGTTATATACCTTTTTTAAGTTTTTTACTTAACCACAGTCTCCAAAGAAAGAATTTTCACAATTATGTATTATTATTAATGAAATATATCCAGATATTTATTTCCACAAAAGTACTGCCTGGAGTTGATCCGAGGTATAAAAAAACACTTTCAATCCAGTAAGAAGGCGCAGTCAAAGTTATTCATTAGTTTCAGTAAGAATTTTTCACATAGAGCATCCCTTCGTACACTGTTGGACAACATGTGATGACGAGATAAATAATTCGGCTTGAGGAATGAATGCCTTTCTCCGAATAAATTCCATCGATGGTAAAGACACGAATTTGAGGAATCTGCGATGAATACGGTCCAAAGTAAGAGAATCGCAAGCATACCAGGGATACTATATTAAAGCAGCATACGAGAATCGCAAGCATACCAGGGATACTATATTAAAGCAGCATACTCAAGTCTACTTACAACATAAGCAAAATATAGAGCTTTTACGACCACAATATTTTTTAAGTACTAGAAACTCTCTTGACAAGTAGGAGGAATTTAAATGCCCCGGAACATATGTTTGTAGTATTAAGTTGAAGAGTAAGGCTAGAATCAAACGTAACTTCCAAGTCCTTAAATTCCGTCTTCGCTATTATTTGCTTACCATCAAATAAAATACGATGACGCAAAAGGTGAATATTAAGTTTGAGTTTAAATTTTTTGATCCAAGCCACTACCATATCAAGAGTCTGTTGAAATTTATGAACATCATTTATGGAAAAAAATTCGGAGAATTAATAAATTAATTAATTAATAAAATGAACAGAAGGGACCCAGATTAGATTCTTGAGGGACACCGGGAGGCGGAATGAAGTCAATAGAAGAAAATCCACAATATGTTACATAGGATCTCCGTCGATTCAAGTAAGATTTTAAATGATGGATTGAAGTTGAAGCGAAACCAAACGAGCTTAGTTTGCTTAAAAGAATCATATAACCAAAAGCCTTGGACAGGTCAGTGATATAGCAGACACATATAAGCTTTGTGAAGTCTTGATATATAAACAATAAGAATAAACCCAAAAGAGTTGTATTTCCTTATTTTTGATATGAATTTTAAGCTTTTATTAGATTATTAATTCTTGAAGTTCTGCAGGCTTTCACGACTGGTATCACTAACAGTATAATTTTCTTCCAAGTTTTGCCGTGCAGTTCTTAAAATAAGGTTTCAATGTTTTTATTGTCGGTTTCTTTAGGATCTGATACAGTTTGACAGCAGATGCTAAACAAGTTGAAAATATAACCAGCGAAATATCGATTATTGCGCAGACCACATAACAAAATCCAGAAGAAGATCATAATCCTGCTCTTCTTATACCCAAATGAGTCGAGGAAGAAGATTGTATTATTATTATTATTATTAATTCTTATTTTTTCAACTCTGTAGTTAGATAACATGTACTACCATACAATATGATATAATAATGAAACATCTGTATCTCAAAATGATTATGTATATCAAAGACAAATAAGCAGTTGAGTACACAGAACGTGTTTGTATCTTATCTTGCATATAAGATGAAATGCATGCATGTAATATATGTTTCCTAGGGTTTCCTTTGTTTAGTGTTTATTTTATGCGAGTATTTAAAAAAATACATAGTTCCGTTTATTGTATGCAAATGGGTTGGGATGGTTACATACAAATTATATTTATATATTTCTCTATAAGAAACACCTTTCGATATACCTATAGCGTATATATGTACACAGTATGTAAATAGAATACGCCGACGTAAGCTAAAATATAATAGATACGTAAGACAGCAGTTCAAATCTATAAAAAAATTTATTATCTCGAAACTTTTT
The DNA here is from genome assembly GCA_935421215.2 of Melolontha melolontha. Classification (NCBI taxonomy): domain Eukaryota; kingdom Metazoa; phylum Arthropoda; class Insecta; order Coleoptera; family Scarabaeidae; genus Melolontha; species Melolontha melolontha. The sequence continues at coordinate 89,458,859 of OW285237.1, read as the reverse complement.
GCGGAAATTTAGGAACACAAACTTTTCAAATATGGTCCTTCCTGCATTCAGATTGAATCTAAATAAATAGAAATTATATATTTATATGTTGTCGATTCAACAAACAAATGGCATGTATTTGTTCAATTTCACCAAAAAGTTCCCTTTACATTTCAGTAATGTAATCCGTCTTTATGTGAAAAGTTTATTAAACATGTATTAATTCATTTCCCAGATATAAATCTTTTTATGTATCAGCTGTTCTGTAGTTATTTATAAGTAGAGTGGACCAATCCGGAGCGAAAGCAGAGGCGTGACTAACGAATTGGTTCACGATTACTTAGTATGTTGTTCACGGTCATCGTGTGTACACGTATAATAGCAGCAGGAAAGTGTATTCTGTGTATCTAATAATGTTGCACAGCTATGTTCTATAGAAGACGCAAGAAATGAGTGTATTTTAAGTAAGTTTGAAAGTCACGCCTCTGCTTTCGCTCCGAATTGGCCCACTCTATTTATAAGTAACTCAATAGCCTGACCTTTGTAATATCCCGAAATAATTACAATATCGAGTTTATTTTATAATTTTAAGCGGTATAATAGTTTTGTGGCTATATGAAATTTGTAATTTAGTCTTAATATTAAATTCACGCTGAGACATAATAAATTACATTTGTAAATTTTAATCGAATGTTGAAATTTTTTGTGTTCTATTTGCCTCTTTTTTTAATGATAATTTCTTTGTCCTAAAAAGGTCAGATTTCTGTGAAACAGGTGGATTGCTTAATCAAGATGTTCGATGTGGGTGCCTTTTCCTTAAATACAAGCTTATAACCGATCGGTAAACTTTCGAAATACACGATTTAAGTCTTCACCGATATGGGCCGCAGCTTGTTCCTCCGCATCTACTAACCCACGTGGTCTTTCAAGGCCATGAATTTCATAACTTGGATGCAATGTACCGCGATCTTTCAATCTGTACGCGGTTTGTAAAATTAAATCATGTGATCATCATCTTCAATTTGGAAATCGCCCTTCATAAACACGTCTAGAAGCTTTTCCACCTATTTCACAGTATAGTAAGACGATATCTGTTAATTCGTGATTTGAATAAGTCATACTTCACGGAAGTTGATAACAGACTAACTTCTGACTTACAGTACGCATCATCGCATCTAAAACTCCCACCATTACGCTTCAATAGGGGTAGCGGTGTAGTTATAAAGAAATACCAAATTTATCAGTCGGATCGAGCCACGCGTATTTTATGCGTAATATTATTACAGCTATTACATATTAAAGTATGTCGGTATTTCGTTTACATCTTGTATATTTACCTCTTCCTAGACAAATACAGCAAGAATTCTCTCCTGTTTGTATATCAGACTGATTATAATGTATGTATTTAGTTTAGATTTAGATTTCAAAATTTTTTTTTTAATAATTAAATGTTATTGCAATACAATCTTACTTTATTAAAACGACTAAACATTATGTAACTTTTGTTAACTCTTCTTTAATTATCATTTATGATGTTAACATTTTTCGTGAAATGTATACTTTTGATACTTAAATACATATAAGTATTTTGTGACCTTATGAGAAAAAATAATTAATTTAAATTACTTACCTAAAGTATTTTCGTATTTTTAATTAATAATCCTAACATAATTTCTAATATCTGGTGTTCCGCAAGGAAGTCAACCTTGGTTCGATTATATTTATAATGTTTATTAATGATGTAACAGTCTATGAGCTTTTGCAGACTTACTCGGAAGATTGTATTAAAATTCAGGCTGGTTTAGTTAATTTTTATAATTATTTTACACGCAATAGGTTACAGCTGAAGGTAAATACAATAGCTATACAAGTCCCGTATCGTTACATTCAAATTTTAGGAGTGTAAAGTAGACGCAGCAAAACGTGCTTAATTTTTAAACATAGGTCATTTATGTGATTACTCTACATTAAATGACTAGCCATTATGAGACTCAGTAGACGAAAAGCGTCAGATTCCGGATATGAGCACTCATTAAGCATTAATTCAGAAAAATAGGAATGAAATTTAGTTTTAAAGGGAGTTGTAACCGTTTGTTAAAAGTATACGAGCATAAAGAAGAGTATGTTAAAAGTAATAAATGTTAAACCTTGTTTTTATATACATATGCACCTAGATTTGTCGAAAGTATGTATATCTAAAGGCCCTGATGGTTAACTTATTTTAAAATGTAATACAAGGTCAAAGAACCGTAACAATGACTGTGTAGCGTATGGAACGGGACGGACCACTTTCTCTCAGTTGAGAGCCCGCTTGTCTGGCGCAGGTAGAAAATTTTCGTTTTCTCTGTGAAACTTGAAGGTTTTAGCCCTTGCGGTGTCTTTACACTAAAGAAGCGAGAATGTTTAATGTTGACTTGAAAAAGAACCGGTATCTACAGACTTCAAATATGTATTTCTTACGTTTTTTTCTTTTCGTTTATGAATTACACAATTATACACTTTTAAATTCAGAATATATTCGTGCTCAATATATGTAAATATTAATGCAGTGACGCAACACAATAAAATCTTAGTTAAAACACTTTCAAATGGAATTTAAACTTTATAAATATTTATAGGCATATTAAACAACTTGCTTATCGTTACATTATGCATTTAAGCAAATAAAATTAATTTCTATACATAATGGATAAAAAGGATGGTTGGTGTTAACTTGGGAATTTATATAATTGTAGGAAATTTAAATCAAAACATTAAATTTATACACCAGTGATATTCCTGAATGATAAGTAAGCCTGCACAAACGGATTTATTTGCAGTAGCGTACTGTTTGCCGGATAGGATGAAGAGGTAGGATTAGAAATGAAATAAATAATGTACGTAATTACTTACTATTTTAATTTGAATATGTTGTTGACGTAGACTGATGCAAATATTTGCTGTAGTATTGTGTCATTAGCATGCCTTCCATTGTTGATTCAGTCATACTCCAACGGTGAGGTGAAAATATGGTTGTCTCGAATTAATTGTATTTTGGCGAAGTAATGTGAATGTAAGTATTGCTTTCTACATTTTACGACACTAATTATTCGAATTTTTTAATTGAAAAAGCAGGATTCGAACCCGCATCCATGGTTTGCCGGACCATTGCCACTAAGCTATTAAGGACTGTTTATTTTTTACTTACAACTTTGATTAGTTATTTTAGTTAACATTAAATGCACTTAAATTAATATTAAACATAAGCAAAAAAGCTGTTTTAGCTAAATTTGGTTCCGGCAACTTTAAAACGATATCATCATGTTCGAACAATTGATCATCAACCAATGGATACAAAAATTTATTTAATGGCTTTTTACAACGTAAACATTTACCTTCAAATTCAGTTGATTTTGCAAATATTACCCTGGCTATATACTACATAGATTACTTTAACTTTAGTACAAAATTTTACTAATAAAAAATTATTTTTATTTATTATATCATCGTTGCACAATAAAATCGGAGCTGTTTCTCCTTCACTATCGTCCGATATGTCTTCTGACTCCAAAACCACTGTATGATTTGAATCAGAATTGCTTAATCACTTTCTGTATTTTCTTCTCTTCTTTGTTTTCTTGCGAATTACTCCTTCATACTCCAGCTGTTCTAACTGTAAATCCGGGATTTTCCATTTCTATTTTCATCGTTTTTTTTTCTTAATACAGGGTCTTGGAAAAGGTCGTACCAAGTCTGGAGTAGGATTAAATTTACCACATTGTTTGACTGATCTTAAAATTAGGTTGGTTAATTGTTCAGCTGAATATTTGTCGCGTAATGTTTTTATTCTGCAAAGTAATGTTCGACGCCGAGATATCTCAAAGTTTCTCTCTGAGGCAGTCTTTTCAATAAAATCTCTTGAATTAGGTTTTTCATATTGGCTTCACTTATATTTGCTCTGTTTGTCTTTTTTTTATACTGTTCGTTCCATCTGAAATACACCATTGCTTCAATAATATTATAGTTTTTTACGCGGTTTAGGATGGGACAGATTCGACCATTGGCTGAAAATGCCCCTTGTTTAGATGGCCGAATCTGCCCCATAGCACATTTTTATAAATATTCGTATGTCCTGTCAACATTAGTGATTTTAAGATTATGTCAATCTGGCATACAAATTTCAAATGATAACAGAAAGACATAATAAACAAATGAGTTTAAGTAATGCTTTAAACTTTGTTGGTATTAACAACTACAAGATAATAGAGAATAAGATAAGTCTAGAAACGCATAAATGTCGATGTATTTGTATGTATTTTAAATCAAAATTTAGTTTTAGAATTTCCCAATTATAAAGTGTGTCAATTAGAATTATGACTAAAGAACCAATAAGTTGCAATGCAATAGAAGAAGAACAATGCAATGGTATGAGCAAATCACACTAGACGGATATATCAAGATAAAAGTCACGCTAAAGTCCTAAAATGAAAAGCAAAAGATCTATAAGTAAATTGCATAAGTGATGAAGACCGAAAACCGCCATAGGTAAGTAGCAAATTTGTAATTTAACTATGTCAAAATGAGCGATAAAAGTCACCAAAGGTAATTGCAAAAGTTGTAAAATGTAAGACGAAAGTCGTGGTAGATAGATTGTAAAAGTTGCCATATAACAAGAAGGTAGTTAAACAGTGAATTTAGTTATTGGTTATTCTTGGCTAAAATCTCAAAAGGCTTATGAATAGATCGTCAAGTTCAGAAGAATCAAGTGCATCGGTGTGAATCACGCATGACAAGATAAATCATACCAGCAATAAGAAAGATCAAGGAATTATTCAATTATCAACTGCAACATATTGATTCGTGTAGTTTTCCTTATTCTTTGTATGTAAAATTACTAACTACAATATCTAAAAACTTGATAATACAGCGCAACCGTGCTATTTACACGGTTGCGCACTGTTTGCACACTGTTGACAAATCTGACAAATCAGTATAGCGAAATAAAACAAAACTGTTTTTCCACAAAAATAGTTTTAATAAACTAAACATTTTGTGTGCTCTCCACACATCATCAATCATCAGTAGTACTGTTTAAACATAATATCTACGAGACAATATATAATATGAAAATACATCATATACAGAAAAATTAAAGGTAGGGTAAAAACAAAGTAATGAAAAATTACAATGAATCTTAAAACTAATACAATTTCTGAGAATGAGTTCATGGGGAAATACCAAATATCTATGAAACAAAGGGGGGGCATGGGGTTGGACTATCGGCAAAAGGATTAGGGATTACAATATAAAATATTAATGTGAATGAAGAATTTAGTACCTGTTTGCCAAACCTTATTATTATCAAACTCCAAGAGCAGAGCTCTATTGAAATTCGTAAAAATATACAGGGTGTTCCACTTAAAATAAAAAAGTTAACATCATTTCTGGCTAAACTGGAAGTCTGATTTGAAAATAAGAATGCTCTTCGAACTCCCTATTTGCATTAACTGAAATGTGGAAAATTTTATTAAAATCTAAATAGCCGGATTAAAGATATTCGAATGGATCCATATATTTGTCTAACACTCTATATTAATAGCATATAATAGCATATATAGAAATAATTCTAACAACATATGTTAAATTTATTCTAAATTCTGTTCATAGAAGAAAGCTTGTTTTGTACGAAAAACTACTTGCCGTTGAAGCCCTTCTTTTCTGTTGCTTTGACACAGGCGGAGATTAATTTATAATGGCGACATAACCATGCATACCTAAATAATTGAAATTTAAATTCATAACTTAACGATAAATACAATCGTTAATTGTTCATTTATTCTCTGTCTACTTTTACCAGTTTCAATTTTCCCAACTCAATAGCGGTAGATTGTCAGATCCTGTAAGTACATTATCATATCATAATTACTGAAATGTTTTGGTTACACCTTTATGAAATTTGTTATTTACATAGTTGTTAATCTTATATTTCGTTAGTTGTTAATACAATTCACTAATTATTTGCTTTAAGAGTCACTCACAATGGTTCTCTTTTTTAAATTTTAAACTTTCAACAATATCGTGGATACTTTATATTCCAAACAAGAATTCCACCCCGCTTTTTACGTTTACAGATATTCATTAGATATATAACATTCGATTTTTCTTCAAAATCAATAATGGATTGCTTACTAATTATTTTAATTTCCACTCTTTGCATATGAGCGCGTTTATAAAAATTGTTAAAAGCATGCGCCAAATTTTTGATCAACTAGTGCTAACTTAATGTTTACAATTACTAAGGAAAAGCACAAATTACTTTTTACATATGCTAACATAACGAGGTTATACGTTCATGTAACAATAGCCGGAAATAGTGAAACAGAAAAAAAGATCGTTGTCTTGAGTATGGCCGGAAATATTAAACCTCCACTACTGTTACAGTTGCAATATTCGCTACATAATTTATGTAATTAACGTTTTTACTTTAATTACTTTGCTTTAATGCTTTGCAATTTAAAAGACGAGTAGATCACTTGTGAGAGATTCTGTAATGTTAGAGATTCATTTAGTATGTCTATATTTATTTATTTTATTTTAATATTTAAGGACAATTTTAAATACTTTAGATCTGTGACACATCTGTTCATACGAATATAATTATTTTATTATTAGAAAATTCTATTAAGCGTCTTCGTAAAGTAGTTTATTGTTCCGTCATAAATTTCTTACATTAATTAGTTCATTACATATGATGTATTTAATTGAATTTCTATTTTATTAGCATAACAATAGATTTAATACATTCTCATTACATTTGAATTGCATTCAAACATAATCTTCACAGCGGCAAACAAACTTAAGTTATTATTATATACAGGTTCAAATAACCGCAGTCATAGAATGCAAATACCATTGTAACGCAGATCACATTTATTACCACATTGTTAAGATTTTCTTTATTTTAATGTTTAGTTCATTGTTGTCACTTAATTATATTCAAGAAATCTTGAAAGATTTGCATGCAGCTGTTTGATGATCTAATGAAACACATGCAACTACAAATAAGAAATTTTAATACGTCCCGTTATTATCTCGACAAATTATATTATCCGTGGGGATGTTAATATTTGAAATGTATTCCTTCTTGGCGAAAACTAAAAACAAAATATGTTTTGTATTTAGCTTCTAATTGAGTTATATCAAAAACATTATACAGAAGGTTGGTTCTACCTTCTATTTTAATAGCGCTTTGACACCATTAAGGTAGTTGTCCGTAAATTTCGATTATTCATTTTTATTTGCAATTTTTTAGCGTTTAAGTTCAGTATATACTTAATATAACAGATAGAATAATATATTATATCGGACTTTTATTTAAGTATTGTGATGACTCATCCAATAACGCGTCACGCGTCATACCTCTGGTGTTTTCTCGAGGCCTACGAGAACGCTCTAGAAGAGTATTCACCACGATATAAAAGCCGCGTCGAAGAAGGGATGGGACATTGAATCCTAGAGCCTCGCGCAGTACACATAAATATAGATACATAAATATAAATACATAAATGTGCTTATTGTTAATAGTTAGTTTTATATTGTTATACGTTTTATTATTAATATAGTGTGTGTCTAAAGTTATTGTTAGTTTTATTTAAGAACCCGAAAAGACAAAATTTTACAATGGTGTCCGGTGTGTGATTTTAAGTCGACAATTAAGTGTTAAGTATTCGTTTAAATAAATATACAGTGCGAAAAGACGTTATTTTAAATATCGTGATGGCCAACAGAATGAAACTGACGGAATAAAAAGTATCCGATTTAAAACAAGAATTAGAAGAGAGGGATAAGGATACAACTGGCAAAAAGTCAATTCTCCAGCAACGGCTTCGCAATGTGTTGATCCAAGAAGGCGAGGATCCAGAGAATTATGTCTTTCAAGTTCCAGGCGGAGATGCTGACGTGAATTTGCTGTTAATTCAAATGAAGCAAATGGAACATAATAATCTGGATAGTGCGAAAAATATGGAACAACGATTAATAGAGAATGCGCAAATTCAAATGGCAGAAGAATCTGGATAGTGCGAAAAATTTGGAACAGCGTCTAATAGATTCACAAACTCAAATGCAACAAATGGAACAAAGAAACCTAGAAACAGCTAGAATCCTCGAGAAAAACCTGGAAAAGAAATTACTAGAAAATTCCAGAAACTTCGAAAAAAGTCTAGAACAAGTGGAGAAAGTTCTAGAACAGCGATTAGCGGAAAAATCAGAAGCATTAAAGGAAGAGGTTTTCATAGCTGTAGAAGAGAAAATTGGAGAACATTCTAGACTTTTAGAGGCAATAATGACTCAGATGAAATTACCCGCTACCACGAGTCATTCTGATCCCAAGCAGGTCAACGAAGGAGTCATACGGCGGCCCATCGAAATAAAAGAAGAACCTGTGACTATTTCGAAGACCAGAATAAAGCCACCAACCTTTGATGGAAAGACGTCACGGCGACTTACCTGACACAATTCGAAGCGGCCGCAGAAGCAAACGCATGGTCTTCTGTCGAGAAGGCGACTGCTTTAGTCATAGATATTTTGCAGACATTGCCTCCTGAGGAACGTAAAGATTATTCTCGACTCATTAAGCGGTTGGAGATGAGGTATGGCCATGCACATTTGGAGCAAGTATACCATATCCAACTGAAGAATCGATCACAGAAGAAAGGCGAGAATCTTCAGGAATTTGAGGCAGATATTGCTCGTCTAGTTCGACTTGCATATCCGATGGCGCCAGATAATTTCATGAAACACCTAGCTGTCCAGACGTTCATAGATGGTCTACGGGATATTGATACGCAGCAAGCATTATGGTTGGCACGACCGAAAACCTCGATCGATGCTTTGGGGTACGCACTTGAGTTTGAGACTGCAAAACAAGCCTCTCGGAACAATGCTCGTGGCTGGTCTGTCGACGAACAGGAAAATGAGAAGTTCATGGAGCAGGTGGTTAGTCAAGTCCTGAATCAGATCAAATCAAATAAAAGTGCTCGGCCATGCGGGAATTGTAGAAGAAACGGTCATATTCAGTATAAATGGGGTGAAAGGACCAAGAAAGAATATGCTTGCTTGCTAGATACTGGATCGACGAAAACCATAGTACGACCCGATTTAATATACAGGAATAAAGAATTACTATCTAGCAAATGGAGACTTAGGACAGCTACTGGAGAAGCAGCTTCTGTGGAAGGTGAAGTAGATGTCAACTTTATCATAGGTCCAACATCAATCCGACACCGTGTTCTCGTAACCGACATAGAAGAACAAATAATCTTGGGATTAGACATTATGAACACCTACGGCTTCCAGTTAAACATGAAAGAAGGCACTTTAAAAATAAATAATGAGGAATTGTTTCTTCATGGGAAAGATTGTGGGAATGTACAAGTAATTACTGCAGAGAATGTTGTTCTGGATGCAAGAAGTGAGACATTTTTGACGGCGTGTATGGAAGGTGATTATTTGGACGGAAATGTTACAATGTTGGAACCAAAGGCTGATGATGACGAAGTGGGCCGAGGAATAGTAGTTGCCAAAATGCTGGTTAAGACTCAGAAGACTGTACCGATAAGGGTAATGAATGTGAACCATTACCCTGTTTCATTGAAGAAGGGTACTATTCTGAAGTGGTGTTGTTCGCCAGTGTCGGCCGTCGTTCATCGCATAGAGGCGAAGAAGAATGGATTCGTGCAGGTTCCTGAGAAATTGTCCAAGATAATCGACTCCGCCTGTCAAGGATTGAGCAAGAAGGAACAAAGTCAAGTTAAGGACCTAATCAAACATGAATACGTCTTTGAAACTGAAACTGGTACGAAAGGAACAACCAATATTGTAATGCACAAAATAAATACCGGCGATGCAAGTCCAATTCGACAAGGACCAAGAAGGTTACCACTGGCAAAACGTGAGGAAGCCAAGCAAATTATGCAAGATATGGAAGGCCAAGGAGTAATTGAACCATCGAATAGTCCATGGGCTTCACCAGTGGTCCTTGCGAGGAAGAAGGATGGATCCACCAGATTCTGTGTGGACTATCGTCGTTTGAATAGTGTGACCAAAAAGGACAGCTAGCCTCTCCCAAGAAAAGACGATACGCTAGACACCTTGGCAGGAGCAAAATAGTTCTCCACTCTCGACTTAAAGAGCGGTTATTGGCAGTGGGAATGCATCCCAATGACAAAGAGAAGACTGCCTTCAGTTTAGGTACAGGACTCTGGCAGTTTACAGTCATGCCATTTGGACTGTGTAACGCCCCAGCTACTTTTGAGCGACTCATGACACTGTACTGAGGGGACTGTCTTGGAACACCAGCCTGGCATATCTCGATGATGTGATTGTGGTAGGGAAGACCTTTGAAGATCACATGAAAAATTTGGAAGTAGTATTCCAGAGGTTGCGAGATGCCAACCTGAGATTAAGTCCAAAGAAGTATCACCTTTTCCGCAAGTAGGTAAATTACCTTGGACTGTGGTTTCCGGAGTTGCTGTGGATCCAGAAAAAGTGAAAGCTGTGGAAAAATGGCCGGTACCCAAAGACAAACATCAGCTAAGAAGCTTTTTGGGATTATGCACATATTATCGACGGTACGTTCCTGGATTCTCCAACATTGCAAAACCACTTACTCGCCTAACAGAAAATCGAGCATTCATTTGGAACAACAAATGGCAAGCGGCCTTTGAGTTGTTAAAAGGTACGTTGATCAGTGCACCCGTTTTAAACTATCCACTGCCATCTGGGAGGTTTGTTCTGGATACGGATGCCAGTAACGTCGGGATTGGTGGCGTGCTCTCTCAAATCAAAGATGGACAAGAAAAGGACATTGGATACTTCAGCAAGACCCTCTCCAAACCGGAGAGGAACTACTGCGTAACCAGGAGAGAACTATTGGCAGTAGTTAAGACCATTGAGCACTTTTACAAGTACCTGTATGGGCAGAAATTCCTGATCCGCACTGATCACGCCGCCTTAAAGTGGCTCTTGCAATTTAAGAATCTAGAGGGTCAAGTAGCTAGATGGATTGAGAGGCTACAGGAGTATGACTTTGTCATTGAACACAGAGCAGGACTCAAACATCAAAATGCAGATGCCCTTTCCAGAAGGCCCTGTCCAGAAGACTGTCGATATTGCAACCGAATCGAAGACAAATTGGCCAAAGCTCTTCGAACCACCGTGGTTGATGACCAATGGCAACCTGACAATCTGCGCGCAGATCAAGAAGCTGATCCTGATCTTGCAGTCCTCAGGGCTTGGAACAGAAATGGGCAAAGACCGACCTGGCAAGAAATTGCTCCCCATTCACGAGAATTGAAGTCATACTGGGCACAATGGGATTCCTTAACCATAGAAGACGATCTCCTGAGACGTGAGGACGAAAATCACGATGGAAGCGAGCAGAAGATGCAAATGGTGGTTCCCCAGAAAAGAATACCAGAGGTATTGCGAGAACTCCATAATGGTGCTTCTGGGGGACATTTCGGAGTCCATAAAACACTGAAGAAGGTACGCCAGAGATTTTACTGGGTGAATTGTTCACGAGATGTGAAAGAATGGTGCCAAAAGTGTGCTAATTGCGCCGGAAGCAATGGTCCCCAGAGGCGTCGACGTGCACCCATGCGCCAATACAATGTAGGAAGCCCATTTGAAAGGATCGCCATAGATGCCGCCGGCCCTTTTCCAGAAAGCGACAAAGGAAAAAGCGACAAAGGAAGCGACAAAGGAAATAAATACATAATAGTGGTCATGGATTACTATACCAAATGGGTTGAAGAATATGCTCTACCAAATCAAGAAGCCGGAACTGTAGCAGACGTGATTGTGAAGGAGTTCGTCAGCCGTTTTGGTGTACCCTTGGAACTTCATTCCGATCAAGGGCGAAATTGGGACGAACATTTACCATTATTTCTAATGGCGTATCGGGCCTCCGTTTAAGAGACAACTGGCCAATCACCAGCAAACGTGCTATTCGGGAGGGAACTCCGATTACCCTGTGATTTAAGGTTTGGGAGCAAGCCTGGTGAAGATCTTGCCGGAGAAGATTATGTCAGCACGCTCAGACGGCGACTAGATAATATCCATGAACAAGTCAGGCAATAGGTTCACATGTGACCGTGACAAGATCGACCAAGGTCCATAAACCTAATGGACGATCGTTTTATACGCCTACAAGCATTAAGAAATCGGTTCCTCGTCGGAAACGCAATAAAAAGTAAACTTCAGATATTTGAAATGTTGCGATTTCTTCCAAAACAGTAAGAAGAAGGATCGAGGAATCTGGATTAAGTGCAAGGCACTCCACAACAGGCCTTCTCTTAGCCATACCCCATAAGTAAGCAAGGCTTGAGTTTGCTCGGGAACAAGTGGATTGGGATTTGGATGACTGGAAGAGAGTCTTGGTTACTGATGAAGTCAGAATAGGCTTAAGATCTTCAGATGGACGCACTTTTATCTGGAGAAGAACAGGAGAAAGATACAGACAAGCATGTATGGTTCCTTAAGTGTCTTTCCGTGGGGGGTCAATAATGTTTTGGGGTGGCATTTCATTCGAGGCCAGTACGGATCTTGTGGTGGTCCGAGGAAGAGCATTAAACGCTCCGAGGTACGTCCAAGAGATTCTGGAAAAACCTGTCGCACTTTTTGCACCTTACACAGGTGACAATTTTTTGCTTATGGGTGGTAATGCAAGACTGCATCGAGTCCAGATCGTAAACAAATATCTGAACGAGGTTGGCATTCAATGTTTAGAGTGGCCAACGCGTAGTCCTGACTTGGATGTGATAGAACACGTTTGGAATCAGATTAAACGACGCATTACACGTCGAAATCCTGCTCTTGAAGAATGGCATAACATTCCCTAAGATTTCATCATAAATATTTTAAATAGCATCCAAAGACGTGTGAGGGAAATTACTCGATCTAGAGGCAGCAATACACGATATTGAAGCTGTTAAAAACTGAAACTTTTGTTTCTTTAAATTTTTTCTTATTCCTATATTTTCACTGAAAATTTTAATAAAATATGCATTATTTTTTTGGTTCTTTTTTCATAAAAATATTATTTCGAAATCATCGAAAAACAATTCATTGTTTTCTTATTTCAATAAATTAAATTAATTTTGATAGGTATACTAAGATTGAAAGAATTAATCAATGAATCAATAATTCAAAAGTTATTAAGCGGTGCATTAATTTTGTCCATCAGTGTAGTTTTGTTTTGATCTTTCGTGACATCTGTTAGTTGTCGTGGGATCCATCTGACGCAAGTTTTTCTGTAATTCAACGTCTGAAACTGGACCCTTTGACTAATGCCTAATTACCGAGCAATTTGTTTTTGCGTAATTTGAGGATTTCCTTGAACCAGTGCCTACTTGTTTCGAATATTCTCATTCGTCATTGATGCTGGTCGACCTGATCGTTTTTCGTAAAACACCTTCATTTCTGTATGACAAGTTTTGCACTCCGAACCCACTCAGCGTAGAAGAACCTTTCAGCGTTAGAGATTCCATCCCGAATAGCATCTTAGAAATCGAACTCATGATAAATGACACTGTTAGTCAACGGCGGTACACAGGAAAATAAAACTTTGCATGCTAAGACGAGATACTCGAAATTACCGTGCAGGTTAGAACTTGTCTCTATCCCCAAATTTTAACTATTCTGTAATAAGAATGGATGTGCAACATTAATTAAAGAAATGCTTTTTTAAAGATTCATAAATATTGTTAATATGTTGTTCTCAATATATTGTTTTTACCGAATAATTTTGACGAACAATTGAAACCATTCAAGAACTGTATCAAAGCAACATTGCATTAAATATTAATGTTTAGCCTAAGCATGGTCATAGGAAAAAATAAAATCTCAATTTATACATAAAAATTGCGCCTAAAAAAATTCATCGGCAAAAATATTTTAAAAATATGCATGCTGTAAAAGGTTTGCCATTGCGAAGATTGAAAGTCAAAGATTACATAATGCGTTACATTTATTTACTTTCTCTTCCAAAAACTCATTTATACCTAACGAATTTAATCAAAAGGAATTAATGAAATTCTTACAATTAAATCTGCTAAAATGAACTGTGTTTAAAACTTTTACGATTAAGTATATTCTCCCTCGCCAAATGAAAAAAAAGTTTATCAAATATGCCAGATAGGAAGTAAGGTAATTAAAAGTTTGGCTCGCGGCGTTTGTCTGGGAAATGCCCGAGGTTGGTAACGGCTGGTGCTCAGACGAGTCCGGTCAAATCCGTAGTTTAAGTCTCGCACTTTCGTTTCGATTTTTAACGTTACTTATACTAACAAGTCCACAAATAGATTTTCTATTTTCATAATAAAATATCTTTTAAGATAATATTATATAACGTATAACTATTATTACATAAAATACTAATTATATTTAGTCTGTATTGAAATAAAAAACGAGCAATATTTCAGAAACATATAACAGTATATGTGTACAACTTTATTTTACTCAATTATACGCCAAGACTAATTGCATTGTATCATTAACTAATGAAATACATAAATGTTTTTAATTTTCTAATAATGTTTTGCCGTCAAAAATTTCCCATATAGCCAAGTTTCTTTATTGTCATATTAAGATGGAACCAGTGCTTCTGCTTTATAATGACTCAAATGACTTCAGTTGGATTGTCATTCGGCGATTGAAAAGGCAATCATTGGGCTATTGCAATATTGCTTTCCTTCTTCCAGGTCATACAAATCCGACTTCGGTGTTTGGAATTTTGTTTTTTTTTTGCATCAGCCAATCTTTTGAATTTCCCTCGAAGTATCTTCGCAGACGGAAGGTAAAGACCTCTCTGATACAATCTAATCATTCTTTAGGCGTTTATATTTTCCGTGAAAAATAATAGCATACCCAAATTGTACCTATTAAAACAATCTCATGCACGCAATGAGGTGATTCACTTTCAACAATAGCTTCTGTAAAGGCTAGACTTTCTCTCTTAGTATCTAAGCATAGAAGGAACTTTCATGACTAAATACAATATTTGATTAATTTCTATTATATTTTTCAGCACCCACTTCAAACGTTTTTCGTTATGCTTGCTATATTGTAACGTAGTAATAGGTATTATATAGGGTTTGTTCCAACTCGCTAAGAAAACCGTGACGGTTCGGTACATGAGCACTGCAGAAAAAGCGTTTCAACTTCATTTCTGACCGTACATTGAACGATACCAGAATGTTTCCACTAAATTTTTACCGTACACAAACCAGTCACGGGACGGTCAAAACAGTTTGCAGACTGAAGTATGTACCGTCTGTACTGACATGCGCATTACATACTTCATCTTGTGAGAATTACAGTTGGCAATGGCAATATCTCACAATATCATAGGATTCATAGGACAGAACAAAGTTAATTATTACAATTATTACTGTTGGTAACACTACAAAATAGATTGATAGCCAAACGATCATAAATACGTTCCAACTCTTTAAAATTATCATCGGTCCAAAAGCAGTACAAAATTAACGCTTGCGCACAAAATGATCACCAAATGATACGGGTACCGTAACGAAATAGGTAGTTGGAAGAAACCTATAGTAACGGATTGTAATCTGTAATCCTAACCATGACATTCGTTTTTGCCAGTTCGGAAAACGCTTAAAATAATTCGAGTTTTGGTCAGAATAAATTGAGAATTCTCTTATCTTGTCTTCTTATTACTGTAGGCATTAACAGCGTTATGTGCGTTTATACCCATCAACAAATGCAGTTTGTGTAGGTCTTTTATAAGAAGACAAAATCACAGCTTTGTAGCTTTTTAAATAAGCTTTATTCATTTTAGGATTTGATCTTATCTATATCTAAATGAAGGCATTTCAATAAAAATCTACTCTTACTCGCTCCAAATGCTTTAACTTTTGTAATCCTTTTCCTTTCCAAGAAATTGTCTGCCTTTAATTTCTGTATATATTACACTTCCAATGTTAGAGTATATGAAGGAGATGTACATTTAATAAGGCACTATTTTCCTAATTTAGTTTTATCATTAGATTTACTAGGCTTAGCTAAACTTATTTTTTAATACGTAATAAGGGTTTCTAGTGTTGCATATAGCCATGAAATCAAACAGTGGATCGACTCAGAAGTGTTTTATTGCTTTTCAAAACATATTTTCCACAAAAATTGATACACTTCTGCATTCATTCAAACCAATTGTTAAAGCAGTTATTCCAGTCTTCAGTTGGGACAGTCAAAATTGCCGCTTTGAGGCATCTACTGCTCCTTCCGGCGAACTTTGGAAACGTAACAAATCGTTGGGACTTAGATCGGGACCATAGGATGATTTAATAATTCGATATTTTACTACTCCAAAAACTCAATTGCCTTTCGAGTTGTGTGCGAATTCGCAGTGTCATGATGCAAGATAATTCGTTGTTGTGGGTTGGTTTCTCGGAGCACGACGATTATTTCTGGCAAAAAAATAGTTTTGTACTAATCCGCATTAATCGTTCTTCCATCTTGCCAAGAAATTGTAGCTACATGACCTGATTTTAAGACAAACGTTGCGACCATCTTTTTCAACACACTTTGCGAACGGATAACTTTTGTCGAATTCTCTTCATCTTGAAATATCCGCTATTCACAATGTTATAGACTTTTTTGAGTTTCCGTTATTGAACCGGCTCAAAGTTTTTAAGCACCAATTAACGCGATCCGACTTTTCCTCTTCAGCTAAAAGATGCGGAATCCAATGGGTTTGGTTTCAGGTCTTTGAAATATCCACAGATGTCTCCTTTTCACTATATGTCGCATATCTATCTTCCTTAACCAGGCGGCGCACAGCAGCGATGTTTTTCTGGGTAACTGCTGTTCTTGGCGGACCTGTCCTGGCACCGTCCCTGAAACTGGTGCGCCCACGTTGGAATTCACAGTACTAACGGGAAATTGTCGATTGATGTGGTACTTCATCTTCAAAAACAGAAACCAACTCACCAAGACATTGTTGGTGAGTTAATTCTCTCTGAAAGTTCAAAAATTATTGCGTGAAAATTTTCTCGACTCGATTGCATTTTTCGGCCAATTTGTAAACTGACTAAATCACTTGCCGTATCTTGATGAAACTTTAGATTTCGGTTAAGATTAATTTTCACACCTGATATTCTATTACCAGCGCTCTCTATGAGGCTACATGCAACACTAAAAAGACATCCCTCGTCTACATGTGTTTACCATCACAATTTACAGTTTGATCAATAAACAAAATCTACTTTCAGTAATCTCTTAAAAGTAAATTCACACAAATGATAATAGTATATTAAAATCAAATTCCATAAGACATGTTTTAAAGCACGAATCCAACTTTAAAAAACGAGTGCTGAAGCCACGAGTTTTTTAATGAATGAGTGTTTTAATGTCTTATGAAACTTGTTTTTATGCTATTTTCTGCAATTAGCTTTATTAGTGTATTTTTTTAAAGAGAAAATGAGGAATTTGATAATTTAGGGAAATTTTATGGCAGTTGGTAACGTCCACGTATGTTTAGTATAAAATTCAAATTTTTTAATTTAGTTGCCTGTGGTTGAGTTGAATTAACTTGACATTTGACTCTTTATAATAGAATATTTGTTATTGTATGGTAAATATAATTACCGTATAATAAAATGTTTATTAATTGTCAGTTTAATCATAACCTTAAATTATCACTATGACTACTGATTTATAAACGTAGTGTGACCTAAACTGAATTTGCTAAATGTTCCATGCTTTAATGATTTTATTAAAGCACTCATTTTAAATGCTTTAATAGGTCTCTTAGTAACGCCAATTGCAAAAACATACATTATGTCCTGCTTTTTCAACAATTACAAAAATTAAAAAAATCTGAAATAGATCCATGCAGGACTGCCACAAGATATCGCTATTAGATCAATATTCTATTTTCTGGCGAAGATATGGAGGAAGTTATCCATAAAATGCCAAAGATTCAGAGAAGGTAAAATGAGAATATAAAGCCAAAATATAGCATAATCCAAAACTAAATACAAATATGTGTGGAAGCAAAAAAAAAGGAAGATTACTTCGGTAGTATACGAGATATGTGCCCTATGTTTTTGGATTGACAAGTTTATGCATGTTCAAACATGTTCAAAGTATGTCGTTGCATAGCTGCACATCCATTATGCTTACGCTATAAATATGAAATGAGAGAAAACTGAAATAAGTTGGGTATTGGCACTTCCTGCATGGCTCAGTTTGCTCAGTTCCGGGTGTATATGTAGAGTTGTAAATTTTCCATCTATATATCGTATAAATATCAAAACAGTAACTAAAGATGACATAATAAGACAGATCTTGGAGTGATTTTCCTCAGCTTCAGGTTATGTTAGGGTTTATGATTCGAACAATCAGGCACTTCACGGATTCACAACAGTTGAAGATTTTATTTATAACTTTTGTAGTAAGCAAATTGGAATGTGCTCGCGTGGTGTGGCACCCGTACTTACCAATACTATCAATGTGCACTTGAAAGAATACGTCGCTTTACACAATAATTTCGTACATAATTCTATCTATTGTTGATTTTTGTCCACGGAATAAACTTGTTAGTAAAAGTGTCTATCCAGCATATAAATCCTAATGCAAACATAATCTAGACAGATATTTTTAAAGGCGAATTTAATATTTTCCTATTTTTTTTTCTTATTTTAAGTTCGTTTATTTCTGAGTTGTAATTTTTGGTGCGTATTACAATACGTGTGAAATTAAAATATTTAGTTATGTCCAAATTCTATATTTTATTCTGTAATTAGTCCTGTACTGTTGAGAAAATAAAGTTATAAAACGTTGACACGCTGAGTGCCCCAGCGCGTACGGTCATGGTTTAAGTAAAAACGTAAAAATAATTGCGACGTTTACACGTGAGTTCCTTAAGGTTACTCTTTAGGGTTATTGCCTGTTTGCTTTTTATAACATAATATTAGGTATATTGTTGAGTAAATATTTATGGATTTATTTAATTTATGTCGATAAAAATCCATAGATCGTCTCTAAATCAAACTTTCTAAATAACCTAGACTAGCATCATAAATAATTACCTGCATATATTACATATGTCACTTATTTCAATATAAATAGCTGGCGCCAACATACCTATCTCGATATACACACAACAATCTATCTGGCTGATTATATTAGATACATCAAGTCATAATAAAAAAAAATACATGTTATGCCAAAACTTTTCCTTGTTTCAAACACAGTTGAGCACATTTATTTTTAAAACGTATGAAAATAAAAAGCAACAATCGCTTAATACACAGCAAATAATAACTTGTCCCTGTATTTTAACTAAACTTACAACCAATCATCAGTCATAAATCAAATAAGTATTATCTCTTTATTTGGTAGTGCATTATCATTTAAAGGGAATTCTCGTTATTAGATGTATTTACAAGCACTGTCTATTTGATAAGAAATATTTTTAAGATAACAGTAACAATGAGTAAATAAATCTATTGCTTAAAAGAAATATATACTCGTATATAGACATGATGTAATTTTAAATTATGTATATTCAAATTCCAGCATAAATTTAGATTTGTAAAAAAGAATACCCAATATTACCATATTCTAGAGAACGGACACGCTTGCCACATGACGCAAAGCCCAGTGCAGTACTAGCGAAAGGCTGAATTTCTAAAATATTTAATTTTATTTATATAATTGGAAAACGAACGGGGGTGATCTATAAAATTACGAAATACATATTTATTTGTTGAAAAGTTGTATTTATAAAGTTTTTAATTTTATTTACATAATTGGAAAACGAACGGGTGGTGATCTATAAAATTACGAAATACATATTGTCATGAATTTTTCCCCGAAGAAAGAATTTAAAGAAACTATAAAAGACTATATATTTATGTACATTTTATTCCAGAAAAATATTTAGAAATATTTAATATTTATTTAAATTTTTATTATAATGTGTATTTTGGTCCACGCCTGTAGGTTGTTCGAGCGCAGTCTTGATGTACGCAGTCCTGATACAGCGGAAGTACATCGTTGTAGCCGGTCTTTTGATTTTGTTATAGGCAGGGGTGATATTTTCGTTTCCGAGAGGAAAGAGTGAGAGATTTTCCATCAATTAAACAGATAGGTCTAGTTAATTTTTGCTGAATAAAGACTTCCTTTTTATTCAGAATATTATAGTAATTTCGGTTTATGTTTGTAGTTGTGTGATATTGATGTGTTTAAAATAATTCTCGATTTATTATGAGTCTCTCATACTTGTAATTTTTTTGATTTATGCGACCTATCTGAAATCTCTCTGGTAGAATTTTTTTTTAGTGAAGTGATTACTACATTAATTAATGTACGTACATATTTGCAAGTATATTTTATATATTTTATATATTAATTTAGTTATGTAATTTGAATATTGAATGAGCTCGTAAATTCAGTAAATTTTTAGTTTATAATATTTTTTATAGTCAAATAAATATCAAGGAAAATTTTCATACTTTTTATGAAGTATTTTTTTTATCAGTAATATATTCTAGAAGGTTAGGAATTGGTGGGAAAAGTACATTTTTACCATGTTGAATGTGCGCATGGGTTAATTTTGATGCGCGCGCTTACAGTTATTTTTCTGTTTGACGTTTAAAATTGGGAATAACGTAATTGTTGAAGTCTGATAGTTTTCCTGAATATTTAATTAGTTTAATTTTGCTCGTGGTCAAAGTGAGGTTTTTTGTCTAGTATAGCAGTCAATTTTTATACAAGTTTTCCTCACGCTGTGGCATACATTATTGCCTCAGCACTTCTTTATATTTGATAAAGTCAAAAAATTTTTTTTTTTTTATAATATGTTTGTGTTGTTAATGTGAGTTTCATTGCGTTGCTAATACCTTTTGTTTTATTCGGCACGTACCCTTTGAGGGTAGCCCTGAAGATACAAGAGCTCCTGGAAGGCTGTACCGATTTGAGTAAGACTGGGCAAGCTACTGTGTATTGTGAGCTAATTTAAATAAGTAATCAACACCACAATACATAGCAATATGTATTTGTTGAAAAGTTGTATTTTTAAAGTTTTTAATTTTATTTCTATAATTGGAACATTTTTATTTGTTCATTTTGTCGTTCAAGTTGAGTAAAGGAGTATTAATATTGACTAGCAATAGTTACGTGCTATTTCTCTTACGAAGTACGATAAACTTATTTATTTTATCTACGTACACACCACTGAAAACACTATATTCTCCGAATACAATAGCTGGGTTGTCCATTGTTATCGCTGCGAGACCAGGTGGCCGAGTAAGTCAAACAAATACTTCATTGAATTACGCCGCCATGTACTGAGCGACGTTATACACAATTCCAATTGCCGATTGCGTTTTATGGAAATTGCATCCGTTCTCTACATGATATTGCTAACAGATATATTTATATACAGTAGTGATCAATAAAATGTTTAACACATCAGAAAATTTCATCTTTATGTAGATTATCCGAGTCTTTTGCAATATATGTTCGTATAGCCGTCTATCGATTTGACTTCAACAACAAGAAAATAATTTTCTAATCTGTAAATGCTTTAATTAAGCACCCTGCGGTGTGGGTTTAGAGAAATGAAAACAGTGATTATAATATCGGCAAAGAAACCAGAGAAATGTTAAGTATTAATTTTTATTCTATTAGGACTAACAATAAGGTTCCTTACGTTTATTTCGATAATATGGAAATTATAATTTATATAGACATACTTACATGCATATACTCGTAGACATGCATCTTCTCCGGAATTTTCAATAGTCGTTTCATCACCATCACTTAAATAAATATCTGATTCGTATATATGCTTTGGTAATATTCGTTTTCTATGGTAACTGCATGTCGAATACAATTTCTTTAATCTTCCTGGGTGATATTCCGAGCAGCTTTACAAATTAGTTAATTGAGGGAAAGGGATGTTAATATTTAAAATACCGTCTTATTTAATACAGTTACAGGTAGGTATATATTATCTGTTAAATTAGAACGGTTTACATTTGGAATAATACAGTATAAATTATGGAGGATTATATTAAACAAAACATAATACATACTTCTCTACTTAAGAAAATCTAATTTCTGCTAATGCGGTTCATTACCTCATTTACAAGTTTTCGCGGTAACTGCGGCACAAGGTAGCGGATAGTCCCCGACAATCCTTTTAAATCCTAAAAGTTCAGATCGTTATATTGATAGACAGACTATAACAAATATGTACCGTTGACGAAACCCAAATGCGAACGCCAAAATTTAATAGTGTAATTTACATTTTACATCATAGTCGCTTGTCAAATTTAAATTTGACAGATCGTAATAATCATTGTCAAATAATTTTTTTCAAATGCCTCAGCATTTAACTGAGGCTCTAAAGTCGAGGGCTATAGTAAAATTGGAAGAAAATTGGTCTTTAAGTGAAGTGGCTGCTGATTTAAATGTCAGTAAAAGTTGCATATTTTACGTTAAGAAACGCTGGCAAGAACAACATAGATTACAAAGACCATTTAGACTAGGTGTAGGGAAGGTCTCTAATGAAGACGAAGACAATGCTCTCGTAGAATATATCCGTCAAAATCCTTTTGGAACGATTGTGAAACCACGAGAAGAAACACTATTCCCAGGATCTATCAGAACAGCTCAAATGCGTTTAAAACTGACTTAAAAAACTGCGCTGCTGCCCGCAATGTTTTTTTGACAGCAGAAAATAAGCGCAGGAGAGTGCAGTTTGCAAATGACTATTTAAATCACGGGGAATAATTTTGAAACAACGTGGTATTTTCTAATGAAAAGACATTCCAATTTTCTAACAGTGGAAGGTTACGAGATTATCGTCCTAACTCAAGATTCAAGGAGAATTATACTAATAGTGGCCGCTTTTTCGTCAATGTTGTTTGTGCGTGGATAAATGTTAACGGTCCTGGAATGTGTTGGCTAATTGAAAGGGCGATTAACGGCCGATAATTACCTAAACATTTTAGAAAATGTGATGTTACTCTCAATAAGAGAAACTTAATCTGACAATTTTACCTTTCAACATGTAAGAAAATAGTATTGTATACAAATGTTTATTTGTGTACATAAATGTTATTTTTATTATAGAATAATTCTCCAGTTCATACGGCTCGAATAGTAAGAGAGTGGATTCACAACAACACATGGCCAGCAAGTCCTGACTTGAACCTAATTGAAAATGTCAAAAAGATATATTAAAGAGACTTTAGGTCGGCAAACCGCGGTCAACTCTGGGAATTTATTGAAAATGATTGGGAAGAGCTAGTAAATTCCTACGACATGCGACATTTAATTTTGACCATGTCATGAAGATTGGAAAGTGTTGTGGTAACCAATGGCAATGCAAAGAAATATTAATAACACTATTCCAATTTTGCTATAGCCATTGATTTTCTTTTGTAATAAATGGTTTTTGTAGTTTTATATGCGTAGATGTTAATTTAATTTTGGAAGAAATAAACTGTTACTGTAATTTTATATTTTTAATTAATTTATTGCACATTTAATGTAGCTAATACCGATTCGACAGAAAGGCACTAATAAAAGTAATATATTTATGCTCTTAATATTATCCTCTCTCTTTGCAATACCACTGGCCAAAGCCAGAATTACAGTAATAAATTTCAGTAAAAAATCCCATGACAACCAAATAGCGTTCATATTTGGGTTGCGCCGACTGTAATAATGGGTTGTTGCATTAGTTCGTAGCATTCTTAGTTAGCTCAGAATGTTAATTTAATCCAGAATATATTCTCCTCCATTATTTATGATTGCCTTCCAACGATCTCTCAAATTTTCGATTCCACGCCTGAAGAAATCCCCTTACAACATCAGCTTACGCGTTGCCTTTTTGTTAGGACTAAGCCGTTCCTTTATCCTTTATGTTCTTAATGTTAACATGAAGGCATTATTTTTCGTCGCTAGTAACAATGTGGGGCAAAATGGTCGATGTTGTTGCTGAATTAGCAAAGAGTTACATATTGCTATAGATTTTTCCCCGCAAATATTTTGAAAAGTTTTATTATTTATGAATGCATATTTATTTTGAACTTATATATATTTTTGACTAGTGTAGTTGGAGCACGCCGTTTTGCTTTGCTGTGGACGATTTTTATAACTGTATTTTTTTATACGAAGCCGATGACTTTGCTGTATCTTTATTCAGACGCTAGTGTACTCTGAGTTTAGAAAGACGTGTTTATTATAAGATAAATCTTTATCCTTGTTAAGTAACTTCGTGATTTTTGATTAATTTGTGGTTGGTGTTTGATTTCATTACCGATATTTTATTTACGAGTTTGTTGTGCTCGTAATTGTTTAATTTAGCACGCTTTCTAGCTCAAGTGTCTCGAGAAAATATATATTTATTTTTTTATACGTAAGTAAATTATATTAAAAGATCTTATTATTATTATTATTATCTTTATTTTGAATGAGTTGAATTGTGTATTTTTTCATTGTGTTAATTTTGATATATCTATTTCTATTCTTAGTTATTTGATTTAAATGACAAGGAACGTTTTTTAAAATTTCTAATATAAAAAATTTCTGTAACTGTAAAATTTTATTTCGTTTGGTTTTCAAGGGAATTTTTTGTTACATGTGAGCGCGTATGTAGTAGTTTTTCATCGCGTTGTCAAACCTTATACAGTGTGTTTCTCTGAGGAGAAATTGAAAAGCATCTTTGTAATTTATTAGTTTTAATTTTGTTCGGCTGTCATAAAGGAGTTTTTTATCGCACACTGCGGTCATTTCCGTGCGATATTTTTACCTTAATAATATTGTTTAATGACGCAATATTAATCTTTATACTTCATAAAGATATTTTTTTTAATTTTTTTATTTTTGTATTAAAGTTTCATTTAAAGTTAAGTGTGTGTATTTTTTTAAATTTTACCTTTTTTCTTTTGTGCTCATAAGTAACTTAAAGACATAATTACTATTTCTCAAATAAATTTTGAGTGGCTCTTAAATTTTTACTAATACAATTGTGCTTTCCACTTTTCCGATTGGAACCCTGAGGGAAAAGCAGTCTCATCTTGAAAATTAACCGACGGAATATCCAAGCTGGACAGATTGGTTGTGAATAGTGGTATTATCAAATTCAAAACAACTATTCATAGCAATATGTTGATATATTGCTTCTTGTTGATATATTGCTTCTTGTTGTTTTCGCGGTAATCAAACCCAGTTTGCACATGGAATAAAAATTTCGTATTATGGTCCATTGGTTACAATTCATAATAATGGCCAACTCCTGAATTGATTGACGTAGATAATTATGAATTAAAGAGTTCAGACTATCTTCGTCAAAGTTCGACGGTCTTCCTAAACGTTGAGATTCGTTTATGTCAAAATGTCCCTCTTTAAATCAAGAAAACCATTTCCTTGTGGTACTCTCACCAATTACATTTTCTCCGTAATCGGCAAAAATGGTTCTAGCGGGTTCTGATACTTTAACTCTTCTGTTCAACTCGAATAAAAGGATATTGAAAATGCTTTTATCAATAATTATTAATATAATTTTTTCAAAAATTCACAAATTCAAGAACTATTCAATTAAATATTAATACGACATTAAAATAACTTTGGCATATGCTTAACAATTGTTTTTAATGCACCCTCATCCTAAAAACCAAAATCGCTACGAACTTGTACATTAACCTGATATAAGTCGCTGCATATACTCTAAACAAGTTGTTGCCTGTCTTACAATCAGAAATTGAGGCGTTAAATTAGTGTACCCGAAAAAGTGAGCTTAAAGCTTTAAGAATTGGGTTTAGTTATGTACGATATCAATATCTAAAAATAATAGAGTGACAATAAAGACAATATAAATTCAAAAACAAAAACAAAAAATAATGATTAAACTCTTTGAGACAACGCAAGAAACCTACTCTAACAAGCAAATTGCGTAAAGTATGCCTTGAATTCGCAAAAAATATCGTAATTGGGCAGAAAATGATTAAAAAGGAGTTTTATCTTTATAGATTAATCTAAATGAATCAGATGTAATTACATATATTCGACAAGGTATGAAGAAAAAAATATGGATCAATGATAATTAGAAGGAACAAATTTCTTTTAAGCCAAATGGTATGGGAATTATATTACATTATTATAGAGTTGTGATTAATAAATGACTCGATGAATGGTGATTATTATACAGGGCGTAAACGAAATATTTCGACATACTTTAATATATAATAGCTGTAATAATATTAAGCATAAAATACTAATGCCACGAAAACTCTATCTCAAACGAGATCAAAGAAAAAAAATAATTAAATAAATGCGCGTGGCTCGAGCCGACTCTGGTAAATTTAATATTTCTTTATAACTGCAGAGCTACTCCCACTGAAGCGTAATGGTGAGAGTTGTAGATGCAATGATTAGAGAACGGATGCAATTTCCATAAAACGCAATCGGCAATTGGAATTGTGTATAACGTCGCTCAGTACACCCCGGCGTAATTCAATGAAGTATTTGTTTGACTTACTCGGCCACCTGGTCTCGCAGCGATAACAATGGACAACCCAGCTATTGTATTCGGAGAATATTGGGTTTTCAGTGGTGTCGAGTACGTAAATAAAATAAATAAGTTTATCGTATTTCGTAAGAGAAATAGCACGTAACTATTGCTAGTCAATATTAATACTCCTTTACTCAACTTGAACGACAAAATGAACAAATAAAAATGTTTCAATTATAGAAATAAAATTAAAAACTTTAAAAATACAACTTTTCAACAAATACATATGTATTTCGTAATTTTATAGATCACCACCCGTTTGTTTTCCAATTATATAAATAAAATTAATTAATAAATATGTATTTCGTAATTTTAGATAGGTAGATCACCACCCGTATGTTTTCCAATTATATAAATAAAATTAAAAACTTTATAAATACAACTTTTCAACAAATAAATATGTATTTCGTAATTTTATAGATCACCACCCGTTCGTTTTCCAATTATATAAATAAAATTAAATATTTTAGAAATACAGCCTTTCGCCAGTACTGCACTGGGCTTTGCGTCATGTGGTAAGCGTGTCCGTTCTCTAGCAATGATCCATACTATAAGTCAGAAGTCAGTCTGTTATCAACTTCCATGAAATGAAGTATGGCTTATTCAAATTACGAATTAACAGATATCGTCTTACTATAAGGTGAAACAGGTGGAAATGTTAGAGCTACTAGACGTATTTATGAAGGGCAGTTTCCGAACCGGAGATGTCCATCAAATGATTTAATTTTACAAACCGTGTACAGATTGAGAGATTTCGATATATTACATTGTTATGCAAGTTATAAAGGCCGTGGCCGTGAAAGACGATCTTTGGTAGCTTATTTTTTAAGCTGC
Organism: Melolontha melolontha; assembly: GCA_935421215.2. Classification (NCBI taxonomy): domain Eukaryota; kingdom Metazoa; phylum Arthropoda; class Insecta; order Coleoptera; family Scarabaeidae; genus Melolontha; species Melolontha melolontha. Next base: position 89,431,453 of record OW285237.1, on the reverse strand, counting down.
AACCCATATCCGTGAAGACTGAGCCGTGTTAAATCGATTAGACGCTTGTATTTACGCAAATGACAGACACATTGAACGTCTTTAAGCATTCCACCTGTTTCACACAAATATGCCCTTTTTAGGACAAAGAAATTTATTTAAAAAAAGAGGCAAATAGAACACAGAAAAAAATCAAAATTCAATTAAAAATTACAAATGTAATTTATTATTTCTCGGCGTGAATTAAATACTAAGACAACTAAATTACAAATTCCATATCACCACAAAACGGTTATACAGTTTAAAATTTTTAAAGAAACTCCATATTTTATTTTTTTCGGGAGATTACAAAAGGTCATTGACTTACTTATAAATAACAACAGAACAGCTGATGCATCTAGGTAATGAATGAATATATGTTTATAAACTTATCATGAAAGGGATTTTTTGGTGAACTTGAACAAATAAATGCCTATTTGTTTGTTGGATCGACAACATGTAAACATATAATTTCTATTTATTTAGATTCAATCTGAATACAGGACCGTATTTGAAAAGTTTGTGTTCCTAAATTTCCGCAAAAATTGAAGTTTCGGCAGAATAAATTTTTTGTAGATTTTCAATTGTTGTCTTATTAGCGTTGGAATATTTCATTTATACCCTGTATTAATGTAATTCAGACCGTCTATGGATAGACTATTTCCAGACATCATGGCATCGTTCCAAGAAGGTAACCTTTCTATTAATGTTGTAGTTTTGTAATGTAAAACCTTAAAATAATCTTAATTCTTCTTCTAATTTTAATTTCTAATAATAAGCGCAAACAGGTAAAGCGTAGTGTGGCGGCGCTCTATCTTTAGAAGATTTAAAAGTACGAATACCTCAAGAAATTAGAAACATTACCGCAGATGTCATCGACAACGTTCAAAAAGAATTTCTTAATCGCCTTGGCTATTGTATGATTGTTAACGGTGCTCAATTCGAACATTTAATTTAGATGATTGTTTCAATTTTTAATGAAAATTTCCTATGTAAACATCATCCAAAATTACCTTGTCATATGTTAAAAAATCTGCCCTTTCTAATTCTGTAGTAAAAGAAATGGGCGTTTATTTTCAAGAAAAAAAAAATGACGTCATATCGGTTTTTGGAGACGGCCTGTATATTTCAGTTTCTCGTAAGAAAACTCTAAACTAAAAAGAAAAATCGACAGATCCGAAGATTTTTTTGAAAAACTTTTAATTTTTATTGAATTTATCCGCTACTTTACGAATGCACTGTATAAATTTAATAAATTTCGTCATGCCTTACGCTATTTCTATTTGTTTGTGTAATTGACGAAACTTTAAATGTACCTAAGTTTACTATCGATAGTGTACGTAACAAAATAATTTGAAACACGCTTAACTAAAACCTCACTAAATTTTATGTAAAACAAAACATTTTTGAATCATAGAAAAATATGATTAGAAATCGGGTGTGGAGAACACAATGCAAGTTCATATTTGTGAGAACTCTCTTACTCGTACTATAGAACAGTAGTACATGCTACTGGAGAGATACTTTCACCATAAATCATATTCTTACTACATTACAAAAGTTATTAAGATACAGCGTAGAAGAACATTAAGGGCCGCTCATCAACTAATGTCAACATCAGGAACGCAAAAACAACCATCGCTGTCTTCATAGCAAGTGTAAGACTTAGTCAGGGGTTTCCACCTGATGGACACAGCCGCAGCTTGCGGAAACTGTATTAACGTGCCTGCACTCTATATTGGACACAACCGATAGCGTATATAACAACATAATTTGAGACATACGTGAGTAGGTAAAACCTCACCAAATTTTGTATAAAACAAACATTTTTTTAGTGTATATGACAAATGAGTTACGTGATATTCCTAGTTTTTGTATCAATTTTTTTTTAAACCATGAAAATACTCTTATTTGGAAAGATACTAATTCACAAAAAGTTGTGACCTATTATTCATTATTCTTTAAGTAAATTTCTAAATTGGGCTTTTCTAACAAAAAATAATTCCTTATTATTTTTTTAATATAACGTAAATAGTAGCTGACCTAACATGAGGTAAACTAGAGAGTTTTTACTGTACACTTACAAGATATAGTGTTAAAATTTGAAAGTATGAGTTGGAGGTAATGTAAGGAGTTAAAGAGAAAGGAAAAGGAGATTTATCATTATTTTTAAATAGAGGACAAATTCTAGCAATTTTATTAGTTTGTATGAATGTATGAATGTTTGTGTCGATAAATTGAATAGTTTAGAATACATTGGATTTGCAGTAGCATTAAGACAATCCTCAACGGTACATGTACATACGATCGCTTCAAAAAGAAGACGGACTAATTTTTTTAAGAAAATACGAGTGACGCCATCTTATAACACTTGGTGGTACTGTTTAATATAAAGCCAATCCTATTACCTCACGGTTGTAAAAAAGGTGTAGTAAGTAGTACGCGAACGATGATCGTACAAAGTTCATAATTTTTCTTGTGCTGTCAGGATTACAAAATAGAACAACGTGCGGTAATTCGATTTTGTTTTTTGCTAAGTAAAAATAGTACTGAAATATTTGACTTGATAAACCCAGCATGCTCTCTAGAAGATAATTCGAAACCGGTAAGACCAACAACGCACACTTATTACGAAAATGTGAATCCATCGTGAATATGTTTCGTTTAATATCTCAATTAATGCGATGTACTACAAAGACGTCGTGGATCGCCTGTTGAGACGAATTAAAAGAGAGAGAGAGAGAGGCCACTATAATGCTCCGGGTCTTTCTGCTATCCTCGTGCAAACGTTTTTTAGCCGTACAATTCGATCGCACACCTGCTATACTCACCAGATTGAACTTTTCTACGTTTCCAAAAAACTCAAAAGAGATTTTGAGGATGCTGAAACAATCCAAATGCGAGTGGCAACGGTCTTATCGATTCCAGCAGAAAACTTTTCTTAGGCTTTCCATAGGCTTTATGAACGCTACTAATTGTGTATACAGCATGCTGGATTGTATGTCGAAAACTAAGCAAAGAGTTTGCTTTTAAATACATACTTGCATCTTTTCTTTTTAAATTAATCCGATTTCTTTTTGAATCAACTTTGTAAATATATTATCATCTGCAGTGGTATATAGGGTTCGTGTTTTAATTTCCTAACAATCTTAAATAGCAAAACGTTAATAATAGTATGCGGTTCAGAATACTTCAAATTATTGGCATGTAGCTTACTGGAATCCCGGAAACGTTCTGCTTGGAATTCAAAGTTGGTAGTGTGCAAAATTTACCTTGACAAGAAGATTGCAAGTTAGCAATTACATCAAATTAAACCTATTTAGTTCTACTTTTAGAAAATATTTTTCAAAAATTGAATACATACATAAGTAAAGCTGTCTTCTTGGGTAAAAAAGAACGTTTTTTATAATAACCCCAAATGTGCTATAAAGGCCACAATCTGGCCCAAAATATAGATGTGTCCTTGAAATAAAGAGACAACACGACAAATGGAAAGATGTAATTATGTAGAATATAAATCCAAAATATTGTGACTCAATTACGACGCGATCTCCGAAATTAAAAATACCCCGAAAATTGTATTACGTGACGCCTATGAATTCAAAATATTTATGTGTATAAATAATAAATATCTCTCACACACACATATGCTATAGCGTATGTTTACGTACGCTACAGCTGGATGAGATGAACAATAGCAAAACTATTATTTTTATCATTTTCGGGCAACTTTAAGATATCACAGTCGCGTAAAAAAGATTTTTAAATATCTTTGTCATTTCTTTTTCTCGCTTATGGGAGGGAATTTTGAGAAATTATTTTGGATTTATTTGTACAAAATGTGTTATACTTTCAATTTTCTATTTTCCATTATTTTCATCATGGGATAAAAGAATTGTCAATGACTTTTTATCAATATATTGTATTAGTATGACATCACATTGCGGAAGGCTGGTTCCCATTATCCAAACAATTTTTTTTACATGTATTTTTGCCATTTATCGCAAGTTTATTTGCGTTTATTTTAAAAAACGGTTGTGTTTTAAAACTTGAATCAATTGACATATGTAAGTAAGTTTATGTATAGTATTATTCATTCTAACCTCATTTTCTTGAGTAATTTGATACCTGAAATTTTAATAATAAATATATGTTTTTTTTTCTTAAACAAACGTTTATTATAAATAGGAAAAATATGTACTGTAAATATTGGATTCAGAATATGTGTCAAGAAAATGGTAGGTAAATCATATCCCTACTTAGTGTTTCGAAATTTAGATAAAATATGTATGATTTTTAATAAATTAAACAATTATAAAATAATACATTATAACTTCCATCTATGTACTTCATTGAGAAAGAGTCGTTGGCAGATATTTTATCCCATAATAAAAGAATTTAAAATAAAATTTTGAAAATGAAAAAACACATTGTATATATAACGTTTTGGAAAGGATTAAAAATAAAAATATATACTAGTATGTACAGGTGGCCCAAAATGACCGAAGGGGTTTGAGTTCATTATAACTTCTTATTTGACATAATTATTAATTTTTTTAAATTTTAAATACAGTATATTAATGGAGAATATTTTTAAAAAAAATTATATCTCGCAATGGATCGTTGATTTGGGAAATAAAGGTCAACGATTTTGGCACGTTGTTCAATTGTGTACTGTTCCATTTTAAATTCCCCAATAAGTCTTCTTTACAAAATACTGAAAACAAAACAAACAAAAAATTATAATAAAAAAGTTATAAGGAATTAAAACCCCTTCGGTCATTTTGGGCCAGTCTGTATTTGTACGTAAGAATTTATGAATAGTTTCCTGTTCAATTTTTGTCGTATTACATGAACGCAATTCTCTTCGCTTTAGTAGATAATGTTTACAAACGTATTTAAAAGCGGAAATGCACGACTCCGTCTTAAAGTATAAGATTGATATTTAGCTGTGACTAGAGAAGACATTCATTTCTCGACAAACTATATACATATAAAGTTTTACTATAAAAAAAGTGTTAAGTTTTATCTAAATGAGGAGAAAATATATATTTTTCGGTGAACTGTACTGAACACAAGGCAAAGTAGTTTTTATATTGAACGTATTTGGATCATATTTATTATATATGATATATGATTGTATATTTATTATTGTATATTTATTATTAGAGCTGAGGATGTTTGCGGTACGGCAGGACCGTATGTAGTGCATCCCCACATTTAACTATTTATCTAAATATTCTCTGAAATGATTTGCCGGATCTCATAAATTAATAGAGTGATATTTTAGTATGCACTGGATATTGTTATTATACAAAATCATAATAGCCATTTGTATTTATGGATCATAAATAATAATATGCATGTATTTGTATTTGGTTGTGAATTCAATTTAAACTTAAAACGAATCGTAATATTTTAACGACAAGCCGTCCTTACAATACATGCATTCGAGGCAAAGTGTGCAACTCTACGAATAACTTCCATAATTGATCGAAAATGGACATTTTGGAGCTGAAGTAAAGCCCCTATTCTTAGAAAATTTTATTACTGTCGTTAAGAACTATTATTATAAACAATAAAGGCCTTTTATTAGTGTTGAAGTTTTAGTTTCATTGAATTTCCATGTTGTAAGTAGTCAATTGTAAAGTGTTCATTCACAATATTCTAAAACAAGGTGTAAATTTAACTAAAATCCAGAAAAACACATTCTGATAATATATTACGAGATTAGAAGCTGTGTTTATTACTATTTATTATATTATTTTTGTAACCAAATGCAATAAAAGCTACGAAAACAAAAGAAACCTCGATTTATTAAAATCTTGTCACACAGCCTTTCAAAGCCTGGCAGCACATATTTTGCATATATTTTATATATACTACCTACTTGAACTAGGTGAATGAAGTTAGAAGTTATAAGTTATAACTTCTAACTTCATTCACCTAGTTCAAGTAGGTAGTATATATAAAATATATGCAAAATATGTGCTGCCAGGCTTTGAAAGGCTGTGTGACAAGATTTTAATAAATCGAGGTTTCTTTTGTTTTCGTAGTTTTTTTTTGCATTTGGTTACAAAAATAATATAATAAATAGTAATAAACACAGCTTCTAATCTAGTAATATATTATCAGAATGTGTTTTTCTGGATTTTAGTTAAATTTACACCTTGTTTTAGAATATTGTGAATGAACACTTTACAATTGACTACTTACAACATGGAAATTCAATGAAACTAAAACTTCAACACTAATAAAAGGCCTTTGTTGTTTATAATAATAGTTCTTAACGACAGTAATAAAATTTTCTAAGAATAGGGGCTTTACTTCAGCTCCAAAATGTCCATTTTCGATCAATTATGGAAGTTATTCGTAGAGTTGCACACTTTGTCTCGAATGCATGTATTGTAAGGACGGCTTGTCGTTAAAATATTACGATTCGTTTTAAGTTTAAATTGAATTCACAACCAAATACAAATACATGCGTATTATTATTTATGATCCATAAATACAAATGGCTATTATGATTTTGTATAATAACAATATCCAGTGCATACTAAAATATCACTCTATTAATTTATGAGATCCGGCAAATCATTTCAGAGAATATTTAGATAAATAGTTAAATGTGGGGATGCACTACATGCGGTCCTGCCGTACCGCAAACATCCTCAGCTCTATTTATTATAAATGAAATCGATACAAACATACAACTGACCAGGTAGGTTCACTCTCTAACAAGAAATTCATTTCCAAAAAATTTCAACATCAAATAAATAACATAATTTTCATTACAGGATTATTAGGAGAACATAATTTATCTACATGCAATACAAAGGAAAGTAGGAATGTGAAGAATTGCTACATGAATAATATGCAATAATATATATTATTAGAGAAAAAAAATACTCACATTATTTGAAAGAAGAATAAATATTTATTATATTTTATACAATATAAATACATAAATAAATTTTATTTTAGTAACTATTTAATAAATTCTTCTTAATTTTTTAAAACTGTTCTAATTATCTTGAGAAAATTTTTAATTAAATAATAGAAACATGCTCTGGTATCCGTTCCCATTCTTCTTGTAATATTTGCCACAGCTCATTTTCTCTACATAAATAGTTACATACATATTTTAGCAAATCAATTGCATTTTTGCGAAGTAATGTGAATGAAATAAATGCTTTCTATATATACCACGCTAATTATTCGAATTTTTCACTGAAAAAAATTGGCCCTTATGCAGGATTCGAACCTACGTCCATTGGTTTGCCAGACCACGCTTTTACCATTAAGCTATTAAGGGACTGACGTTCGAATCGTCTGGGAGTCTCAAATTGCATTAAGAAACAGACATTAATATTGTGCCCGTAGTTGGCAAATTTGCAGCAAATCAATTGCATTTTCGCCAAGTAATGTGAACGAAATAAATGCAGTGCAAAATTCGAATAATTAGCGTCGTAAGTATATGTGGAAAGCATTTATTTCATTTTGTTAAATACATGTTCTATAATACCGATATTAATACTCTATGGTGACTACAACATCATTAATTTGAAGATTCCCTTCGTCAGACCCTAATAAATTTCAATTCGCTTGCTTACAAATTTTACTTCGTTGATATTCGTCCCAGATAATTTTGTGCATTTTTTTTTTTTTTTTTTTTTGCTTTTCTACATTTCCGCAGAAATGGCTTGTGCGCTGCTATGCACTTTTGAGGTTCTAGTTTTAAAAATATAGATGATTTGTTACTACTGGAATTTATTCTGGAATAGCAACAGGATCTACTCTTAGCAGTGTCCTTTTTCTTCACGAAGTCTGCACTCTCAACTTTAACAGTTTATTTAAACTTATTTTTTTTTAAAGATTTTTTTTTATTAAAATCCGATGCATTTTTCATTATTTACAATATAAAATTTTATTTTTATGGGTACATATAGGTATGCTTAATTTAAAATATTAAATTCACAAAGAATACGTTCATAACATTAGATCAAATAAATAAAAATTGAACACAAGCGTATATGAACAGAAACATATCGACTGAAACACTTAACTGCTTTACTACAAACTATTCTATAATCACTGGTGGAAACAGGAAAACAGGGAATTCTCTGGAGTATTGCTTGTCAATTTTTTGGATAATGAAATATCAGACCACGATTTTCAAATTTGTACAATATTTGAATGAAAAGTCAACACATGTGCTGCTTTCTTTTGGAAAGAGCCAGTTTACTTAGAACACTATTCTTAAAAAAATCATAGTTGGTCTTTATTTACCGTTGTAACGATATTCTAATTGAAAATGTTTATTTTTTATTTAATTTGAATATTATCTTCGACAGTTCTTTGAAATTTCATTTGCATTTTGTTTTGTTTCAGTTACATAATGTCTACTAATGGTTTATAAAAATATAATTAGGTACGTGATAATTTAAGCATTATCAATATAGCAAAAAATATTGCACTTTTATACGACTACATACTATGTCAACTAAATTATATTATGTTTAAACTGTATTGTTACTTAAAATAGTTTTACTTGTACAAAATTAATAAAAATATATATATATATATGAATATTATGCCCAATACATAATGCCAAAAGTAAATATACCTACACTAGTAAGTATATTGTCGAAAAAGACCCGACTTATATAGAAGTATATTGAATATGAACGCTTCCTAATATCAGGTTTAGTAATAACAGTTCCCCTTCACAGGTCTTGAAGGCGCTTAGGGTTTTGTATAGTATATAGAGAAAACGCGTTATATCCAATTGTACGTCATAGTAGATCTATGACGACACGGCCATGTGCAGGTACACTCTGCATTAGAATTTTATTAATTCAACCTATTATTTGATTATATGACCTTTTAATACATACAAATTTAAACTAAGACCGGCTCTGGTACACTAATGTCTCTCTTTCTGTTAAGGTTAGACCTCATGCTGCGTTAGTGTGTAATGAATAGGATTTAAATTTTATTTAAAAGTCAACGGTAGGTATATTTCCGGATGAATTGTATGTCTGTTACGACTTGAGCCGTAGGGTGCACTAGCGGCAACTCCTTTTAAAGAGCCAAGCCATGGCCCCACACATTACACAAGAAATCTTTGTTTTCTTTGAAAATAACGATTAATTCTTTAATTAATAAACGAGGTCAATACGTGGTCTAATTGTAATTAGAGTTACGCCTATTCAACCTTAAATGTCGTTAGCTAGTTCTGTACGCCCGCGCTAGAAAATTTATAAAAAAACAATTTATTTTAACGCATTCGAGCCAAGTATCCAATGGCTCAAAATTCAATTAGTTTGTGGGCATCTGCAGATAGAGTTGATGGTCAGAGAACCGGAAATTCTAACAACCATTGAGGCTAGCTTCTTTTTGTCTCAGTTTGATCTGTTCTGCACTCAGTGTTGACGACTTCGTGATTTTTTACTTTTTATTTGACTGACTTCCAGCTATCTTTTCGACTATTTCGTGAGTGTGTGTGATTTTGTGTTGCCGAAATGATTAGAATCAAGAACTTTTAATTTCAAATTTTACAATTGTAACAGCTCTTTAAATATGATTTTTTAAGTTTTAACTTAACATTTAAGTGGGTATATTTTTATACGTGTGCTATTTACATAGTTACATTTATAGTTTTTACCCGCTATTTACTTGTTTCCAAATTTTAAATTTTTAAAAACTATCGTTTTAACACATAAAATGTGTTTACTGAACATTTAAAATATTTCCAGATTATGTTTCTTAAATAATCACCAAATAGATTTACTTACCAACGCTTGCTACAAAAATAACATTAATGATTACTAGATCTGATAGCTCCGCGGCTTATATGTACCTATATATGTAGATGAAAAGATATACAAGTATAATTTTCATCATAACTTTCCGTAAAGCACAAAATACCCATAGAAAGCAAAAAAAAAAGATAAATCGCTTAAAATTCCCAAACAAGTACTTGGACTTTTTGAGCTGGACGGGCTACAATTAATTTAGATCAAATCGAGGAGGTGTTACAGATATAACATTTAAAGATAACTATCAATCATAAAGGGGTAGTGCATCGGCAAATGGGATGAAAAATTTAGTTATAATCTTTACAATTACGGCTTAGCCTCTTAACAACATTAAAGAAAATTATAAGGTAAAGCTAAAAAAAAAACAGGTATTTTCGATAACATTAAGAAATAGATTACAGCAAAAAGTAATTGAAAAATAATTCAAAGAAGAATGAGCCGATTTTATGACAAAGTTCGATAAGAGTCTAGACAAAACTACGTCTATGATATTGTTATTTCATCAATTAATTTAATTCTTAAGGTTGTTTAGGTTGTTCTTAGGCTGTAGGTTTTGTTTTCGTCTTTTCAACTTTCTATAATTTCTTAATGTTAATTTACCTTCTTCTACCATTTAGTTTGTTTAAAAAAAATTAAAATATTACATTCATATTGGTAAATACTGATACATTAAAAAATTTTAAAATTGAAATGTGTTTTAACGAGTTTTACATTATTTTGTTGAGGATTCCATTAGATGAGGGCGTAAAACTAAAAATAGTACTAGAGTAAATTAAATATAACATTAATATAGAAATGTAATAACATATCTGTATACATGGACATACACAACGTATTCAAGCAATTATCACTTCAACATACAGACGCATATGTTTTGATCTAACGATCTTATCAGTGCAGTTAGGAAGTGAATTATGCAAATTCGCTGCTGCATGTAATACAAAATCTTATACTTTAAAATAGCAAGAGATATTTTAAGACATCTGACGCACAACAAAGGTCCGCCGGCAAAAGCGCTAAGCTGCTTCTTGAAGAGGAAGAAATACGTTAACTGTGTGGTCCATCAACTCATAATCAGATGGCTCTAATATACCATGAATTATTAATGTATTCACAAATACTTGATGTGATCCACATCTTTTCAAGGTATGTAACTTGTAAAGTTGAAAGAGGTTTCTTTATTATTTTAATATAAATTTGGTATTGTTTTTAATCCTAGTGTTCATTTACGTTTAAGTTAAAATTTGTTAGCATATTTTCTTGGTAGGCTTTGTTAACCCTTAAACCGAAACATAGTTATATAGTATGTAATGAGAAATATCCGGTCACACAGACCGGTCGCTAAAATGTTCTAAGTATATGTATATATTTCCATATTTTTCAGAAAAACTATATTCTTTTTGCAGTAAATTTTAATCTAAACAAATTTAACGTTTATTTACTTAAACAAATACAGTAATTTAAAAAATATAAAGTTTAATCTGCTGAAACAAGTTAAAGTTCTTTGGTGGCACAGCTAATGCACACTTTTCTGCTACACTCTAAACAAATAGCATGATTACATTTTATGCATTTTTAGGACGTTTTCCTCTCCTTACGAGGTGGGCAGTTAGAACAAGTTTTGCGTTTCTGAAGTTTGTCGCATGGAACTTCGTCAGTCGTATTTTGCAGTTCCTCAGGAATTATTTGCCGTATTAGCGACTTGAGATCTCTAGGAAGGTTTGGAATTGCTAATCGTCTTTCAAGATGCGATTCCAAGAGTGACATAGCCAAACTTTTAATAAAAGCGCTTCTATTTATTGGAGGATTTTGAGAATAACACAAATACAGTATGAAACTGTTGACACAGCTTACATTTACTAGAGTATAAAATATTGCTAATGGCCATCTTCTTGTTCTCCTATTGGATGAATACAAAGCACTTTTCATGTCCAGAAGGTCTACACCACTTTTTGTTTTATTATAGTAACAGACAATCTCTGGTTTATTTTTATCAGAATCTGTTTCAGGCTTGTCATGCATAGATGATATAAGCACAACTGCTTTATTAGTTTTTGGCACAATTGACAGCAATGTTACCGGCATATCGGAAGCGAATCCATAAAGTGCTGACCCGACTGGCTTGGATTTTTTTGCTTTAAACTCTGGTGGTATAACAGTCTTGTTTTGTTTCATAGTACCTACGTATGTCAGAGATCTTTTTCTAAGTTCTTCTACTAACTCTAACGAACTAAACTAGTTGTCGCCCGTAACGTTTCGGTTCGATCCTTCAAGTGGTTTGCCCAAGCGTATAGTTGATTGTGTGGGTTTCGACAGTTTACGTTCTTCTTCGGAAAGTCCAATTCCATCACAGTCTCTTCCTGTGTAAATATAGGCGTTAAAAAGGTAAGAAGTAGCAATCAGCTAAGCATTGAATTTTTATGCCATATTTCGCTGGTTTCTTTGGCATATACATACGAAACCCACATTTTCCTCTGAAAGGCAGAAGCATTTCGTCCACTGTCACATCACTACTAACGCAGTACATTTCTTGAGAGTTTTGTATGAACGAATTGAATATTTCGGAAATAGCAGCGGCACGGTCGTTGTTTTTTCTTTCATCACGAGTTGTGGAATCATCGAACCTGAGGCAAGTCGCTAAGACTTCGAAACGCTTAACGGACATAGTTGCTCTAAAGATGGGCCTCCCTGTCAAATCCTTTGCGAAGAGCGACTTCATATTTTCAGTTAGCATTACTAACCCGATAAAAGCTTGTATTTCTACAGAATCAGTGTTTTGGTAATTTGACATATTACTTTCAGGTTTTAATTTATTTCTAACTGAAATTAGTTTCGAATTGGTATAAAGGACAATTTTATCAATCATTTGTGCGTCAAATAAACACTTCCAACTTTCGATTTTATCAACACTTTCCAACTGGGTAGCTTTTCGGGTGAGTCCAGGTAATTGTCGTATAATATTATGTTTTGCTGTTTTTCGAATGGTAGAACTTACCGTTTTTAGCCATTTAAACTCTTTCTTATTTTTTTTTCCAATAAAAAACTGCGCTTCTCCCTTCCTTTCTTGATTGCATTGAATATTGTTTTCTTCAACAATAATTTCCTGTTCAGCGCTTAAAAGATCATCTTCTGAGTCACTACTCACACTTCCATTGTCGTTTTCTACATCTCTTTCTTGTGTAGTCTGCTCCTCATCACTTAGTACATAGTCAGGATCCATATCTGAGTCGTCAATCTCCTCGCCTTCGTCAACCTCATCTTCACTTTATAAATACCACTCCATAAGTCTTTCTTCAAAATATTTATCCAGAAAGCGGACTCTCTCTTTTCGTGGACGTTTTGAAACATTTCCACTACTTGTAGAAGGAATATCCATGATACAAGTCTAAAGAAGTAAGAACGCCTCTTTATAGTAAAAGCATTTCAAGTCTTTTTTTATAGTACAGAATACGAAACATCCGGTACTACATACCCGTATAATCCTTGGCGTAATGTGAAACACCCGGTCTGTGAGTCCGAGACCTTTTCAAAAAATGACATGTACTCTAACACAAACTGACAACTACTAAACGATACCAACTGTATTACGTAGTAAAGTAGTTGGTGATAGTATATTCGGGAGGGGGGACGCGCAGGTAAAACAGGGTTGCCACACTTTAAGCTAATATAGCACTAAAGGTCACAGAGACCGGTGTTTCGGTTCAAGGGTTAATTAATAACATGTATTTAGACAAACTTTTAAACATTATTTTTCACTTTAATTTATAACAAATAAATTTAAGACGCATACAAATTCTCAAAGTATACATTTAATTAAAATCAAGACTAATGGTATGCAGCTTCATGTTATTTTATATTCTTACTATAGGGTGTACGAATAGATTTGTCACGTACTTTATATAGCCACGGACACCCCTCTATAACTAAAAAAAATACTTCATGTTTGTTTGTTCTGGAAAGTTTATAATAATTGAATTGTTTTCATTATTTATGCGAATATTGATAACATCTAATCCGATACATTGTCAAAACAATTTTCTGAAAATTAGCGTTAATAGCATTCTTAGAAACTGTACCTAGACTAAATACGCCTTGTATATAAGATAATAAGGGCAGTAGGAAACTCCGCACAAATCTCTAAACAACGGGGGGTCGTGAAAGTATTCGTGCTAATCCGTATACGAAACTCCGCACAGGTAAAATGAAGGTAATCAAGTAATGATGATAGTAATAATGTGCAATAGGTTGTTAATTCTCTTAGTACCTAGTACATGCTATTATATTTTGCAATTATATCCCTTAATTACGAATGGGCCACGCCTTATACACCAATAATACTAATGATATTTCATAGTTCTGAATGTTTTTTACGGCTACATTATTTAGCAACCAATTAAGTAATTATCTCCCCTTAAATTTTATTTAGTATCAAAGATTGAATTCAAAGTTTAGTTTTGAAACAACAAGTGCTAAATATACTTCTGAGCTAAACATTATGTATCCGATAAGTGAAACTGTTAGTCAACGGGGTAAAAGGCAGATTGTGAAAACTACAAGTTTAGCCTTCATCGTGTGCTGTCGTCTGGTGAAACCCGATGGAGATGTATTTCAAAAACTTGTAAAGCTTTTCTTTTAACTGTTGGCGAGGGAGATGGAAGAACGCTATCTTCGGGAAGTCTTTGTCGTAATCATGAAAAAATAAGTAATTGTATTTTTCAAAGGCAGCATGTTTCTGCAATCGCTAAGCGTAAAGCTGTGGACAAGTCATGTGAGGGACCATCGAAAGTTTTGTGCTCTATTTTACGTAATAATAGTGAACATATACAAGTTAATTATTTAAAGTGTATTAAGGAGAACATGTATAATGCAAGAAGAAAATTAATGCCAGCATTACCAAGAAATATAAAAGAAGCACAAAAAGCGTTAGAAATTTTGCAACCTGATACCAATAGAAACGAGAACTTCCTGTTAGAAAACAACATCGTCATTTTTACTACTCAAACAAATTTGCAGTGTTTGGGTAAAGCTGAAATGATCTACGTAGACGGAATGTTTAATTACTGCACCAAATATTTCACGCAACTTTTTACCGTCCATGGTTTTTTCAAGGGACATTACATGCCACTGGTTTTTGTTTACTAAAAGATAAGCACGAACGTACTTACAAACGCTGTTTCGAACTCCTTGTACCTCATACGATAAAGCACGGGTTAGAATTAAAACCAAATAGTGTAGTTGCAGATTTCGAGAAAGCGATATATAATGTAGTATGACATATATGGCCTGAAACCAGAATTGTGGGATGTTCATTTAACGCAAGCCTGGTGGCGGAAAGTTCAACAGCTAGGCTTAACTGCAAATTACAGAGACAGAAGCTCAGAAATTGGACAGTGGCTGGGTTATTGCTTCGATCTATTGTTTCTAGAACCAGAAAATGTGAGCGATGTGTTTGTTTTCGAAATATGTGCATTTACCTTCAGAAACTTCAAAAATGAGATACGACCAATGCCTGCGAGTCGTTTTACTCCCATTTCAATAATTCTTTATATCACGCTCATCCGTCACTATATGTATTTGTTGATACGTTATTAAAAATTCAGATGCAGGTTTATATTAAAATAAACAGTGTCAATGCTCCTTACAAGTATCAGAATGCTGTTTCTAAAAAACGTGAAATGTATTTAAAACAGAACATTTTGAATTATCAGAGTGGCAGTATTAGCACTCTAGAATTTGCTACAAATTTGCTTACAAAATGTAATAATCTGATAATGAATGTATGTCAATGTAAATACCGGTTTGTGTATAAATAAAGATTTTTATTTGAATAATTTACTTTTATTAAAATTAACTAAAACACTTATTTGTGGGGAGTTTCGTACACCACTTTCTAAGCAAAATTTTGGGATGTGCGGAGATTCGTATACATTTAATCCTTTTACCTGACTCCGTGCGGAGCTTCCAATCGCCCGATAATAAAATAGAGTAAACAAATTTAGTTGCTTTCTAGGTGTTATGCAGTAAAGTATAAACTCTATCATATCCGAAGTTTATCATATTTTATACAAAGTGAAAATACTGAAATGGAAAAAAATTGTAATGCATCTATACAAATAATTAAATAAACGTATGTTTTAAGTACAAAATCTCAGTCTAATTGTCTAGCACTCTACATTTCAAGATGGTATATAACGCAATAATTGCAGTTTTCTTTTTTAAGTTATAATATTTAATTATTAAATGTAACTTAAAAAGAAAACTGAATTTAATAATAATAATAGATAGATTGATAGGAGATACCTACTTCAAGAACGCTGCAAATAGTAAAAATAACATCGCAAATGAATAACCGCATCAGAATAGTTGCAATGCGATACCCTTATACTACGACAGTTGCAAGTCTTTGATATTAGAACTTCTTATATATCTGTAAGAATAATAATAATAATAATGAGGAAGCGACACGGTGAAACACGACTGCATGTGAAAAATATTTTGTAGTTTGATGAATTAATCGGCATTCTCCAGATTGAAAAATTTTATATATAGCATGGGTGGAACGACATGCATTGTACCCAAACAACATGAACGCATAGAGATGAAAAATGTTATGAACCTGCTTTTCGTGGCGAGGAATGTATTCCAAAAATCGCATAAATGGCATTATAGATCAAACTCACTATGTAGACATCCTCAGAACTGTAATGCTTTTTATTTGCTGAAGAATATTTACCTATCATATAAGGCAATGTGAACATGATAACAACCCCAAGTATTCTGCAATCAAGGAGTATTGCAAGGTACTGTGACGGTTATCCAGTATTCTTCATGTTCTCCCGATCTAAAACGGATCGTGAAGATGTGGGAAAGCGCAAACAAACAGCAAAAAATCTACAAAAATAAATGTAAATAAATGAATTATTTAACCAAGTTTTAAACAAGCCTATAAATATGTATACTATGTACGAATTATATAAATAAATATTTTTAAATAAATAAATTTTATTTTTTATTTAAAAGTTGAATGTAAATTTCCTTCAATTAAGTTTATTTTTGTTAACTAACAATCAAAATGCGGAAATTCAAAGTTTTTAGTACTTATTGTTGCAACAGATAATTGCGCGTTTTCTCTTGGCACCAACTTGAAACGCGTTTTGAACGAAAATAAAGAATTACATACCTATATACCGTGTGCACAACGTCGTGCGATCGATGGATATATAAGTAATGACTGGCCAACTGCAAGTATATTCGCCTTGCTTGAACACAATGAGCGACTGATAGAAATATTCAATGTGTTAGAGAGAGATTATTTGATTCGTACTTAGATCGTATGTAGAATGTGTTGGATAAAGAAATGGAACGCCCGTACAGTTAGACAGTAGAACAGATTGAATATACTCTTTCAACCCTAACCACATAAACTCGCTATTCGTCTTCGTCTTACTACATTGTGGTAGATCAATCACTCCCCGGCGTTCATACGGTACCTATATGTCATTCAAAAATTATGCAGATATGAACTAACATTTTAACTAAAAATATCGACCGTGTCCCATGCTTCTTTCGAATATTTGTTTGTCCGTTCACCGTTCTGTTTTGTTTACGTTTATTGTATTTACGTACATATTTTTCTTTTGTCTTATAAAGGTTATTTCAAAACTACACAATATCGTGTTTCTGCGAAAAGGTAGTAGGTATAACACATTATTGGAATTTTATGTATTATATAGTACAATCAATTTAATATTTTTAATGGCTAAAATGTTGGAACCGTCAACAGAAACCTCTGTCTGGTACGATGCCGACCGAAAGGATACTCAAGAAATAGCCTGGAATGTTTATAGTTATTATTATAGGAAAAAAACAGCCTATACATATTCTAGTGAGTTTATAATAAATTTAGTGTGTAATAAAGTAATAATTGTAATAATATATATAATAATATAATATATAATAATATATAGCTTTTACAAAGTCTTGTGCTTGAGAGGAAAGGACAAATACGAGCTAGTTAAAAATTTCAGAGATAATACACTGCAGTCCATCTAAAAACGACTAAAACTAATAGTTATCCCATAAAAAAAATGTAGCCAAAACTGTTTATACGGCAACGTTGTGCCGTATAAACAGTTTTGGCTTGCGAAAAGTTTTGTAGGTATACAAAGTATAGAAATAGTTTTGCAACTACATTTATTCCTTTTATAAATATGTATATAATATACAATTTCAACGCTGTCTTGTAGTAAAAGATCTGTGCTTTCCCTTCTTGTATTGAAACTATGCTTTTCTTGAATGCTAATTTTTTTCATGTTAAATAAGTTTTGGTATTTTTTTAATATGCTAGGTTCGTGCTACATAATGAGCTAGCCAATATTACTTTTCTCTTTTAGAATGCTCCGCAATACAAAACAAAATCAAGACAAAAAATAGGAAGAGTCGGTATCCTGTTGATGTGAAGAAGACCATAGCTGTGAGATTAAAAGTTACTTAAATTTTGGTAACAACAAGAAAGACTCTGCATTGGTCCTCCAAACAAATAAATTTGACCTGAAAATGCAGCTATTATTAAATTAGGGAGAAAAAACCGTGTTGGGTGATGACTTAAAAGAAGAATTTATTAAATATATTCTCCTTATGAGAGAAGAAAAAAAATATGGTTTGATACGTGGAGATGTAAGTAAGAAGAATGGCGTATAACTTAGCTGAGATGAATGGATTAAACTAAAAACATACCAAGAAGAAACAATTAAAGAAACAAGAATATGAATCCTCTAAATCTGGAAGCGTCATTAGTTCTGTTTTTAACGACACAGACAATGACGTATACCTATTACATTTTTGTAAATTAGGTTTCAGTATACCTATTTTGTGAGCGCAAATTGTCTAAAGAATGGATCCAATATTATCTTGTGCAGGATCCATCAGTGTTTACTTTGTATTATGTGAGCATATGTTGAATCTTCTGGGAAGAGTGAATATAACTGTGCGTTTTGCAAACAAAAATTGAATTAAAGAGACATTTTTGCACTTTCTTTATTTCTTACTCGAAGTTAAAGCAATATACACGAAAATTATTGGTAGTCCATATTTGCACCATATTTAGATAAATCGCTTTAGTTGTGCATTTTGATTTCTCATTCAATTTAGAATCTATAAATTTCAGAACAGTTATCAAAGCACCTTTGTGCTACAGTTTTAAAGGGTTTATTAAAAAATCGCTTCAAAAACTTTCCTCATGAGAGACGGGCATGCTCATTCAAAATTATATGTTTGTGACAGATTAGGCGCACTGTCACCAACTATTATCAAAAAGCATGGCCGTCTCTAAGGAAGAAAGGCACGTTATTTCACATTTTAAATTCACGTAGTTAGTATATAGTATCTATAGGTTACTATAATTGTAATATGTGATACTACAAACGATTGTTACTACAGTGACAGCTATCAAGTTGTAATATAAAATAGTAGGTATAAGTTATGGCAAGAAAGATATTAACCGCGTAGGAATTCTTAGAGTTGATGTATAAAAATAGTACTAAGTACTCACTTACTTCCTATGTTCTGTTATGCCTGAAATTGATACTACCGAGCCGGTAGTATTAATTTCTTTACTGGTCACCCATCCACTAACTAACCACGGTAATGTCTGTTTCACTATGTCAATTGCAATACCTTGAGTAGACTGTCTTGATTGTATAATATTACTACATATAACTCCTTTGATTCGCCCATCGGCGTAGAAATCGTTAAGAGTAGACAATAGTACAATGTGTAGATAATAATAAAAAATTAATAATTTTATTATTACAGCATCGTATTATACTTGCAACAAACAATATTAATTCTTTCGAATTTAATAATTTTCTTCGATAAGGATCGAAAGCACATTTTTCTTCATTCAACAAATAATTATTGATGTTACTTGAGGATGGTCAAATTTTATAATCACATTTCTTTATTTGACTGCGAATTGTATTGTCTATTACCACAACATGTTCACTTCGATTATATCGTTTTATTTACATAACGAACTTTTGTAAAATCTACCACAATACCAAATAGTTTCTAGTATTCTAGTTGAATTTTATACTCGTTTTTGTTTACCGAACTATACACTTGTAGTCTATATTTCTACAAAACATTCACTACAAATATTTTAATTCTCTGTAGAACTACATTTTTCTTGATGTTAGGTAAGTATTATTTATTAACGTTGCGACTACAATAAAAACTATTGCTAATACATATTTGTATTATTTTCCTGTACAATTATTTAGAAAATATCTATTTTTCTTTTCTTGAATACACGAACGAACTTCTAATTTTATAAAGTATCTATCTTTCGACATTGTCTTTTGCTAAGATATAATGGATAGGTAGATGTGGAAATAGAGTAGTAAATAATGAAGTTATCATAATCAATAAAAAATTCATGCATATAAAGAAGTACCTACCTATGTACCTAACTTTATGCATGTAGTATTAAATTTATAAAGTATATTAGCTTATTGTTGAAGCAATTTTTCAACTAAGAACTACAATTTAAAAGTATAAAAATATAAATTATTTTCTGTAGGCAAGATTATTTTTATTAAGAATGTATACATTGGAAATTTATATTTAATCATTTATGAACGTACCCTAGGCCGATACTTTTTGGCCTGTATATAGCAAATGACGTTAATACTTTAGTGCTATGAAGACATTTCTAATCCGTATTGTGAAACTTTGAGCGGTAAGTAAAATCCAAGTGATTTTCGAATATATACATGTATGGGTTAATCACATGTCCATGACTGTACATATTGGAATACTAAGTTTACTTTAAAATGATAAGTGCCGAGCATCTAATTGATTATTAATACAATGAAATAGAAACGGTAAGCGATTAAAGTAAAATAACATTGAAATAGCTTTCCGCGTTATGAAATTTTCGTATAGCAATAAAAATCCATTATAATTTTAGATATTTTATATACCTATGTGTACCTACGTATAATTCGCGATAATTAATCTATAAAAAGAATCGTAGCTGTCCATTTATGACGTCGTAACAGTCACCTCGAAACCATTTAGTAAGAGAAAGCAAAATTCTACGTGACACAGATAATGTACATTCGAAGCAACCGCGCTACTAGTCAAGTTCGTATGTATGTTACATATATAACGTGTACCCTGCTGTAGTAAGCAAGATTTATAACTTCCACGAATCGAACATTAAAAAAAAATCCAACATGTCAGCCATAATTATCTATGAGTGAGGAACGATATATTCAAACCAATTCTGTGTATCTCTCTCCCTAAGCAGGAAGATAAGAAGAGCATACATTGGCGACACACAAAGGAACTAAAAAAAAAAAAAAACAGCCAACAGCGCAAGGCATTCTTGTTTCCAATGAAATATTATCTTTAGGTTGCGCGCGACTAATTCATTATACAAACAAAAAAAAATATACCACACTACACGCATACACATATTTTACATATCTATACGATGCGATTATAATAACAAAATGGTTTCCTCAACAAGAACAACGTTTGCGAATGTTATATTAACCCAACGAAAAAATAAAATCAAAAACATAATTAACATAGGGGAATATATTAAGTAGTAGAGAAAAGTCAAGATGTCTAGACAACTAAATAACAAGCAACTCAGAATATGCTGTACTATTACTGGATACTATGAATGAAGTTCACAGTCTATACGAAAACGAATATTTGTTGGACGTATACCGACCTCACCTCGGCGAAACTGGTTTCGTACGCGTAATGAACTCGTCCAAACACAACCCATTTCCGTTAATGGCTGTCGACCCTCTCTTTTAAATATACAATACGTGCGAAACTTACCAGAATTTTTGTTGAGCTCAGGAAATCCTAACTTGCCCTCGAAAGAATCCTTTTAAAATCCAAACATGGCACATAAAAACACTGCACTAACAAAAACTCAACGCGTATTTTTTAAAAAGAAACAGTTTCGATTGTCTCTAAGTAGGCAAAGCGACTGGTAGCGCTACCCATGTAAAAAGGGCCCTCACGATCAAGAGAAATCAGGCGACGTCATTGGAGCAGAACTTCACCAGTAGAAAACGACAAGGCAGGCGGGACTTAACGGTCGTTCGCTCGGTAATAGTAGGGATAATGCAGAGGGGAATACGTCTTGAATTTAGGAAATATTTCCTAACATATATAAATCAAGTTATTAAATATTTACTTCTCTATTATGTAATTTCAATTTTAGGACAGCCAAATTGTTTTTAAAATATATATTATATAGAATATATTGGTTTTCAAATCGAAATGTTTCGTAGTGGGGGACCTACTACCAATAGTTTAGGCGTTGTAGGTTTTATAGATCTATTGTCGATGTGTGAGCATGGCCGTGGTGAAACCGGCGCAAGCGCTGTCGGTAATCTCCTGAGCGATTGGTGTTTGCTTTTGTGTAAGTATTAAAATCGTTTCATGCATGTTATATTCTCTCTGTTTGGTTTCCCCCCCTGGAGCTAATGGCTGATTGGGCAGACGGCGGACGCCCAAATGTCGCAAATTATGCCCTGGGCGACGCTCTTGTTATTCACCCCACCTGGACCTTGGGTTGGTCCCAATATCATCATCCTTTTGGTATCTTAACTGAATTTATCCAACAATCACTCCTCGATGTCATCGTGATGGCTACTAGGGCTCTAGATGCTTGTAATATGGGTGTGTCTACAAGATCTATTAATAATACCTAAGAACGATGTATGATTGGAATTTAAAAGCCTATATTACAGCAAACTGAAAAAGCAGTATTTATTATAATTGCTAAAAGGATGGAAATCTTAACGCATTTTCAATATATTATCACGATATAAATATAGATACACTAACGAGATATATAAATTAATAAAAGTAATCAAATAATACATAAAATTATTTGTTTTTTGCGAGAAAAACGAAATTGTATAAATAAAATCAAATAAGAATAGTTTTAACAAACATAGGTTTCACATATATATTTAATTGTATATATCTAATTAGTGACCACTGAAATAATATAGAAAGATATGGAAATAATCGAGTAGAATCGAATCCAATCTAAATTCACCTCAATTTTAACTTTTATTTTTTTTTTGTTTACTTTGCATTCGCAACAGAATCTTTTTCAAAATTAAACAAAAGTAAATGACAGGAAGCACTAGTCTACCAGGACTGGATAAATATTTTAGTTGATGAATATTAAAGTATGAATGGATGGTATCTATCACTAATAGAATACGATTGCATCGAACATGGAAATAAATGTGTTTAAGTTTTAAGTTGTCTTTTAAAAAATACAGCTCGCATTGCTAAGAATGATTCTAGTGGTTATACATTGAGAAAAAAATATTTCCTGTAGTATCTTGCGAACAAGCTATAAATGGTATTTCTCTATCTCCACATCATTTTCACTGTTGGCATTTTCATTAGTAAAGAAGGAAGGGATATCCTCAATTAAAAAAGCATTATTGGGAATAGACAGAAACAAGAAAAATCCCTAACCGCAATATAAATTAATAAACTCTAAATACGTATTTCGGCAACTAACTTGCCATCTTCAGTAGAACAATGTGTTAGAGAAAGTGTTAAGCGTAGCCTGTTTGGCTAAGGTACAACCTTAACATAAGGAATAACATTGTGTTCTCCCACTGGTGATTTGGCGAAGAGCATATCTTCAAAGGTTGTACTTTAGCCAAAGATGCTGCGCTTAACACTATCTTTCTTTTCCAGACTGTTCTACCGAA
Source organism: Melolontha melolontha (assembly GCA_935421215.2). Taxonomy (NCBI): domain Eukaryota; kingdom Metazoa; phylum Arthropoda; class Insecta; order Coleoptera; family Scarabaeidae; genus Melolontha; species Melolontha melolontha. Next base: position 89,407,845 of record OW285237.1, on the reverse strand, counting down.
GATGGCAATTTAATTGTCGAAATACGTATTTAGAGTTTATTAATTTATATTGTGGTTAGGAATTTTTCTCGTTTCTGTCTGTTTCAGATTTAGCCACAGTCTCCATCAATTCAGATGATTGGGGATGACTTCTGGGTTCTTCTGGTTCTTTGGGTTGGACGCGAGTAAGTCTAGTTGAGTTCAATCAGTGGTCTTTGTACCACGCTTCTGGTTTAAATGGTATAATAACTGTTGCAGAAAATGCAGAATCTGCATTTTTTACTGTGTTTGACGTCTTATAGATTTCACTCAATAAGGCACCAAATTGCATTCTTCCAAGTTCTCTATCTGGGTTAATTCGAGCAAATGGTCTGCATGCGTCGAGGACATGAATTTTAAAAAAGGCTTTATCCAGTGGGGCTGAACTTTGAAATTCTAGCGATTAAGCATGTCTAGACCTATCAAGAAAACTTTTGTGTTAATTATATTGAGCTATCTTTCCATAGCACATATGTCAATACCTACTCTTCCGAATTATCAGAGTAACATAGTGCACGAATATTACAATGACGAAATTTAATGTCACAGAGATTTATGTTAGAACTAGAAGCTACAGATTACAAACAAGCTTTCTGAATAGTCAAACGCATTCTTACAACTTTTCTACGAATACATTTGATAAAAATATATGGGACGAATACGTTTTCTTTAAGTACTTATATAATGACAGTAATAAACCAAATTGCTTGCCTGTTCTGGCAGTAAAACAGCTCGGATTTCAATATCTACCGACACCTTGTAATAAGGCACGTAACCAAAATCAATTATCAATAAAAACTATTAATGTCTAGACCAAAAATAGTGAAATGCGCTATCTCTCAGGACCTTACCTTATTCAAGTGAAACGAAGTTTGGTGAAGATGCAAGATGCTAGAAGTTTGGTCAACAATAAATGATCTGGTTTTCAAAGCAAAAAAATCTCGCAGGATCAATATGGCAATTATTATGAATTAATATAATCGATCTGACCTCCTTAAGCTAATGTAAAGCCAAAAGCCCCTTACCACCACACTGAAATTTCTAAATGAAGAAAGTAATATAATTAGAATACTCGGTAGACTTAGTGATGGCACCAATGAATTTACTAATTGTGTTAGCATAGTTAATGCATTTACTGTGATACGGTGAATGTAGCACAGTGTTTATTTAGAAAATAGCCCAGCTACTTATCCTGAACAATATAGCACGTACATGTTTCTGCGAACCCCGATTATTAATCTCTCTTCATGAACATTTGTCTTTTCTTATGTTGATGCCGTGGATTGATTTGCTCCTTTGCTAACCAACTATTGACCAATTTCTGCATTGTCTAATTTTGCGAAAATTGATTCTTTCTCCCATATGCTAAAATATACGATCACTCATCTTGCCGGATCAACACAGGTTCATTCTTGGTCGTCCGAAAACAACAAATCTCTGCACCTGTTCGCAGTAAGTGTGAGAAATACTGGACAAACGCGGACGACTTGACTTTTTGTATATGGATTTATCACACATATGCTTTTGATAGATAAATATGACATAAGGCTCTACTTTCGAAACTTTGTTGGATTTGCTCTGTTTACAATTAAATTAATGTCATCTTAATTAAGTTACGTATCTTGTATGTTTCCTAGAATGATTTCTCCTCATATAAATTCATAGCTACCTCTAAAGTTCCACCGGAGTCGAATATAGATCCATTGCTTTTCAACGATCTTTTGTTGAATAGTGTTGTTCACTGTTAGCTTATACTGACAACATGAAAATATTCTCTAAAATAACTTCTTCTGACGATGCTCTACTATAGTTTATTTTTAAATCTCCTATATTTTTTGGCACTAGAATTTGGCACCTGGAAGAAGAGAACTTGAAAAGTTTTGAAATAAAGCTTTATTTATCAATTTTTTTCAAAGTAATTTCTGGTGTATTCAATACACCTCTCCATCTGAAGCTAATTCTTAAATCAGCTCTGCCAAGTTTCATTTAGGAGTAAGGCACATTCGTTGTTCCATGCCCACAGAAGGTCCTGGTCACTGGAAAATCGCCTCCCATTCAGCTTCATTTTTACATGCAGGAACAGTGCAAAGTTGCAACGAGCAAGGTCCGGACTTTAAGGAGAGTACTCAACAAGTTTCGGTCCTGTAGTGGTCAAATATTCAGTGTAGACTTTGGAGCATTGTTATGATGGAGGAATTATGTGTCCATTCTTGACTTTGGCCGCAGGTTCATCAGAGATTAGATTTCGTTAGGCAGACACTGCTCAGTGTACTATTTCGCCGTTACTGTCTTACTGGTGTCCAAAATGACACGCTTCACAATTCTACTCGATTTGAAAAATACAAACTTTGTTTTGAGTCTTGGTCGGCACCTGTCACGATGTTGTTCACATACCGAGATTGTCCCTCAACAAACTTTTTTAGCATCTTCCGGCACCAAGTCACACATCGTGCCATCTGCTCTTCAGTCAGTCTACGCGGTACCCAGAGTCACCCATGTTTCTTCACGTGCAAATGATTATGCAGAATTGCGGGTGCATTTAGGTTCAAGGTATCCTCTATCTGCTGGTAGGTCATTCGCCTGTTTTCTTGGAACATTTTCCTCACAACAATAACGTTATCCACTGAAACTAACGTTCTCCACGTCCTGTAGCGTGAAATTTCCCCTTTGAAATTCTGCGACGTTATACTGCAAAACTGCCCGTATCTATCTCACGCCGTGACTACTATGCTGTAGCAAGTACTTCACGCTATCACTTGTAACGAACAATTGAGTTCAAAGACGTGGTGCAGCGACCACTGTCCGAATTCTTTCTTTCTTTTTGTAATGGTTTTTCAGAGCTGAACTAGATTCTTCACTCTTTCGTCGTCTCCGTATCTGGAACATAGAAACAGACAAAAACAAAATTAATTAGACATGATATAGATTTGAGTGTAGATGAAACAAGTTTCATCTGTCGATACTTATGTGTCCGTCGTGTCACCTGGTGATCCGTGAGCGTCTTCTCCAGAGCTGAAACATATTAAATTTAAATTTTAGTTATTGTAACTGCCTGGATTGTTGGGGAATTTACTGTTGCAGGATCTGCAGTGCAGACTGCGGGTGTTTGTGTTTGCCGTGGTCTAGGTCGATGTTTATGCCGGAAATCAGCGGATTGTCGTGTATGGGAACATTCCTGAAGTAGGTTTTAGCTAGCTCCTGTATTTCTAGGTCTCGGTGGAGCACAGAGTTTCTAACAAAGCGTGTGGCCCCTGTCATGAGGCGTAGTACTTTGTTTTGTACTTCTTGTAGTCTCTTGATGTGTATCTTCGCTGCGTGTCCCCAGACCGGAGCTGCGTACGTCATTCTTGGTCTAACGGCGGATTTATAAATCAACGTGCGAAGTCGCAGGTTTAATTTATTCTTGCTGTGTAGAAGCGAGTACAGTTGAACCATCGCCGAAATGCCGCGGTTCGTCATCTCCTTGGTGTGTTCTCTCCACGTTAGTCTCCGATCCAGAGTCACGCCGAGGTACTTGGTGCTCTTCTGCCAGGGAATGTCGGTCTCGAACATCTGCAACTTAGGTAATTCATAAGATGTTGGTGATTTGTTAAAATAAATACCCTCACTCTTAATAGGATTAATAGTGATTCTCCAGGTCGAGAACCACTCTTCTAGAAGTTCAACTTACTCCTGCAGCCTCGCCACGGCACGGAGAGGATTCCGCGCACGTGTGAAGACAGCAGTGTCGTCACTGTCCGAATATGAACATGTCTTAACATGCAGCGACAAGCAGGCACCTGCGACTCATTGTTGCTTCATATTGCAAAACTTTTCTAGTAGGTACTATATCACTTTGTGTCCCCTTCATTTTTTATTTTTTTTTTCTGTTTGTATTAACGTAAAATTGTTCAATGAGTTAAAAGAATATGCAAAAATAAAAGGTACGTGTCTACATTGATGGTTGCATCTATTCAGGTGTATTCTTCTAGGCCTGCCTTTTTCAAATTCGGTAGGTATACATATTTGCACTACAATAGTGAAATCCTTAAAAATTATATTAATTATAGAGTAAATATGCTAGCGATCGCGCCAGAAAAATCGCTTAGCATTTAAAAGGTCTATATCTCTATATCTTACATAATATACCTATATCTTAGCATTGCATAAGATAATTTGTTGCACCTACCTACTGCATATTTCAAAACGCAAACATTTGAAAATCTAAATGAAATTTGTTATTATTAAATTATTAAATTAATTAAACGTCTAAAAATTTATTACGTCGACATCAATATCACAAAAAAAAATTGAAAATTGCAAGCTTGTATAAAATACGATTCTCTCTAAAGATTTTTATTTTGTTAATTCAAGTTTGCATCACTACGATATTAGGTGCACAGTACTGGATTTGCTTACTTTCCATTTGCAGGCACGTATGCAGTCCATAGGGATTTTTCACGCCAAAGTTCAGGGTTATTATTTATTTCGTGCCGATCCGGTACATTCACGAATTTTGTTGGGATTCTCCAAAGCTTAACTCTGAGACCACTTTTATTCGTCAATTATGTAAATGATTTGTTTGCCCATGTATTTGAATTTGTATTCTATTCGCTGGTAATACTAATTGTGTAATTATTATGGATGGGGATTCAAGTAAATTGGACAATCCTGGGAATGGTGTGTTTAGAAAGTTAGTGTGTTTGTTTATGCCTAATAAATGAATATGAGATGCTGATAGGGTAAAGTTAGGAGAGTTGACTCACCTCTTCTTTTTCTAATTTTCAACATTAAACGTATTTTGAGAGGCAGACCTTCATATCTTTTTTTGCGTAAACTACTAACAAAAATGCATTTTGCATCTTATGTTAATTTAACAAAGTTAATACGTAATATGCGTTGCTATATATGCTATTTTTCCTTAATTATCTTCTCGTAATGCTTATATTAGTCAAAATTTGTTGTCTCTGTTTTTAACTCTCTTCTTTTATAGTACAAGGAATTTCAAAGTGCTTAGCAGCTTTGTTAGCTCTAATTCCAAATTGTACTTCAATTCTGTCATCATTCCAGAATTTACCATATATATTTCAATTACCTAATGCTGAACATTAAAAATATATATTGCAATGATATAGTACTCGTATTGTGGCTGCTGTGCACTTTTAGATCTCATCTTGGACAGTTATTTAAACTGGAATACACATATTCAAGTATGAACTACAAATTTGATAAAGAATTATTGTCTTCCTGAAACTGAAAAATATTTATTCAATACAAAAGTATTAACAAGTTTGTTTGCCATTTCTTAAATATACATGGTTTGTTCGCATTCTCCATTTTACATACAACTCTATATTCCACAAGAAATACGATCGTATTATAAATGACCTTGGTTTCAGAAATTCATATAAATTATACTCGTTCGAGTAACTGTAAATTTCAAAGAAATTATCTTGTTTAGCGGTATGATACCGTAAAAGTTACGTGAGTTTGGATCTAGAAAACCTAAGTGTTTTCTGAATCCTATTTAAGTTTGGATGAAGAAATATAACTAATACGCTATTCTGTAAATGAGTAATTGGAAGACAGTCTTGGATAACAGTGATTCAAATTTGTTAATTACACAACACATAATTCTGGTGTAATTATTCGCTAAATTGTATGTGTTCGGAATTTTTTAGGGGACTATTAGTTTTCAATACTAGTACTTTACTCTCTCATTTAAAAATATTATTGTTGTTTTTACTACGATGTTTACTATATTATTAACTATGCATGTACTTTTTTATACACTTTAATGTTTCCGAACGCCATTGCTAGTAAAGAAAAAAAATAGCAAGTAAAGGAGCGACACTATAAGTTGGTACCTACGTATTTTAGAAAGTGGTTTTCATAATATGATGGTGATCTCGTTTTGTGTAATCAACACATTCCCATTATTAACCTCAAGATTTTAAAATATAAAACACTTAATATCAATACGCGATAATGTTCTGTAGCAGGTGCATTATTTAAAAAGTTTCAAACATTTGTTTATTATAAGTGCAGTTTTCTCTTCCTCTTGTAGAGGCCTCTTAGAGAATACAAAATAAGTAACTAGATGAACCCAGTTTTCGACCTTCTGTCGAAAACTACAAAAAAATAAGAGTTTATTTCCTCAGCTTGTTCAAATGTTTTATTGCGCATACTTATGAAGACGAAAAAGCTGTAGAAATGCTGGTGTGAAATATAAAACAAGGCAAGTTTTCGATCTTTTGGTAAATTTCTAAAAGTGGAAGTTTCTTCTGTCCTCATTTTTTCCTGAAATTTTAGGAACTGCGGTGAACACAGCCAGTAGTTCACAGAAACTAATGTTAAGGCTCGTTATCAAGTATGATGAATCTAAGAAATGTTCTAAAATTTGTGGGTTGGTGCTTGCCTTGATAAAAAGAAAAGGAAAAGTATGAAATGAAAACGCATTTAATTTATTTTATGCATTAAAACTTATAGATTCGATATTTATATAGATTCTCAATTGGGTTTAAATCAAGGGATTGTGGAAGTGTTTGTAGCATATGGGATATATTGTAAAGCAGCCACTGTATGTTTGGCCCAGATATCGTCCTCAAATCACTACACTATTACTACACTATCACTAACCATCTTTCACTGTATGCCAGAAGTATAATAGGGTCCTTTTAATGCTTCTCTTCTCTTCCTCAACATTAATTTCCTATAATGTGAGCCAGGACCATAAATTTACTTTAGTTGGAAGATATAAGTAAGGTTCTTGTAAAAGTCCACGATTTGGTTAACATATTCTTTTGCAATACTAATCGCTTGCCTCGGTTGATTTCGCCCACAAAGAATTGTCATAGAGCAATAAAAAGTTTGCGGAAAGTACTTTAGAATCATTTGAATATAATATATACTCCAATAACTCTAAATAGTAATTTTCTCTTTTTTAAATTTTCCTTTTGTAATGACATTCGATTTAAACTATTTGCAATAGATACTACCTATGTTATAACAAAAGTAATAACTCTTCCTTACAGCAATTCTCATTTGCAGTAAGTTCACAATGTTAACTATATACCTATAGACAAAGTATAGAAGTGAAAAGTCATGTCTGTCTTTAGGATATCATTGTGCTGACGAGTTCTAATAAGAGTGAAATGCATTCACACGTTCCGGGATAAATATGGCTTTTCACGAATTTGAACTCTTCCTTAATCGAGGATTGTTTATCACATATAGTTCCCCAAGTATACACTGACCTTTCCTAAACATTTGAAGTTATGCAAACATATTTTCGCACATAATTTTAAACATGTTTGTATACAACTGAATTTTAGATTGTTATTTATATGAAATTTGTTAAGATTTTGGTTTATGTACATTTATACATAGTTAATGAGCTTATTTACAATAACAGGCGAGACACATCATATACATACGCCATAATCGCGTCACCTAATTTTGCTCACTTTTGATTATATTTTTTCAGTGAATGGTTTTTAGGTTATGGTTAATAAATTTAAATAACGGGAAAAAGGCAAGATTAATATTGGCAGTTGTGACATCTAACACTCTTCGATGTAAAAGGTAGTATATCGATGTTTAACTAATATCAACTTGTAAAATACAATAATACAAAAATGTAAAAGCCTATCTGTAGGTACTACATGTACACATGGATATACACAACGCATACTTATTTCACATTGGTAGCTTCTACGTACAGAAGAAGAAATACGTATCTGTGTCTTGTTCTTGTCAGTGTGTCAATATAAGTATCTATACATTGCGCACATATACATATATGTTTATACATTTTTGTATTATTGTATCTAACACTCTGACAATGTCGTGAATGTTGTCAGCAGCGTGGTGTCCTTTAGGTTACTGTGCCTGATTTAACTGATTATGATGTGCCTTCTCTGTTATCATAAATAAACTAAACCTATATATAATCAAATCCCTTTTGTGCACAGAAGGTGCACAGAAGGTGTAAGTGATAAGTCTATATTAAATTAATTTGCATTTCATGTCTCATTTGTATTTGTTAAGGTAATTAGCAAACAAATATTTTAGGATTGTGTTGTGTGCAAATATTTTCTTGTCTTCTGTATGTAAACTATTATTACATAATCCAAATTTACATATTGTGTACGTGTTTCTAGACCTGGAATATTTTTTTAATTGGTATTTTTTTTCCAGAATAGAGAAATAAATATAAAACAATCTGATTAGTTGCAAGGAAAAATATTATAAATTAATTGTTTTTTATGTGTTTCGTTTTCTTTTACATTTGTTTGAAGTGTAGATACGTAATTTAATAATTTCTTCTCCTAAGTGGTTTATAAATTTCTAGACTAGTACCTACATTATTGATAAATTTATTCCTGGTTTATTTAATATTTTAACTACATATTGTATACATTTTATTTTTACTATGATATATTTAATGATATTCATAGGGTATTGTTACTTAATTCTAACCTATGCTTAGGTACAAATTTGTTGTACAATCAAATGTATAAATATACTATTCTTCTTGTAAAGAACTATATATGTGTACATAAAGAGAATATTTATGAAAGTGCTGTATTTACTTGTGTAGGTATGTAATAATTATCACATGTTTTATATCTAGAATTCTAAATATATACCGAGACAAAATAGCTCGTCATATTGTTGGTTTATTTCCACATCATCCTGATTATCGTTATTGTCGACATTTATGTACAATAGTCGACATAACAAAACGCCTCCCTCCACCTTTTCCCGAACAAGGAAAGGAGAGTGTCAGATTAGCGCACTCGCATGTAAGGCCAATGATATCCGCTAGAGGGGAAGGAAGGGTGGTGTGGCCATGCGCAATGGAAGGCCGCGAACATTGGCTTGCGTGGGTGTTATACCTAAACGTATTCGCGTCCTCCGTCAAAGGAATTATAAAGCTTGCATGGCACGTCCGGAATAGGAACGACTCTTATCTTACTTCTCTCTCTGTATTTCGCGACTGAAATAAGCAATACGCTGTCGCTGTTGCGAAACGAAGGTCATTCGTTTCGGAGATCTGGTTGCGCGAAATATACGTGACGCGCGTCGCTCCATAAAAACAGCGTTCGGAATTCCAAGTTGGAATTAATATACATATTAAGTATGCAGCTTACACACTTAATTTCTTTTGTTTTTTTTATAGTCATAAATTACAATATGTTTACTTTCTGGACAATAAGTAATTGAACTATTCAAGTATTAAAATTTGAATTTTAGTTATTAGCTATTAATAGCCATGAATTGGCATTTTTTAAATTGAATTTATACAAAATTGATTCTGTGGACGAAATCATCTACTTGTCTTCAGACTGAGTGTTTTACTTATTTTCACAATAATATAAAAGAATGAATACTTTCCAAAATTTGGAAAAAATAATTTTTTAGAAATAATATTTAGTATTAGATTAATTTTTGCTTTTAAATATAAACAAAAATTGAATGTATGTACAGTTGTGGTCACAATAATAGCAATTGTATAAAAATTTTGTAATGGCATACGTAAGCTGGAAGTAGGTACTATGTATATATTTTAGGAATGCTAACCGTTCGTTAAGGAATGAAAGTATTAAAGGGAGACATTTGTGTATCCATATCCAGCAATCTATTTATACGATTGGAAATTTTCTTGATTTTGTAGTTACAAGACCATAAAGTCCCGGTTAAAATAATGGCACTATTCGCATTGTGGCAATTGTAGCAGGGGTATTGATATCTAGGTAGCCTAGGCCATTGTCCTTGAAAAAAACACAATCTTGTTATAATGGCAAGAAATAATGACATTTTAAAAGTGTCACTGTAAAATCTTACGTCAAGATGTTAAACTATTGCTGTGCGGTAAATTTCGAAATAAATCATGTCGAATGCAAATGTGAAAATCGATGAATTGGAGTATCGAGGCGTCATCAAATACTTGTATTTGAAGAGGTTAAGCGGTAAGGATATTTATGAAGATATGCTTAACACACTTGGCGATAAATTCCCATCATATTCGACTTTCAAAAATTGAATTCAAAAGAGGAAAGGTGTAAAGAGGGGAAAGTGTCCACTCCCGAAAATATTAACGCAGATCACGACATGATATTATCAGACTGTCGAATTGGGCTGAAATATAGGTATAGGTGAGGTATTAAAGATTTCATATGAACGCGATCATTATATAGTTCACGTCGATTTAGATATGAAAAAAATTTCTGCAAAATGGATTCCTAAATGCTTGAACGCTGAATACAAACGAGCAAGAGTGAAAGCATCACGGTAAATCTATGTCCGTTTTGAAGGAGATCCAGATTTTTTGGAGTGGAAGCATCATGGTTCCCCAAGGCCTAAGAAGTTTCGAGTCCAAAAATCTGCTGGAAAATTACTTGCTTCAGATTTTTGGGATATCCGTGGGATAATTATGATCGATTACCTAAAGAACGGTCAGACCATCACTGGAGGTTCTTATTCTAAATTATTAACCATACCGAGAGAGAAAATTAAGGAAACAAGACGTGGCATGTTAGTGAAAGGTGTGTTGTTTCTGCAGGACAATGCCGTTGCACATAAATCGCTTATTACCATGAATACAATTCGGGATCTAGGGTTCGAATTACTGGAACACCCGCTCTCTTCCCCAGATTTTGCGCTCCTAGATTGAAAAAAAAATTAAAATGACGCCAATTTTTGTGCAACGAAACTGTGGTGGGCTGGTTTGCAGACTAAGAAGAATCTATTTATTTTTAGATGGGTTAAGGATGTTGCAGATTCTATGGCAAATAAGCGAAAAAGCAAGTACATCTTTGTTTTATAGATTTAGAACAGGGTTTTGACAAACTAAATAGATACGACATATGGAGAACACTAGAAAAAAGGGGCGTACGCGACAAAATGATAAACGACATAAAAGCATTGTATAAACAAACTAGGAACTTCGTTAGAGTTGAACAGGAAAAATCACCAAAAAAAGGAGTGAGACAGGGATGCATCTTAGGTCCATTACTCTTCTCAATAGTGTTAGATGAGGGAATTAAAGAGGTTAAAAAGAATTTCAACCAATATAAAGTAGGACACTGGATAAGGGAAGATATAAAGGCCACCAAACTGATGTACGCAAACGATTTGGTGGTGATCTCCATAAACGAAAGAACACCAAATGAAAACATACGAATAGTTAATAGCAGTTTGGAAGCAAGAAATATGAACATAAATGTTAAAAAGACAATAATGGTTATAAGTAGAAAAGAAAAGAAACATCAAATACAACTTGGAAGCACAATATTAGAACAAGTTAATAAGTTTAAAGATTTAGGAATGAAAGTAACACAATATGGTAGATTGGAAGAGGAAATCACTGAAAGAACAGGAGCAGCGGGAAGACTATTCAATTCAATCAAGAACTCGTTTCTACATAAAAAGAAATACCCAAACAGATATAAACTGAAATATTTTAAAGAGTAGCCATCCCGATCTTGATATTTGGCTCTGAAACATGGACGTTGACAGAAAAATATAATCCAAAGCAGGGAAATGAGATTTTTGTGGAAAATTGAAGGAAAAACAAGAATGGATAAAATAAAAAATACCCACATTAGAGATAATCTGAAAACGAGTCCAATACAAAAGTTAATAGTAGATGGACAGCTGAGATGGTCAGGACATGTATTGAGAATGGTGGAAGATAAGTCGGTTAGAAGACTCCTCGTAGCAAAAACATACAAGCGAGGAATGAAGAGAAGACCAAGAAAAACGTTGAGTGATGTCGTTATAAATGCGGCTAGGGAAAGGGGTGTTGAGTGGAGTCAAGCGAGATGTAGGGTGCAATACAGAAAAAAATGGAAAGAGATATCTAAAAAAAAACTGCAATCCTGACACAGCTTCGTACAGTCTGACACCTGGAAGGGTATAAAGGCTTAGTATAAAGTATAAAGTAAGTAAGGGCGTTGCAGGATCTCTGTATTAAGTGTCTTCATTTAAGAGGAGACTGTTGAATAGGGCTGGGCGAAGTATCGATACATCGTCCAATACCCGATACCATAACTGGTATCGATTCCCCGATAGCTCAGATAACGAAGGTATCGATTCTAAGGTATCGTTCAAAGTATCGATTCCAAAGCATCGATACCTATCACTACTTTACCGATTCCAGTACTCGTTAAGTATCGATACTAAGCGATGTATCGGGTAGCTTACCTTTGTGCATTTTTTTAAATGTACATAAAGCATGCAATAACTATTTAAGTAAATAATTTTTAAGTATGTCTGCATTATGTATATTATATAGTATATATTTAAAAGGATGTTGTCAAATTTACATTATGCGTAGCAAATATTCATATTATAACATAAACATAATAACTATAATTATTACAAAAAGAAACTATCGCAATATTGCAAATTTTATACCGTAGATATGGTAGAATCGGTAAATTAATTTTATATCTCTTGAAACCGATATCAAACAATCGATATCTAGAAAACGGGTTATGAATACTGATTCCTAGGTATCGATTCCAAAGTATCGATTCCAAAGCATCGATACCTATCGATACTTTACCGATTCCAGTACTCAGAATCGATATCGTGCACAGACCCGATACATGGCTAAGTATCGATACCTCGATTGGTATCGCTACCCGATACCGAAAACGTCGGTATCGCCCAGCCCTACTGTTGAATAATAAAATATTCAACTTTAAATTGTTTCAATAGTAGGGTAAGAGCCCTGGTAGTGAGCTTGAAATGTGAGAAGTGCAATACCTGTGTATAGAATTGTATTATTATGCTATGGTGTTATTAAGAAAGAATTTGAACAATTTTTAGGAAAGACATAGTATGGCCTGAAAAAACCTGTGATAAATACACGGTTGAATTAATTTAAAACTAAGAAATTAGGTATAACATACCAATAGTAAGCGCCAATTAAGTTGGCGCGAGGAGGGGGTGCGCAGAAGTCGTTTTTAAAAACGTCCACCCCCACTACTCAAGTAATTGTCAGAATACATTTGTCATTGACGTTTGACGGAACATAATGTCTTTGCTAGGGGATCATAAAATGATACACGCTCAGAGGTTAGAATTATCTGACATTTGATGTAAAACCAAATACAAATCTCCCCACTACTTCTAATCCTGCGCGGACTTACCCCTCCTCGCGTCAACTTAATTGGCGTTTGCTATACATGTGTATTTAAAGGACGTTAAGTTGCTCTGAAAAAATTCCATGTACAGTGCAATGGTAAGAAAAGATGGCAACCCTCGATCGGAAGAAGATATCTACAATGTAAGAAAACAAGGTCAATCCATTAATAACACCAAAAGAATTAAAGAAAAAATTGAACTTCATCGTAATTTAATAGCAAGAAGTCCCCGGAGAACTACGTTAATAAACGATATATCCATTGACGTCTTAAGTTCGCTAGAGAGTACTAGACTTATCCGAAAGAACGCTAGTAAGTAAAATTGTATTATATGGTTCCAGTGTTAGACCACCGTAACCACAGCTTCAACATGTTCTAAGGGCATGGTTTGGAGATGTTTTTCGTATTACAGCACAGGTCCCATATATTAAGCCAGGGAAATTTTTAAATCAAATGTCTCCCAAATCGGTGTTCTAGCAAGACAATGATCCTAAGCATGGACTGAGAAAAATGTACTTAGTTGTAGGTACAGAGAATGTAATGTTTACAGTGAATATATTTGAATTGGTGGCGACTGCGGCTTAAATCTGGAACAGACAGAAACAAGAAAAATCCTTAACCACAATATAAAATAATAAATTCTATATACGTATCTCGGCAATTAAGTTGCAATCTTCAGTAGAACAATCTGAAAAAGAAAGATAGTTTTAAGCGTAGCGTCTTTGGCTAAGGTACAACCTTCGAAGATATGCCCTTCACCAAATCGCCAGTGGTATAACACTCAATGTTATCCCACTAAGATAACTTCCTCTTTTTTCTGTCAGTGAATATATTGTAGAAATATAAAGTTCAGTGAACAAAAAACGAGTACATATTAAATCCAACTGGAGTAAAAATACTAGAAACAATTTTTTTGTGGTTCGGTATATGGTAGATTTTTCTAACGGTTATGAATCTAACGCCTAACAATTGTAAACAAAATTTTTCGAAGTTAACCTGTTATGATAATATACCAATAGGGAAATGTCTTTCTTTGGAGACTGTGGTTAAGTAAAAACTTTAAAAGATATATAACCCCTTACCACAATTATTAATCGTATCCTAAATACGTATTTCGACAACTAAGTTGTCATCATCAGTAGGTAAAAACCACTAATCAAGGTGTCGCACATGGGGCACAGTAAAGCTAGTACAACTGATCACGCAACAACTTTACACAGCGTCCACGTATACACTCTGTGTATACGTGCCCCATGTGCGACACCTTGATTAGTGGTTTTACCTACTGATTATGACAACTTAGTTGTCGAAATACGTATTTAGGATACGATTAATAATTGTGGTAAGGGGTTATATACCTTTTTAAGTTTTCAATAGGGAAATGTGAATATTTTATTTGATTATTGAAAAAACTAATGTAATCCATTATTTGGTGTATGAAGAGCAATGTTCATTCGATTTTTGTCAAGGTGATTATTAAAATCGAAATGATTAGCTCAATTAGTATTAAAATTGTGTTGACAGAACGGCAGTGTAGTTAAGGTACGGTATAGTGTTGATATAGTCAAACAGACCTTACCATTGATCTGTTTCTGGAGGGCGACCAATAAAAAATGATTCAGCGGCTGGGTGCGTTCGGCCTCTAGACACCAAATGGTAAAACAGGTATACAATTAAAGAAGAAGAAAAATATTTTGTTTGTCATAAGTACCTCTAATACCACAGCGTAGTAATAAAATTATTAATTTTTGATTATTATACGTTGTAAGTAGGTACTATTTTGTATCACCAACTCTAATGATTCTTACGCGGCCTAGTTATCTTTTTTACATTAATTTGGTAGTATTTTTACTCCATTGTACGAACAACCAATTTAAGAAACTGCTTTAATGTTGTATTTTTTATTACACCTCGATAGTTGTTACCAAAGATACTATCGCTTGTAGTATCGCATATTACAGTTGCAGTAGCCTAGACTATACAGGCTGATTCATTTTCGGCCCTCACCATGGGGATCTCGCTTATTATTGGAGATAGAGTATAGGTTTAAATTTGGCAAAGTTGTTAAATTTTGTGTTTGTTATAAATGCGTAAAGAAAATAGACTTGTGACAAATGACCTTCGTTATTAAAAAAAAAAAACGCGAAAACCCCATTTTCTTCTTTTACCTGTAGCACCGACATTTGGCCTTGTAGAGAAAAAATAAAAACACATCCTTGTGGCCATTTCTAAACCTCTATCCAGTGGTGTACTCTAAATTTTTGTACGACGTTTCGTTTCTTTCTGGCTATCATCAACTATCTAATTTCTTATAGGCGCCATATTGGATTTAGACATCTTCAGAAAGAGTTTTTTTTCTGATTTCAACCATGTGCCACATGCTGACTAAAGTTTTTGACATTAGGTTTTATTTGAAAGAATAAATTATAAGATTAAATAAGGTAGCCATGGAATTTCAATCTGTCAAACATTTAATTTATTGTTCATTAATAATACAAAAATGTCATACACTAACGAAGAGAAACGAGATATGATAAGTATTTTTTATTCTTCGAACCGAAATTCAACAGTAGCGAGTACAAGATATCTACAATTATATCCAGAACGACAACAGCCTCATCGTACCATTTTTCTAGATCTCGACAGAAATTTGGTCGAGAATGGATCGTTTACTAAGCCGCGTAATGGTCAAGACAACAGGAATTTAAATGAAAATCGCCAAGATATTTTACAAATGGTAAATTAAAAGCGTGTTTTCAAATTTCATGTTAATCTTGTATTTTTATAGATAAATAAAAATCCATCAATTTCTACACGCGAAGTAGCGTCAGAATTAAATTTGTGCCAGTCCAGAGTTTGGAGAACTTTACATAAAAGTAGGTTTAAACCATACAGGATCCATGTTAGTCACTCTTTACTGCCTGGAGATAATTTGAGAAGGCTAGAATATTGTAATTGGTTAATGGGAAGGATAGAAAATGACGAAAATTTTTTAAGCAACATCATCTGGTCAGATGAAACAAAATTTACAAATTCTGGAATGTTCAACAGAAATACGGAGTTATATAATGAAACGGATATGCAAAATACATATCCGTAACTGTAAACAAGGACAAACGGATATGTATTTTGCATATCCGTTTCATTATATAACAACGGCGTAATACGTGCAAAACGTATTGATAAATATCCTTTTTTGTAGAAATACGGAGCACTATTGGGCAGTACAAAATCCCCGACAAAACAGGGCTAGAAGACCACAACATCGTTTTGGAATAAACGTTTGGATGGGTATTTTGGCAAATCGTCTCTTAGGACCAGTTATGTATGAAGAACATTTAAATGGAGAAAGATATTTAAACATTTTACGTACATACGTATCTGACTATCTTGACGACAATATCCCATTAAATCAATTACAATATTTATGGTGGCAACAAGATGGCGCACCAGCACATAATGCAGCTGTTGTTAGAAATTTCTTAAATCAAGAGTTTGCAAACCATTGGATTGGAAATAGGGGAGTTGTTGAATGGCCTGCGAGATCACCTGATTTAAGTCCGCTAGATTTTTTTTATGGGGATATGTTAAAAATAATTGTTTATGTTGTAAGAATCGCCATCTTTACATTTATAATTTTATTGCTTTATGATGTAGACCCATTGTTTATTACCTATGCTTATGGTGAACAAAATGTTTAATCTGATCATCTTTTGCTGAGATCACGTCTCTTAAATATGTATAATAAGGTCCATTGGCACACAATGGCATTTATTCGGAACTACATACTTAGACTTATACCCCAACTAATACTTAATTAGTAAATATATTTCATTTATATTTTTTTTTTCGACGAATTTATTTTACAAAATTTCCCCGTTACACTGTACAGCTAATACGCGTATTTAACTCTATAATAGTTTGAAGGGCTAGTGATATATTTTTATTTACTTGTAACACAGTACCAACTCAACAACAGAACAGAACAGTTGTACATTAATATCAAGACATACAGTCTTACATTAAACATCAACATAAAAATCATACTTTAACAAGGGACACCAGTCTCAACAGCAGTTTAATGCTAGTATAAGGCGTTGTAGATCCAAAAATAAATGTAGATAGTGTAAATAAATAACGTGTGTTCATTTGAAAAGTCAATCTAGGTTACTTTGAAATTTTGATAGAATAAGACGCATATATATTAGTATGTGTTTGTTGTTCCGTAAACGTAAATGCAAATGACATTTGATAATGTCAATAACATTTGTTATTTATGTGTATGTATGAAACTGTCAAAATATACGACTTCGTAGGTTAAGTAGTAAATTTTAATTTACGACATACTTCAAAATGTTCTCAGTAAATCACATGCTACTGGATTGACTTTTAAAATGAACACCCGTTATATTTAGATGAAAGTATAGTAAAAAGTAAGCCTTACAATCTGTTCACGGCGAAGCAAACATCTGGGTCGTGATTCTAGTAATTTACGTTGAAGCATCACCACCAGAAACCGGAGTTAAAGCAAATATTGGTCTGAGAGCCGAATACAACCAGATCATCAGTCCGTCGTTAATTAGAGATCCCACAAAAACAGAATATATAAAACAATACAATATTATTCTTCAATTTTATTGTTTAGAAGTTTAATATTTAAAATCAATATAATTGATTTTTCTTCTTTTTCTGAAATTATGTTATTTTCTCGTTATTAAACAAAACCATTTTTCATTGTCATTGGATGTAGATATTTAGGGAACGTTTGTTGCTTGGCTTAAATATCATCATTGCTTTTAATTAATTAAATTACAAGAAGTGTAAGCATTCATTGTGGGTCCTCCGCTGGAACTATTTGAGAAAGCAGAGGCCATAGCTACGATCCTGAGGCTGAAGGCTAGTGGTTTATGGTATCCTAGGCTGTTGGGGGCCATACAGATATCACGGGAGAGTACTATACTGGGAGAGCCGATATTACAAATGCCGGCGGACAGTGTGGCACCAGAGATTATGTTTACAGCTAAGCTGAATATATCTATGCCGATCATTGAACAGGCAAAAAGGTGATCCAGGGATTGGGGTGCCGGCACCTGATTCACGGATGGATCACAATTCAATCAGGGCGCAGGCGCAGGTATAGGTATGTGTAATGTGCTCTCGAAGGAAGATATAATTAAGTCTGGAGAAGTATACGATGCTTTTCCAGGGTGAATTGTTTACAGTCGCGGTCTTCGCCGAGGAAATTCGAAAGCCGGTTGTGCAAACAAAAATATTAACATAACGACTGATTAGTCAGGCGACTATTAAAGCTATTATGAACCCATCTACCATGTCCAAACTGGTGAAACAATGAAACAAGTCTTCAACAGACTGGCACAAGACAATACCATGTCATTAATATGGGTGCCAGGACAAAAGGAGAGTAAAGGCAATGAGATGGAAAATGAACTGGCCAAGGAGAACTCAAAGAGGACCTTCATAGAACCAGAACCTGTATGTGGAATCGCCAAGAATTCCGCTAGAAGATCAGACTATGGCTAGAAAGAGAACATAAAAAGAAGTGGAGGCTATCGGAAGGTCAACTCCGTAGGGAAACTGGACGCTAGGCTTTCACCCAACCTAATTCGTAGTAATAAAACAGAAATTAAAACTATTACCAACTAGATAACCGGACATTGTCCTTTAAGGAAACATCTGTATGGCATGGGTTTTTTTTTGTGTCAGGTGGAACGCTCATGCTCGCCTTAGCTTGTTTTCAGCTTAAGGCAGTGTGGGACTCAAAACGAATTTTGCCTACCCACCAAAACCACCTCCTTTGCTCCTCCGACATGCTGGAATCTACATGATCTGTTTTCCCTCAGACATGTCGGGTGCTTCTTTAAAGTTTTACTATTTCCCTTTCCTCCATCTCTTTGGTACGCAAAACCTCTCCTACATACTCGTTGATGTTATCGAAATATGTTGTGTTCTTCCGAGATTGGTTTGGAGTATTTTAATCATTTTTCCTCTTTCTGTTCACTCCATTTGCAGGTTTCTGCTTCCCTCGCCTTAGTTCTTCTTCTTTCATCTTTATGAGGCTTTTTAAGTGAGGACATTTAATGGAGTCCATTCAATGTCCGCTTTCCTTGCATATATCGCAATAGGCTGCCTCTGTGCATACCGACGCTTTATGACCTTCCATATTACAGTTCAGACATCTCGCGCTTCTGTCCTTTCCCTTACATTCACTTGCTCTGTGACCATGTTCAAGGCACTTAAAACAGCGTTGTACGTGGATTTTTTCTTTTATTCTGCATCGTATCCACCCGATTTTGATTCGACTTATATTTTCAAATAGCTGTAGGGAAGATCCTTGTACTTTGGGACAAAAAAAAGTTCTTTGTGATAATATTTACAGCGTATAATTTTTATTGATTATTAATATAGAATACAAAAGATAATCTTGTTTTTATGTGAAGGAACCAATAAAACTGTTAATAAAATTAAATACATAAAAACAAAAAAAAATATTTTTTTGTAATAACCTTTGTGTCCTAAAGTACAAGCCTTGTAATGTACTTTGGGACATAGATGTTTGTACCTTGGGACGGTTTAACAAATTCTATTCTACATTATAACCTGATATGTCTATTTCAAATTTAAGCTTAATTTATTTTTTTTATAATATTTTACATTAAAAGTATCGTCATCAATGCCTGTGATTATAGCAACGAAATATTTTCTTATTCTTTTGGTTTCTAATTTTGCTAAAATATAGTCGCCAATCTTAAGTTGTTCGGTCTCATTATTTGTTTCTATCTCTGCTTCTCCAAATTCAATGTCTTCTAGAGAATCATCTGTATCTTCCAGCAATTCGTCTTCTGAACTACTCTCAGAACTGCTGTATTTTAAAATTTTCTTAACCTTCTTTTTCTTAATAGCTAATTATTTCTTCTTTGTCTTATTTTTCATTTGTGCCTGCATTTCAACTTCATTTTTTTCTGGAGTGTCAGTAACAATTCGGCATCTTCCTCCCCCTCTTTGACCTTCCTTCCTTGTTGCGCCTTTGGATACGGTCGTACTTGCTCTGGTGTGTGATGTTCCCTTGATGGTCCAGGTTGAGGCTGCTCTTCCGAATTAGATGGGGTCTGTGGAATTAATCTATCTGTCACAAAAGAGCTCAAATATTCATCATCTTTGAAAACGTTCCTGTCAATAGGATATATTCCTGTAACAGAAAATCCTGATTGGACGTTTTTAGGTGTAAACGCCAGTGGATAAGCCTTCCCAACACATTCAGCCACATGATAAATTGACATTGGCGTGCCACAATGAACCAGTAGCCATTCATTACACGCAGTATTAAAATATTTTTTAAAGGCCCAAATACAGTTCTATCAAGTGGCTGCAATTTGTGGCTTGTATGCGGAGGAAAAGTTAACATCGTTATTCCTGCAGTTTTGGCTGAGTCTAGAGGCTCAATTGAGATGTGACTCTCATGGTTGTCCATAATCAACAGCACTCTATTTTCAGTGGTAGAATGAGCGTGTTCAATAAAGTGATGTAGATATTCAATAGATATTGAACTATTTGACCACCCACTTGGATTTGCACTTCCTATGCTTCCAACAGGGGCACCGTTCAGCATGTGATCTTTGAAATATACTCGCGGAAAGACAAACATAGGCGGTATTGAATTGCCAATTGCGTTAATACTTGCTATAAGAGTAACATTTATACCCCGCTCAGCTGACGTCATGCTACCAACTTGTTTACACCCTTTTGCTGTAATAACCCTAACTGGAGTATGTACAGTTGACATACCCGTTTCGTCAACATTGTAAATATTTTCCGAAGAAAAGTGATAGCGTTGCATAACATCTTCAAGTTTATCAAAAAATGTATTTACGTTGGTTCTATTAAATGAAGTTGCTCTTGCCAAACTAGTTGCTTGTGGTTTTCTTAATGATATTCGTGGATGTCTTCGTAAGAAATACCTAAACCATTCTTTGCCTGCTTTTTTATTTGTATCCCAAGAAACAGGATATTTCATGTTATTAGCCACAGCATAATTAAATGCTAGTTTTCTTACTTCGTGGGTTGATAAACCATAGTGCATATTAGCACATTCTAACAAATATGCAACTAATTCATTTTCTTGCGTTTCTGTTAAAACTTTTTTAACATCCTGAGCAGCACTGTAAATAAATTCTTCGCCTCCGCTTGCTTTATGCTTAAGAATATGTCTTGAAAGAGTAGATTTTGATATTCCATAGTGGTCAGCAGCTTGCCGAACGCTGAAATTATTTTCTAAAACTAAGCGATCTGCAGCAGTAACATTTTTTTCATCTGGTTTAATCCTTTTTTTGTTTAATTTACTTCTTGGCATCTGCAATTAAAGTTTCATATGATGAATAAAATATTTTAGTATAAGATTTGTACTTTGGGACACGTCCCAAAGTACAAACCAAAAGGTGTCCCAAAGTAAAAGCCAAGCTATTATTTTTTTTAAAGTTTAGTTTTATTAAAAGGTTAAGTTTAAAACACAAATTCTTTTGAAAATACATAATCTAATATTTGCTCTTCAAGATAACATAAGCAAATAATAATAATTTAGCTTACCTTGGATTGAAACGAGTTCGATGTTCTCAGATAATAATTCACTTCCAATCCTATAAAACACCTTAACACGGAAAACATAAAATGGCTCCTGGAATTTCACTATATTATAACACGTATAGACATCTAGTGTACAAATGCATAACTGATAGAAATATTGGCGCTCAATTTCAAATAAAACAATAATAAACTTGTGTGTCCCAAAGTACAAGCTGTCCCAAAGTACAAGGGTCTCCCCTATTCCCCTAGCTCGTACAACAATGGTAGCTGTTTTGTTTCCAAATTTGTTTGTTCTTAGATGTAGTAGGGTTACGTCCAGTCTATCTATTCCCGTCTCCTTGAGAACCGCCTCTATGATTTCCTTTTCCGTTGCGGATTCCTCTATGTCCAGGATGTTATATGTCTTCTCCACCTTTCTAATAGCAATCTGGACTTTCGGAATCACTTTCGCGATCTCACTTATAAGCAGATTAGCTTTTCCTTTTTCACCTGCGATCTTCATCACTACATCGCCCCTGGCTGACTTTTTGACTTGTTTTACCTGGACCCCCAGTCTTTCCATATCCAGATTTTCATTCAGACTTCATTCTCTTTAGCATTTCTGAGTAAGTGTTATTGTCATCTGCTTCAACCCAGGTTACTAAAATCACGAACCCGATGTTTGATTCACCGTGCAAGGTTGTAAGCACATACACTTTACTTTTTAAACCTTTGGTGACTGTTAAATGAACAAATATACTTTCATTTAAATATATTTGTTTACACTATCTACATTTATTTTTGGATCTACGACGACTTATACTAGCATTAAACTGCTGTTGAGTGTTCAAGTATGGTTGTTATGTTGATGTTTAATGTAAAACTGTGTGTCTTGATGTTAATGCACAAACTGTTTTGTTCTGTTGTTGAGTTGATACTGCTTTACAAGTAAATAAACATATATCTCTGCCCCTACAAACTATTATAGAGTTAAATACGCGTATTAGTTGTACAGTGTAACAGGGAAATTTTCTAAGATAAATTCGTCGAAACGGTACCAATGGGAAACACTACCAAAGTTTTATGATAGAGTTTTCAAAATATGATCTTGCTAATAAATATAAATAAAATATCATTACTATAGTTGGGGTTATAAACCTAAGAATGTAGTTCAGAATAAATGCCTTTGTGTGGTAATGGACCTTATTATATATATTTAAGAAACGTGATCTCAACAAAAGATGATGAGATTTAAACATTTTGTTCGCTATAAGCATAGGTAATAAACAATGAGTCTACATCATAAAGCAATAAAATTATAAATGTAAATATGCCGATTCTTAGAAACTAAAGAAAGTATTATAATTTGAATGGCATGATAAAATTATGTTATTAAAGTGGTTTAAATTCGAATATGAACGTTAAATATTTATAAAATTGGAAATGTTATGTTTTGATTCTATATCTTATAGATTTACTTATATTTAAGTAAATAAAAAAAAATTTGAAATTAAAATATTACACAAAAGAATATTAAATATACCCTTAACATATTCGAAACAAGTGCTCAAAAGGTCTATATGTAGCGGATAGCTAACGATTGGGGAATGCATGCCTGTAATAGATCCACAAATATCCATTTTCGGTGTGACTTTGATTGATATTTTATTTAAGGTTTCATTGAATAAATTTAAGTGCAGAAATGTATTTTACAGTCCATAACTGCCCGGGACATAAAGACTTTTAGAACATTATATAGTTATCACATCTAAATATCCTCCTTGAATAACACGCCCATACAGTGAATAAGTTAATTCTAAGAATTTGGTTGTTTTGTTTTGCTCTCAATATATGTATGCACCTCAAAACTCATATTCTATAATGTTCGCACAAAATACTATCGTTAAGTGACTGGACCATCTCATATAAAGAGTGTTTCAAGAAAGAAACTGTTTTGGAATACTCGTCATTTTACACACAATGAACATTAAAGTTTAAGGCTAGATATACAGCAAAGTAGAGATACAGCCAGTGGCGGCTCGTGCTAAAAATTTAAGGTGTTCTGCAAGTTTTACAAAAAAATTTACCTTGCACGGGCAGTAAGAGGTTGTCTCCCATCGATCTTATCGTGATTTCTTCGCCTTCCGCACTGAAGTAATGGATTTCTGGAACGATTGTCAATTGTCACACAAAAAAATAAGAGTCACTAAGCACTACTTTACTAACAAATTATTTCTTATAAATTAAATCTATTCTACGTTCTTTTCGATTTGCAAATTTTGTTATCACTTTGTCATTAAAATTGTCTATTTCGGAGATAAACTTTTTTTCGATAGATAGCATGGAAAGAGATGTTAAACGATCTTCGGTCATTGAATTTCTGAGAAACGTCTTAATTCGATTTAGTGTTGAAAAGCATCGTTCGGCCTCTGATGTTGTCATGGGAGTTGTTATTACAATTTCTAATAATTTTCTAATCTCCTTCAACGTATCTCCCAGATTGTTTTTTATTGAAAATTGTAGAAGAGGTAGTGCGCCTTTTAAAGATCTACAATCAGTTCTTGAGTAAATAACAGACAATTCAGTTCGTAATCTTTCTTTATCAAGGGTGGGATAATAGGAGCAAGCGGAAGTGAGTTTGTCCTCAGGAAATTTACTGCAATACTCTCCAAAGCATTCCGAAAAAAAAGTGATGCCACTACTAGATGCTCTTTAAAATGAAATCGATCTTTTGCACAATTTAGAATAACATCACACACCTCTAAAGCCGAAATTCGATGATTAAATCTGCTGTTATTTGGACGTTTGCGTTTTTCTGGTGGTGGTTCATCGCTTATTAAATCTGATGCTTCACTTATGATGTTGTCAATATTATTTCGAACTTGGCCTATACTGCGTTCAAAATTTTCGATAGCGTCTTTTACTAGAGTGGGTTCAATTTTTCTTTGCTGCAATTGATTAAACAGGATATCTACATGGGGCATTACATGATGGAAAAAAGTCAGCCAAAAATTGAAGATCGGATCATTTAATGTACGGCGAATAGAGGCGGCTGCACTACAGACTGTGTTGTTGGAGAATTGTTCTTCTATTTCTTCCATACACTCAATGAGAGAGGCCCTATTTTCGTACACAACATTAATGGTCCTGATATTAAAATTCCAACGGGTTGTAGCGCCGTGGGGGATCCTTCTGTTTACAATCTTGTTTAACACTTCTACTCGTTGGGGTGAATTATTAAAAAAGCCGGGAATGTCTTGTAGATTTCCAAAAAATACACGTACTTGCGAATTTGCAGAAGCAGCTTTAGATATAATTAAATTTAATTGATGGGCATAGCAATGTACATAGTGCGCAAAAGGGTACTTTTTTTTAATCAATGCTTGAACGCCTGCGTGTTGCCCGCTCATCACCGCTGCTCCATCGTAACTCTGTGCAATCAGTTTGTTAGGTGAATTTTGAATCAAAGCATCTATGACACTTAAAATTGTTTTGCTAAGTGTTTCTGCATCACATTTTTCAGGAATGACGTAGTTCCAAAAACGTTCAATTGGCTCACCATCACGAACATATCTAAAAATAACTACCATTTGAGTTTTTGCAGCAACACCGTTGTTTCGTCCGCCATGATCGCCAAAAACGGAGAATTATTAATTTCCTCAATTATTTGTTCTTGGCAGACTTCAAGTATGCACTGTAACAGATCATTCTGTATTTCTTTGGAAGTGCCTTTAAATACCGAACAATTTTTTAGGTGCTCACTTAAAGTTGCATCTAATTCAGCCGAAAAATTAATAAGTTCACGAAATATCCCCGGATTCTCGGAAGTATCGCTCTCATCATGTCCCCGAAGGGCCAATTCAAAAGCTCCACAAAATTTTATACAATTAATAATTTTTGATAAAATATAACGATTCTTTGACACATTTTCATTACGTCTCTGTATATTTACCCAATAAGCAGAATCTAGTTGAGCCATAATATTAGTTGACCCTAGTAACACAAATTCCATACAAATATGAAGATGGCTTTTAGAATTCTCATGTCTTTTTATTTTCAAACTCAAGTGCTCTAGATCCGTGACCCCTATTTCCGTCCAAGCTTTATCGCCACCAAAAAGTAAACAGGGAAAACAATATAAAGCATTTTTTTTGTTGCATCCACAAATCCATTCGTTTTTTGAATAAATATCGCTACTAAATTTACGTGTATAATTTTTCGCTCTACTTACACGTTTTTTCAATAGTGATATCTACTAATGGCCTACCACTTGCTTTTAATTTTATCTTTTCTTCGAATGAATATTTATAGAATCTCTTCACATTAATTAAATTAAAGACCACCTCCATAATACACAGAGTTTATATAAATTGTCAACAATACACAAAAACAAACAAGCACGCGCACAATATTATTGTTTTTACGTTACACTCGCCGCACAGTAAACAACACGCGAAAAGAAAATATTAAATACCTATACCGATTCATGTGACCTCTGCGCTGGAATGAATGCAGCGAATATTGCCTGGTAAAATCATGCATTGGTTTTAGACAGTCACGGGGGTAGCGGGGTGCGCGCGGGTGTTGGAAAGAGCGCTCAGAGCACGTTCGTGTGGACCAGATAAGGAACAAGTGAGCGATCGCGCGAATTAGGTTGGTTATTCCACTGGTCGCCTATTGTATATTTGATAATATAGTATATACGATATAACCGGCGTTAGTGTGTCGGAAGCGAATATCTCGGCTTCTACTGATCGGATTTTGATGATTGAGGTGTCAAATTGTAGGGTTTGATGTCCTCTACAGGTGATGTAGGAAAATATGCAATTTTTTTGATATACAGGGGGAGAATTTTCACAACAATATGTTACGCTTTTATAAACATCAGAAATGTCGGAAAAATTATGTAAAAGAAAACTAGTTATAACTAATACAGGTTCGCCCGCCCAATTTTTTGGGAGCTCTGCAGCACTGCAGCGCTTATGCGCCAGCCGCCACTGGATACAGCAAAGTAATCATAGAACGTTATACAGTGCAAGCACGAGCGACAACAGTGAAAACTTATTTCGAAAATAATGGCTCGCATATAATTGTACACCATCAATCAACACCATTAAAAAGTTAATGACAAAATTTGGAGTGTTTCGACTGCAAACAAACCAACTCTTGTACATGCACGTAGTTGTTGTTCTGAGAACAACATCGCTGCTGTAAACCAAAGTGTAACTGTAAATTCGAACTTCAATTCAATATCGTGTCCAATAACTCAACATCTCAACGGCTTCTTTGCAGCCGATATAAAAAAAAAGATCTTTCCTAAACAGACGCAGAATGCAGTTGACGCAGGAACTGTAGTTTAGAGACCATGGACAGCGCCATACGCATACCGAGTGAATGCTGAACACCAAACAGTTGACCCTTTTTTAAAAACAAAATCATCTAAGTAACAAAGTGCATTTTCATCTCGGATGGTTTGTTAATATGCAAAACTGCTGAATTTGAGGAGCTGAAAATACTAATATGGTTCAGGAAAACAAGTACATCTGGAAAGGGTTATAGTTTGTAACATGGTAATAATTTTTTGCTATCAGTCGCTAGAACCACTTGTGCGGTTTATGGCGAAAACGTAATTGGGGAGAGTACAGCACGGAAATGTTTTTTTCGATTTAAATAGGGCCATTTTGAAATAAATTATATTCATCGTCTAGGAAGACAATTTGACTATGATGAAGATCAGGAATGCTTTAATTCAAGATGATCAGCGCCAATCAACTAAGGAATCGATCAATGGATTGTAACCAATCGACCATAACACGACATTTATATTCTATGAGCAAAGTTCAAAAAATTGTTGCTGCGTCTTTTGAGAAAAAAAACAACAAAAATTAGCGAGTCATCCTTTGCGCCTTTTTGATAGTTCGCCGTCGTTTAGCTGATCAACAAATCGACAGTTTTCGTACCATATTGTATTGGTGACAATAAATTGTGCTTTCATGTTAACATCAAAAACAGAAAAAAATGGTTTAACCCCAATAAAAAGGCCGCGCAAAAGCTAATTGATACTCTTCGACTTAAGCTGCTATAGTACATCTGGTTGAAGGAAGAAGGCATTCTATGAATTGCTTTCGAGGAATGCTACCATTATTATTGAGATTTACTGTCTAAAACACCGCCGGTTTCAGGCCACGATTCAAGAAAAGAGATGGGGAAGACATCAAGTCGTTTTGCAGTACTATGATAACGCTCACCCTTACACCGCTAATGTTACAAATACGGCTATTCATGGACTCAATTGGGAGATCATTTCACATACTCGGAATTCTTCTCATCTCGCTCCCTCAGATTTTCATCTCTTTCGCTCTCTATCAAACAATCTTCGAGGAATCTCCTCCAGATCGTTGGAAGGCAATCGTAAATAATGGAGGACAATATATTATTGATTAGTTCATGTATTTTTTTTGCTAAAAAATGAATAAATTTTGAGTTCAAACAAAACTCTAGAAGTTATGCATTAACCCAATATATTTTGTAAATAAATTGATCGCACGAAAGCTCTTAACCTATGGTGCTCTTTATAAAATTAATTAAAATGGAGGACGACAATTAAATGAGAAAAATTAAAAATAAACCTTCGTTATAAAGTTATATTTTAACTTTAATTGTTGTATTTTAAAATAAAATATGGTATTTAGGCATTAGTATCACCAATATTAAATCTTCATATTTAGAATTAAATATGTATACATTTACTAACACGTTTTTATAATGTCATGTAAGGATGTAGTAACTATACTAGGGGGGTGCATATTCAAGTTTAATGGCGACGCCAGTGATGAATTAAGAGGGTGCCACTAAATATATAGGGGAGAATAATGGACTTAATTGTTGAAACTTTTGAATGGAAGAATCCATTTTAAAGAACAAACAACTTGGAGTACTTATTAAAAATACTTGTCAAGGCTTTAATGGCACTTAAATTAATTACTGTTGTCAGAAATATCAAAATAGAAAAATCCATTCTGTAATTGGGTACAATACTGTATGCTATATTCTACGAGAATAGAACCTTATAATATTTCAAACATTTATTTTCTAGAAATAACCCCAATTATAGGAAATATCAAATGGTTGTAAGCGCAACTATCACAAAAGAAAAATAATATTGATATTAACGTTAAATATAATATAATAGAAATTAATAATATTTTAACCTTTAATCCATAATACCAGATTCTTTTTGTCACATGTAATACAAATGACTCCAAATATATTTATTCTATTTATTCCACATTATGTTAAGTAAACGAATACTTCAATAGTAAATTAATACACACGTTGTTTCATAACATACATATTAATTTAATTCACTAATTAAAAATATTTAAAAAAACTGGTAAGATTGAATACATCTTTTGTTTTATATTCTGAGCAAATAGCAATTTTATAGTTATTCCATAGTTTTTTTTTTACAATTTTCACGTTTACTGGAATATTTTCTATCTAAATTTTCTGGGGCAGTTCCAATATCTTTCACGATTTTGCTTTCGATTTTTTTTCTTGTTTGAGTTCTTTGCAGTGCTCACTAATTCTTTTCCAAGTTGCATAAGAAATTGGCGCATTGGGTTTTATTATCTGTACGTGAAAGGACTTAGCAAGTTAGAATATGCCGTTGTTGTGTGGTATCCAATATATGATTGTTATATTAAAGCAATTGAATTCATAGAGTGCTACAGTTTCTGAAGTATTTGAGTTTTAAAGTTGATGGAACATACCCTTCTCGAGGTTTAGACTATGAGCTGCTCTTGGATCGTCATGGAGTTGATTCGCTAGAAGCAAGGCGACATGAAATTAATTCAAACTCCATAAAAAATGTCATTCTTTATAAGATCGACTCGACCGATTTACTGACAGAAGTAAATTTTCGAGTACCTCGTCCAAGTTCAAGAGTGAATGAAGCGTTTCTACTTCCAACAGCTAGAACGAATATATTGCTGAGGACTCCCATGGTGCATTCTGCCAAGAATTTTAATAGTTTTAATAATTTTTCTGCAGACATTTTTCACTAGTTTGTTTTTTTTTCTAGTGTTTTTCTTTTTTCCCTATTCTTTTATATTACGGTACTTCGTTTATTTTTCTGAATTATACTTTATTGTTAATTTTTTCACAATTGTACAATATTTATTTTTTGTTTATACTGTCTGCATTCGGGTGACCTGTTGGGCAATTTAATAAACGAAGGTGGCAACTTAGTTGCCGAAATATTTATTTAGAGTTTATAAATTTGTAATGTGCCTACGGATTTTTTTTGTGTTGTACAATAAATTAATGTATATTTTTGATGCCCCGTTTCATATTGATTTTGTTTTATTGTAGTCGATTATTATCTGTGGTTTCTTCATTTCATCATCAAAAATGTCGTGCATACCGTGACACACTGTTATGCACGAAAGTTGCGCATAATAGTTTTTTATTTTTTGGGGGGAGAAGCGATATCGTGGTACTTTGTTCCAATTGATGTTACAAGTTGTGCCTTGTTTTTTCTTATTGTACCTAGGAAAGGAAAATTTTCTTTGTACAGATCGGTTGTAAGTTCTGTTATTTTTACGTTTCATGTTTTTTTTACTCTTCACGATTCTTTAATTTTTACGCTAGGTTTAAGTAGTATATAAGGGTTTGTTTTAATGTTAGGAATTTAGTGTTATTCCACTGGCGGTTTGGTGAAGAGTATATCTTCAAAGGTTGTACTTTTGCCAAAGACGCTACGCTTAACACTATTTTTTTCTTTTTCGTATTGTCCTACTGATGATGACAATTTAGTTACCGAAATACGTATTATTTAGAGTTTACTAATTCATATTTTGGTTAGGGATTTTTCTTCTTTCTGTCTGTAGTCGCATTTTTCGTGACTTTCCTAATACCTTTATAATATGTACGATTATTCGTCTTCCTGGTATTCGTGTATATACAGTGAATCCTATATATATAGTGACTATAAAAAGGGAGTCTTTATATACAAATATACAAAGTGTAACTATATATTTAACCTGAAATGAAGAAACATTGGCAGTTAAACGTATATTGAAATAAAACATGAAAAAGGTAGTAAAATAATGTGTTCTACAAATTTATAGCTGTAATTACAAACATATAACATCAATAATTGTATTTGAATTAACTTAACTAATTACGTTTATAGTAAAACTCCCTTATTTTCTCTTGCTTTGCCGTATTTATCGAATATTGGCGAAAAAAAATTATCTAATTTATTGATTGCATCAAACATGTTGTCAGGTATATTTTCGCAACACTGAAAGGCATTTCTTAATAATTTTATAGCATCAGAAATGTCAGATTTTGAAGGATTCACAATAATCTCATCATTATCATCACTACTTTCTCTCGATTCTCGATTCTTGATTATTTTCTTTTATCACGTGAATTGTAATTTCGTTTGTAATAGGAAATTCCGCGACGGGGATGATTTAATAATGGAAATCCGGGGAAATCCTAGAAAAAAACATTAAATTACAAAAAGGCTAACATCGCTTCTACAAGAAAATTTGGTATACCGCTTTTTACCTAATGAACGAACACGCATTTGGTTTTAACTGAAATGTTTATGTGTGTTCGTGATTCACTTGTTTTTATCAATAAAAAAATGGGTAACATACAGGGAAATGGTATGGCAGGTTGTACAAAACGTTCGTAACCATATATGCAACAACAGCGATAATTAATAATTAGACACTATGAAATCAACTTACGAACATTTTAACTTCCGAACACTTGGTGGAACGTAATATTTTTATAAGTTAAGGTCACTTGTATTTGGGAAAGTTATTAAACAGGGGATTTCCCACGTAATCTGGTCATTATATAGAAAACAAAATTTGTTAAAAAGCATTGGGGTAGTTTTGTTCCATCTAAAATAGTCGCTATAGACAGGTAGTCACAATATAGAGGGTCATTATATACGAGCTCCACTGTATATATATATTTACATAAATATATGCAATTAAGTACTAAGCATATTAGCAGCAATTGAAGGCAACAGTAGGCTCCACTGGTATTAAATATAACGTATTGACTTTTTTTTTTAAACCAAACATGTTAAAAAAGTGCTCCAGACAAACATTCACAAAATGCCTGGACAAAAAAAAAATTTCTTCAAAATTTTTGATAAAGCAATTTTAAAGAAATACGAGTGCAAAGAAACCATGAGATAAGCTCTATTAATAGATATGTTTTCGCCTATGCGGACGATTTAAAACTTTTTCATGGATTGATGGTGCTCAGGATGCTGCCTTTCTCCAAGAGAACCTGGATCGTGTCGCAAATTAGTGCTCTTCAAACAAATTAAGTTTAAACATCGACAAACGCTGTTTTGTATCTTTCACCAGAAAACCCAATAGATTTCTTTCTAATTATTCTGTTAACATCATCGCAATCAACCAAAAGACGCATGTCAGTGATTTTGGAGTTATTTTTGATGAAAAGCTAACCTTCGCTGATTATGTTTCCAAAGTGACTACATCAGCATATCGTGCATTAGGTTTTATTATCCGTACGTGAAAGGACTTCGACAACATAGTTTCACTCAAGTCACTTTTTTATGCGTTTTATGGTTCTTAGTGCCGTTGTCGTGTGGTATCCAATATATGATTGTTATATTAAAGCAATTAAATTCATACAGCGCTACAGTTTCTGAAGTATTTGAGTTTTAAAGTTGATGGGACATACCCTTCTCGAGGTTTGGACTATGAGCTGCTCTTGGATCGTCATGGAGTTGATTCGCTAGAAGCAAGGCGAGATCAAATTAATTCAAACGCCATAAAAAATGTCATTCTTTATAAGATTGACCCGATTTACTGGTAGAAGTAAATTTTCGAGTACCTCGTTCAAGTTCAAGAGTGAATGAAGCGCTTCTACTTCCAACAGCTAGAACGAATATATTTCTGAGGCCTCCCATGGTGCATTCTGCCAAGAATTTTAATAGTTTCAATAATTTTTCTACAGACATTTTTCATTAGTTTTTTTTTTCTAGTATTTTTTCTTTTTTCCCTATTCTTTAATATTACGGTAATTCGTTTATTTTTCTGAATTATACTTTATTGTTAATTTTTTCACATATCTACAATATTTATTTTTTGTTTATACTGTCTGCATTGGGGTGACCTGTTGGGCAATTTAATAAACGAAGGTGGCAACTTAGTTGCCGAAATATTTATTTAGAGTTTATAAATTTGTAATGTATCTAGGGATTTTTTTGTGTTGTACATTAATTAATGTATATTTTTAATGCCTCGTTTCATATTGATGGTCAGAAATGAAAAATTTATTTCTATTAGCAAACGAAGAATATAATTCACATATATATAGATTGGTAAAAACGGCATCAATAAAGTTTCAAAAGTTCAAACATTTAAAATTTCATTGGGCCTTGTGGAATATTTTGATTTGGCAGTATTTATAAGGAATATTATTCCTTTTTTTCGCACGATATAAGCTTTTAAATCTTCAATTCTATCCAGCTATGGCGAATTGATATATATATATATATATATATATATATATATATATATATATATATATATACCGTATGTGTTAAATATCATTAGGCATAGAGAATCAACGTATGAGTACATACAATGTATACGTACATGAGAAAGCCAGTCCAATGCCAGCGAAGACCGTGACGACTGACGATTGTCTCCGATACCGATTGACTGGAAATTTTGCATTCAGTCTAGCTGCGGCCGTTACAGTTTGAACGCGTACAATAAAATTAATGTATAATGGCTCTTTATACACCCACTGAAAAGCTTCAGTTAGTAAAATAGTTTTATGCTGGCAAGTCTGCCATGGAGAGCATGAATTTGTTTGCGCTGACTTTTGCAGACCGTTCTGTACCTTGCAGACAAAAAATTTATAATATTATAAATAAATTTGAAACTTGTTTCTGTCTCAATAACTGTACGAAATGCAAACCAAGAGAGGTATCACCACAAAAAAATTGAGGAAAGGGAACGGCGGGATGTATTAATTTGTAGTATTGTGGAAATTGATAACACGAGATCTACTAGAACTGCTGCCGAGGAATTAGGTACAAGTAACACAACTATTTCACGTATTTAGAAACGTAATGGTTTAAAATGTTTCAAATATTCGAAAACTCAAGAAATATTTCCCGAAGACAATTTCCGGAAAATGGAGTTTTGCCAAGACGTTATGGAAAAGATACATCGAGATCAAAATTTCATTAAAAATATTCTCTTCACCGATCAATCAATTTTTCCATTACACGGAAAGCACAATCCCTCTGTTCTTCGATATTGGGCTTCGGAAAATCAACACCGGCATTTTGCAAATCGCACTCAGTATCCTCAAAAACTAAACGTTTGGGCAGGTATTTTAGGTGACCATTCTATAGGCCCTTATTTCATTGATGGTATATTAAATGCCGACAAGTATCTCGAATTACTGAAAAATCAAATACTTCCCGCCATTCAAAACATTGGAATAAATCAGGAAATCGTTTTGTTTCAACATGATGGCTGTCCAGCACATAATGCAGTGAGGGTAAAGGAATTTCTAGGAAATACTTTTCTTGACCGTCTTATTACTGGAACAGGAAACATTAAATGGCCCCCGCGATCTCCTGATCTATCTCCAAATGATTTCTTTTTGTGGGGATATCTAAAAAATATTGTTTATACTCATGAAGCTGGTAGAGCAGAAAATCTAGTTGCCTTGAGAGAAAATATAACTGAGGCTGCGAATATTAACTGCCGACATGCTAGCAAATGTAAGAGCTAATTTCTACGACCGCCTAGGACAATGTCTTGCTGTGCAAGGAGGAATTTTTGAACCTCTTGTATAATTTATTATAATTTTTAGAATCCTTTTTTATTTATTTTATTAGGATTATTCTTTAATTTTATTAGAATTACGCTTTCGTTTATGCGACGCACCGCAGATTAAAAATTTCCTGCATCTACTGCAAGAAATAAGAAAAGCAAATCCCTTGCAATTCGTAAATGTTATTTTAGAACGTATTACAAGTACCTATGTCGATGGTCAAATGATTACTGCTAACTTGTGTTTGCGAAACAATCGGAGACAATCCTTGCCGGCCGTCGCGGTCTTCGCCGGCATTGGATCGGCTTTTCCATATACATATACATCGTATGTACTCATACGTATTCCCTATGCCTAATGATATTTGACACATGCGGTATATATAGGACATGCCAAGTGGTTTTGTCCAATTTATTACAATATTAAGATTTGCGCATTTTGCGGACCGTGGTAGTCAAACTTATTAAAGAATATTTCAAAAACAATAATATTTAATATTGTTTTTGAAATATTCTTTAATAAGTTTGCCTATACAGCTATTTTATCTTGTTGAAAAGCATAGCTATTCATCAATTAGTTAATGATATTAGTCTACTACTCATGTATTCTGAAACAAAATGCAAAGGGTGCAAATTTCTGGAATCTATTAGTTCAAGTAATGCCCGCGTTTTCCAATTTCATTTGCGATTTCTAATCAATAATTCAGTTAACAATTCATACTTTTACTTTTTGATAATGAAATTGGCATTTCTCTGATTTGAAGATCAGCTACTTTCAATTTTGGCTTTTATTTATTAACAAAGTTAAATGCTTAAATCAAGGCCATTAGGCCAGTCCAACACGTCAGTGGTTTCAAATAAGTCACTCGTCTCACCTCCATATGTTGTAAGGGGGCACTCAGCTATAATGTGGTGAGTTTCGCAACTCGTTGTCTAAGCTAATCTCCATTTATTGAATAAGTCACGATAGATGGCGTGGGATGTTCTTATTCTATTGAGTATCTTTCATTCGTGGTGAGACAGCTCCATTCCTGGCAAGGGTACGGTAGAATCTGTGATACGAACCGCTTCAGCGGCGTTATTTTGGAAACACAGATGATTTGGGACATATATAGTTAAATGCATCAAGCCTGCATATATAAACTTAGAATTACTTTTTCCTCACAGGGATTATCTTGCAGTGTAGACGAAGCTTTGTTTGTGTGATTCCCTTGTCTTGTCGTAATATAATAGAAACGAAATTGTCGGTGCGCCCAGGACTGTACGCACTGTCAGAAAACGAATAGGCTTTTTCAGATCCCTTTGAAGAAAGTACTAAAAGCATCAGAGAAGTTGCGCAGGAATTTAATACGAGGAACACTTCTGTACGTCGAGTGATGAAATCTGAACCACGACATCTGTATCATTAAACGACTGTGCAGCATTTGCAGCCAGAAGATTACCCTGCCAGACGGAAATTATGTACATAGCGTTTAAATCAAGAAGAAAACAATCCTAATTTTGTATCTCCAATTTTGTTAACTGATGAATCAATTTTCGGCGGACAAGTATGCTACAATGCGCATAATTGGCTAGTCTATTAGGGAATCGTGTGTTATGTCTTCAATAGAAATTAGTTTACATGTCACCTAACTTCTCTCTTTGGGTAGAACCTTTTGGATTCCCGGTACAGTTAACGGGACATCTGTATAAATGTGTTCCGGTGGGACCCATTTATGCAGTATTTTTGAACCAAGACATTCCACTTCTTTTTCGTGTTAACAACTGGCTTCAACACGATGGCGCACCAACATACTTCAGTCGAAAAGTTCGAGAAATTTTAGATTAACAGTATTCTGATCGATGACGATGGCGGTCCACGACACTGGTTTGCGCGGTCGCCTGATTTAAATCCTCTGATTTCGTTCTTTGGGGCTACATTAAAAATGTTGTATACAGGCACTACAGAAGAACAACTCAGGGGTCGCATTCAGGAAGCCTTTGTTACAATTACTCCTGAAATGGTTACGAATTTTAAACTGAGTCTTTTGCGGTGAGCACGATTATCCTTACAAATGAATGGTGGCCACTTTGCGCACTTTTCCTGATTGAATTTATTTTTCATTTCATGATCCCTTTTGGTTATGTTGTTCCTGTTATTACTATTATGTTATACCTTTTCGCCTGTTTTTTATGATAAGTTCACGTATATTAGAGTAAACAAGGTTCTTTTCAGAACCGACATTTGTTGTTTTATTAAAAAAATAAAATAAAAATGTATTAATATGATGGCGAGTGTAATATCTTGAATGAAATCTGCCCTAATCTAACATGAGGTTGACACTTTGGCAGGCATCTCATTCTGACAGTGTGATAATATAAGCTTAGCTTAGATTTTATTCACGTTAACACCTGGAGTGCCCTTTCTGGAATTGGTGGATCTTGAACATCTCTAGATTGTCGTCGGCATTTGTTCGTTTTCCCTGGAGCGCGACTTCAGCGATAGCCTGTATAAAAAGATATTGCTTAATTATCTGAAGTATGTAGCCATCTCATAAGGCTTCGCATCATTATTAATACTAGACAAAAACCTGTATTCGATAATGCCCTTCGGTTGGCCGTCGCATGTTGGACCGGAGTGACAATACCAGGTTTCTGGGAGTTACTATCCAGGATACCTTAACCTGATCTAGCCACTATATGCAGCTGTCAAAAAAATATCCTCCAGGATATTTCCAGGATTTTATTCGCAGTATTCGACAATATGTCCTAATACAGGTCCTGTTGTCATTATACTATGCAGAAATTAACTCTAGGCTGCAGTATGCTGTGACTTTGTGGAACGCTTCGCCTTCTGCGCGAGATGACTTTCTGGCTCAAAAAAAAGCAGTGAGAGCTATTGTTGGTGCTCATTATACGGAATCGTGCCGACCAATTTTTAAATATTTAGAAATATTACCTCTTTGTTGCATCTATATTGTGGAGCTATGCTGCTACATCTACGAAAACTCTAATAAATTAAAAATAAACGCTGAAAT
This sequence comes from Melolontha melolontha, assembly GCA_935421215.2. Lineage (NCBI taxonomy): Eukaryota > Metazoa > Arthropoda > Insecta > Coleoptera > Scarabaeidae > Melolontha > Melolontha melolontha. The sequence goes on along the minus strand of OW285237.1, from coordinate 89,370,240 downwards.
CCACTCTCACAACACCAGAAATAGACACGATTTACGTCAACCTTTGAGTACTTTGACTATCGTAAACATGAGTCCTCTCAACGCAGGTGTACGAATATATAATTACCTGCCGCATGCTATAATATCCAAAAAATCTGTTGCTGCATTTCGGTCAGGGTTGAAAACGTTACTAAAAGAGCACACGTTTTATTCTCTGGAGGAGTATTTCTCATATCTCTCACAGAGATGAGTATACTGTTCTCCCTCCCATATTTTTGTTTTCAGTATTTACACATAGTTTGTATTTTTGCTTTCAGCACTATACATTGTTTGTTGGTTTGATTGGTTTGTAATTTTTTAAAAATTTCTTTTGATGATTGTATAATCAATAATTTTTATTCATTTATTTGGGTTTTTCTTTTCTTATAGATTTTCTTTTTTTCTCTATTTTTTGTGACATATTATATACACTTTATGTGTTTATGTAATTAATATATATATTATTATTATTATTTGTTTCATGCTGTTTCTTGAATATGCTTCTTGTTTGGTGATGTATGTATACATTTTGCAATTAGTTAAAAGCAGAAATAAAGTCAATAAAAGAGAATGAAATACTACACTAAAATCTAGTAAATTAGACAATTATTGGTACTTTTAATATCAAAACAAAAATGTATTTTTATTAGATGGGGGTTTTGACCTATTTATTCATCGTACCAGATATACGGAAAAACTGGGTTAAGAGTGTGTGATTAACGGACCCTAAGATAAGCCGTGAATCGTTGGCGTTATTTAGCTGGGGTTGTTTTGGGGAGAAAGGTTCGCGTCGTTGTCGTGACGGGAGTAAAAGCGAGGGTGCAATATAACGTATAATGACATGGAGGGTCCTCAATTGGTGAAGGCGATTCAAACACTTGTTTCTCGTCTCCAGCGACACGCGTCCAATTATCGCGTTTAATCGAGTATAGCGAGAATAATTTAATCTCTCCGTCTCACCACCGTATCTATTGATAATTGTACCTAACTGTAATTGCCGATATACCTAATTGGCTTTATCATTGATATAACTAGCTCGGACGGAAAGTATTCATTTTATTATTTTATATTTCCTGTAAAATTAAGGAAATGCAGTGGTAATTTTGTTCAGTATTTTTAATTATGTCATATAATAAATAAGTTATTTATTATATATCGATTGCATTAAAGTGATATGATTTACCCTAATTAATGAACATGAATTCGTGTACATATTTACGAGGGTAAACTGAAAAATTCGGTAACTAAAGTATAACAAAAACCAATATCTCAGTGAAATGTGTTTTATTTTTCGCCACAATCTCCCTCAAGATCAATACATTTATTTAGTCGATGCTCAAGTTTCTTTATGCCTTCACAGTACTCATCCGAAGCAAATCTCATACCGCCGAGGTGTTTCTTCAGTTTGGGGACATATGGTAGTCCGACGGAGCTAAAACCGGCGAATAAGGGAATGCTTAAGCGTTTTGAACTTTAATTTGGCCAATTTTTCTTTGACAATTCTGCTCGTATGAAATGGAACATTGTTTTAATGGGAAATTATTTTTTTATGCTATCTTCCGGGTCTTTTTTCGACAATAGCTGCTTTCAATCGATTCAAAAGTTTAGAATAGTATAGTTTAGTAATCGTTTGCCCCTTTGGCAGGTAGTCGATAAGCAAGATTACTTTCGCATCCCAAAAAACCTTTCCTGCCGATGGACTGACTTTGGCCTTTTTTGGAGCCGGTTCACCACGTTTAGTCCACTGTTTTGATTGTTGTTTATTTTATAATGTGTAGTGGTGGACCCAAGTTTCATCGCACGTCACAAATTTGCGCAAAAAATCTGTTGGATTTTGCCGAAACCGCTCCAAAATTTCACGCGTTTGAGTTTTTGTTATGTTGTTAGTAAACGCGGCACCCATCTAGCACACCGCTTAGACATGTCTAATTCAACATTTAAAATGTACGAAACCCGTTCTTTGGAGATGCGTGTAGCCTCAGCAATATCTTGCAATGTGTATCAGCGATCAACAGTCGCCGGCGGCAAACAGTCTTAAAACAAGGAGCTTCCTCCCCTAACACATTTACCATATCAACATGAATTTCTCTAGGCGAAGAATACTTTTCCACAGGTATTTAATCACTGCGCGAATTTCGATATTGTCATTTTTAAGAAGCGACAAAAGTACTTTTCTTTGAACGAGTGTACACAACAAACTACTTGGCAGATCGACATGAACGCGATATACGCGTTAAACTTCATGTCATTAAAACATTAAGCTATACAATAGCGTCAAAGATTGCTTTTACATGGCGCCATCTCATAGTTAGTTACCGAATTTTTCAGCTTACCCTCGTATATATTGTCCGTGACATCCTCGGTAGCAGAAATTGCTTCAAGTAAAGTTTCACTTAAAATACTAAAGTTATCTGTTTTGTTTTTGTGTTAATATAGCGAAAAAGAATTTCGTGTGTTAATGAAAGATTATCTATTACGTGAAAAACTTACATAAGATTATGGTCAATTCGCTTGTTTCCACGAAGTGATTGGTAAGTGTTTCACTGCTTTCTAAAGTAGTCATGTTATATAAGCGCAGAATATGCTGAACAGCATGAAGCCATCTCCAGAAATATTAACCCAGATTTGGCTAAAAACTTTCGGGGCAAACTTCTGCCATAAAATACTTGGAAATTATAAGTGCATATATTTTATTTATGTGAAAGCACACAATTCTTACTCTATTATATACAATACTAGTTGGATATAGTGACAAAGAAGAAAGGGGTGAAAGGTATATGTGAGTAATGCCTTCATACAAAAAATCGCGGTCCAATGTTCACCTAGTAACGAGAAAATGATTTTTCTTTATTCGAGTCCGACCCTGCCGCAGGTAAATATACATCAGTAATTCTGTTCAGCGACGCATTATATTTGTTCTATCGGTATTTGTCAGCACCACCATAAATTTAAATAAAAAAAATATGTAAATAATTCCATGCAAATAATTAAAAACTAGGTATTTATCCCATTAAACACGCCGTGGACACGCTTTTTGTTTTATGATGATTTTCGTTTTATTACGTGTAATAATTTTACGTTTAAAAGAACGTTCAAATTTTAATTTTAATCACATTTTAATTTATGCGACATAGGTTTGTCAACATATTCGACGTAAAGGCTTATTAAGTTGTTATTGATATCCCAAAAAAAACATCGTAATAAAAGTACCATATGTGTTTAAATGATTGGGCATAAATGTTTCGATATCCAAAGATAAACAGTTACTATTTTTAATAATAAGGTTTCATCAGTGTTATGAAATGAGTGTCGCCCTTTTTGATATATAGATTTTTAAATAGTTAATTGACGAAGGAGATACTTGTTGAAACTTCATTATACCGCTAAGAAATAAGTAATTAAACTTCTAGTTTCAAAAATTCTTTTATTGTATTTCATCCACCTGATGAAGCCATTGTATGGCGAAACAATATTGTAGTGGTATTTACAATAAAAGAATTTTTGAAACTAGAAGTTTAATTACTTATTTCTTAGCGATATAGATTTTTTCTTATGTTGAATTAGTGGAGAGGTAGAAATCCTTTGCTTAAAAAAAAATCAAGCTGATCTAACTGTTCACCATTTTGCTTATGTATCTGTCACGCTTTTTGAACTGACATGTCAATGCAATATACAATAAGTGGAAAGTACCCGTATTGATAAGCTGTACGGGTTAATATTTTGATCGGATCTGTCGATTCCTCCAATATCCCTGTTATACAATTTGACTAGATGAGGTTGCTGTATCCAGAAAAAGAAAAACAGAATTGCGAGAACATTGTCTTCACAAATTACCTGAATGTTTCTGTGTTCTTTTTGCGAGTATCCTTTTACTGAATTTTGACCATATTTGTTACTTTTAGTGACAATCATTTCAATTAAATCTTTAGAGAAAACTTTGCAAAAATTTGCAGTGGGCTCTCTTGGGTTTCAGACACCTCATTATCGCCGAAATGATCCATTACAAACTCTAAATCTCTAATCCACTGATAAATTTTCCTCATCTTTTTTTGACAGTACCTCTTGGCTTGTTTATTATTAAGGTTTTCTAAATTTCTGAAAAAAGCGCATCATCTTCAAAGGAAAAGTCCTCGCCAATATCGTTTCCAAAAACTATTTCAGTTGGAACTTTTAGCTGTGATCCGAGTAAATTATTTATGTTCATAATATCTTCATTGCCTGAATCTTCATCTGTTAGCTCTTTAGTTGCATTAGGAGAAAAAATCGTAATTTTCTGCTTCAGTTAACATAGTAAGCGCATCTTCAAGGGTAAGACTTCTGAAGGCTACACGCAGAGAAATACATGTTTGTATCAAATAAATCTGCTTTGACTCAAGAAATTCTCTGTTTTGTATATCCACAAGACAATATTATCTTGTGGAGAGATAAATATATTCTTAAAATTATTTACTTCATTCAAAACTATTTCTTATTTGAATGAAACATATAAAATGTGTTTGCTTAAGAAAAATATTCGTAAATCAAATCCATTGTATTCTTACTTGAAGTACGTTTTGTCGCAGAATATTCTTATGGCAAGACGCTACGTTTTCGTAATGAAAGAAAATATTTTTTATGTGAGAATGTGAATGTTTTGCATAGAACTACCAAATTGTTTTGATTTTTATATACGAGGATACGTTAAAAATAGTTTTCGTATAACTTTAAAAATTATATAATGAATAGTAGACGTAGGTTGTCAGGCTGTATACACTTTACTATTTAAATTTTGGCGACTGTTTGTAAAATGAATAAATGTACTTTCATCTACATATATTTATTTACAATATATACATTTATGTTGGATCTACAACGACTTATACTAACATAAAACTGCTGTTGAGACTGATGTCTCTTGTTAAAATATGATTACTATATTGGTGTTTAATATAAGACTGTGTGTCTTGTTGATGTTGATACTGTGTTTGAGAATGTTGTTGCTTGTTATGATGTTACGATTGAGACTGTTGTGTTACAAGTAGGTAAGGATATACCACTACTTCTACAAACTATTACGATAAGGTTTACGATAGAGACTTAAAATTCTAATCTTAACTAATAAATAATAAAATATCATTACCAATCAAGTATTGGTGCTAAAAATTTAAGCATGTAGTTCCAGATCGTCCCTAGTTAAAGCAGTAAACCCTTTGTTCACTACAATCCAAGGTAATAAAACAAGCGGTCTAATACATAAGGCAATAAACGAATTTGCGAAAGATGTCGATTATTAATAACCCTAGGCAATAAAACGAGTGGTCTAAATTATAAAATAAGTAACAAATAGATTTGCAAATGCAAAGAATTTCCAGAACTTAAAGAAAGCCCCACAATTTGAATGTGATAATAAAATTATGTTATAAAATGGTTATACAATGCAAATTTATGGTAAGCAAAAATAGAGGGAAGATAGAAGTGAAGAAGCAATGGGACAGGGAAAAGTTGGAACAGAAGGAATGGAAGGAGAAATATAGAATGCGTTCGACAAAAAAATAAAACAATTAAACGAAGAACACAGCATGGAAGAGGAATGGAGCGCTATAAAGGATTATATTGTACGGTCAGCACAAAAAACGATATTCTACAAGAAATATAATAGAAAGAAACATTGATTTGGTATAGAATGCGAAAATATGATAGCAGATAAAAACCAAAAAAGGAATACGTGGATAAAATATATAAAATAAATATATATATATATATATATATATATATATATATATATACAGTAAATATCGTTTATAACGACATCTGATATAACGACATATCGGTTTTTGCGACGAAATTTCAAGGTCCTGGCCAGAAACAATGCTTTCTAAACGCGAAACCTATCGGTTATAACGACATCGGATATTACGACGAAACTAATATAACGACGAAAAATAGCTTGAAATTTGGATCAAATTATCTTTTATAACAACGGACACGTCACATAGTAAGAAAACGGTGGGGAAGTTTCGAATTGGCTAGGGGAATTACAGCGTTATGAAAAGGCAAGGCGAAATGCGACAGATAAACGTATTTATTCAGTAGTTATCTAGGAATTGAAGGTACGTTGTCGACGTCGATATGGCGAAACGAAAGGCGTTTACAATTGAAGAATAAAGCATCAATTATTAGGCGCTTGGAGGTTGGAAATTCTAATATTAATATTGCTAAAGAATATAAGGTAAGTTTTGTTTGATTTCTATGAGAATAACATGCATACTAATATTATTCGTTTATTTAGGTAGCGCATTCAACAATCTCCACGATTTGGAAAAATCGGAATAAAATAGAGGATTTAATTAATAGATCTTCATCATTACAAACGAAAAAGATCAGATCTTGTAACGCGTATAGAGTAGACGAGGCCCTATATGAATGGCTCAAAATTCAGAGGAGCCACAACATTCCTATTAGCGGTCCGATATTGCAAGAGAAAGCAAATGATTTTGCTCGACGATTAGGGTTAGAAGATTTTAAATGCACAGTTGGATGGATTCAACGATTCCGAAAAAGACACAATATTGTTTTTGGTAAAATATGTGGCGAAGCAATAGATGTACCTAAAGGGATTTGTGACGACTGGTTAAATACAGTGTGGCCAAATTTAAGAAAAGAATATACAGACGATGAAATATTCAACGCAGATGAGACTGGTTTATTTTTCAGAATGATGCCAGACAAAACGATGAAATTTAAAGGGGAAAAATGTATTGGTGGTAAACTGAGTAAGGATAGATTGACTGTTCTTGTAGCAGCAAATATGACTGGATCGGAAAAGATGAAACTTGTGGTTATTGGCAAAGCTAAGCATCCTCGATGCTTTAAAAATATAAAATCTTTACCTGTTGAATATGAAAATTACCAAAGAGCATGGATGACATCAGCATTATTTGAAAAATAATTGTACGATGGGACAATAAACTCATTCGGCAAAAAAGGAAAATTATTGCTTTTAGACAACTGTTCAGCTCATCCAAATATTCAAAACTTAAAAGCTATAAAACTTGCCTTCCTTCCACCAAATACCACGTCAGTTCTTCAACCGATGGACCAGAGTGTAATAAAGTCCCTAAAGACACATTTTAGAAAACTTCAAATTATAAAGCTTTTAAAAGACATTGACGAGAATGGTGTTCTACTTTCCAAAGCTTGGGATCGCGTTTCTCAACAGACAATAGCAAATTCCTTTGCACATGCTGGGTTTAATTTTCACACAGCAGAAAACTCTTTTGATGACGATAATTTACCCTTAGCTGAGTGGCTTCGACTACAAAATGATACGGAAGAAGATAACTTACCTTTAACTGAATGGGCCCGCACTTTACCTGTAGTTAACCTGGCAACACAAGAGGGTTGGGATAATTATTCAAATGTTGATGAAGAACTCGAAACGGAGGAAGATATGACAGAAGATAAAATTTTAGCTGGGTCCAGTGCAAACTTGGAGTTAGAAATAAACAACGATGAAGTGGAAATGGACGAAACTACGGAATTTAAACCACCTACTATAAAGGATGCATTTTCAGCAGTTGAAATGATTCAGAATTTTTTCACATTTAATCAAAATTTGAAAGACGCTAAAACAGATTCTGCATTGCTCCATTTGGAAAAAATTATTGAAAAACACTTCTTAGAAAACAAAAAATTACAACAAACCAAAATGACAGATTTTTTTATTAAAAAAATTTAAATATGTATGTATGTATGTACAATGCAGTCCGTGCCTATGTATTATTATATACATATATATGTGTTAAATTGTTAGTAAAATAAGTTGAGAAGGAAATGTTTTTTTTTATTTGTATTTTATAAAACTAGAATATTGTTTTCGTTGTTTGAGTGTATTTTCTAAGATAAATAAAATGTGTTTATATAATAATTTGGTATTTGGATATAGCGACCTACTCTTATAACGACCGAATTTCGTTGGTCCCTTCAACGTCGTTATAAACGATATTTACTGTATATGTGTTAAATTGTTAGTAAAATAAGTTGAGAAGGAAATGTTTTTTTTTATTTGTATTTTATAAAACTAGAATATTGTTTTCGTTGTTTGAGTGTATTTTCTAAGATAAATAAAATGTGTTTATATAATAATTTGGTATTTGGATATAGCGACCTACTCTTATAACGACCGAATTTCGTTGGTCCCTTCAACGTCGTTATAAACGATATTTACTGTATATATATATATATACATCTATATATATATATAATTGAAAAGAAATTATCGACCGTGATATATTATCAAAAATTAATTAAAATTCGGGTAAGCGATCAATTAAAAAACTCCTTTATTAAATTACCCTATATTTCGCGACACTTTGTCGCTTCTTCTGGGGTAAAAAATGTAGAGTTAAAAAATAATAAAATTGACGTACAAAATATAAAAATGATTAGATCTAATCATATCTAATCATTTTTATATATTGTACGTCAATTTTATTATTTTTTAACTCTACATTTTTACCCCAGAAGAAGCGACAAAGTGTCGCGAAATATAGGGTAATTTAATAAAGGAGTTTTTTAATTGGCCGCTTACCCGAATTTTTATTAATTTTTGATTATATATATATATATATATATATATATATATATATATATATATATAAATATATAAAGAAAGCAAAAATGACAACGAAGATGTGTAAAAAGAAAAAATAAATGGATGGAAGATACAATGGATGAAATAGAGGAATAGACAAGGAAGACAAACATGAATGCAATATACAGGCACATAATTGAACCGAAAGGAAAGACAGCGACAACTACAATTATAACAGAAACATGGGAAAATTACTTCAAGGCAATGTACGACAAAGAAGGCAGCCAGGAATGGGCGAAGGAGTTGGAAGAGGAAGCAGAAGAAGAGACAGGGAGTGAGAGTGTAGGAGGACCCGACTACAAGGAAGTTAGTTATCGTAGCGATTAAAAAGCTCAAAAATAAGAAGGCTGCTGGAATGGATGAATATGCGCAGAACTAATTAAATATGAAGAAGATAAAATGCACCAAAAGATCTATGCATTTATATTGCGGATATGGCGGGAAGAAAACATACATAATGGAGAAGAGGTATTATCATACCAATACTAAAAATAGGTAACCTGACACAGGAAGTACAGAGGCATCACACTGCTGAACGCGGCATATAGGATATTAATAAACATACTGCGAGATAGACTGGAGAAACACACAGAAAAAAGAATTGAAAGTTAACATTGTGGTTTCAGGAATGGGCGGTCAACGGTGACTGACATATACATTTTAAGGCAAATTATGGAAAAGATATATGAACATGGTAACACACATCGTTTTCATAGACCTCAAGCAGGCCTTTGATAAAATAAATAGAGAACAAATTATGGAAAACCTAAAAGACATCGAAGTACAAAGAAAGATTAGAAAATTGCTAGAAATGACAATGAAGGATTCTAAAGCCAATGTAAGAACGGAACAGGGAATGACGAAAGATATATAAAAATAAGAATAGGAGTAAGACAGGCAGATGCTTTATTGGCACTACTTTTCATAATCGTACTGAATGCCATAAAAAGCAAAATTTACAATGGCATTTTAAACAAACATTTTGCGCAAGTAGTTGCAGGTGCGGACGATGTTGCAATAATAGCCAGGAAGAGGGAACTGCAACGGGTAGTAGGAATAATCGTGCACGAGGCGAGGAAAAGAGGCCTGGAGATAAATTAACAAAAAAACAAATATATGTGTTGTAGCAGAAATGACAGAGAGATGAGGAGTTGGAGCTGTGGAAGTTACAGTTTTGAAGAGGTGAAAGAAGTCAACTATCTGGGAGTCATAATCAATAGGCTAAATGAGGTGGTTGACATAAAAGAAAAAATCCAGAAAGGATATAGAGCCTACTATTGTAATGAAAACCTGCTAAAGCAGGCGCGGCTCGTGATGACGTATTTGGGAGTGCAAGTACAATGATGCGAGTGCCTCGTGTGTTTTCGGTGTTTACTAAGAAAACGTTACAGTTAGTACACGAGAATACACGAAGCACTCGCATCATTGTACTTGCACCCCCAAATACGTCATCACGAGCCGCGCCTGCTGCTGAAGGACGAAAATTAAATATGAAGAACAAACTGAGATTATATTAGATACTCATTAGGCCAGTAGTAACATACGCCGCGGAGACGGCATCGCTCACAGTGGGAGAAGAAGAAAAGCTAAAGATTTTTGAGCGCCGTGTAATAATAAAAAACTACGTGCAAAAAGGATGAAAAAAAACGAATATAAAGCTTTGATGAACCATGAATTAGTACAGAAAAATATAGTGAGATAAATCAAGGCTTTAAGAATAAAAGAGGAGCACCGATAAGAGAAATAATGACATGGCAACCAGCACAAAATAGATTGAGAGGGCGACCGAGAAGTAGATGGAAGCAACAGGTAAAAGAAAACTTAAAAACGCTAAATGTAGAGGGATGGAGACAACAAATGGTAGACAGGAAGAAGTGGAAGAAAATAGTCGAGATGGCAAGAAGCCACCGAAGTCTGAGAGAAAAAGAAATGAGAATGTGGACTAATCCACCACATGGACTAGGATTCATAGAGTTCCTTAAAAGGAGTAGCTAAAATTTCACGTCGAAATGTTTTAGCTTTGTTAATAATAATATACAATGGTTGAAACCTGAAAACGTACGCTGAACATTTATAAAACTGGCCAGAATTGCAAGAGTTCTATATCCCAGATTTACTTATATTTAACAATAAAAAATGTTTGAAATTAAAATATTACAAAATAATATTAAATATATCCTGAACAATGACAACTGTCTAATTTATTTTCGTTGGATTTTTAATTTGGCTTGTTTAAGTATTTTGGTAGGTACGTAGTACACCAAAATATTTTTTTATAGATTTTTACTTTACGGTCAATTATTGTGCCATGTAAGCATTGGTGATTAATAAAATATTTGTTTCAAATAGAAAAATATTTTGAACCATATTAGTAAGATGATTATGAAAATAGTCCCTTTAAATTACAAATATATATTTGTACTATGTATTATGTCGAAAATGAATTGCTTTACTAAACACGAGCCGAGCAGACGTAAACGACGAACAGTAGAAAGGTGCTAAAAAGTGTGACCGCATCGCAGAAAACATCGCTAAAATCAACGAGAACATCTACAGATCGTGTGGGCGGAGTTTGGTACGCGCATTTGTAAAATGAAACTGTCACTAACCTGTTGATCTCTTTAATGATATGCCACTCTCCGCAGTATACTCGCCACATGACAAATTGCCAACCCTTACCGCTTGCGGGCCGTTTATACCGAACAATGCCCGGAAAGATCCGGAAAGATACGTCGTAAAAAACATGAGATGTTGGCGTGTATATATTTCAGTACGTCAGCGTATTACGCTAGGGGAAGCTTTTTGTTTCCTAACATGTAGTGAATACATATTCATTTTATGTCTGTATGCAAGCGTTTAGTTGAATGAATATATGGATAGTCACGTACATTCTAATTTAATACAGTATTTATGAATTAATTATTCCAGTATATTATACATATGCATATGACTATAAATAATTGAATTTTTTTTCTTAAGCTGCAATTTTATGCTGACAAACCTGATTTTTAAATTTTCATTTGTAAATTAAATTAATTTTTAAAAGTTTGACAAAGTATAAGTCAAACAAGTAAATAAATAAAACGATTTGTCGTTTTTACTTTCAAAAAGGTCTTTATGGTCAAATAAAATACGTTTGTTGTAAGGTCTATTTTGGAAGCGGTTTGCAAAATAAAGATGGTAATTGTAGATAGAGTGTTTTCATTTCAGTTTTTCATTGTACACTCAATATTTTCGTTGAAAGTATCATATTTTAAAGAAATCAAAAGTATTTGATACTATTTTTTGCTCTCTTTCCACTCCTGTGAAATAGAGTGCTATCACTTGAAAAACCAGAGATGATCTAATAAAATTTGTTTCTTTAATTGAATCTTGAATTGGATGTTTAGCTAGTTTATTCAGTTCAGAATACAGAAATTTTTTTTCGTTGGGCAATGAATAACGTTATAATAACAAAAAATAAAAAAGTAAAGTTTTGCTTTGGGAATGTGACCGAGTAAAAAACAAAATATTATTTAAATATTACTTCGTATACCAGTTGATGACGTGGCACAGTTTAGCGATTAGTGAATCATTATTTTTGGTTTCCATGGGTTATTTACCGTATTAGGCATTTAAAAATGGAATTTACTAATGCAGAGAAAGCAGATATGTTATTCCCTTTTATTTATCAAAAAATAGCTGCCTTTAAGCTGCAAGTATGTACGTTAATCTATACCCTAATCGAAGACAACCGCACTGGAATACATTTCTAAATTTGCACATTTCATTATTGACGCATGGAAGTTTTGAAAAAATAAGGAAAGTATGAGAAATGAAAAGTATAAAATAGAGATATAAATCTGAACAATGCCAAAGAAAATGATGAAGTAAATATTTTGGCGTATTTTAGAGGAAACCCTGCTTCTTCAACTCGAATTGCTGTACAAGAGCTTGGCATAATCAGGTATAAAATCATGAAAGTCTTTAAGAAACACAAAATCAAACCCTTTAAAATTCGTTTAGTGCATTATTTACAACCGCTCGATCTACAAAAATGGATGAATTTTTGCAATTGGTTGTTAAATATTGGAAGACAATACTTGTTACACATTTTATGGACGGATGAAGAAGATTTTCATAGGAATGGTATGTTTAATAAATGGTATGTTTAATAAACCTCGCAGGATCCAGCAAACTCGATGTCGAATACGTTTTTCTACAAATGTCTGCTTAGGTGTGATATGGGATCACTTATTAAGATCCTATTTTTATAACGGCACACTTGACCGATATTTAAACTTTCTTGAAACTGAATTTCAAAGAATATTTAGATCATCTGCCTTTAGTTATCCGAGAGAAATGTGGTTCCAACATGACGACGCACCACCGTATAACGCGCAATTAGTAACAATTTTTTCTACAATTTCTACAATTAGAATTTGAAAATAGGTGGATGTGAATAAAGTGCCACATTTATGGCCTCCGAGATCGTCTGACCTTCCTATATTAGATTCTTTTGTCTGGGAATTTATAAAAAATAAGGTCTATTGCACTTTGTTGAATATCCTAGAAGAACTCAAAAATGAAATACAATTGGCAGGATAGGAAATTACACCGGATATGTTAAGAAGATCCCACATCATTTATTACACCGAGCTCATATGTGTATCAACAAAAATGGTGGATATTTTGAACAATTCCTTCAATAGAATTTTTGCTTTATCGTGTTATTGTTTTTCTATTGTTCTTTAACCAATACATATTGCTATAGATTTTTCCTTGGACAAGAAAGGAAAAATGATTGAACTATTTTGAACTCTATAATGAAGTACATTTATAAAAAAATTAGCTATTTCAGTTGTATGTTTATTTATTTCAGACGGGGATCGTTATATATATATTTTATTTTATAAGTAAAAAAATTTTTATATGTTTGAAATTATGATTAACCCTCGTATATTTAGGTTGACCAGAGAATTGAACTTGCCGCTCTTCCGGATATTGTATTTATTAAAATGTGTTGTCTGTATATATATTTTGATTTTATAGATGGTAGGGATGTTCAGACGGATGTTGAAATTTCATTTTGAGTTAGAGATATCTTGATGTTTGAAGTGTTCGGTTTATTAAAGAATAAAATACTCAATTTTATTCTTTGTTTTATAAAATCGGGTTGTATTTTGTTTATGCATTTATTGTGAGGTGCATGTAAATCCTAATTCGATTTTTGCGAGTGTTTTGATGGTTATAAAATATTTTTTTATAAATAAGATATCTCTCGTGCATTTTATAAATTGTGCATAGATCTATGTAAGTTGATAAAATATTTTGTTTATATATTTGATATCACGATTATTTTCATTATTATAATTTCATGTATTTCTTGTAATAATTTATATTTGAAAGTAGTATATGGGTATTAGAGAAAGTTGTCATGTTTTTTGTAAGGGAAGTTTTTTCTTAAAAATAATATTCGAGAACATTTTTGAATTCAAGGTTGGAGTTTTCTTTAGTGGGGATTGACCTTGTTGTGTTATTTTTGCGCATGACAAAAATTTAATTTTCGTGGGTTCGAAAACTTAGTTGTTTTTGACATTTGTTTGAAGGGGTCAAAGTAGAGGTTAAACTTGACAAATTTCACTAGTATTTATTAGTTTTGTGTTTGATCGAGTGTCACAAGGGGTTTTTCTCTGTGTGCGAGTCATTATTCACAAAGAGTGTTTCCCCATTGCTACTGTTTGATGATGCTTTAGCACCCTATACACTTTGTAGAGGGATTTTTTTTAATTTTTTTTTAAATAAATTAACAAAGGAACAGATTAGATTTTTATTTGTGTTTATCGTTTTATTCTTGGAAAAACTTGAACCTGGTCCGCGAGGAACGATTCATGAGATGGGAGTTCGTGGATTCTACTAGACTGAATAGCCGGCAATATAAGCTGTAGTGTGAATAAGAAAAATAATAAGCAATTTCAAAGTAAATTCCACTGCAATATGTCCTATTTATGTGTTTTTTTTTGTTGTTATTATGTCATTATGCATTTACCAAGGAAAACAAAATATACTGTATTTAGAATTGAATAAGCTAGCTAAATATCCAATAATATACAGGTATTCAATTAAAAAAAAATTCATTAGATCATCTTTTGTTTTTCAAGTGTACAATGAAAAACCAACCAGACTGTATATTCGAAGCACTTGACTTATAATCAGTTTATCGAAATGTTCCTAGAAGAACAAATTGAATTGAATATCGTTACTTTTCACAACACAATATTTGAATAATCGAACGCTCTGTGGCTAAAGGTAAATCAACTGGTGGTCCCACTGTTGTCACATCGGATATTTGGAAAATATGAATCAAATTGTTGAACAAATTCCTATTATTGTACGTATTGCCGTATTATTGTACATCATCTAATCCAACAGGTAATCAAATAGGTAAGCTTCACATAACAATTAATGTATTCTTTCTTATATCCATTCTACAACTTTTCTACGAATTCTCCCGCAAGAACCCGAAAAAAAACTGCTACATTTAGAACCATATAAATTTGTAATTATCCATTAAATTCATCCACCTGTTTTTTTAGAACGAATCTAGTTTTGTTAGTGCCACGTTACAATCAAGTTTGTGCTCTAGTAAATACCTGATGAAACCACTGTGCTGGTGAAACAATTGTCGTTTTACTAACAAATATTAATAAAGCGAAGATTTAAACTATTCGTTTTATTTCTATTTTAAAATTATGGATCTTTATCAAGTAAGAGCCGAATCAATTCAATTATTTAATGGTGTCACCAGTACACGATTGAAGTCTTTTGCTGGCTATTAAATATAGAGGTGCCAGACACAATTTTTTATGATGCACTTCACGCCGTACTATATTCTCTGTACACAGAAAAATATAGTTGTACCTACAGAGAACAAAATATCTGTAATAAATGTATTATAAAAATATACACTACAACTGTAATTCAGTAAACAGAAACAAGTATTAAATCCAACTCGAGCAAAAGTACTGTAGTGCGAGATTGTGGGCGATTTTACAAACGTTTGATATGTAAATAAAACGATACTTTCGAAGTAAGCATGTGTAGTAATACGCAACACAATTAGTAATCAAATAGAAAAATGCGAATATAAAATTGGGCTATTCTAAAAGTAGCATAAACTATTATTTGTTGTATGAAGAACAATGTGCATTCAATCTATATCGAAGGAGATTATTAAAATCGAACCAATTAGTATCGTATATTAGTATCTGTATAATAGCTGCAATAAAATTATTAATTTTTGATTATTATGTAAAGTACTATTTTGTACTCCCACCATTCCTACGCAGTATACTGTCTTCCTTACTACAATTTATTTACTATTTTAACATTTGTACATTGTACAAGCAACCACTATACCTATACTATATATTTTACTTAGTGCACATAGTAAATAATTTGTCAATATTGATTCACTTGGCAATTTCTAGTTCGGGATATTTTTGTCCCTAAAACAGACAAAAACAAAAAAATCTCTAACTACAATATAAGTATATCAATAAATTCTAAATACTTATTTCGGCAATTAAGGTTCTATTTTCAGTAGAATAAACTGAAAATAAAAAATAGTGCTAAGCATAGCGTCTTTGGCTAAGGTAAAACCTTTGAGAAGGTATGCTTTTCATCAAATCGCTAGAGGGATAACACTAAATCCCTAACATCAGAGCAAACTCTTGTATACTACTTAAACTTAGCGTGGAAATTAAAAACCGTGAAGCGTGAAAAAATATAAAGCGTAAAAGTAATACTATAGTCACAATAAAGCATACAAACTGGACTGAGGAATTGGCCCATTATCAGAATTCATTAATTTACTCTTTATTCTATGTATATAAATACTTTCGTAGCTATCTCATTCTCTATAATTATTTACAGTTTTAATTAATCTAAGATTATCTGAAGGTTTAGAATGACCCAAATGTGTCGGGCAATGCTAGATTTTTCAGGCCTAGTAAATATAAAATGGGAAATATGTTCCCTGTAACAAGTTGAAATTGAAAATTCAGTTTGCCCAATATATTTTTGGTTACAATCGTTACAATTTATTTCATAAATACCAAACTTTTTCCCTATTCCATTATATGGTGTTGCCTAAAAGTTATTTTAATGAGTTACCTTAGCCAATGACTCTATGTATAGAATTTTTCGTTTTCAGTTTGTTATATTGAAGATGGCAAATTAGTTGCCGAAATACGTATTTAGAACTTATTGATATATATTGTGGTTAGATATTTGTCTTGTTTTCGTCTGTTTCAGATATCAAGCCAGTATCCACCAATCTCGGATTTATATGCTACCTTACGGAACTGTTTTTTTAAATATTATTAAATGTAATCTTACAAATACTCATCATAAATAGTGAATCTATTACACATTCGATATAGTGTTTTTGACAGCGCTTTTTTCATTTGCGATTTGGCCTATTGACATATTTTTGGCATTGTGATTGTTTCCAAATCAGTAAATTCCTATTATACATTAAACAGTTCACACGAGATCTGTCGTATTTGAAGTCAGGATATTTTAAAATAAACCTTAGAACATTAGTCGTCATACAATTAGTTTTACGAATTGCATAGTAACATAGTAACCACGAACGAACATCGAAATGATGTCTACAGTTAAGTCTCTCTCCTCTTAGGTATGTATTTCCGCAATAAGAGTTTTTATTCGGTATCACCAGAATATCATCTTTCTCTCTACACGCCTAGAGTCTGGCACCGACTTTGCGAACCTAACTAATATAAAATGAACAATACTACTTAACAAAAATGATGATCCAATTCACCAAGAGTGTTATTGTCAAACTAAGGGTAAAAACAATATTACAATATAAATAAATATATGTAACGTGCCTTGAAAAACTTCTTCATTAGAGACGGTCATGCTCATTCAAAATATACGTTCGTAACAGAATACGTGCACTGTCACCAACCATTATCAAAAGCATGGCCGTCTGTAATGAGGAAAGTTTTTGAAGACACGTTATATCTATAAGTGTAATTTAAATAACAGAATAAAATAATTAAATATTAATGAAAAACATATTTTGAGTACAAATGATAATAAAATTGTTCCTGGCAGTATAATTCATCATAATTAGATTTCGTGGTAAAACAATTTGTTTTGTTTTCAAACTTTTATCAACAATTTCATTGTCACTGGCTGTACTATTACATTAATAAGCATTCACTTTGTCTACTTTTTTTCTATCTAGATCTATCTATGCCACCACTTTATACCTTATACACATTTTCTTTGAATAAATTAATTTGTTTTTAATAAAATTTTCTTATTATTATATAGGGGATAGTGTATTATGGTCACTTGTATTACAAGATACCACGAGAGATTTTTATATTATCTACTTAGCTACGAATAAAAGGCGTTATAAGAAAAGCTATATTTTATATTTTACCATATGATCCACTAATACACTTATTCCAGCATTTTAATAATAATGCTATGCCTTCCAAAAAAATTATTTTAGTAAGTTTTCAAAAAACTCCTCCATCGCTTCCTTCGTGCAATCATTTGAAGGAATACGTTATGTACGGAGATGCTTGTTTAATTTAGGAATATTAATAATCACAATTGTGGGATGTATGTTCCATCTTTATAAAGCCGTAGCCGTTGATTATTTATCGGACTTGGCGAGCCTTGTGGACCATGCAAATATTTTGGAGCAGCATAATTTTTGAGCAAAGTTTTGGGGTCATTTTTGCTGTATGGCAGTTTTAGAATTTCGGATTCTTTCCTTATATACTTCTCCTGCAATTGTTGAACCTTTCATCATGTATTTAATTAACAAGATTTCTTCTTTACTCCAAAACACCCTCACCACCAGTTTTCCAGATTAATTTTGGGTCCTTGCCTTTTTTTGGTGGTGGAGATCCTTTGTGGACTCACTGCATGGATTCTTGTCCTCGCGATGGGTCCCAGTGATACACCCGCGTCTTGCCACCTGTTATAATTTTCGGAAAAAGGTTATAAATTTGTTGTCGATATAATTTTTGTTCGGGGGTAGGCACTATTCATTTGTAAATTATTATGTAAAATTTTTAATAATCTGGCTTCTGATATCTCCACTTTAACAGCAATAATTGACGTATTTTTCTTCGATCTGCTACTACCTGCTCCTCAACTTTCTTGATGTTTTCCTGAGTTCTTGCTTCAATAGACCTTTCGCATCTTCTTTATATACATTAGTCATCCTGTGATGAATATTATTAGGTCCATTTTCTTCGCTCGTCAAGAATTTTATCATGGTTCTATGTTATAACTGAATTTCACTTATTTTTGGTTAAATAAAGCTCTGCGAAAACTGTAACACTCTCTGGATTTAGACTGAATTTGGTCAATATAAATCCAGATGTGACAACTATTTAACAGCAAAGTTGTAACAGCTATTGTTATGTATTTTCAGGCTAGGTAAATAATATACGAATTTCCCCTCATATATGTAGAATATAAAAATGCCGGTTTACATTACACACGTGCCAGTAATGTGCACACTTTACATTATTCTGTTGAATAAGTTCATTTGTTTTAAATACCATTTTAAACATTTTAAATTACAATGTAGGGCAGTTTTATATATAGCTAACATAGAACATAAAAAACCGATATAACATTAACATTTTATTTATTTTCACTCCCGAAATATTTGCTAAAACCGAAAAGCATTCTAACTTTGGGGACGTTTTTGCCACCTTAAAACGTTTCTTGCACGATCAGTCAATTTAGCGTATTTACTAGTTGGATTAAAAGAATAGTAGGTTGTGTTTACAAATCTCAGAACTGTAAAAATTATCACTTACCGATTGGAAGGCAGTAAGTAATCAAATATGAAAGTTTTGTAATTTTATTTAAAATAATTTATATATATCCTCTCTTGTAAATACCTTGGATTTTTTAGGTCGATATCCAACATTTTTTCGTTTGAGAAAAGCAATTGATGTTCTGAATTTTGAAATATCAATTCCATCCTTAAGGAAAATTGTAGATTTCGACATGGAGTATTCCGCCCATAAACTCCCTGCTGATTTAAGCTCTTCATTTTTTCTTATAAAAAACAGCTTTCCTAATATGTTCATAATTCTCATTACACCATGCCTTGAAAACTTGGAAGGCATGTTCATACTGTTCCCTCGACTTTTTTGCTATAACAGCCAACAGCCGAACATTCTATCTGCCACGTATCCTCAATATCGGAATCGTTACTTGAATGCATTTTACAAAATTATGGACAACAACTAATGAGAAAATTGATAGGTAATATTAATTCAAACGATTGAAACGAATTTTTCTGTCAAATATGGCTACCGCTGTTTATAAATCTGAATTAATTAAGTATCTTTTGTCTTTATGTCCGTAATAATCACGTTGACATTAAACCAATTTAAATTTGAAAATCATTTAAATCAATAATTTTGGATGTTGCATGGATCGTGCAAAAAAAACGTAATAAGCATCACAAGCGTTAAGGGTTACCGGTCTCAGGCAAAATTGGTGGCTTCGCATAGCCACCCAACTATTGCCTTCGACCAGTAAACAATCTTTACCGCTTTTGATGCTTAAATAACTATTTTGACACTGAAAAAAGTTCTAAACAGGTCTTAGGATATACTACTTATCTACAGTTTGAATTTTCTTTAAATTTTCTGGGGGACACCTTTCCTTGTTCGTAATTAATAAGTGATCTTGTCTTATTCTTCGAATTGGCGGAGATTGTGGCTTAAATCTGAAACAGACAGAAGCAAGAAAAAAAGGCCCTAACCACAATGTAAATTAACAAATTCTAAATACGTGAGGAAGATAAAATCTGAGGAAGAAAGATAGTGTTAAGCGTAGTGTCTTTGGCTAAGGTACGACCTTTGAAAATATGCTCTTCACCAAATCGTCAGTGGGATTACACTGTAAATACGTATTTTGAGATTATTAATTTATATCGTGGTTATTTTTCTTGTTTCTGTTGATTTGTCTTATTCTCGTAAATACTACAAAGTTTAATAGTATATTACATATTGAGGGGGAAAGTAATGAACCACTTTCTGTCTCGGTATGTAATATACTATTGTTTGGCATGTTTTGCACGAAATCGTGTCGCAGATTTTGTTGAATTACCATAACTAAGCACTTTTACTTGTTAAATAATTTTTTGTGCGATTGAATTCTATTTGATCATACCATGCTGGTTTCCAAGACGGTAAGTATTATTTACCGGTTGCTACAGATTAAACTCCTTTAAAACCTCTTGAGGACTGGATTGTTAAGCTTTTTGAATGGGATATTATACAATATAACAATATAAAACGGATTTTTTTTTTAATACTAAAAGTTGTAACCAAATAACACTGACAGAAACGAAACCAGAAACTTACCACTGTAAAATAGAATTTTATGAATGAATGGATACAATAACGACGGAAGTAACAACATCTGCTCGACGAATGCAATCGAGCAAGCAAATAGTGGGGCTGTTATAACATACATACTATACATGATACCGCCACAACGTTTTATCGGGGCAATTGGTCATTCAATCGCTTCAGCCCGCTCTTTGACTATTACTGATAAAACCATTTCATTGTTTTGTGTTTTCTGGTCTTTGAAGGCTTCTATAAATACCTCAATTTTCGATTTAGCTATTACTTTTCCAAATTTATTAATATTTTGTAATGTATATGGTATGTTCTGTTCTCATATTATCCACTAACTTCTAACTATCTATTTACACACATTCCCATTTCTCATAACCTAATTAGGATATCGCAAATGACAGCTGGTAAATGTACTACTGTTTATTTGTTTATGATTGAAATATTTGTTTGTTAAACTATCTGTGTGCAGAAGATTTTAGTTAAACATTTTAGCAAGCAAACATCTACCATCTGTTGTACATCCAAACTATTAACACCTCTTTATGTGTAATAAGATTATTAAGAATAAGAAGTGCAAACAATACTTCTACAAGAATGTAGTGGAATTTGTAAATACGCATTAACCAAAGGATAGATATTTTATGGACTATTTAAGTAGCAGAAACGGAGTAATTTTCAAGTAGGTTGCAACGAAAACATTCTTAATTTAACATTTTAGAATCTATAAAATTTTTAATACTTAGTTGATATACGAGGTGTGGCTATAAAATAACGAGCTGATGCTGTAAAAATTTTTATTTTAAATTTATATATATATATGTATATATATATATATATATATATATATATATATATATATATATATAATTATTGTCGTATTGCTCGCTAGCCTCTATTGCTAGATCGTTCCATTCGTATTTTCCATTGTGCAACACAGTGCTGGAAATCTTCTTCTGTGAGTTCGTTCATGACGCGTGTCGCTTTTCCATTCATAGCTTCAAAAGTCTGAAATCTTGTTCCTTTTTATGCAGATTTGACCTTGAGAAACAGATAAGTCATATGGTGTCAGGTTATTCGAATAAAGCGGATGGTCCAACACTGGAATGTTTTACTTGGCTAGAAACGTCTTGACAGAGACAGACAATGCAGTGTAATATACTCGGTATTGGCGGTTAGTTGACCTGCCAAGTTAAGTTTGTTAACTAGTCCTCGTATTATTTAATGTATTTGTTAGTATTTTATTATTAATATATTCATTGATATACAAGGAGCCCTTGAAATAAAGAGACAATGTATGATAAATGGAACGGTGTAATTATGTGGAATATAAATCCAAAGTATTGTGACTTAATTACGACACGAACACCGAAATTAAAAACACTCGAAAATTGTATTACGTGACGCCTATGAATTCAAAATATTCAGAATGTGTATAAATAATAAATACTCACACACACATACGCTATATATGTTTACATACGTAATAGCTGGACGAGAAGGAAAATAACAAAACTATTATTTTTGTTATTGTCGTCTCTGATAATTTTTATAATCGCACAGTGGCGTGACAAAAATCTTTTAAATATCTTTATTATTTCTTTTCTCGCGTATGTGAAGGAATTTTGCGAAGATATTTTGGATTTATATTCTATATAATTACATCTTTCCATTTTTCATACGTTGTCTTTTTATTTCAAGGACACTGGACAATGTATTACGATTTATCTGCTTCTTTCCATAAATGCTTTGTAAGTGGTTCACTGGTTGCAAAAGTGGTTATTTGGACACAGAAGATACTGAACGTCCAAGCTTTTCATTTGCAATAATTTCATGAGATTGTTATGCTGTAGAAACGGGCACACTATATTTTGGATTGGCATTTAAATGTGAAAAAGCTAACCGTAAGATGGGTAATGAGTTTGCTCAAATGCGAACCCGTGATACAATTGACAGTAAGTCTGAGTGAAATTTGATAGAATATTTTCGTTGATATGTCACTGTGGGTAAAACCTGGATACATCACTATACTGTAGAGACTAAAACACAGTAAAAATAATAAATATTCATGGCAAAAAACCTTATCGGTCAAAAAGTTTTTGGCCACGATTTTTTGGAACAAAAATTATGTTGATATACGATCGTATTTGTTCAGAAAATAGGTTTTATTATAATAAATTTGTGGAATTAGGATACGTACTGCTGCCTTATTTACCATATTTACAAATCTGGTTTCGAGTGATTTTTTTGTTTGCGAATTTGAAAAAATGGCTTGGTGAAAAGAGATTCGAGACAAGCTCGAAAAAGATTAATTTTTAGACGTTTTAGGTCAATTGGAAAGTCAGTGAATGGACGGGAATTGGATGGGAATTATGTTGAAAAATAAAATATTCCTTTGACCTGAAAATAAGTATTTCAATGAAAAGTTACTCTGCCGTCAAACCATCCTTGTTATAACGGTGTTTTTAATTAACTAAAAAATAATTTGCTTTCATTTCGTTTATTTATTATTATGCTTCCCCTATGCTAGGTTTTTAGCACATATTTTCTGCATTATTGATGTAATATACGTATAGGCGTGTATACGAGTGTTATCTTTTATGTTTTTACAAAATATGGGAAGAAAACAAAATTTTTGGGAACAAACTATTTTATTGTTTTTCAAAATATCCGCCTTTATGGTCTATATACTTTTGTATGCGTACGAACCAGTTCTCAAAACATTTTTTCCACTCTGAAGGTTGTTGAAAATCGCTGTCCACGCAATTTTTGTTTCACAATTGCACGACAATGACGAAATTCTGCAAACCAATTGTAAACTGTCTTCTCTGATGGTGCTTCATTACCAAAAGTTGACCGAAACGATATAATGCATTCTTGTGGAGTAAGGCCTTTTTTATAATCGTAAAAAATCATCCAACGACACCCTTCACGAGTAATCTCCATTATTTTACAAACTGACTGTCAACAAAGTGATTACATATGTCAAAAGCACCGTCTAGTGGTCGATTGTAAAAATATAAAAGGTGTCCCTCGTATTTTGATAACGAACTTAGATTCACTTTCCACATCAAACAAATTTGCAGCTCCACCTACAGAAAATTGGGATGTATTATGCGTGCTGCTAAGTACTTCGCTAATACTGCCATACTTAAATCGCTCTTCTTTGCATTCCTTGCTAGTAGCTTGGAATATGCTTCTCCTGTCTGGTCACCTTACTATGTTTCTCATCAGCTTTCTATTGAACAAGTTCGACGGGACATATCCTCCAAGGGGAATCGAATATGATTCACTTCTTGAAAGGCACAACATGTAATCTTTTACTATTCGCCGTAACAGTTTGTTTGGAAGATTCTTCATGGGGTTATTGACTGTGTACCATTGTCATCGCAATTAAAATTCTATGTCCCGCGCCAATCTTCCAGATTTGTCATCCTTTTATTCATCCGACTCGCAGAATTAATGTGTTGCTTAACTCGCCTCTTTTCAGAATGAGCCGATCTGCTAGTAGCACTTATGACGCCTATTTCATATAAGTGTTGGCTTTTGTGGTAGGTACTTATTACATTAGTTATTTTTTGCTTGTCTTTTTACGTTTTATTACTTGATTTGGATGCTTTTACTTTGGTTTAATTTTATATTATATATCAATTTTAATTTTGGTTACTTCATTTACATTTATATTTATATTTATATTTATATTTATATTTATATTTATATTTATATTTATATTTATATTTATATTTATATTTATATTTATATTTATATTTATATTTATATTTATATTTATATTTATATTTATATTTATATTTATATTTATATTTATATTTATATTTATATTTATATTTATATTTATATTTATATTTATATTTATATTTATATTTATATTTATATTTATATTTATATTTATATTTATATTTATATTTATATATATATATATATATATATTGTCCCAATTTATAGTATGCAAAAAAAAGTACATTTTTCCTCCATAAATTTTATTTAAGCGCAACTTTAACTTAATTTAAACATTATTTAATCAAATTTTGACCTAAAATTATATCTAACTATCTAACTAAATTGCGGACTGTAGCAAAATCCTCGTCACTACACCACGGCGAGGCTTTTCTTTGTTCATATGTTCAATTTTGTAATTGTTGCCACCAGAAGTCATCACAGTTGACCTCATACAATTTTGAAGTATCAAAAAGGCATTATCTAATTTCTCTCTACTTAATGCATTTTACAGATATTGGATTAATTTGTCTACTGTTTTTGGCGACTCTTGGTGCTGGAGCGATTGAATTGAATTAAAAAAGCGTAGAACTAAAACATTTAAATCTGAATTATTTGGTGACTGCGTTTTGAATTGAATAGTCCATCCCTCATTTGATCCTTCAGTAAGCAAACCGTAATCATTATCAGAAGAAGGCGGTTTGGCATTATCATGTTAAACGTAGATGAGTTTTCCTTTATGTGTAACTGGAAACTAAGATCTAAGAGCTGGCAAAATATTCAACGATCATTTTCTTACATACGACAACGTTGATAGATGCGATCGGTTTGGTCACTAATGTTCCACTTTGTCGATTCTTACTGTTTCGTTTGGCAGGTTCTTGACAAACAAATGGCCAAAGTCGTACCTTTCCGTCGAAATACTGTTTTTTAACAGAATCATACCTCGGTCGAGCTACTGCAACCATGAACATCGCTTTTGTAATAAAGTGCTTACTTTTACAATATCTCTCTAGTTCTTGCTCATCAAGCAGGACATAATAAGATCATTTGAGTCAAGTAAAACCATTTTTCGTCTATATGCTCGTAGGCAAAAAATACATTTTCCTTCGATATGCTAAATACTGGTCAAACTAGTTTGTTTTGTTCTGTTAACATTGGTTTCACTGTTGAAGATATTCGCTTTAGCTGTTTACCGTCTTTAAATATGCGGAAAATGGTTGATTTCGAAATTGCTGCTGCAAACGATAAACTGCGGATTGTACCGTGACGATTAAAAGGTATATCCCGGATCTTACTCAAATTGTAGGAGTAATTTTTGCGTTTTCGATCACCTTTGCCCTTTTTTTTTTTTGAAAGATTTTCTCTATAATATTGTTCTTTGGCCCTGTGCCAAATTCGCGACACAGTTAATCGAGTAACGTTAAATTTGGAGACAGCTTCGTTAATAGCATCACGGCTCAATTTGTTTCCGACTTTACGTTGTAGTAAGAATTGTAAAATTGCATTGCGCTGGTTACAAGTCAATTGCTTATTTTTTCGGTTTCTTATACACGAACCAGGATTTTCAACAATTTACATATCTTCGTCGGAATACGTTTAATTTTAGTTTTTTACTCTTCTTGCTTATTACAATTGACAAGATGAAATATTGTCATTTATATTTCGGAGCTGCCAATCATAAAATTATTAAGATAAATTATTCTTATAAACATAGAATAATAAATACATAGACATTTTTAAATTTAAATAGGCAAAACATGTTTAAGAAATGTGTAGATACCACAATTTGGGACAGAATGGGTCCTTTGCACTGTGTTTATTAAAATTTTGTTTTATTTTGGTATTAATTGCTGTACATAAAATTCATATATTGTTCTATAATAAGAGAGTTTTCTGTCTAATGAATATTAAAAGTGTCTTTTATTATTTTTATTATTATTAAAATTGTTACCGTTAAAATAATAAAATAAAATAAAACAATAACTTTGTTATACCACTTTATTCATATGTAATAGTGACCGCGGTTTCGACATACAATGTCATTATCAAACTGCAAAAGTTACAGGCCTACATAGATCTTATAAATGACACAAAAATATATGGGGGTGGTTTATGATGTTATTTAAAATTACTACTATATACTTAACTATTATATACAACATTGGAAAAGAGGTGTATATATAAGACACAACTGGTCGTTAAGAACAATATCTACTGTGTTGTTTCCGCTTTTAAAAATTTCAAGTGACTCTAAAAGATTTAATTTAAGTAGCGTAATTGACAGTATACTAAAGAAAAAACAGTTACAAGTGGCCCTTAGTTTAGTATATCCTAAAGATAGTGCTAATTTGAAATAATTTGTTTCGATAACTTACTTCGCTAAAATAAGCGAGCAAATTGGAAATATAATTTCAAAAAATAATAGTAATGTTAGTATAGCTTACAAACCATATGTAAAAACAAGTAATTTCATTTTTAACGCAAAACCTAAAACAGATATCAATAATAAATCAGGAGTGTACAAATTATATTGTAATGATTGTAAAAGTGTATATATAGGTCAGACTGGTCGAAGTTTTATTATACGGGTAAAAGAACACATGAGGTCATATAAACTAAAGAAGACAGATTCAACATTCGCAAACCATCTTATTACAGAAAGGCATACATTTGGTCATCATAAAATATTGCATTTGGCCGAGACAGGCAGTAAATTAAATCTTTTAGAGTCACTTGAAATTTTTTAAAAGCGGAAACAACACCATAGATATTGTTCTTAACGACCAGTTGGATCTTATATATACATCTCTTTTCCAATGTTGTATATAATAGTTAAGTATATAGTAGTAATTTTAAATAACATCATAAACCACCCCCATATATTCTTGTGTCATTTATAAGATCTATGTAGGCCTCTAACTTTTGCAGTTTGATAATGACATTGTATGTCGAAACCGCGGTCACTATTACATGTGAATAAAGTGGTATAACAAAGTTATTGTTTTATTTTATTTTATTATTTTCAAAATGAATTACCACAAAGTTACGGCTACCAGTATTAATTTTGTTACCGTTAATTTGTTGTTGTCTGTTTTGATTGCTTGAGGATTATTCTTTATTTCAATTAGCGTTGTATTGGACATGAAGTGTTACAATCAATAAATGTTTGCAGTTAAAATATAATTGAGATAAGATTAGATAGAATTTGTGATTCACAGTGTAAATAATGTTTTTGGTCGATAAGAAACTGATAACAAATTATCTCGTTTATCTTTCAACAACTGAATGTGATTGAAAAGTTTACATCAGTAAGCGTTCTAGATTTACGAAATTCCGATAAATTGCGTCTCGCAATAAAAGGTTGTCTTTAATTGCATTACTTAAGTATTCGAAATGAATTACAAATTATTACTTAATTTAAAAACATAAATCTTTTTTTTTACACAACAAAGTCTTTTAATGTAAATAAACATCAACTTATATTGAAACTTGATTTAAAACGTGTCAACATGTTAAATATTTTATTTATGCAAATATGAAAACATAAAAAGTGTTACTAATTAAGATTAATCAATAACCAATAATAGTTTTATTTCTGACGCTCCCTTAGAATCCCGTCTATTCCAATTTAATATATAACACCCCTGGTTCTATCATTATACTTATCCGTTTATATGTCTTCCAGATATTTTTTCGGTTCGTGTCCGACATAATGCTAAGGGGTTTGCAAAGGTTGGGGGTGAGTCGGTCCGCCTCTCCAGGGAGAAACTTCCCCCAATGTAGTAGACGTTTCGCAGCGGGGTTGCCCGAACTCACTAAGGTAGGTCATGGTTACTGCAGTATTATATGGTAGGTGTTTTATGTATGGATATAATAAGGTCCATATATTCGTTCATATTGGTTTAAATATGTTATATACGTAGAGTTCTTAGCTATTAAGTAATTATATACAGTGTGGTCATAAAGTTTGGAACCAAGCTTATAACCGCATTATTTTACATTTTTAGGAAAAACGCTCGGACAGGTAAATTTTCTTTTTTAAAACGCCATCTTTTGACATACAATTTTTTTCTATGACGTCATTGGTTTTCGAGTGATGACGTTATCAACACTTTCTTTAAATGGCAACCATATTATTTTTTTCTCGTTTTTGGTAGATCTTTATATCCACCAAATAGTGATATAAAACAATTTGTATGTTGCATCACAATTTTTTTGCAAAAATGATAGAAAAAAATACGAAAATTTTGTTTTTGTACAAAATTTAAATTAAATTAAAAAAAATACATCTGAACTTAAATTTATTGTAACAGTTAATGTAAATTTTCGAAATGGACCCCACCAACCAACTGACACTGTCGCAGCCGAGTGTAAATGCTTTGCGATCAATAGTAATCTGCGTTATTCGCTCCAGGTCAAAAGAAATTCGTCTTCCCAATCGGCCAATTACTTGTTAAAAAATCTTATTTAACATTAAATAGTTTCACAAAAAAGGGCCAAAGAAGTTTAATTTATTTAAAAAATTGACATGATGAGGCAGACCATTTCTTAATTAAAATTATCGCCCAAAAATTGAAGATTTCAAAAACTAATTTAGCTTACAAAATTTACTGAAATATGTAAGTAAGTTTTTTTCACACTTCTGTCTTGTGTGAGGACTTAAATATTCTTCTTGAAAAAACCGGATCGTCAAAAGCACATGTACTCATGTTACTATGCAAAAAATTTACAAAAACAAAAACACGCACTTTTTTGCAAGATATTTCTTTATGACATTCTTGCTTCTTTTTATACAATTTATGTACAAAAATTTTTGTTTGAAATTGTTTCTATGGCGACAACATTGTTGAATTATTTACTTCTATTTTTGACGTTAAATTTTTGAGATATTGCGTAAAAATTGTTCATTTTCGTTAATATAAAAAATGGCGCATTTATCTGATCGAGAAAAAATCGAAATTTTAATTATGGTTGGGTATGGGGACAGACAAAGAACGCATGCAGAAGCATGCGAATTGTTTAACCATGAACACCCTGATAGACCTCCAATTACCAGGTCTACGGTGACAAAACTAGTTGGAAAGTTTACCGAAACTGGATCCGTAAAAGATCGACCACGGCAAGTAGGAGAAGATGTGAAATTAAATGTGCTTCTAGAAGCAGAAGAAATGCATCATGTTTCCACCAGACAACTTGCGTTAGCCAATCAGGTGGCTCACTCATTTGTCGTCAACTTATTTAAAAAAGAACACTATCGTCCTTACAAAGTTCAACTTGTACAGGAATTACATGAGGATGACGAAGATCGTCGACTGCAGTTCTGTGAAGACGTAACGTGACCAAAATCCAAATTTCTTGGAAAACATCGTCTTCTCAGATGAAGCTACGTTCTGCCTAAATGGATCTGTTCACCGCCATAATTGCAGATATTGGTCGCAGAACAATCCGCATTGGACTCAAGAGTGTCATACTCAGCGCAGAGGAAAAGTTAACGTATGGGTTGGAATGATTGGACGACGCATTTTAGGACCATATTTTTTTGAAGGAAATTTGACTGCTGTGCAATATTTAGAATTTTTAAGATTTGAACTGGTTCCAGCGCTCGCTGTTATTTTCCCAAATCACGAGGATGGTGATGTACCCCATCCAAATATTTGGTTTCAACAAGATGGGGCGCCTCCCCATTATGGTGTAGAGGTTCGACACTATCTTGACGAAATATTTCCCAATAAATGGATTGGACGGAGAGGCGCCATAGAATGGCCACCTCGTTCTCCTGACCTGACTCCGTTAGACTTTTTTTTGTGGGGTTATTTTAAATCGAAAGTGTATTTTAACAAACCGAACAATTTAGAAGATTTACAAGAACGAATTCGCGTAGAACTTACACAAATATCCCCAGACATAATTGAGGCGAGTATACGAAGTGTTTACACTCGGCTGGGACAGTGTCAGTTGGTTGGTGGGGGTCCATTTTGAAAATTTACGTTAACTGTTACAATAAATTTAAGTTCAGATGTATTTTTTTTAATTTAATTTTAATTTTGTACAAAAATAAAATTTTTCATTTTTTCAAAAAAAATGTGATGCAACATACCAATTGTTTTATATCACTATTTGGTGGATATAAAGATCTACCAAAAACGAGAAAAAAATAATATGGTTGCCATTTAAAGAAAGTGTTGATAACGTCATCACTCGAAAACCAATTACGTCATAGAAAAAAATTGTATGTCAAAAGATGGCGTTTTAAAAAAGAAAATTTACCTGTCCGAGCGTTTTTCCTAAAAATGTAAAATAATGCGGTTATAAGCTTGGCTCCAAACTTTATGACCACACTGTATATACTGATGGACAAATGTGTGGAACCATGTAAATATCTGTTAAATTAAAAAAGAAATTGCAATAGAATTTTAGACACAAAGATTAGGGATGAAGCGTCATCATTTGAAGTTTTTTAAATATACAGAGTGTTCAAAAAGAGTAACGTACTAAAGTTATACTTTTCTAAATTGAACGACCTTGTTTTTTTTTTTACATTTTTGGATTCTCCTCGATAACACGATTTCAACAAACTATGATACTTGGGGTCTAAAGTATTTTTTAATTATTAATTGGCAAGGAAAAGAAAGACTTTCAAAATCGGCGCCACCTACTTCCTGACAGTAAGCCAATCTGTCTATAAATTCTCTTGTAACACATTTGCTATGATGTTTGCTGAAATGCTTCGTATTTCTTCATTAATTATTTCAGCAAAATCTTCCAAATTTCTATACACTTTCTATTTTAGATAGCCCCACAAGAACTAATCTAGTGGATTGAGATCGGGACAATGTGCGGGCCATTAAATTTTGCCCTTCCTTCCAATCCATCTATGGATAAAAGTTCGATCTAATTGATCTCGAATGATTACTGAATAGTGAAGGGGTGCTCCATCCTGCTGAAACCAGATGTTTTGTGGAAATTGGCCATTTTCGTTTAATGCAGGAATTATGTGATTATTTAAAAGTTCTAAATATCTTTGACTATTTAGAGTTTTTTCTATAAAAAGGCCCTATTCTGTTTTTACAAATATCAATCCAAACGTTAAGCTTTCTAGTGTGTGGTGAATGCGCCTCTTGTATCCAGTGATGATTACTCTGTATCCAATACCGACAGTTATGTCGATGGATAGTACGTTCAAATCAAAGGTTGCCTCATCGGAAAATACTATATTATTTACAAAATTGTTATCACGATTATAAATGGTCATCATTGGTTCACAAAACTCTTGATTTCTTTCGAAATTATCATCAGAGAGTTTTTGAACGAGGCTAAATTTATAAGGATGGTATCTTTCTTTTTTAAGAATTTTTCCAACTGAACTACGACTAATATCATGCCTTTGCACCAACTCGTTTGTAGATAAATGGGGATTTTCCTCTACAGACATGGCGATATCTTGCGCTTTAATATCATTTGTAGCAGAATTTGTTCGACAAATTCATTGGAAATTGCGTGCTTTTTTTGCTATACTTTTTTAAAATGTTGGTAACAACAGAATGTGAAATTGCCTGCCTATTGGGAGGTGTAGTGATATACCTCCTGATGAGTTCTTGTCCTATCACCGAAACCAATCATCATTAATATTTGTATTTTTTTTCGTTCATTTAATTCAACCTTTATTGACCAAAAACAATTATTTAATGACACTTTTAAATGCCACAACCTATTAAACCTTGTGATATAATTTTTTAACTTTTTAACTTATTTAACTTAACTTTTTGTTCGACAAAAAAAATTTTTAATCGCACAACAAAAGAAAAAACAAAAAAAATTGTAGTACTTACAATAAGAATTATAAAGGCTTTTATTTAAACGACTATATCTAAGTATCAAGCATTACTTATGATTTTGAAAATGCCGAGAGATAAATATTCTAAAAATTCTGATCTTCGTTTGCATGCAAATCTCCAGCTAAATACTTTAGTTTAATAGTGTTATAATTTGTTGAAATTCGTGATATCGAGGTGAATTATAAAATGTAAAAAATAAAAGGGTTTTCAATGTAAAAAAGTATAACTTCAGTTCGCTACATTTTTTTGAACACTCTGTATATTTAAAAAATACTTGAAATAATGGCTCTTTATCTCTAATCTCAAGTGTCTCAAATTTTTTTGCAATGTTTTTTTTTATTTTAACTTTTGAAGCACCGAAATGAAAGAGGTTAGCAGAAGAAATCAATAATTTCTTTATTTAACTTAATACGGTGAAGTATATGGCAAAAGGTAAAATTTTATTCAACATGAAACCCTCCTACGTCAACGCATTATTCTATCCTGTTTCGAAATCCGTTATAAACATTGTGAATTATATCTAATGTCACTGTGGCAACGGCATCATTGATTCTATTTTTCAAAGCCTCAATATTATCTTGCAAGTCAGTGGCATATACTTTTGATCTAAGATATCCCCATAGAAAGTCATCTATTGTGGTGAGGTCCGGTGACCGCTCTGGCCAGTGTATCGGTCTACGGCGACCTATCCATTTTTCGGGAAAATGTTCATTAAGCTAATTTGTGACAATCATTGCACTGTGGGTCGGGCAACTATCTTGTTGGAATATCATATTTCTTCTAAATTCCAAATTTTGTTCTTCTAGATAAGGCAAAAAATATTCATTAAGTATTTCCAAATAATAATTCAGCGTTCATCCATCCTTCCAGAAAAAAGGGACGAATTACTTTATTGAATGATAACGTACACCATACGTTGACTTTCTTAAATTTCTGGCTACTTGTACACATCCTAAAGTGGCGATTTTCCTTTGCTCAAAAGCGACAATTTTCAGTAGAGATATCCTATTTGTTGTGAACGTAGATTCATCACTGAATATGATATGATGGTGAAAAGGACGGCTTTTCAGAATACGATCGCCCATTAGTAAAGAGAATTGTAGTCGGTATGAATCATCGCCTTCTTGAAGTTTAGGAATAAAGATTGCCTTTAATCATGTCTTTTTTGTTTTTTGTTTTTTTTCACAACTTTTACATACTAGATTTCTTAGAGCATCTACCGAAACTTGTATCCTTGGAAATCTCCGATGGAAAATATCAATCGCGTATTTATAGGACACCTCTCCAATATTATAACGCTTGATCGAGTAAATTCGCTGCTCTAAGGTCAGCATCTTTCTGAAGATATCAGTTGACAAATGTTATGAATTGTCAATGTACTCAAATACAATATGATCATTTATATTTACCCTCTAGCAAGCCATGAAATTATTTCTTGAAAATATCGTGTTGGTAGTGACAAATAAAATACATCTGTCATTATGTGTATGTTCTGATAAATAAAACTCATCTGTCATACTCATTAATGTATTTATTAATTGACACTTAAAAATGTTTACAATAAATCATAAAGTTTTTCTGATCGAATCATACTTTAGGAATGGTGTAAAATTAGAAAATGGAGAATGGTCGGACTCCTTGCAGCCTTGTATAGAAGAATTTCGGGCAGAATTTCCAAATTTTCCAACAACATATGACAGTTTGCGGCAATTAATTCAAAAGTCAGTGGTTAAATTCCGTGAAACAGGGTCTGTGTCTCGAAAACCAGGTGCTGGTAGACCACTAAAGCGGACAGTTGAAAATATAGCAGATGTTGAGGGACGAATAAATCAATCACCTAAGAAATCGATTCGTAAGCTTTCACAACAAACACAACTGTCATATGGGACCTGCCAGAGAATCCTTAAAAAAGACTTACAAACATTTCCATACAAATTTCATTGCGTGCAAGAGCTTTTACCAATCGATCATGTAACCAGAGTTAATTACTGCCAGTGGTTCTTAGGTACGATTAATAACGATGACGTTCTTGACAAAGCCTTCTGGTCCGATGAAGCATGGTTTCATTTATCAGGATATATAAATAAACAAACAATGCGCATCTGGTCTAGTGAAAATCCACATGAAATTCTTGAAACACCCTTGCATTCACAAAAAATAGGCGTTTGGCTTGCTGTTTCTCGTAGACGGATTATTGGTCCAATATATTTTAATAATACGATAAATGCAGAACGATATCGTAATAATTTATTGCTACCATTTGTAAATCAATTACATGATGATGAGCTCCGCGAGGGATATTTACAGCAAGATAATGCAACAGCCCATAAGACAAGAGAAAGGATGGAATTATTGCATGAATTCTTTGATAATCGAATAGTAGACTTTCCACCACGATCTCCGGATTTAACAATTATGGACTATTTCATTTATCCACATCTAAAAATAGAGTATTTACGAATCGTCCACATACAATTGAAGAACTTACTAATGCTATCCGAAATGTCTGTGAGGAAATTACACCACATAATTTAAGGAATGCCTTCAATAATATGAGACGAAGAGTTGCGCTATGCATAGAAAATGAAGGAGCTCACTTTGAACACATATTGTAGCTGTTTTTATTATTAAACTTTATATTTTTTCAACTGAAACGTTTGTATGTAATTATTTGTCAAAATGACAAAACCTAATCTGTCATCAGTATAAAATAACCTATATCACACACACGCTGCAAAATAAGTTAACTTAAATTATGGTACCAACTTAAGTTTAAAAAAGAAAAATGTCATTGCCTTCTAGAGGGTAGAAATATATGATCATATGGTATCAATGACAATAGAAATATCAGTAAATCATTATTTAACAGCAATAATCTTAATTTATTATATAACAAAATGACGTAGGCACTTCTAAAAATAATACGAAAATCAACTAAGCCTTAGTAACAATAACTCCCATGAGAAAATTTATTTGACTTTTTTATTTCTCCTGTTAGGATCTTTCATTTTAGTACTTCAATAAAGTTCCATTTAAAAGTTTTTGATTTTTTATATCTACATTTTTGTTTTTCTTGGACACACTGTACAACAAAATCGAATTTTCTCAACGTACTTATAACAAGCAAAAAACTTCTGAAGAATGATTTTTTCGAAAAATTCAAAATAAATTTTTTTACATGTATAGTTAAGTCCATCCATGGACACACTGTATATATATATACACTGTATATATATATATATATATATATATATATATATATATATATATATATATATATCAGAATAATTGAAACATACATGAGTAGGTAAACCCCACCAGTTTTGTATAATACAAAGGTATTTTTAATAATATAAAATATTACTAAAAATCTGGTGTGAAGAACACAAATGCAGGTTCACTATTAATATTATCTGTGAACGTGTCCGAATATATCCTATCCCCAGAGACGTAGATACGTATTTCGCTTTTCTACAAGCTCATCGGCACGCCCCTGCTGGTGAAAGGATATTTCCAGACACATTCACAGAAAAGAACCACCTCGCCCTATCACCGTAATTATCCAGACCGAGCGCAGAAGTAAATTCGGCGCTATCTGTTGTCAGACAGCCGAAGTACCTCGCATACCGTCCACATACCGTCGTTACTTCACATTAATTATGTGGACGGTATGCGAGGTACTTCGGCTGTCTGACAACAGGTAGCGCCGAATTTACTTCTGCGCTCGGTCTGGATAATTACGGTGATAGGGCGAGGTGGTTCTTTTCTGTGAATGTGTCTGGAAATATCCTTTCTCCAGCAGGGGCGTACCGATGAGCTTGTAGAAAAGCGAAATACGTATCTACGTCTCTGGGGATAGGATATATTCGGACACGTTCACAGAAAATATTAATAGTGAACCTGCATTTGTGTTCTTCACACCAGATTTTTAGTAACATTTCATATTATTAAAAATACCTTAAAAAGAATATATATATATATATATATATATATATATATATTTTTTTTTCAGTGTATATATACACTGGAAAATTCTTATCCCAGAATTTTTCAATAGAACGTTAAGAAAGAAAATTTCTGAAATTTTCATGAAAGAATATTAATGACAAGAGCCATTTGAAACATATTTGAGTGCGTAAAGTCTCATCCTTTGCATAAAACAAAAACATTTTTAATAATATCCAAAATGTTATTAAGAATAGGGCGAGGAGAACACAATATAAAGTACATGCTTGTGTGAAAATTACTATCATTGTAGCAATATCTGGCGAGTACGGTGGCTACATAATCGAAGCAACGGATTTTGCCGCTGATGCACAAGAATGACTCGGACCATTGTCGTGTAAGAGAAGCTAGCCTCCTACTCGTTTACTTCGCTTCAATACGCGATTTATGATATCAGAGGGAATTAACTTCCGTTGGATAATGCCACACGCATCAAAGAATGTTACGAGGGGAGTTTTTTATGTTATCTACCTAACACTAACACTAACACACTTATTCCAACGCATCTTAAATAACGTTATGCTTTCGAAAAAAATTCTTTTGGTAATTACGCAAAATACGACCCCACAGCGTTTTTCACGTCGTTATTCGATAAAAATCGACGCCTTCTCATGCGTTTTCTGAGTTTTGGAAAGAGATAATAGCCCAAGGACGTGGTCGGGACTGTAGGGTTGTTGTTGTAATTCCTCAAAAGCGCATTTATTGATTACTGCTTGAATAATTCATGCCTTATGCACCTTGCAGTGCCGTGCAGAAGTCGAGTTTTCTGAGAAAAATTGTGGGGTCTTTTTTCGCGTATAGCCGTGTTCAAGATTTTAGTTGTATCTTTGTAGACATTTCCTGTTATTGTAATCCCTTGTAATCCCTATACTCAATTAAGAGAATCCCTTCCGCGTCCCAGAAAACTGTGGCCATCACTTTTCCGCAGAAAATTGCGTTTTTGCCTTCTTGGGCGGCGAAGAATGAACTCATTGCATAGACTCTTGTTTCGTGAGAGGGTCTCAGTAGTGTACCCAAGTTTCCTCCTCAGTTACAATTCTATTTAAGAAGTCTTCATCTTGGGATAAAACAGCCAAATTCTTGAAACTTGCCGTAAGAAAATTGTCACGATAGCATATTGTTTTCATAGCATACTGTTTTCATAGATGGGTAGATAACATAAAAAACTCCCCTCGTATTAACGTGATTTCGATGAATTATTTCAATGCTCCCATTGTTATCGGTTTTAGCAAACCCGTTTCAATCCAGTCAGAAGTCTATCGTTTGGTGGTGGGATCATATTGGAAACATCACAATTCACTGCCGGTGAAAGTTTTCTTAAAAAAGTCATTGTTATCCGCAAATTGGGCAAAGTCACGTGTTGCATTCACACGCCGCTTTTTTTGATTCTCTGTGAGTAAATATGATATCAGTTTCACGTATATCTTTCTCTTGGCCAACTTTTCATGTGTGATCCTTTAAACAAATTACATTTTCACATACTTCACATTTTTTATCTTCATTGGTCTACATAGGAGAATTCTTGTTCTTGGGTACAAACTCAATTGCTCAGAAACGTTACCATTTTTAACTACTTGCGAAACTAGATATTTCAAAAATAATAATTTTGACCTTCACTTTATATTCATATTTAACCCCTTACTGCATAATTTTTTATTTTTGCTTAGAAAAAATATGATGGACAGGAAATAACATCCAGACAGCTTTCACCTTTGTCTTTGATTCTGCCAATGATCCCAATGAGCGATTCCATCTATTCTAACCTCTCGAATTGGAAAATCAGTAGTTAAGCCTCGATACTTTGTAGACTGCAGTTCACCTTCAATTGATAATTTTGGTCCACCTCTTGGTTTAGAAACGTGTTTATTTGTTTTACACAGGCATTCAGCAATAGCCAATTTGGAGTCTAAAGACAAATTGTACTCTGGGTTTGTTCGTCTCCACAAAATCTAAGCATTGACACAAACAAGATCAATTATGTTGAAAAATGCTGGCATATACCACTTTTTGAACGTATTTTCAATCTGTAATATCCCAGCATGGAGTCCAGAAGGTCTACCCGACTCATATATTTATTATAAAGGGAAACTGCCTTAGGACATGGTACAAAAACATGTTTGTGTCTCTTTTACAGAATAGTTTCACCTGGACATTAGGAATACTGCCAATATAAGTCGACATCATAGTAACGATATTGTTGTCGTACCAGGAAGTGACAGAGATTGGAACGCCATTTACAACTGCTACCTTCTCGACCATAGCACTACGACTCCTTTCCTTCATCTCAAATTCTTTCGGCATGTTCAAGTTCTGGACTTGATTCAGCCTCATTGTTTCTAATGGTAGACAGCCTTCTTTTGTAAGATATGTCATAAGTGGTACACTGGTGAACCAGTTATCGAAAAATATTTTGTAGTTTTGATACCTTGGAATAGTCTGTGTGAGTCACACCACAACTTTTGAACTAACACCTATATCAGGAACATCATTTGGAACTATATTATTTTGTGTTCAAGCATAAATTTTAAAATTAGATCTTGTTTTCGTGGGTATAATCTGTTCATCCACAGCCAAAAACACTTCCTTAGGAACCTTCAACAATTGTTCACGGAATTTGTTTAGCAGAGGGCGTATTTTGAATAACTTATATGGCCA
The DNA here is from genome assembly GCA_935421215.2 of Melolontha melolontha. Classification (NCBI taxonomy): domain Eukaryota; kingdom Metazoa; phylum Arthropoda; class Insecta; order Coleoptera; family Scarabaeidae; genus Melolontha; species Melolontha melolontha. The sequence continues at coordinate 89,330,938 of OW285237.1, read as the reverse complement.
TCTTGCCCTCGTGGTATATACCGCCGTTATTATTAAAGTGTTAAAATCGCTTTATTTTCTTCTATTTATTACATGACATTACTTCAGCAACTAGCGAATGCTTCAAAGTTTCGTTCCAATACATACTTGTAGCTGGCAAACGTGCAACAGACATATATATCGCAACACCAATAAACTGCCCCAAATTTTAAACTGTTAGTGCAACTAGTTTTGTTGAGCAAAGCTGAATGGAGTACAAACGTGACTGGTCAACACATATTGTTGACCAGTCACGTTTGTACTCAAAATGTCATCAGTCACAAAAAATATGAAAAATTGAATAGCAGACTTTAATTCATTTATCTCTGGTGGTAAATTCAAAGATTCCTAATAATGCTGTATCCCCATCAGAAACATTCGGTTTGTCTTCCTTCCATATTAAATGTTGTTCCTTACTAGATCGCATTTGTCTTTGTAACACACTGTGCGGAATGTCATTCTCACTATCAGTTTCAAGATCGGTTTCAGGTATGACAACATAATTATCATTACTGTTGGAATATTCGTTACCGACATAATCTGAATCCGGGGCCAACACAATATTTTCTTCGTCATAGAAAATGCTTACTCACCTCAGTAACCTACCGTCAATAGTATTCTTCAACAACTAAGGATTTTTCAAACGCTAAAATCGTAAGATGTTTAGAAAATCGCTGTTGGAAACTGTAAACACGTATGACAGAAATCAGCTGTCGGCCATTATCAATTTATATAATATCTTTCAAAATTCGGTGCTAAATGCCACAAATATGCCGCAGAACGGTGAATTGGTTTCATATGTAATAATCCATATTGCATAGGGGGCGCTGACAAATAGCAACGCATTATCAGTGAAGTAAAACTGCTTTGTGTCATATATGCCACAGAATGCGGTAAGGGGTTAATGTATTTATTCATACGCTGTAGCGTATGTGTGTCTGATGTATTTATTATTTATACACATTCTGGTTATTTTGAATTCATAGATGTCACGGAATACAATTTTCAGGGTGTTTCTAATTTCGGGGTTCGCATCGTAATTCACTCATAATATTTTAGATTTATCTATATATAATTACGTCTTTCCATTTATCATACATTGTCTCTTTATTTCAAGGACACTCTGTATAAGTGTGTTATAATCATGAAAACATAGTTATAACAAGTGTTCATTTGAAAAGTCAATCTAGTAGCATGTGATTTACTGAGAACATTTTGAAGTACATATGTCTTAAATTAAAATTTACTACTTAACCTACGAAGTCGTATATTTTGACAGTTTCATACATACAAATAAATAACAAATAATAGGTATTTATTGAAAACTATAACAAATGTTGAAAATGTTGTCCTTCAAGATCAATGCACTTTAAAATCCTCCGTTCAAAATTTCTGATGATATTCTGCAACATTACTGGATTGTTATTAATTTCCATGCATTTCTGTTCGATTCTCTGTAGCATATCATTCAAATTCAATATAGGTGTTCGAAATATGATATTTTTTAGATAAGCCCACAAAAAGAAGTCGCAAGGTGTTAAATCGCATGAACGTGCAGGCCAGGCAATTTCAGTATTTCGACTAATTATACGCTCATCAAAAAATTCTCTTAAATAATCCAATGATTCTGCAGTACAGTGACAAGGTGCTCCGTCTTGTGGGAAATATGCATTTTGAAGTTCATCATCATGCAGCTGATTGACAAATTGTTGTAAAACTTCCGTACGGTACCTTTGAGCAGCTAACGTTCCCTGAAAAAATATTGGTCCAATGATTCGTCTTTGGCTTATCGCTGCCCAAATACCAATTTTCTCTGGACGTAGCGATTCTTCATTAATTAGATGTGGATTTTCACTACTCCAAATTCTTGTATTTTGTGAATTTAGGTATCCCGTTTTATAAAACCATGCTTCATCAGTAAAGATGACTCTTTGCGAAAGTTCTCCATTATTGTTCATATTTACAAACCAATTACAAAACTGTAGTCTATGTGGTAATCAATTTCTAACAATTCTTGTACTGCTGTGACACGGTATGGATAAAGTTGCATATCTTTTTTAAATAACTTGTGAGTTGTACCAACATAAAGGTTTATTTGTTGACTCAAATGTCGAACAGATGTTTGTGGTTCATTTTCCATTATTTCTTCAACACGATTGACAACTTGAAGTGTACGTTTCTTAACTGCTCCGCTGCCTGATTTTCTTAAGAGACTACCAGTTTCAGAAAAAAGTTTTAAAGTTCTATCCAAAGTATTCTTAAATTGTATATAATCTATTACAAAATGTGGAAACTCAACTTGAAATTCTACCATGCAATCTTGAACTGAATAAACCCATAAACAATCAATTTTATTACCACTTCGAAAATAAGCCTGGACTAAAAAAATGGTTGTTGTAAAGTGAAAGCCATTTTAAAACTGAGAAGCAATTTATTTAAACCAGAATCGACGCACGATTATTTTATGCACTAACTGATATTTGTGATTGACATTATCAAATGTCATTTGGATTTACGTTTACGGAACAACGAACACATACTAATATATATGCGTCTTATTCTATCAAAATTTCAAAGTAACCTAGATTGACTTATCAAATGAACACACGTTATATAGCCAAATGGACAAAAAAAATATTAAATTTTTTAGTCTTGTGTAGATTTCTAAACAAAGGGAATTAAAAAAACTGTAATTAGACATAAATTACATTTATGTACTATTTATTGTTTATAGTCTATATATTTTATTCTAAAAAGGCATATATTTTTCAAATCGTGTCTAATTGCAATAATATAATTTTGAAATATTTAGCGCCTATTTAGTTCATGCTTAGGAAAAATCCAAATATGTACTTATTTATGAATTTTCACAAAAAATAAATAGATAGATGGCTATTTTTGTGGAAAATTTCAGAAATGACTTTCACGAAAAGATTTTAAACCTTCTTTTTTTCTCATTATACATAGTATATCTCATAAAAAATATTAAGAGAGTAAGGAATTTCAGCTTAGTGTATCGTTATAATAGCAGATTAGTAACTACCTACAGATCGACTTAAATACGTACGTACACTCTCGCGAAACTGCTTCTTGTTGGTAATCTTTTTATACTCCTATCTGTACATGTTGTGAATAAGTTCGCTGCGCGTGGTGATCAACTTATTAATACCTACAAGGGTTGATCTCTTTCCGCAGAGCCTCTCTAGAAGGTCATGTTATTTTACTGCAAATTATGTATGACATTCTAACCTAGTTAATTACAAGCTTAATGACAATTATAGTTAAAATATATACTTTAGTTATTTTTAAACTAATCCTTTGCTCTAGAAATCATGGAATTTAACAAAGAATGTTTTGAGGAAATCAATCAGGTATTTGTTGACAAGTTATGTTTCCTAGCTACTGCAAAGTAATGGTACAATACGTCGACTTTTTTTAACCCGTTTGGAGTGCCTAAACCAAAAGGATACTGTTACCGAGAGTAATACTAGTCTTGTACGAAACTGGTTGGGGAAGATACGCATGTTGCTGGCGTAAGGAGTATTCAAGTAACAAGATTTTTAGTTTTAGTAAAACAAAAAATTGCAAGAAGATGGCAACAACCTAGAGCTCTATTTGATAAAACAATTTTAAACAGTAATACAAAATAACTGATAACTAAAATAAGATTCAATTAATTGTTGCTTAATAAATCTAACAGCGAACACTGACACCGGGTTCACACTGTGGAAAGTTACCATAATTTACCAGTAAAAAGACCAGTTTCCTATGTAGCACCCATAAGAAAGTCGATGCATTTGCGCCACACCTTCAAAATATGTACGTTAAAACTTGTAAAAAATGTAATAAACGGTAGTATGCAACTGTACGACATCTCGAATAACGATAACGAAGAAGTAAGAGCAGTAACACTAAACCAGGTATTAGATGAAATTAAACAATCTTAACTTGAAGTAGGTTCCAGGATTTGATTTAATTACAAAGAAAATCCGGAAACAACTTTTTAAGAGAGTTATCGTCATGATTACAAAGTTATTTAATGCATCTTTTAAATTGAAACATGTACCAAGCACCTGGAAAATCGAAATAATAATGTTGCAAAAGCCTCCAAATGTGGCTACATCGTACTTGTTAGTTGTTATTTCTAAATTATTCGAGAAAATATTATTGAAGAGACTTGAGCTTATTATTGAAAGAAAAAACTGATTCTGAATCATCAATTCGGATTCAGGATAAAGACACTCTATAATTGACTAAGTGCGTTGAATTACCGATGTCATCGAAAGAGCATTAGAAACGATATGTTTAATCACATTTGTGGTTCAAGTTTTGATAAGTTTTGAAAGTCTTATCTGTAAATTGAACAGTTTATTAAAGAAGTCCTTGGGTAGAACTTTCGAAGTTCTATATATCTCAGATTACACTGGTCTGCAGAAAAAAAATCTTTGTTTCTCCTCATTGTTTTCATGCATGATTACATCATATTTGGTGCTCTTACCTTGGAATTTAACATGCAAAAAAATACAGCACATAGATTTTAAATATAGTGTCCATTTAATTAAAAAATGATATTATTTTAGTAACAACAATTACAAAAAAGTGAAAAAAGACTACGGTGTAAGTTTTACAACGAAAAGTGCTAATTTTACAGTTACAAGTTATAGAAATATCAGTATATTTATCCCATTATGGTAATATAATTTAAGTTATTTTGTTTTTTTTTTCTTTTCATCGTTTCCATCGAAGTTTCTCGGCGAATCGACCAACAAAACTCAGCAAGCATTGCTGCTGACCATTTTCCATTATAGCGTCTTTCAATATGCATAATATCCTGATGAAACCTTTCACCATGCTCATCTGATACGGCACCGAGATTTTCCGGAAAGAAATCTAAATGCGAGTCCAAAAAATGAATTTTGAGTGACATATTGCATCCTAAAGCTTTATAAGCAGAAAGAAGCTCTCGAATGATTTGTCGGTAGTTGTCAACTTTTGTATTACCTAGAAAATTATGACACACTTTTACAAAGCCACCCAAGCTTTTTTTTCAGCTTTGCTCAACTTCGAATTGAAAACTTCATCCCTCATAAGCTCTCGTATTTGCGCACCTACAAAATCCCTTCTTTCAATTTCGCGTCACTGATTCGAGGAAATTTTGTTTTGAGATATTGAAAGCCTGCACCATTCTTGTTCATAGCTTTCACTAAGTTTTTCATGAGCCCCAGCTTTATATGAAGTGGTGGCAAAAAAATTTTGTCACTTGGCACTAGAGGTTCTTGAGATACATTTTTAAGTCCAGGTGTCAAGCTTTTTCTTTGCGGCCAAGTTTTAACTTTGTAATGTTTGTCTCTTGCGCGACTGTCCCACTCACATAAAAAACAGCAAAACTTGGTGTATCCTCCTTGCAATCCAGTAAGTATAGCGACAACTTTTAAGTCAGCACAAATATTCCATAGGTATTGAGAATATTTTATTTTTCTAAGTAATACCTCCAGATTTGCATAATTTTCTTTCATGTTTGTTGCATGTGCTAGAGGCACTGATGGGTATTTATTTCCATTGTGAAGTAAAACGGCTTTCAAACTAATCTTCGACGCATCAATAAAAAGTCTCCATTCGTCAGAATTTTCTGGGAAACTCAGTTCTTTAAGAAGCCCTGCAGCATCATTACAATATACTAAATCATTTTCTTTGGAAAAGTAACTCGTAAAATCTTCTTGTCTTGTGCGAAAATATGAGACTTGTACTTTTATCCAAAAAATTCCACTGTTTCAATCTTGATCCGAGTAATTGAGCCTTAGATTTTGATAGCCCCAAGTCTCTAACGAGATCATTTAAATCAGGTTGTTTAAGAAAATAAGGTTCTTTTGATGGGCTTGAAGATCCTGATGAAGCGTATGATGATGAAGATGTACAGGAAGAAATAGAACTCGATTGAGGCTGTAGACCAGAAGTATTTTTATTTTCCATCTTCTCGCTATTTTTTGTAGGTACTGGAGGTGAACTGCCTTCACCACGAGGAAGTGGTCTCTTTGCAGATGCGATGTTTGGATATACAATCTTGTTTTTATTTTTTTTCGAGAATCCTCGTGTTGCTGTCATGCAGAAAAAACAGTCATTTTCATGATTCTGAGGTTCACTCCAAAGCATTGGCATCGTAAACGGCATAGATTTGTGACTTCCTTCAAGCCAACCTCTCAACGTTCTTGAACAACTGTTACAGCAAATTTTTGGGAACCAACTTTTATCCCTCTCATCGATAGAGAATCCAAAATAAAGCTGATAAGCTTTTTTAACAAGATCTGTTATCGCATTTCGCTGTGTTTTTAGAGTAAACTCACCACAAATGTAGCAAAAACAGTCGGTAGAATTCTTACAAGCGCGCGGCATTTTATAACCTAAAATTGAATGGAATTTTTTTAAAAAATAATTTTAAATTTCTATTATATATTTATTATCTATGTTCATAAAAAAATGGATAACCTACACATAAAATACTTAAAATATATGTATAACATGAATTTTGTGCAAAACTTAACAAAGTATTTGATATAGAACGTAAACAATTAAAAGACAAGTTTTCAACTAACTGTTGTAAAGACACAGTGTATACTGCACAGGCGCATATGTACTATCATAGAAATCACTTTCGGGACTTTCCTTCTTTCTCTTATCACTAGCAAAAACCTATTTCGTATGTATATACATTGTTTATAATGTTAACGCATATAACGAATTAAAAAAAAAACGGAATTTATGATATTTTGGAAAAAAAATCATATCGAAAAAACTAGACGTGATAGAAAAAATTGGCCATAGGGAACAGATTCAGAGCATCAAAATCTTCATATTTATGACATAATTTTATGAAGGAGGATTTTGTTGCAGACCAGTGTTATTTAGAGCAAAAGTAGAACAAGAGTATTCAGAGCCAAGGTAGATTAAGCTGGCGTTACTCAGGGGAGTGTTCTTGGGCCAACCTTCTGTGTACTTTACACAACCGATCCATCAGATCCTGACATTGCAACTAGATAGCTATGATTGCTACTGATACGGCAATCTTAGCACTAGTTAATGAGATAGAAGAAACAATAAATAAATTGCAAGAAGCCTGTAATAGAATCTGCAACTGAACTAAGGATTGGAAAATAAAACGAGAACGAGAACATATCCACCAAGTATCTATGTATGACGCTCGATGGAAAATTAAAACTCTTCTAGATATGGGGATATAATTCTCAAGTTTCAATGTATAATAAAGTTTGGGTTGTAATTAAGTCTTGAAACCAATTTGAGTACACGGTATACAATTTTCGGGTTGTGTCAAATCTTGCCATATTAGAAATGTACTAATATTTCAATATAAAGTTTTGCGTAATATTATATTAATGCATCTTGATATGTTAGAAATAGAAAGCTCAGTAGGCCCATACCATACGAGCTTGTACGAGGGGGTATTGATATATTCTTAGCCTACTACTAAAACAATTTATGGTTGGGAATATTTTATTATTCAATATAGTCTCCTCTTAAATTAATACTCTTAATACTGCAATCCTGCAACGCCTATAACCCTTCCAAAAAAGATTCCTCTTGGCATACAAACCAGTCCTCCACAACTTCTATTACCTCTTCCTTACACTAAAATTGACGTCCTTTTAAACTTTTTTTTGAATCGAGGGAGCTTAGTCTGGGGTATAGGGTGGGTGTTCCCGTAATTCGAACCCTAGATCCCGAATTGTGTTCATGGTAATGCGCTATTTGTGTGCAGGGGCATTGTCTTGTAAAAACAACACATCTTTCGCTAACATGCCACGTTTTGTTTCCTTAATTTTCTCTCTCGTCGTGGTTAGTAATTTAGAATAAGAATCTCTAGTGATGGTCTGACCATTTTTTAGGTAATCGCTCATAATTATTAGGACTGATATCCTAAAAAATTGAAGCAAGAACTTTGCCAGCGGATTTTTGAACTCGAAATTTCATAGGCTTTGGAGGATCATGATGCTTCCACTCCATCAATTGCTGTTTCGTTTCTGGGTCGTAAAAATTAAGACTGTTCAAAAAATCTGATTTCCTTGAAAACGGGCACAGGTTGACCGTGATGCTTTCACTTTTGTTCGTTTGTGTTCGGCGTTCAAGCATTTAAGAATCCATTTTGTAGAAATTTTTTTCATATCTAAATCGACGCGAACTACATGATGGACGTGTGCATATGAAATCTTTAGTATCTCAGCTATATGTTTCAGCCCATTTCGATAGTCTGATCACGGGGCGGACATCGAAATCGGTCTTCCTGGTCGCTTCTCATCTTCAACGGCAAGTTTTCCCCTTTTGAATGACGCAATCTAATTTTAAAAGTCGAATATGATGGGCATTGATCGCCAAGTGTGTTAAACATATCTTCATAAATTTCCTTACCACTTAACCTCTTCAAATATAAGTATTTAATGATGCATCGATACTCCAATTTATCGATTTTCACATTTGTATCGACATGCTTTCTTTCTAAATTTACTGCACAGCAATACTTCAACTTCTTGACGTAAGATTTTACATTGACGCTTTTAAAATGTCATTAGTTCTTGCCATTATAACAGGATTTTGTTTTGTTTAAGAAAAATGGCCTAGGATAACTAGATATCAATACCCACTCGTATAGTATGTTGAGTTGCATGTGTGTGTTTAGTGATTAAAGGCAGAACTAAAAGACGTAATTGGGTGAATTTTAGACGTTAAGTACGTATATATATATATGTATATATATATATATATATATATATATATATATATATATATATATATATATATATATATGGCAAACTCAACCAGTCGGCGATTAAAGGTCTGTTTTACTTCAAAGTATACACATCCAAAAAAACCCTACATGTTTCGGCAATGATGCCCTTATCAAGGATGCAAAATATAAATGACAGAATATAATGTCCTAGTGAAATGAAATCTGTCAAGTTTTTTCATTTTTATAAATGTAGGTGTTATATTTTTTTGGATTTGTATACTTTGAAGTAAAACAGACCTTTAATCGCCGACTGGTTGAGTTTGCCATATCATGCCAAGGTCACGAAAATATTATATTTATATATATATATATATATATATATATATATATATATAATTTTAGATTTAAATTAATGGTTGGTCTTAGATCAGTTTTAATGTTTTAGTTGCCATAAACCGTAGGGCAACTAAAACATGTTCACTAGGCTCAACAGAATGAGCCCCTATATAAACGATAACTGTTTTTCAGATATAAGATTTTTTTCTCTCAGTTTGTATAACAATTTTATTAGTTTAAAATAAAGAAGTTTTTTTTAAAATTATTTTAACCAAATTTTGCCTTCTGTCTTAACTAATTTTTGATTATAAGCTAAAGTAGGTTCTAAAAATGTTAACATAATTAAGATTTTGTCATATGCGGAATCCCTTTTTACGGCATTACATGTCTATAATAAAATAAATTGTCTATAAAAGTATATCAGAAAAAAATATTTTCTAAAATTTATTGTTTAGAATGTATTTCAGTTTATACGAAATGATGGTAGTTTTAAAAAATAAAGTTACATGTTAATGAAGATTTAAGATTACCTCCAAGATGAACTATGTTTAACTAACGAAACAATTTATATAGATAAAGAGGGATAAACAATATTTGTTTAGGTCTCTGTGCTTTAAAAGATGTAACTCATATGTACTCATTTATTTCTAGGATCGTTATAGTCACGTGAAGCGAGGGGATTTTGCCACCCTAGATCAAACGCATTTAAACTTTTTCAAAGATTTGCTAGGGGAGAGTCGGATTCTCACTGACCCTTCCGATTGTCAAGGATACAATGTTGATTGGATTAAGAATGTCAGAGGTAGATGCAACTAATTGAAATCCTCCATAGTTTACGCATTATATTGCATTTCGTATTGTGGAAAGTGAGATAAAATCCATTACGAATCGAAATACATATAACTAACTTTAGTCCATATTAGCTGCAAATGTACAAACTCTATGGAAATATTGAGCAGTGTTAAGTATATCGTAACTGTCTATGTATGTAAAAAGAAACGACAACTAAGACGTCGTCCAAGTTTCTTATTTGTAATGAAACATGTATTCTACAAAAAGTATAGAGTTCACATTCGAGGGTGATTTGACGGGAGAGTGACTTTTCAATGAAATATATGTTTTAGGGTAACAACGTAACTTCGATTTAATTCTATACACTTAGTCTAGCAACGTTTCAAAAGTAAGCTCGTTGTCTATCACGCCCTCATTTGTCTCGAATTTTTTCACCAAGCCAATTTTTCAAGTTTAGAAACGAGAAAAAATCACTCGGAGCCAAATGTGGTACATGTGATGGATAAAGCAGCAATTAGTATCATAATTCTACAAATTTAGCGGTTGCCATAGCGTATAAATGAGAAGGAGCGTTGTCCTGATAGAACAAAATTTCTTTTCTGAATAAATGCAGGCGTTTTTCTTTAGTTTAGCATCGAAACGTGTCAGTATATTATGAAGATCCTGGAAACTAGAAACCTATAGCTCTCTTATCTATTTGCTATAAACTTCTAGAATTGCTTATCTATAAAAGAAGCGTCCACTGACGACGAGTTTATTAATAAGAAGTAGGCCGATTTCTGAGCGATAAGGAACTGCTGCGATCAAGACTTGGCATTAACAACGCGCATTGAAGTTGGTTTTCAGAATGGCCTGAAAACTTCCGTTACCTTTGTTGACCTCTCCAGTGCCTATGACGCAGTCTGGAAGAATGGAATGATTTTTACATTCCGAAAAATTATCCCATGTATTAAATTAAGCAAACTTATCCAGAATATGCCGAGCAATCGCCGAATCGTAGTCTGGCTAAATAATCGAACTAGTAATGGAAAAACCTTTAAAAATGGCCTTCCTCAAGGCTCGTTTCTGGTTCCTCTAATGTTCAACATCTACACCAATGATCTTCCACTCACGAAGTTACGAAATTTTCGTAATGATGCAAATGCACCCAAACCAAGAATGCCGTAGATCCACAAGCTCTAGACGAATATTATAAGAAATGGCACTTAGAACCAAACCCCTTAAAATCCAAATCACGCCCCCTTCATTTTTGTAACAAGGAAGTCAACAGAGAGAGAGCTGAATGTTGAATTTGATGGTGGTCGGATTCTAAATACCCTAAATATCTGTGCGTAACGTTAGACCTTTTCTGACATTCAGGCAGCATCGCTATAAAACAAGCCAAAAGGTGAAGACCCGCAATAATATTACATATTACATAAACTTGGCAGCAATTCATGAGGAGCGAGTGGGCGGCAGCTATAGCACTGATTTACTCCTCTGCTGAATACTGTGCTGCTGTCTGGCATCGAAGTTCTCACACCAAGCTTATAGATATTCAACTTAATGATGCAATGAGGATCGCCATCGGTACTGTTAGATCCACTTCTAGTAGCTGGTTACCGATTCTTTCTAACACTGCCTGTAGCACAGAACGAATGGGCTAGCATTACCAACAACATTGATCTTCCCATACATGATAATTTAGAGAGCGTCCTTAGGACCCGACTGAAATCTAGGAGACCAATTTGGCTGGATATGGAAGTTCAGTACCCCATTAGTGTGAATGATTATTGGATAGCCCTCCTCGAACAACACCCTGAATTGAGGAATAGAGATTTGACTTCTAATCCTGCAGACCATCTGTCGGCGCAACTCTCCCACATAGACAATGGTCTCAATTAAACAGGTTCAGCACAGGCCACGGAAGATATAACTCATTGGTGTATAAATGGAAAGTAGCAGATACTAGCCTCTGCGACTGCGGAAATGTGGAACAAACTATGGCCCACATAGTAAACGACTACTTCAGAGGAAGTTTCCCTGGTAGCATCCAAGAGCTGAGCAAGGCAACTGCTGCAGCGCTGAACTGGTTGAAGAATTTCGATTTAGTGTATAAATTAGTTTTATGACTCAAAAATTCCTTAAAAATAGTAGCAATAATCTGATTGGTCGAAAAAACAGTTTTGCCTTTTTCGGAGGGCGTTCATCAAATGAAATCCATTGTTTTGACTGTGCTTTTGTCTCTGAAGTATGGCGATGTTTTTAGATTTCATCTACTGTGATATATCGGCTAAAAAATCCTTTTGGATTTCATTTTAACTTAGCCATACAGTCATTTGGAAGTGCAACAAAAATTCGCATTTGGTCAACAGGAATCAAATGTGGCACCCATCTTGCAGTTAGCTTTTCGTATTTGAATATTGATGCAAAATATAGTGTACCCATTCGATTGAGATGTTTAAGACATTAGCTATCTCATAGACTTTAATTTGATGATCGCTTTTGACAATGGTAAGGGAAGTATAGCTATTAAAAAAATAAGTAGCATAATGAAATTTTAGAAAAAATACAAGACATTAGTGGTTTTCAAAATAGAATAAAATTAAAAATACTTTAAAATATTGTCAATATGACATAAGTAAAAAATAATTCATATGAAACAATGGCATTAAAAACAAATCAATACTGTGTATAATACATTTAGTCACTGCATAATTCACAAGTAAACATCTTACTACATCTTTTCTACTGATACCCGCACGTTCAATGTGATTCTAAAGTTCTCTTGAGCTGGACAAAGAAAATAAATTATTGCAATATATGCAAGCAATATATGCAATTTCCTTCCTCGTAGGTTGCAAAAGGTTCTTCTATCAGTGTATCATCTTCCTCTGCCACTAACACTTTCTTTCTTTTTTAGAACGAGCAGATTGTCGTCGTTTAATTATTTTTTAACACACTATGCCATCATACCCATCTATTGGTATGCCATCATAGGCGAAATCCACATACTTAATAAAACTGAATTTAGTCCAACAACCATGCGAAGTAATGACACTAATGACACGCAAAACAGCCTCTTTATAGATTAAACGCAACTCAACAATTTACTTGCTATAGAATAGCGTTGTCTTTATATTTGAATGAATTATCACCTATACTAAAAACTATCAAAATATATTTCTAATTGAATCGGTTATTTCTTAAACACCCTAAGTCATTTTTCGGCCATTTTGAGTTAATACATGATTAATATGAAAGCGGCTGTTTCCTATCGTTTGGGGCTTATACAACCTAAGTACTATATTCCTTACCTTAGAAACATGTAAATGAAATATTCCAGTTAATGCTTAAACAACTCAAGTCATTGACTTATGGTGTTTTAGCACTACATGAATAAGCGCTTCTTAGTAACAGCTGATTCATAACCTCTAATAATCGTGCAACGTTTGAGTGCATTTGTCAGTGCATTTCGATTATTATCTGTGAGATTGTTCTAAAAAGATAAGTATAATAAATTATTACATTAAGATGATCGATTGTGCGGAATCTCTCCAAAAACGGAAGAAAGGTGTTCGTAATGACGGATTATACAAAAGAAACTTGATCCGGGATTCTCGAGTTAAAGGAGCAGAGTATAAAAATTACAGAGGGAAAACTGTACCTGCAAAAACTTTAAATCTAACGAATTGCAAGTATGTTCTCAGGTAATTAAATAGTACTAACGTTTTATTTATTGTATGTTTTCTAATGTAGGTGTCCTATGAAATGTGGAACTAAAATAGATCTACATACTAAAAAGGAAATTTTTCAAAGATTTCATTCTATGAAAACAAAAGATGAACAGGATATTTATATTCAATGTTTGATTGAAGTTCAAAATATAAAACAGAGGCGTAAGCGCAACTTAGAAGGAAAAGAGCGTAGTAGATCATATGGCTATTTTGTGGATCTTTGTAACAAAAAGATTAAAGTTTGTCAGTTTACGTTTGCAAACTTACATTGTGTAAGTATTGAGAGACTAAAAAGAATTAAAAAGCTGCTATTAAATAATAAAACGTCTTCCGATAAAAGAGGAAAGTATCCTAAAGGAAATGCCATTACAGCTGATATTATGAATTTTGTTAAAAGTCACATTTCTTTATATCCTGTAAAGCAGACACACTATTCTGGGGCAGACTATCAGTATTTGGATGCCAAGCTGAACGTAAAAATAATGCACGAGATGTTTTGTGCTAAATATCCTGATTTAAAAGTAACATACCATTATTATTTAAAATTTTTCCATGAAAATTTTAATCTTCACATTGGGCGGCCGCAAGTTGACTAACTTGCGCGAGGAACTAACTTTGAAAATAAAATGTACATCTTTAGGAGAATCGGCAAAAAAAGCTGTAGTAGCTGAAAAGATAGTCCATCAACGCCACGCAAAAAAATTTTACACACCAATTCAGACTGCTACTGAAGAATGTAAAAGCAATGAAAAACTTGGAGCAATAGCATTTGATTTCATGCAAAACCTACAGCTCCCATTAATTCCTGTACAGGATTTGTTCTATTTAACCCAATTAAGCGTGTCTGTGTTTTGTATTCACAACCCAACCAATAAGGCTTATTTATACACATACACCAAAAATGTTGCAGCAAAGGGTCCCAATGAGGTAGCGTCGTTCTTAATAGATTATATTGAGAACTATTTGCCTAAACAAGTTAAAGAACTGCGATTGTTTTCTGATAACTGCCCTGGGCAGAATAAAAATCACTGCATTATTCGATTATGTATGGCTTTAACAGAAACAAATCGTTTTAAGAAGGTGCATCAATTTTACCCTATAAGAGGCCATTCCTTCCTTCCTTGCGACAGGGACTTCGGCGTTGCCAAAAGAAACCTCCGGAAATATGACAGAGTTTACAATTTACACAGCTACACAAAAATTATTGTCAAAGCAAGCTCGCAAAATAATTTTAAGGTCAAGGAAGTTAAGGGAGATGAAATTATAGATTTCAAAAATTGGTGGACAGCCTATTATAAAAAGGACACTACTTCCGAGGAATCAGCGAAGGCTTGTAGAGATGCAAAGGTAACATTTGCCATATCGAAATTTCGACACTTCATACACTTATCTTCAAATCCTGGATATGTAAAAGCTTCTGAACTAATCAATGGTTGTTTGTGGCATACGTTTCCCTTAATACATGCTAGAAATACGAAAAAAAAACTCCTGTGTTTTCCAAAATCCTCTGCTTACGAAGGAAGCATTCCTATCTTGAACACTAAACTGGAACACCTTAAAACATTGCTGCAATGGGTCGATGAAGACGAGAAATCTTTCTATGAAGCTATTATCAACTTCAGTAAAACAAAGGAACGGAAAAATAAAGCTGCAAAAAGGGAATAGCGAGTAAAGTTCTTAAAAATGTATAATATATGATTGTTTCGGCCTTTACTTGATGAAATTCCATTATAACTATTAAGATAAAATAAAACAAATTTTATGAATTTCACTTTTTAATTATCACTGTAACGAGTCGTTTCGCACCAACCTGGGCTTCGTCAGACATATAACTAACTTATTTACAAAATATTTTTTATATTAAACACAAGTAAACGGTAACAAGCAAAAACACATGTTTTATTTTAAAAAATAGTCAGAGGGCTGGGTGCTTTTTATTACGGGATGTCTATACAAAACTTTCGCTACGGTTTATAAAAAAATGTACTGTTCTTAAGTAATAAAACTAAAGGTTTACATTATATTACAGCGATAAAGAATTCTATGGAAAAATACAAAAATACTATACAATATGTAACTGTCTGCAAATCAAATAAATAGATTAAGTAAGGGTGAATTATTTGTTTCTAATTGATCATTCTGTATTCACGCTGTATTCGTCCGGTTGTTTCATATGTGACAGCTCCGTCCTACAAACTCTCGAAAAGGCTTATAGATATAATTATTAAATATACAGGTTTTAAACTTAAATTAAGCGTAAAAAAACTCATATGCACTAATAAACAAAATCAAAGACGTTACTTTAACGTCTAACACAAAACTTATTTCCTTCGACGTTCAAAATTTATTCCCTAGTATCCCTCCAGAAAAAAACGGTTATTTTAGTAAAAGTTCTGCTCCATAAAAATAATGTAAATCCGTTAATTATTAATGAAATTCTTGATCTACTAAACTTATGCATAGAACAAAATTACTTTCAATTTAATGAAAACATATACACTTGTAAAGAAGGTTTAATCATGGGTAATCCCCTAAGCACGTTATTAGCTGAGATTTTTATGGATCATCTTGAAAATTCTATTTCAAAAAATCCTCTTTTTCAAAATGTATTATTTTGGTATAGATACGTAGATGACATATTACTAGGTTTCATAGGAACAAATAGACAATTAAATTTATTATTTGATTATATTAATACATTGCATCAAAATATTAAGTTTACAATGGAACAGGAAACAAATAATAGTATTAACTTTCTCGATTTAACGATTACTAGAATTAACAATAAATGTAACTTTGCTATTTACCACAAACCGTCAACTACAGATATTACTATACATAACACTTCTTGCCATCCGATACAACACAAATTAGCGGCTTATCACAGTCTTATACATAGATTAATAAATACTCCGTTGAACCAAACAAATTTCGAGAAAGAGTTAAATTTAATTAGACAAATAGCTATCAACAATGGATATAAAAGTAATATAATAGATAACATTTTAAATAAAAAACTCCGTACAAAAGCCATATCACAAGTTTACCCAATATTAAATAATAACACCCAAAAATTTAAAAGGATCACGTTTATAGGCTCTTCAAGCACAAAAATTTGTAAATATTTAAGAAAGTTTGACATTAATACAGCGTTTAAAACTAATAACAATTTATCCAAATTTATAAAAAACAATAAGGATTTAACAAACAACAATAAAAAGTCAGGGGTCTATGAGTTAACCTGCGGTAGTTGCCCTATGACTTATATCGGACAGACAGGCAGATCGTTTGAAGTACGCGTCAAAGAACATTTTTCTTCATTTAGAAATAATAAAAGTGACTCTTCATATGCGTTTCATATCAATTCAACGAACCACAATTTTAACAAAGAATTTAAAATATTACATATAGAAAATAAGGGCAAAGAACTTAATTTATTAGAGTCACTGGAAATCAATAAAATAAAGAAAACTGACAAGATCTTAAATGATCAATTAGAAACAAATAATTCACCCTTACTTAATCTATTTATTTGATTTGCAGACATTTACATATTGTATAGTATTTTTGTATTTTTCCATAGAATTCTTTATCGCTGTAATATAATGTAAACCTTTAGTTTTATTACTTAAGAACAGTACATTTTTTTATAAACCGTAGCGAAAGTTTTGTATAGACATCCCGTAATAAAAAGCACCCAGCCCTCTGACTATTTTTTAAAATAAAACATGTGTTTTTGCTTGTTACCGTTTACTTGTGTTTAATATAAAAAATATTTTGTAAATAAGTTAGTTATATGTCTGACGAAGCCCAGGTTGGTGCGAAACGACTCGTTACAGTGATAATTAAAAAGTGAAATTCATAAAATTTGTTTTATTTTATCTTAATAGTAAAAATGTATAACTTGTATTACAAATTTTGCGTTTGTTGCAGAAACAACCTAAGTCAGAATTTTTGAAATTTTTTTAAATTATTATAATTTTAATTAATATAAAATATTGTTACTACATTATGTCTAAAACATGTTAAACAATCATTTGAAATAAAGTAAACAATATTTTTTTGGTGTTTCTAGGAATAAAACGTTTTTTTTTGTTTCCTGAAAACCTATAAAAAATGACTTAGGGTGTATAAGAAATAACCGATTCAATTATATAAAGTTAATAATTTATTCTAGGATAACCGAAACACAGTGAAGCTTTCGCATCACGTTGCTAAAGCACAGCACACGTTTGTATTTTGGTTTGTTTAACTAGTGGTACTTCTACCGCTGAATAGCGCCACAGCTATGCAAATCTGAAGAATACGTATAAATAGATAACTGAAAATCAAAAAGAAGTTTCTTTGTAATTTGTGGAAAATTTCCAAATTTTTAGGGCCAAAATGTAGTTAAACGGTCCATATCTTTATTTATTATTTATTTAGGGAAATGCAGATGTAATTCAGGTTTATTGACTTGCAAAAAAAATCGATAAAGTTCCTAGACATTGGTTAGACGATACGTTTAACATACGTCCCCTATTCATAAAAATAGTAAACGTTTATATTTGGATATTAAAACATTTATGCACAAACATTTAAACACATATGGTGCTTTTATTACGATGTTTTTTTGTGAATATCAATAACAATCCTTTACGTCGAATATGTCATATGCGGCATTAAATAAAAGGTGATTAAAATTAAAGTTTGAACGTCCTTTTAAACGTAAATTTATTATGTTTATAATCATAAAAATCATTTTCTCTTTGCTACGTAAACATTGGACCGCGATTTTTTGTATGAAGGCATTACTCACATATACATTTCACCCTTTTTTTTCTTTGTCACTATACACAACTACTAATGTATACTTTATTAATAATTTCTGAAGAAGTTACAGTAAATGAAGGCCTCGGACGTTCAACATCTCTGTAACTTGTTTTCAGATTCTTTAATGGGTTTTCCACATAAAAATAATGTTTAATTTTTTTCTTCTTCATATTAACTCAAAAAGCAACAAGTAGTTTACTTTAAACGATTATAAAAACTTATCTATCTGACACATATTAACGAAATTTTGACGGTAGGTTCCTAAAATATGATCGAAGTCAGGCGAATGTATTACCAACTTTTGAAGTCACTTTTCCAGAAATTACCCTTGTATTTTACAGTTTGTGTCATACAATGAATTATTGATAAAAAGTCTAATATTACTGTTATCAATGATTGATTACGCTGAGCAAGTATGCTAAATCGTTGGAAGTAGCTCATAGCTAATCTCACTCTTACAAGTTACTTGCAGGGAAGATTTCAATCCGAAAATTAAAAAAAAATTATCCAACTTTGAAAGGTTATAATTAGAGAACGGACGCAATTTCCATAAAACGCAATCGGCAATTGGAATTGTGTATAACGTCGCTGAGTACATCCCGGCGTAATTCAATGAAGTGTTGGTTTGACTTACTCGGCCACCTGGGCTCGCAGCGATAACAATGGACAAGCCAGCTATTGTATTCGGAGAATATAGTGCTTTTTATAGTGTTTTCATGAGCGTAGATAGAAGCGGGGGTTTTATAATGTATTTTATTTATTAGTTTATATTTCGTAAGATAATAAAGTGCTGTGAGTTAGTTTCTTGTTTTCGTAGTTCTAACTGTTATTTACATCGTAATTTTTGTGATAGATCCTGTTTAATATCGTTTGATTGAATCTACTTCTCCCATATTATTTCGACGTAAGTGTGCATTGAATTTCGTTCAGTTTCAATAACTTATGCACACATTTTTAGTTTTCATTTATTTAGATCTAGAGCATTGTTTAAGATACTTTTTCAGACATGATATGGAAGAATGTCGAGAACGGCATTGTAAAACAATGGCGAGTTGGATTGACGGTCATACTGATTGTATGTCCATTGTCAGTGATTCCGAAATTTATTACAAAATCCGTAAAATATCGTCAAAAATTCGTCACTTAGAATCGCAAACACATCTGAACTCTGTAAAACTTTTATGGCGGCTAATATTCCATTAAATAAACTTAGCAATCCCACTTTAAAAATATTTCTTCAAAAATATACTGGTCGAAATGTTCCTGATGAATCAACTTTACGCAAATATTATGTTTCTAGGTGCTATGTGAGAACAGTAGAACGCATTAGAAGCCATCTTTTAAATCAATACATATGGATAAGCGCCGACGAAACGGTGGATATGTTAGGACGCTGTGTGGTAAATGTTGTAGCTGGTGTACTACATCCAACTATTCCATATAACGCATATGTAATAGCAACAAGTGTTATAAATAGAGTTGGTACGGAAACAGTTGCTGAAACCATTAAGGAGAATATGCAAAAAATGCTTCATTCTGACGCCACGTACAAAGAAAAAATACTTTTATTTGTCAGTGATAGTGCTGCGTATATGTTAAAAACAGGCAGACTATTGAAGAAAACATATCCTAATATGCTGCATATTACTTGTGTAGCACATGCTCTCCACAGAATCTGTGAATATATCAGAGACACTTTTCCGGAAGTTGATAGACTTGTATCAGCTTTTAAAAAAGTTTTCAGAAAAGCACCATTGAGAGTAGCTCTTTTCAGGGAAAAATTTATTTCCATCTCTGTCACTGCCTCCCACTCCAGTAATAACTAAATGGGGAACGTGGCTGGAAGCTACTAGTTATTATGCTGAGAATTTCGATAGTCTAAAACATTTCGTAACACTGCTAAAGGAGGATGCTAGAAGTATTGTTGAGTGCAAGGAGCTCACACAAATCCCAAATTTAAAAAATCAGTTGTACTTTCTTCACGAACACTTTGGAAAATTGCCAAAACTAATCACTTATTTTGAAAATCGAAATCTCAAATTAAATGACGGATTAACCACATTAGATGTGGCTGTTAATAATTTGAAAAGTATTCCAAGTGACTTCGGATGTGGCCTTCGGCAAAAGTTTGAAGCAATTCTTAATAGAAATCCAGATTTAATTACATTGCAGCAATTATGTATGGAGACAATTCCACAAAATCTAACGGCTAAATATGAAGAAATAAAAGAATATTTCCACTATGCATCTAAAACCAGTTGCGATGTAGAAAGGACGTTTTATATTTATAAGGATGTACTTAATTCAAAGAGAACAAAATTGACAGAAGAAAACCTTGAGAAACTATTGCTAGTCAATATTAATACTCCTTTGCTCAACTTGAACGACAAAATGAACAAATAAAAATGTTCCAATTATAGAAATAAAATTAAAAACTTTAAAAATACAACTTTTCAACAAATACGTATGTATTTCGTAATTTTATAGATCACCACCCGTTTGTTTTCCAATTATATAAATAAAATTAATTAATAAATATGTATTTCGTAATTTTAGATAGATAGATCACCACCCGTATGTTTTCCAATTATATAAATAAAATTAAAAACTTTATAAATACAACTTTTCAACAAATAAATATGTATTTCGTAATTTTATAGATCACCACCCGTTCGTTTTCCAATTATATAAATAAAATTAAATATTTTAGAAATACAGCCTTTCGCCAGTACTGCACTGAGTGGTAAGCGTGTCCGTTCTCTAGTTATAATATACTGACCAACAAAATAAAATCGGCCACCCTGAGATACTTATTAAAGCCCCACAAATTTGGTTTTTATGCCCGATATTATCTATATATACTTATCTAAACAAGGATTTAAACTGTTATACCGTTAAATCTTCGTATTGATTAGTCTAATGCAAAACATGCCCGATTGTTTTTAGATGTCTAGGACTCGTTTCTATTTTATATTTTGATATTGAATTTTCAGATTTGTTTAATAATTGTTTATAGTACTGTTCTCAATTTTTCTTGTGTGTGAAGTCTATGTATTGATTTTTTAGGATATAGTAAATGCGTGCTTAAGCCTAAAACATCACATGAAATGTCTCAGATATTATCCTTTTGTAATTCGCATCGATTAGCAGTCTGTCCGCAAGGAGGCAATACAGGATTAGTGGGCGGATCGGTACCTGTGTTCGATGAAATTGTTGTAAGCACGGCATTAATGGATAAAATATTGTCGCTTGACGAAATATCTGGTAATTTATAATAATTATTTAATGTAATATTAATTTTAACTTTATATTTAGTTGGATGTAGTGCATTGTAATTACGTTGTGGTACCCAAAAGTTTCCGAAATTTGAATCACGCGCGTAAATGGACGCAGTTACAATCAAGCGCCGTTACGTGAAGTTAATCACGCCTTTTATAAGTCAGTATGCCAAGCAGCGTCAATGTAAGTGGAAACGTTCTTTGTTGGTGAACAATGTTTGTATCTGCGATTTTTCAATGGTCGATTTGTTTGTATCAAGTTCTGCTTTAAACTCGGTAAGACTGCCGTAGAATCACACAAAATGTTATAGTTGTGATCCGTGGACGACGATTTGATGATGATGTTTCGAACGACTATCAACTGGTTTTACATCCGAACATGTTATCGCTGCTCGGAATGTAGTTGTAAATAATCATTCCAGAATTTTATCGACATGTCCAAAGGCGGATAAAGGAGGATATGAGAAGAAAATATAGAAGTGGCGCATGAACGACTTGGTTCACCACCGTGATAACACGAGGATATATCGCTTTCATGATATAGCAGTTTATGGCGAAAGACAACATGGCCATTGATTCTCATTCAGCGTACTCGCCTGACTTTGATAGTTAGATCACGGCAAATGTTCTATCGATGTTCAATGTAATTAACTCCTGAAAGAGTACCAATGTAATAATATGGTCCTTTTAAATGCACAGAGTGAGCTACATGAATTGATGGTTTTCTGTTGTTGCTAAGGAAAAGAAGTGCTTCCAAACATATTTTATAAAAATAAATAAAAGTCTGCCACTTGGACGCTTGTTTTCCTGACAATTTTTCAACTATTTATCATACATACATCATAGCAGTAGCAAAGTGGTCTATTTACTTCAAAAACTTTTGAGATGTTAAGATTTCGATTACGATAGTACGAGATACTAATACCAGTAATTTCTTTTTTTTGTAATCTAAAAGCAAGTTCTGAATTCTATTTAGAAAAAGTCAAACCCTAACATCATTTAGTTTCGTTTGACTGAATTTTTCAGACATGTCTGAGATATTGGGAGGAATGTATTCCGAATTTAATCTACTGCAACCCCCAATGCATTCGTTAGTCTATTCTTTCTTCCTAGGAAGGCCGTACATATGGTGGTGGAAGAGAAATGGCGTAGTGTTACTATGAGGGATTGGCCTACTTGCAGAACTTACCCCAGGATAAATTATTTTATTTTTATTTGTGACATAAAAGGCACTTATTTTGCGAAAAATAGCAATCTTTAAAATCATCTTTTAGTTTCTTTCATATATAGATTTCCCAAATGGCATTTTTCGACAATTTTCTTCGATTTAATCAATCTCCAAGTGTACAGGAACTCGATTGACATATAATATGTGGTGCTCAAGCCTTATACTGATGTGTTGCTGGAAGATCGAAATATGGATAGTAAATATTTTTAAGTTTTGTTGTAATTGTTCTTTGTCGAAAGGTTGGCGTGAAATTTCCACACATACAGCAAAAGAAATTAGGATAATTTCAATACTGACGGGGTATTTTAATAACAAGTAACAAATTTCCAATTTATATTAGTATTAGGACCCGTTCTAGAGAATATGAAACAACGAAATCAAACAAGAATCGAATCTTCTATTCTTTTAAATCACAAGATAATTAATGATATGTTAATACTTTAGTTAATTCCAAAGAACGTTTTTAAGTTTACCTGTTTATATAGTAAGCATTGGGACTGATGCCTGGTCAGTACCTGTGCAATATTGAGTATTTTTTTATAAGAAATGAACACCTATCTATTATTTATATTGCTCCTCTTTGTATAATCTTTGATTATTTAGGGATCGACAGTCAGGACTACATGGCTTCAGTGCCAGGGACGAAGCGTGGACATCATCAATTTCGCTTTAACATTTTCTTCAAGCAAATCAAAACGTATAGGCAATAAAGTACATATATATCTTCTCCAGAAGGAATCTTGCAGGGTTTATACTCGTAAAACATATCACACATCCTGACTGTTTACCGTTTATATCCAGATTTAAATTATAGTAAATACAGCATTGAAATTGCCCCAAATAAATAGCAGGAAGTAAATTAGAAAGCGTACTCAAACACTTACCATTTTAAGAGTCCTCCGTGAAGGCACAAATAGGATAATATCTGTTAAATATTACGTATCCATTTTAAAAATCTAACTAGTAGACATAATCCGACGTGCTGGTCGGTGGTTACTCATCCCCGAGTACCAGCGCATTCTCGAAAACCGATTGAGTTAGAGCCTTTATGACTTCTGATTTGCAATTTTGGAAGGCCTCCAGTGAGAACCAAAGGGACCTCTAAAAGTCTCCTAAGGTATCGCGTGTGTGTTTTACGCTTTCTTAAGAGATATACTACGGTATTTCGCTACCCCTCTAGCAACTAAAGCCGTTTTGATGTTATCCATCTAAGGTCTGAAAATTGCATTTACGTGACACCTATGAATTCAAAGTATTCAGAATGTGTATAAATAATAAATACCTCACACACACACATACAAAACTAGTCTTTTTGTTATTGCCGGCCAACTTTAAGAAATCGTGTTTTATAATAATAAGTCGACCGCACAGTGGCGTGACAAATTTTTTTTCAATACCTTTGTCATTTTTTTCTCACTTATGAGCGAATTTTGTGAAAATATTTTTAATTTATATTCTATATCATTACATCTTTATATTTTTCATACACTTCTTTTTTATTTCAAAGACACCCAGTATATATAATATAGAGCTTTTTACGTATTATTGTATTACTGTGTCCACTTTCGAATTACATTATTCATTTAAATCCGCTCCTGGAAAGTACCCTTGACTGCCGATCCCTTGATGATATTTTAAAAGATTATTGGCTATGGAAAATTTGGAAACCTTCTTTCTTGAACTTGATATATGTCTCATACGAGAAAAGTTTCGTGTTAGAAAACACATGTCAGATTTGTAATCAGTATCAGTAAAGTAGGTGTGCGTGACGATTTTTGTAGACGAGTGTAATCAGTATTTATTTTATATTACTAAGATTTACGTAGTAGATATTGCCATACATTTTTAAGTGTTATATACAGAAATACACTTCTTTATATTCTAGGTGTGCTAGTATGTGAAGCTGGCTGTGTTTTGGAAAATTTAGAAAATTATTTGGCAGAGAAAAATCTGATGATGCCTCTGGATTTAGGTGCTAAAGGATCATGTCATATTGGAGGTAATGTATCCACAAATGCAGGTGGTTTACGACTTTTAAGATATGGTAACTTACATGGAAGCGTACTCGGTTTAGAGGCAGTAATAATTTTTCGTAAAAGTATTTTCTGTCAAAGTAGTAATAATTTCTCTTTTAGATCAAAGCAAATGGAGAAATTTTAGATTTATTAAGCACATTAAAAAAGGATAATACAGGATATCATTTGAAACATTTATTTATTGGTTCAGAAGGTACACTTGGACTAGTTACCAAAGTAGCTATTCACTGTCCACCAAAACCCAAAGCTGTAAATGTCTCATTTTTAGGTAAGTTTGAATGTTAAGAAAATGTGATATTTATAGATTATTAGGTATAATTTATATAACTTTCTTTAGAAAAAATAAACTGAGTGTCCTAACAAATTGATTAATTTGAATATACATTTTTTAGGTTTACAGTCGTTCGAAAAAGTTTTGGACACTTTTAAATTGGCCAAGCAAGAACTAGGAGAAATTTTATCATCTTTCGAGCTTATAGATGCGTTATCTTTAGACGTGGTTACTCGTCATCATGGGTTAAAGTCGCCTATTGCAGATTATCCTTTCTATGTTCTAATAGAAACACAAGGCAGCAATATCAATCACGATGAGCAGAAAATGATTAAATTTTTGGAGAACGCTCTTGATAACAGGATTGTTGAAGATGGAACAGTTACAAATGAAAATTCTAAAATGAAGGTATCTCCACAGCGGTCTACTTTTCCATGCTATAAATAAATAAACTCCTCTATTTCTTACAAATGATACAAATCTGCATAAAACAAATCTGTATCTGTAAAGACAGACATAACAGCACGTATTTACTACTAGCGTTAACTTCAACCACAGACTATTTACGAAGGAAGTAACGACTAAAGTTCTCTTTCTGGTCTAGTAATGAATTTTGTCCTATCCTGGTCCTGTCCTATCGATATGATAAACTTGTTTTTGGTATACCTATAACGCCACCTGGCGACGAGTTAATGGACTTAAGTAATAAGCGTATTTTTCTGCTTTTGTAATAGCTTAGCTATTCGAGAAGAAATCGATTTCATCGGCTCTGTTTTGTCCGTCTGATATCAGGAGGTTATCTGGTGTCATTTGATAGGACAAAATTCATTACTAGACCAGAAAGCGAACTTCAGCCGTTACTTCCTTCGTAAATCCGCATTGAAAAAGTTGTTAGATAGAAACGCATGCGTCTGTGGTTGAAGTTAACGCTAGTAGTAAATACGTGCTGCTAGGTCCATGTTTTCAGATACAGATTTGTTTTATGCAGATTTGTATCATTTGTAACAACGCTTGATGCAAGCTCTCGCATCCAGGCGCGGTTCGTGATGACGTATTTTGGTTTGCAGTACAATGATCCGAGTGCTTCGTGTATTCTCGTGTACTAACTGTAACGTTTGCTTAGTAAACACCGAAAACACACGAGGCACTCGTATCATTGTACTGCAAACCAAAATACGTCATCACGAGCCGCGCCTGCTCGCATCGATACGCTAATTTGTTTTTTCCTATATTTCTTCATGGTATTTTGTAGGCAATTTGGTCTTTGAGAGAGAGAATTACGGACGGTCTTTTGTTTGATGGCTATGTCTTTAAATATGATTTATCGTTGCCAATTAATGAATTTTACGGAATTGTGACAGAATTCGAAAAGAAGATTGGGAAAGATGCTGTTAGAATTTGTGGTTATGGTCATGTCGGTAAGTTTGCATAGTAGACACTTCTTAAATCACACATTCGTTAGGTGGGATCTATTATGTATATGTTACCGTGAAAGTCCGAAAACCGGTGATAGTCGAGATATACCGGTGAATGTCAACATTCACCAAGTTACTTGGCGTATGTCCGATATATTCATCAAATATCATTATTTCTAACTTACACCGGCGAATGTCAACATTCATCATGGACTCATGGTGTATGTTTAAAAGAATTTGTTTATAAAACGAAAACAAAATAAAACTCTATAGGTTAGTATTTATTTTGATTAAAACATGGAAGAAGTTTTCAAATGAACATAAAGAAATTGTTGAACTTAAAACAAACACAACAAACATAATATTAATATAACAAATAACATGCATTTTATTTCTTGAAATGAAATTAAAAAAAAACAAAGTAAATGTATGGCAACCTTATTTATTGCAACAACTTAAGCTACCATGACACTTCGAATTACACAAAAGCCTATTGTTTTTACAGCTACATTTAGCCGTGGAACACTTCTTTTTGCAGTTACAGCGTGTATAGCCTTGCCCTCCACTTTTTGAATTAGCAGAAGCTGCTTCTCTTACCGAAATTTCTTGACCTGAAATCTCATCCATGGAAATTAACTTTTCTTTGCAAATTGCGAATTGATTACGAGTGAAAAGCTGCTTGAAGGTGCCATTTTTGTTCGCTAATTTATAAAAGTCTGTATTCTCTATCCCAACAACAATGGCTAACACATTTCGGGGATCTGTACGACCACGATCGACGTCAGGGACTTTAATTCTTAGGTATCACCAATTTGGGCCGCAGGAAACTTTTTCTTTGAGGTTCGCAACATTTTTGTTGTTTGGAGTAGTAGATTCTCTTTTGCTGCTACTCTTTTTGAATTGATTAGCTCGTGCTGCCTAGTCAGCACTTGAGATGAAGACGTAATCGGTTGCAGATCAGTCAGTGTTTGAGTTGAAGACGTGCTGGGTTGTGGATCAATCGGCACTTCAGATGAAGACCTGTTGGTGGCAGATGAAGGTGGATTGGCTCCAATGGTATTTTGGTCATCCATATCGCTTACATCTAAAACATGGTCATCAATATGGTCACCAACCAAATTTTCTTCACAAGTATTAACGTAAGCTTCTAGCTGTTCCTCGGTCTCAATGTTTGTAATTTGCTCGTTGGGGAGAGATGACGATGCTATGCCTCTTTTTGGTTTAACGCCAAACAGTGCTTCATATGGACTCTGGCGTATTCCTTCATGGTAAGTTGTGCTTTTACGAATTGGACAAACGACAACCCTTCTGACCATTTATTTGAATCATTATCATGCATCCACGCAGTTAACATATTCTGTATGTCTGTATGTTTGGCTGTGACGAGGCTTTCCGTGCACTATTTTAACATCTTTCCACATAGCGCATAGTTCAGATATGACTTGGTTACTGAACTCTCTGCCATTATCCGAATGCAATATAGAGGGAGCACCAAATATTAAAAAAATTTGAAGAAGGTGATATGCTACTTCTTCTGCTCTCTTGGTTTTTAACGCTCGTAACTGGACAAACTTGGTTAAGTGATCTTGGTAAACCATTATAAATTTGTAATCGCCATCGCTGTGTGATTGCAAGTCTATCAAATCGACTTGGCATCTAGAGATTAATCGGAAGTCACCATTGGTTTTACAACAATATTTTTTTTAGGAGCACTGTGTTTCATTTGACATTGTTGACATAAATTTAAATAGAGCATTATGACTTCATAAGTAATATTTTTGTATTTAACTTGCAATTCTTTTAGCATTCGTGTTCTTCCTCCATGGCCTGTTCGTATGTGAGTTTCGGAAAGTATATTAAACAACTCTTCGTTTGTAACATAATTCTGGATATTCGTTTCTCCTGGTTTTAATGGCACAATTAACTTTTGTTCGTCACTAACTTTTAAAATGTCAAAACGTTTTAAACGTCTGTAGTCCAAAGGGGTACTGCACTTACTTTTAGCAGAAATTACTTCAGAAACGATTTTAGAGTACCTTTCTTGAGAAAAATAAAAACAATTGTCTTCTCGTTTATTTCTTATTAGGGTATTTAACTTTTCAAGAAATTGATCAATATTTACTGCAGTAGCCATCGAGCACAAATTATAATACCTGTTGATGATGTTTCACCTGCCACGGGTTGTCTATTAGATAAGACTCAGCGAGAACTGTCTTTACCGATTGATCATTTGGAACTGATCTATGAATTTGAATTTAAAAGAATATATAAACAGTTTACAACCCTCTGAATTTGGGAAATGCTAGAGCTATTGTAATGAACTACGGTAATAAATGGAACAAAACTAAGAACTAAATATTCGTTAGCCTATAGTGAATTTGAATAGATGCAAGAAATTACAAATACCTGTGAAGGGTAAATTAAATATAGCTGGAAATTCCAGAATGAATGGTTTGCAGTGACGTGAATAATATGAACAATAAACTTATATTATAATAAATGTCCTGTCGTTTCTGACATTGACCGAAGCTTATATGTGTTTGTCGACATACGCTGGTGAAGGACCGAATTTATAATATAACTAATAATTGTTCGGTCTTTCACCTATTCATCTGGTGTCTGTCGACATTAACCGGTGTTTGTCGACAACCACTACTTTCGGTCTTTCACGGTAACATATATTTTAATTGAATTATTCTTTATAGACAGAGTACTAATTATTGCACCATTTATTATATATGTATGGGCTATTTGCGTATTTATTGCTTATTTTTTATATGTACGAAAGTTATTATATGTTCCTCCACGTGGCCGATAACGTAGGTTTTGAACATTATTTAGGTGTGAGAATGGCTGCGTTCACCTGAACTATGATACAAATAAACAGTTCCGTGAACATGTTGGGGTTGGGTGAACGATCTCTTTCCGCATGTCACCAAAAACAAAACAAGTGGAGAGTAACATAACCTATTTTTTGTTTTGAATGTAGGTTATATTAGTTAAAATAAAAAAAATGAATTTCGTATTAAATGATGATTTATTAAATTTGCATTTAGCAGTACGTGTTATAAATGAATTGGCCAATGAATTGGATTTCTCCGCCTATTGAAATTTTAAAATACCTAAAATAATGAATGATTTATTTGTTTATGTATTGAATATTATGTACAATTTGTCCATTAACCTTGTTCAGCCTCAGTGTTGTTGGTTAAATCGTCGATTTGCTTTGTTACAAGCGCCATTTTTATTTTGAGCAATTTGTGCTGAAACGGAGCGAACTTTGGATCGAAATATGTTGAAATAAATCGTGAAAATAGCCGCTGTTCACCAGAATTTTTTGGAACAGTTCCATCTGGTGAATGCAGCCAATGTGGGTTGTTGGACTGCTACATCTAGGGTGCTGACTTCGGCATCGACGATTTAGTATAGAGAGTATATTCGGCAATACCCCAATTATCGGTAGAGATTACAATTCGATTCCGGATCAACAGAGTGATCCAGAATCGAATGGTTCAATGGCGTTGGACCAGCGTAATAAGAGCAGTCCTATACACAGCAGTGGGTTAATTCAGAGAGCGGTCCTAAATAAAATGGTGAAGCAGTCAAAAGAGCGTTTCCAAAATAAGCGGAGAACCAGCCAAGAAGCGGTTCCAAAATAGTGCATAGATCACGTTAAATTTCGGTCTGCACTAAGGAAGGATAGCTTCGCACACGAGCAAAACCTCTACGAAGTGTGGCTAAATACGTTGGCGTCTATGTGAAATAAAAGTGTTTGCAACATGTTCTTAAAAAATCAAATCAAATCTGTGAAGTGCGTAAATGGTGGCGACGAAAAAGAAGAAGAAATCTCTCTCAGGTTTTTACCGCGACACCCTGTGAAAATGTTCCTTTCTTTTAAAAAATATATATTGCTCTTGCGGGGTAGATCGGTGTCAGACCGATCTACCCCGCACTTTACAGGTAGTTGTTTTCTGGAAATTTTTGCGTATTTACAGCGGCTAAGCCAGTCACCCCCCCCCCCCCCCCCCTATTAATAATTTCGTACTTATGTTAGTATGCAACAGACCTCTTTAGAGATAAGTTTGTCTGTATATTTTCTTTCTGAAATTAAAAAAAACAAACGTAATAATGTCTGAGATTCGAAAGTTACGGAAAGATAGTGCCGTATACTTAATTGGACATGATACACCTCAAATTGTTCGTAATAAATTGCCTTCTAATAAACAAGTTTTGCATGTTTTATTCTTTAACATGCGTGACGTGAAACTAAATTTACGTGAAAGTGCCGCGCTAACCATTAAAGAAGCTTCTATTTTTTGGGACAAAGCTCGCATTTATTTTATATATCCTATGCAAACGCCCTTTAGCTAATAACAATTGAAGAGTACAAGTAGTTTTTAATTAGTCAAAAGCAAAAAGGCCGTCCGGGGTTTATGTATGGCATCGACTACCAGTCATCTGGCCGAGAAAAAGTAGCTGAAGAAAAACGTAAAAAAATTTCGAAGCGATTTCAACGAAGCCTTCAAGAAAAATCACAACTAATGGAAACCGTGACACTTTCATCCTAGGGAAGTAGTTCCTCTGTTGAAATTGAGAGTAAAATAGAAGGGAGGCTAGAATCCCAAAAGAATACCGATAGCTCTAGAAGACCCTGGTCCATCACAGCCAAAAAAAGAAAATTTTACGGAACAACTAACATTGTAACATCAAAAATAGTAGCTGCATAGTAGATGCCTGTAGGATAAGTGACAGATATCGAGTTCGTATTTTGACCGCAGTAGCAGAACTGGAACATGACGTTTCGTCTCTATAAGTAGAACAACTCTTCAACGAAGTAGGCAACGTATTCGAAAAGAAAGGGCCGCAAAATTAAAAGCAAATTTTAAAGAAACCTATCTTTTGGCACCAATAATCCATTGGGATGGAAAACTCCTACCTTCTTTGACGGGGATGGAGAATGTGGACAGACTTGCTGAGTCCCTCCTTTGCAGCATTCAACGGGTAAAGAACAATCCTTGTCAGTTTATGAAACTCTAATTGATTGGAATTTAGAAAATAAGATTATTGATTTATGTTGTGATATCACAGCCACCAATCTAGGGCATTTAAATGGTGCAGCTTCAATACTGCAACAACAATTATAAAGAGACATTTTATATTTTCTTTGTTGACATTATATTTTCGAAATAGTTTTGCGAAGTGTATTTGATGTAAAAATGCCCTCTTCATCTGGTCCTGACTACTATTACTTATTTAATTAAACGTTTCAAAGCATATTGGCCTAAAATAGACCAAACTAATTTTAAAATCGGTTTTCAAGTCGAAATAATTAAGCAAATTTTCCAGCCTCGAAAATCTGAAATTGTCGATTTTATAAATTTATTCCAACAATACAACGCCCCCGAGATGATTATAAAGAATTTTTATTATTTTTTAAAGAACAACCGTCAAACGTGACATTTTATCGTCCTGGTGCATTTCATCACGCACGCTGGATGTCTAAAGCCATTTATTGCTTAAAAATGTTTTTCTTTTAAGATCAGTTAAACTAACAAAAAAAGAGAAATCAGATATTAACGACATATGCTTGTTTCTCGTAAATATTTATGTAAAAGCCTGGTTTGCAGCACCTTCGGCAAAAAAGCCCCATTTCACGACCTCCAGTTTTGTAAAGAATTAATAAAATATAAAAACATAGACGACAGTATATCTAAAGTTACATGTGGCAAAAGAAAAAACTATTTGTGGTATTTAAATGCTTTAAATGTTTCCTTATCATTCTTCGATGAAAATATTTTGATTGATGTTAAGAAAGAAATGGTAAGGGCTCTAAACAGGCCAGCGTCACATGAAGGGCATCAAACAGGTAATAGTAGGGGAATTAGATGAAATAGAAAATAAAGAAATTTACGACTTTATATCCGTTACTTCTAAATTTTTTTTTAAAAAAATGAATATTCCTTCACAATTTTTGGAAAGCGATCCAGCAATTGGGAATAGAAACGAAAGTTACAGCAAGTGTTGTAAAATTATTAACAACCTTAAAGTAGTAAATGACACACTTGAGAGAGGTATCAACCTAATTAATGAGTATATCAAAATATTAAATAAGGACGAAGAGCAGAAGCAATTTTTACTTCAAGTTAAGGATTATAAAGCACGCTTTTCAGATGTTAAAAAAGAGACAATGTTGCAGGTCTTGGAATAGTCTTAAGTAAACTTGTAGGGTAGATACTCGTATATCGTAAAATGACTTAATGTACATTGTTGT
Organism: Melolontha melolontha; assembly: GCA_935421215.2. Taxonomy (NCBI): domain Eukaryota; kingdom Metazoa; phylum Arthropoda; class Insecta; order Coleoptera; family Scarabaeidae; genus Melolontha; species Melolontha melolontha. Next base: position 89,298,028 of record OW285237.1, on the reverse strand, counting down.
TCAGATATTTTTTTATAAATAAATCACCCCAAATTTGAAAAAGTATACATGATTACATGTAGTGTTATTTTACCCATTTCCCATTAAGCATAATTATTATTGCTTTAAGACATAATATATTTCTTGTTCTAAATGTGCTTTCAGGATAACAAAATATTGTTTTGTAATACATTTTGCCAAAATTAGGTAATAATTAATTTTTATCAGAATTAAAGTTGCATGCGACACCACTACCTGGTATCCGATCAAAATGAAATTTTAGTGGTGATGTTTTTTCATCAAATGAAATAGTTTTGAGGGGTGGGAGAATAATTTTTCAAGGGTTGCATAAGATGGGCCACCCCATATATTATTAATTATCTATCTATCTATATATAGTAGATTTAATTAATCGGCGATTTAAAGTTTTTTTTTGTGAGGGGGATACATTTATTGACACAGGCAATGTTATTATTGTACTATTTGAGGATAAAACAGATCCCATCAGAAGAAATGAGATATTTTTCACTATTGCATGTTAAAGTTTCCTCAAACCGATTATTTAAGTGAATCTATAGCAGATGTTCAGAGAATATTCTAATTTGTAATTAGTTTTCACTTTGGATTTATTTTGAAGTTATATTGAAGTTTCGCATTTAATATATTTGTATTTATATATTACACATATATGAAAGTACGTGCATTTGTTTAAAGCGATTTTTTTACTACAGGCGATGGGAACATTCACTTAAACATCTCGGTGAAGGAATTCACACAGGACATTTTAAAGAGAATAGAACCATTCGTGTATGAGTACACGTCGCGTTTGAAAGGTAGCGTCAGCGCAGAACACGGCATCGGATTCAGGAAGCCGAAGTACATGCATTATTCCAAAACGGAATCAGCAATTAATTTGATGAAGGACATCAAGAGAATTATGGACCCTAATGGCATTTTAAATCCATATAAGGTGCTTCCGTAGACCAAACCATTTTCATACTTTTTTAATAATATGCAAAATAATTCTTCGAAAATCGAAATGATTTTTATTTTTTGTAAACGTATTTATGCTAAGTTGCTATCATTTTATTTTAATCCTCATAGTACTAAAATGTGTTATTCAAGACTATAGTTGAAGTGGTTCATATATCTTCTTCTATATTTGTTATTATATATTTCATAAAAGAATAAAGATTTTTATTGGTATTAATGTTTTATTTATTTCTACAATACTTAAAAATATATATAATGAAAATATTATTAAATAAATTCTAAAATGAAAAGAATAGATTCATGACCTACATCCATAATAATACCATTTTTAGTGTCAATATAATTTGCAGGCTTAAAATTAACAAATGCATATAAGTTATTTTGTTTTCCAAAGTTAAATGATTGAAGTTAAAAATAAAATATTATTTGGAAAGAAATGTTTTTAATAACTGTACTTGGTATGAATAATTTATTAACATCCCAATGAACAATGAACACTAAAATATAATTTATTTGGAATAACTTCTTATGTCAATAATAGTTATATATACCGAGAGACTAAACTTGAGACAAATTTTAAGATATTTCATACTCGAGGAATTAACAAATTTTATTTCAGAAGAATGGTTATTCGAAAAATTCGTCTCAAGTATTTTTGCAAAACTTATGTTTGTAATTTAGAGTGAGACGCCCGTTTAACCCGATCTGGTATGCTATTCTTGATTCGAAAAATTTTATGCAAATGTGATTTCTTACTTTCATTTAATATGCATTAGAGTGAGACTCGAGAATAAATACAAAGAGAGAATGAGCCAACTTGAAAGAAGGAGCTTTTCCTGGCCCTGACATATGAAAGCTGTTATCCGATTTCCGCATTTCTGAAACAATGAGAGAAATAAAAGAAGCGTGGAACTCTTTCCCAGTATTGCCCAAAAAGTTGTGCACTATAAGTTTTTGAGCAATACTAAAGACCCTTACTACAAAACTATTGTACAACGCATATTGGCAACGTATAAAGCTCAAGAATGCAAGACGAGCTTTAAAAGTTTATTTCTTGCATTCCCATGTCGACTATTTTTTCCGAAATTTGGGAGCCTTCAGTGAAGAGCAAGGTGAAAGATGTCATCAGGATAAAATGATGGGCTTTCCATTAGTGCTATGCTTTTTTAACATCTTGCATTTTGCAAAAAGGAAACTGTATATGACGGAGGTAATTGGAGATCATTTTTGGATTCAGCAGACTAAAAAACATTATATTTACCCAAAACATCCCATGCAGCTGAAAAAAATATTTTTTGCAGACCTGTCTTATTTTTAGGAACTGCAAATCAAGCTTTCGTAGGTAATCTAAATGTTATTTTCAATAGGGTTGATTTCTTAGATACACTGTCTTTGAAGGAATATGAAGTTTACTCTCAAGATGTATTTGCCGGAAGGTACAGTGTGGATCATTGCACCAATTCTGCACGGGTAGAAGACCGTTATACTGCGATTATTATTCTAGCGCTGATACCATAACTGTATATACTGCACTTAAACTTAGTATCTGACACTAAGAAGTTGCCAATAAAATGAATAATTGAACATTCACGAAGAACTAGTTGTAATGGTAGAAAGACACGATGGCTTAGATTGTCGTTTCTCAACCTGGGGCGCGCGGTGATATTAAAGGGGATCGCGAAATATCCTAAATAATAACGAAATAGTATATTAAGAAAACAAGTTTCATAAGGCACCATTTTGCCGCACGAGATCAGTTTAGAAAACGAGTTTTCTAAAGAGCGAGTGCGGAAAAAGGCCTTATGAAACGAGTTTTTTATACTATTTTTTCTATTTTGCGTTTTTTACATTAATAAATTGCTTAAATTGGAATTATTTAATTTGAAAGTTCAGAGTTTAATTTTTATATAAAGCATGCAGTTGGTCACATTGATACTTGACATTTTCAAATTTAAATCTTGCTATCCGCGAAGTACGAGGTGCATTCAAGTTCTAAGGCCTCCGATTTTTTTCTAACTAACTACTCACCAGAAAACAATGAAACTGGTGTTACTTCTCGACGTAATCTTCCTGCAGCCGTACACATTTTTCACAACGTCGACGCCATGATTCCATGGCCGCGGCGAAGGCTTCTTTAGGAGTCTGTTTCGACCACTGGAAAATCGCTGAAGCAATAGCAGCACGGCTGGTGAATGTGCGGCCACGGACAGTGTCTTTCATTGTTGGAAACAGCCAAAAGTCACTAGGAGCCAGGTCAGGTGAGTAGGGAGCATGAGAAATCACTTAAAGTTGTTTTCACTAAGAAACTGTTGCGTAACGTTAGCCCGATGTGCGGGTGCGTGATCTTGGTGAAATAGCACACGCGCAGCCTTTCCCGGACGATTTTGTTGCAGTGCAGGAAGGAACTTGTTCTTCAAAACATTTTCGTAGGATGCACCTGTCACCGTAGTGCCCTTTGGAACACAATGGGTAAGGATTACGCCCTCACTGTCTCAGAACATGGACACCATCATTTTTTAACACTGGCGGTTACCCAAAATTTTTTTGGTGGCGGTGTATCTGTGCTTCCATTGAGCTGACTGGCGCTTTGTTTCTGTATTGAAAAATGGCATCCACGTCTCATCCATTGTCACAATCGACGAAAAGAAAGTCCAATTCATGCCTTGGTTGCGCGTCAACATTGCTTGGCAACATGCCACACGAGCAGCTTTGTGGTTGACCGTCAGCATTCGTGGCACCCACTTGGAGGACACTTTTCGCATTTTCAGGTCGTCATGCAGGATTGTGTGCACAGAACCCACGGAAATGCTAACACTGGAGGCGATCTGTTCAACTGTCATTCGGCGATCCTCCAAAACAAGTCTTTCCACTTTCTCAATCATGTCGTCAGACCGGCTTGTGCGAGCCCGAGGTTGTTTCGGTTTGTTGTCACACGATGTTCTGCCTTCATGAAACTGTCGCACCCAAGAACGTACTTTCGCCACATCCATAACTCCATCACCACATGTCTCCATCAACTGTCGATGAATTTCAATTGGTGTTAGACCACACAAATTCAGAAAACGAATGATTGCACGCTGTTCAAGTATGGACAAGGTAGCCATTTTAAGTATCTAAAACAGTTATCATTCTCGACGCTGCCGCTACAATTCCATCTGCCGTACAGTGCTGCCATCTCTGTGACGTATTGACAACGAACGCACGCTCATTTTAAAACAATGCACATGCTTCTATCTCTTTCCAGTCTGGAGAAAAAAAAATCGGAGGCCTTAGAACTTGAATGCACCTCGTATATTATATTACATATTATTTATTAATTTTCGTTAACATTACTTGATATTTCATTTAAAAATATAAACATGAGTGACATAGAAGCATATATATGTTGTTGTCAATTGTATACAATATACGTTGTTTGTATAAAATACGGACATATATCATATCTGTCAAATGTACATAAATTCTTAAAATCAAATGACAGCAATGATATTTATTTCTGTATTCGAACAACGCCAACATTGAAAAATTAAAAAAAGTGTATCGAAATGAAGCTCATTTCGATACTGTTTTGGGTTTCATAATGAGTTCATTTCGAACGCAAAATAGAAAAAATGATTTTATGAGAAATAATTATTTATTATAAACATTTTACTTGCAAATAACATACAAAGAAAATAACTCCGTCAACTGAGTTTTTAGCTCACGCAAATGCATCTTCATGCAATTAAAATTGTGGTGAATAATAGTGTCTTGTTTATTCAAATTTTTCTCAATATAATTCGAAGTGAGTGGGAATATATCCAAATTTTTGCTTTGAAGGGGAATAATCTAGATATTAAGCTTCTTAATGACAGCATAAACTTTGTCTGTCATTATTGAAATGTTTTATCACGTCCTTGTAAATTCACACTCACGTTGTTTCAATGCGAAAATACATCAGGTAAGTAAGCCAAAAACATACACTCATTATTCTACAAACACAATGAGAATGGCGTTTGTTTATCCTGGAAAAATATTATTAATTCATCCCGCAATTCGAATACTCGGGTTTTAATAACACTTTTCCTCACGATAACCATCTAGCTTCTGTATGGAAAATAAGAGATTTTTTATTTTCGCCCATTTCATCGCATAGCTTAGCCAAGCAGCCTGTTCTGTAACGGTCGACTTTTAATAAAATTAACCATTTTTATAGCTTCACAAAGAATTTGATTGAGATTTTCTGGCATGTTTTTTGCGACAAGAGCATGTCTGTAAAGCAAGCAGTGCGTCCATTCCGCCATTGGTATAAGACGATCTTTTATTATTTTCATTAATCCACTGTTCTTTCTTGTTATCGTCTTTGCACCATCACTACATACTGCAATACATTTTGTCCAATTTATGTTAGTATAGTTTCTAGTACCTTAATAAAAACATCAAAATAATATTGTCCTGTTGCATGATACGGTACTGTTTTGCAAAACAACATATTTTCCTTACATTGATGTGTCTCTATCACATTCATACCTCACAAAACATAAGAATTGATACATGTTTGCTACATCTGTTGAATCATCAAATTGAACACTAAAAAAATCACTTGAACTTACTTACTGAATTATCTGATCGCGAACATCAGCAACCATGTTATCAATTCGTCTTGATATTGTGTCGCTAGAAAGCAGATTTTTTAATTTTTTTGTGCTTTTTCCATGGCCACATCTAATGTGGTTAATCCATCATTTAATTTGAGATTTTGATTTTCCAAATAAGTGATTAGTTTGGCAAATTTCCAACGTGTTCCTGAAGAAAACTGATTACAACTCATTTTTAAAATTTGGAGTTTGTATTAGTTCCTTGCACTCAAGAAATATTTCGAGCATCGTCATTTAAACATGTAACGAAATTTTGTTAACTATCGGAAATCTCTGCATAAAAACTAGTGGCTTACAACCATGTCCCCATCTAGTTATTACTGGAGAGGGAGGCAGTGATAAAGATGGAAGTTTATCGCTGTAAAGAGCTACTCTCAATGGCGCTTTTCCGAAAACTTCTTTTTAAAGCTTTTCACAAGGGATATCTTAATGATATTTGTTTCATCAATATTGCAACTCTTAGCTCGTTTTTAGCTAGTTTTTAATTCAAGACATCTACAACTAAGACCCCTTTCAACTATGGGCTATAAAACAAACTCACCCGTTTCCAAACCAGTGTTCTCTTACACCACTCATCCGTCTTCTATTTCCGACTCTTGTAAGATACACATCGCTCAAACTCAACACGTACTGTTGTTCCAGCACCCAAGCGCCGTTCGGCCTTGCTACCACATATCCGATCGCGACATGCTTGCAACACAAAGGTAATCTGTATTATTCAAATATATATTATTCTTTGACTTAATTCACATTTAATTTACGCCACAATTTAACTTTTTTTTCAGTCTATTTTTGCATCTAAATTTCTTTAAATATTTATTCGTATTTTCTTGTATACATTGCTACATTTATTTAATTACTTTAATACATTTTAAATAGCTCAATTTCTTATGTAAATATTATATAAAAATTTTAAGGACGTTGTTGTGTTTTCTTTTAGTTAGTAAGTTGAATATCTATTTTACAACGCGAGCCACAAGCGTCCATCTTGAAACAGTTTGGCGCTCCCACGTGGCCAAATACAATACAACATACACCCCAAATAGCGTTCGAGTAACAAGATGCAACAACAAAAACACGAAAATTTACATTTACTGGAAAGTATTACTTGCTATATGCAAGAAGAAGCAGCTATTTTTTTAAATGCATACTCAAAGTAAGTCATCGAATGTACATTGTCAACAATACCACAATACAAATTCTACATAATTTTATTTTACAGTCAATCATAAACAGGAAGATCAAATTTGTAGTTTGAAATTTATCTACAAAATAATGCAAGTATACATTTACAATAAATGATCAAAATGCTTACCATCTGCGTCATGATGTTATAATGTCTTCACCTAATAGCGTTGATAACATTTTGTAGCATAGTAGGATGGTTATTGATTTCATTGATTTTTTCCGATATTTTGTAGCGTAGTTCATCCAGGTCGTGTATTGTCTGTTGAAAAATTCATTTCTTTATATACGGCCACAAAAAGAAGTCACATGGAGTAAGGTCCCAAGATCTCGGTGAATATGGAATGGGTGTATTGTGATTAATAATACGATTGTCAAAAAATTCTCTTATCATGTTTAAGGTTTCATGTGATGTATTGGTTGTGGCTCCGTCTTGTTGAAAATACCCAAATTGTAATTCATCGTCGTGAATTTCATCAAAAAAGTGCCTTAAATCTCTTGATATCGTTCTGCATTTAAAGTGCCTATAAAAATTCATTGTTAATGTTTATTATAAGAACATTATTTGTTTCTTACTTTCAAAAAGAATTCTACGCCTTGAAACTGCTGCCCACACGCTCCCCTTTTGTGGATGATGTGGAACCTCTTGGGATGTGATACTCCACATGCTTGTGTTTTGTGAATTAATATATCTTTCTAAATGACACCACATGTCACCCGTAAAACAGTTCTTTCCAAGAAGTCATTGTTAGCGTATAGAAATATGTGACACGTTGCGGATAATCAGTTTCATGTACATGTTGGACGGCTAACATACGATAGGGATTCTTATTTAATATTCTTGGACAAGTACTGGGAGCTAATTCAACTTGCTGTGCTACCCGACGTACAGATGTTCGGGGTGCTTCATCGATAATCTGTCTTACATGTTCGATTGCCTCTACGGTTCTGTTTTTAGGTCGTCCACTTCCCTTCTTTACGTAAAATGGAGCCAGTCACACGAAACAGTTCAACACAACGATGCAAATATTATCAGAAATCATCAAATGGTAACGCGATATTAGGATATATATTACTGTTGAAGTACATCTTAACAATCTCGGGTAGAGTATTTACCTCCCACTCGATGGCCGTTGCGAAAAATGCCTCCATAATAAAAGTTTTTTGTATTCAAGCTAAAACTATATTTACTAAAAGAAAAACTATGAACCTTGCAACCACGACGCAAATGACGTTTTGACAGTGCAAATAATAGTGTGGCTGGTACACATTTTCGCAATTCTAAAGCTATCTTTGAGTATGAATTAAAAAAAATATTTTACATGGATCTTCGTCAGCTTACTCCTCATCTTATCTTATAAATTACATAAACGGAAAATGCGGTGTATGAAACGTAGGAATAAATCAATTTGGAGACATGGGAAAAGAAATTGCGACTTATTTGAATCTTGAAGTGAATGTAGCCAATCAAATTATGAACTCGATTCGAACTCATACAACCAAGCCGAATTCAGTTAATATCTCGTCAACGTCATCAACAACATTGTTACTCAATTATGAAAAGAGCCACAATTTCGCTTCGTTAAATGTAATATAAATAATGTAATCTTAAACGAAAAGTAATAGTTCTCTTTTAAACTTTGATTTTCGGACATTTATGTGTTTTGTTTATATGGTAATAGTTTGCGTAACAATTCGTTAGATATAATAGTTCTAATTTGAAATAAATAAATTTTGAAAATAAAACGCAGTTTTTTTTTCGTTTTATAGCTAGTCGTAGAAAAAATAATGTATGCAATTCGCATTTAGTGGCTATTAAGACACTCGTATTCTTTACGACACTAGCTTTTAACTCGTGTCGTAATCCCCATACTCTGTCTTAATATAGTATTTTTACGATAAGGGCGCATCAGGTGCGTCACACAACGCTGACAAATCTATTGTTTACATCTTGCAAATAATTTTCATTTGGTTTATAATTTCCAATTTTTTTTTACAGATTGCACCTTAAACTGTTTAGAATGTTAATATTGTATATTTGTCACTCTATATTCAGAAAAATACATACTTTATGTTAATTAATAAAGGCAATTGTATTAGCACTTTCATTTTGCAGAATTAATAAATATAACATCAATGTTTTAGAATAAAAAACGGAAAGAATGGACATAGTTTATTACGCTAAGAAATAAGTAATTAAACTTCTAGGTTCAAAAATTCTTTTATTGTAAATACCACTACAATATTGTTTCGCCATACAATGGCTTCATCAGGTGGATGAAATACTTCAGTATTTCATCCACCTGATGAAATGTGGATGAAAATATTGTAGTGGTATTTACAATAAAAGAATTTTTGAAACTAGAAGTTTAATTACTTATTTCTTAGCGTTATAATGAAGTTTCAACATGAATCTCCTTCGTCAATTAACTACATAGTTTATTACTAATAGTATTAATAATCATGATATAATATAGTAACGAGCCATCGAAAAAATTCATAATTGGAGTAGACTGTGAAATTGCATTGATACTTTAACCACTTCCACATAATGACACATTACTTGATGCTTGACAGTTTCATTTGGTTTCATTATAAAAAAAGGTTATGGCATTGAAATGATACTACAACAAAAAAGAAAACAAATAATTTATTTAATATGGAAATCATAATCAAAATTTACATATAGCTACAGAAGTTGTTGAAAATGTTGTCCATTTACATCTAAACACAAACAATTTTCTTAATAAGAGTTTTGAAAAATTTGACACAAACTTATAGTTTCAATGTCAAATAATAAATGTCATTATGTGGAGGGTTAAAGTACCAACCCAATTTCACAGTCTACTCCAATTATGAATTTTTTCGATGGCTCGTTAGTATGTGATAACACTGATAACCAAATCGAGTCATGTATTGAACTACTTATCTTATTCAAGGTACGACCCCGGTCTTGTTTCTATTGTATACAAAACACGACCTCGGTACGTCCAAATTACATACACATACGACCTCGATATGTGTTACACTCTTTCACAACTTTGTTGATCTTATACTGAGGCCACTAGTCTGAAGGAGGACACGCTGAAGTATATAATGAGATCCATTAGATCTCAAGAGACAGAAAGACACAGAGAGACACACAGAGTCCTAGAGAGTGTATTATAGAAACCTCCTTAAGACTAGTGTCTATTTGTTACTATGTATATTGTTATTGTTGATTCTTTATAATGAGTTAATTCATTATATGTTGTTATCCAAACGCTGCCCGTCTATTATTTATCATATCGACGAATCTGCGTACCAACGTAGCGATGTGCCCTCCGGGACTAGGTCACATCACAAGTATATACGTTATATTAAACAATAGAATATAAAGGTTTTATATTTTTTAGTTTTTATCACATTACATTCACGAGTTTCTTTTAGGCACAGGTAATAATTCGTGCTGCATAAGCGTTCGAAGTTGACTAGTAATGTGCCTCTAAAGCATGTAAATATGGTGTAATATAAAGTCAAATAGATATTAAAATCAAAACACTATACTGGCTATTAATTTCACAAATATTTTCACTGAAACAAAAGAATGAATAAATAAATCTATGATAAAAAGGTAAAAGTGCAATCTTAACTTATAAATCTAAAACCACTATTCCTGTGTTATGAATTTTCAATATCAACCAGAATAGTTAGTTCTTTAGCTCTAAATACATTAAGGAAGTATACCTTTTTCTAGATTTGATTTTTATTCTTGTTTACACGAAAAATAATTATTTCATAAGAGTAAACCTCAAATAGTTTCGAGACAAAAAGGGTTAATCGCTTGAGCTTAAAACATCATCTTCCTCTTCTTCTAAACTAATTATGATAGGTGCGATATCATTTTGGTAAAATCCCACTTCTCTATCCCACCATTTTTCAATCTCAGCTTCAGTGTGTGTCACACCGTTAGCCCAAACACCAGCAGTTACTTGATATAGTGGTTCTTGCCACAATCTTTTACAGCCTTCATTAGTCAAAGAGATAAAAAGGGTTAATCGCTTGAGCTTAAAACATCATCTTCCTCTTCTTCTAAACTAATTATGATAGGTGCGATATCATTTTGGTCAAATCCCACTTCCCTATCCCACCATTTTTCAATCTCAGCTTCAGTGCGTGTCACACTGTTAGCCTAAACACAAGCAGTTACTTTATTTAGTGCTTCTTGCCACAACCTTTTACAGCCTTCATTAGTCCTACCATATTTACCTATATTATTAGAGTAATATCTTTTTGTAATTCACCAAATTAATTCTATAGGGTTAAAAATACCGTCATATGGAGGCAGTCGAAGAACTGTGTGGTCATATTGCTCTGCGAATTCATCGGCTTCATAAATAGGCGACGGCGATACCTTCTAATAAAACTTATTAACTATTTGAACTAAATTCGATAATTATTTTATGTACTAACAATCTAACCAACTTCAGTAACTGTATTTTTAATGGTGTCTTGTCGATGTTGATTTTATTGTTAGTTAACCATTTCTGAATTTGGTATTTTGTTGAAGATGCAGTAGGAGATTTATTTTATTATTGTCGTATGATAGCTCGCATTATCCATAATAATAACAGAAGGGCTTTCTAAATTTTTAAGCAGCTGATTTTCGAACCATTCTAGAAAATTTTCTCGATTCATATCCCCATGTAATCCATGCTTTTACTATTTGTTGCAAAGGTTAATTCTGCTCCAGGAACGAAACCATTATTGCCACCAGCATGTACAACTATGTATCTACACAACAAAAGTCAATGATATATTGCCCATGCCAATACTTTTTAAATAATTAATACCTTTTGCCACCTACTTATTTTGCTATTATAGATTTAATATTATCATTTTGCCATGATTTTTCAGAGCTTCTTGAAAAACCCAGGTTTCATCGAGAAAAACAAACTGGAATGTTGCAAAAATATTATTCTTTTCAAAGCAATATCAGGCAATTCCATTAATGCTCGTTTTGGGTCGTTTTTCTTAAAATGAAAACCAATATTTTGCAATATTTTCCACAAGGAAGTAGTGCAACCAGTGAATATTTCACGTTCTCGAAGAACACTGTTCAATGTACCCAAATATATGACTGGCTACATCTACAGACCGTTCTTCTACCTAACACAGGATATTCAGCTTCATGTGTTCTGTTAACATGTGATTGGTTTTATTTTATTTTTTTTGTGGGAATTTAGAAAACAATCATTTTTTTAAAATTTGTTAAAAATATTTAAAATTGTTTTCGCACAAGGATACGCCTGTTGGAATAATTAACTGTTTTAAATAAATTATGTATTTTTCAATAAAATGTATTTAATTTAAGTATGAATGAAAAATCAGAAATATTTAACAATTGGAAAAATGCCTCTACACACGTCACTGGTGTATAGCTGGTTGCCTACTATGTCACCATACATTTATCCCTATGTATAAAGCTAAAAGAAGAAAATTCAATGCATTTACCTATGTGTAAAAGATGAACCCGGTACACGCCACGCCGTTCACGATTCGAAGACGTGCACGTTATCAGCAGAATTTTCGGAATCACCAACACAAAAACAATAAGCGAAGTATAATATTTATATCAACTTCACTGCGAATGCATATTTATGTTGGTGCGAATGTTCAGTGTTGGCACATATCGTTCTGCCATATTTTGCCATAGTGTGTTTACTCTTGGTTTGCAATTCCAAAAACGTTTTGCAGCCAATGTAAGCTACTTGTTGCATCCGCGATTGCAAACTGTGAAGCAGAACGTAATAATGATGGTCCGCTGCTGTCTTTATCAATAAGAAAATGACTTTATAGTCTCAATATTCACTATTTTTAATAGCAAGTTATAACCTAAATATTGCAAGTTTGGCATAAGCGTTTACTACCGTAACCTAAAATATAAACAAATCGATTTTACCAATGAATTTTGTAAATGATTTCGCAACATTGCTTTGACATCGTTGATGACGTGCACGTCTTCGAATCGTGAACGGCGTAGCAAATTACTCGGAGTATCGAATTGTCTAAATTGTCGTCTAAAGTCTAAATTCACAATTTAAATATTGTGACATAAATATCAATTAACTTGGCATTTAAAGTTTTTGAAATATTGGAACTAATGTCAACAATAGAAAATAGAAAAGCCTATTCTATGAGTGGCAGAAGTCAGTCAGGATTTCACGTTTCCATTAAAGATGAAAATTACGAGGAGACTTCTTCTTATCATGACACCGAGAGAAACTGGAGGAACATCATATTTCTCCCGCATAAAATGCAGTGGAAAATTCTAGTCGTAATTACTATATTGTTCAATATACTTATTGCGTCCTACTATTTGATCTTCACGGATGTACATTTATCTTTGACTTATTCAGTGCCGTTTTATGCATGTGAGGCTGTATATTTCGTCGATGTCATATTAAGTTTAATGCACAGGTATGTCAAAACATATTTTTAGTTAGAGCGTTACGGCGTATTTATTAGGCACATTAAGTATTATACATAACGCAAGTATGGTTATTTAACTAATAAATGGGTGGTCCATGGACACCGGATTTAATTTGAAAATGAAACAAAGAAAATTATTTAATTGAGCAATTTTAATTGATTTATATAGTAGACATGTTGAGATTAAGTATGAAATATGATGTCGGCCAAATGGTAGCCGCAGTTGTTCTGGCTGATTCTGACCCTTTCAGTCAAATTATCGAAGATTTCTTCTAAGTCATTTGGCTCAATTTCAATTTTTAGTGCAGGAAGTGTATGTTTGTTAGCATATATTTTAGACTTTACAAAACCCCAGAGGAAAAGATCGCATGGCGTTAGGTCAGAAGATCTAAGCGACCAATTCACGTTTGGATTTCTGGAAATTATACTAGAAAAATTTTGTCTTAATAAATAGATGGTTTCTATTGTTGTATGGCATGTAGCACTGTCTTGTTGAAACCACATGTTTTTAAGGTCCATATCGTCCAATTGAAATCCCACCAAAAGTTTGATATCACGATATCGTAATCTGGTTAGAGTTAATTAAAGCTTGGCCAAACTATTCTCAAAAAAAAAGGTCTGATTACATAATCTGCATTAAATAGTGGCGCTTTTTGGTGCATCCGTTTTCCTTGAATAGCATGAATATTTTCATTGGTTAAAATCCGACCATTCTGTTGTTAAGAAAACCATCCAAATTAAAATGAACTTCATCGCTAACGATGACGTTTTTTTAAAAAAAGTAATTCGCTGTTTGGTTTTCTATCAGCCAATTAGCGAATTATTTCCGTTCCAAATAATCTTGTGGCTTTAGTTCTTGAGTTAATTGGGCTCGTTCTTCGTAAAGATGGAGGTGTACATTAAGTAGGGCCGAAAAAGTCGATTTTTTGGTTCTGATAGTAAAAATATTGTGCTTTGGATGCATATGTTAATCCAGAAAAAACTAGTAAGTTTCTGAAATGTCCTTGAGGGGTCGCATAGGCCTTGAAAATTTACTAGTTATGGAATTTATTATATTATTAATTAGAGGCGTATTTCTCATTTAAATGCCCAGAACGATTGCTTTCTTTTTATTTGTTTTATTATATAGACTGTGAAATATTGGTGCAGGCACAATATGTCACAAATGCCAGCAAATGAGGAATTCAATCAGTCGACGTTTGCGTTTTGCAGTTTACTGTTTAGATTTTTGCTTATTTCGGGGTTATTACTATGATTAAAATCGTCTTTAATGTGCATAAACAATGTCATCACGTAATACTACAAGATGTCATGCTGATAAACAGTGTGTAATATTTGGTTTTGGCGAAAAGTTGAGTCATCATGTTCTATCAATAGAAATGTGATGAAATGTTGGTGGACATATTGGTGATTGTGGCAGAAGAATTAAGGGAAATATGTTTCAAAGCTTCTATTCTTGGACTACCTTGTGATCGCATTCTTCAAATGTTACGAAACTATTGGAGTAAGTGCAAAAATATTTAAGAAAGTCTTAAAAATAGAAAGTGCTTCGTTTCGTCAGAAACTTCGGCAGTTTGTAGAAGAAACGCAAACAACACTTTTTGACATTAGCTGTTGCAAATGTCCGGACTTTAAGTTTTGCAAGTGTGATAGAACTGAAAGAGTGCCTGAAAGTGAGGGACAATTCATTTCTGATCAAGGTTTATACTTTGACGGCAGAAAAGACAGCACTTTGGTAAATGTCCAAGAAAATGGAAAGTACTACAGGAAAACTATATTGCAATCGCATATCATTCTTATATCGGAACCAGGAACAATACTTTTGGGACATGTGTCACCAGATACTTCTACAGCAGAAAATACTTCCCGTGCTATTTTAAATTTTATTCAAAGTAGTGACATCAGTATGGAAAATTTGTGTGCAATTGGTTGCGATGGGACAGCAGCCAGTTGTTAAATACCAAATTATTCAAGGACAGACGCCCAGTTGTATGAATCCCTCAGATTTAAGCACAGGCCAGCGTTATTTGCTACAAATTTGTAAATTGCAGTTATCAGCAGTCATTGTCTAGAAGATATTTCTCTGAACAATCCTGGCAAATTATCTCATTCGCGATGGCTCACAGATGCCAATCGCATCCTTAGACTCTATATCAACGGAAAATCCAAATGAAAATTTAAAAATATTAACACAGTACGTCATAAAAGTTTATGCTCCAACTTGATTCAAGATTAAGGCATCACCTTCTTGTAAAAATGGTTCTAGACATCTCTTCGCCCTAATTAAGAATTTCCAGTATTTGTCGGAAGATCTACGAAAGATTGTTGATACAATGATACAAAGGAATGCCTTCTTTGCATATCCAGGAAACATGTTGCTGGCGATGATTGCAGATGACATATTTGCGAGGTAGGGTTGCGAAGAATAATAAATGCAAGAAAGAACAAGTCAGATAAACCACGATTATTTAAAATGTCACAGCTTTGCTATGAATGCGATGACTACATAAATATGATTGAATGGCCGCTCGTCGCAAAAGTGTATGTACTGTCGTGAGCAATAAATTCTTGTGATCAATGATACTTCAAAATTTGATTAGATTATCACAAATTGTAAATTTGCCCCGCCTGATAATGCCTATGTCAACATGAATGAAATTTAACAAAGAAAAAATGACAATTATTGTTATGTAACATGATTATAGGTTATGACATTTACGGCGATTATACAATGGAGCATTTGCCATTGTGTCAAAGCATGACTTTGCCGGTCAGAATTTATTGCTCGCGACTGTACTTCTTCCTATCAGAACTCTATTTTCGATAAAAATACTTTTTGACTTATATTCGACACACCCTAGTGTTCATAGGTATTTAGTCAGAATTGGCTGCAAACTTTTTCTGATCATATTCAATTGCTGAAAATGATTACGTGTTGATGTTCCTGATTTCTCATTTATATTCCCACTGACGACTATAATGTTTTCAGCTGACCACACTGAATGAGCGCGCGGTAAAGTTTGTTTGTCCATTACTGAACCAGTATCTCTATTTTTTTAAATTAATCTTCGAACTGTGGACTCGTATGTGAATTATCCATACAAATAATTCCACGCACTTTTGAACGGTCTTCGTAAAGTTTTCGCAAAATTTGTTGTATGTTTAACAATAAAAATACGTTGTCCTTTCGTATAGTGATCCATTTTTAATAACCTCAACGACTGCAGATGACAAATATCAAACATTAGGATTGCCAACTTAAATATTAAAAAAAGTGAAAATTTAAATCCGGCGTACCAGATGGCCCACCCGTATAGAATTAATTTGTAAATATTAACTCATGGAATCATATTCCATACTATCCTAAATAGCAGAAATTCTAAGGATAACCAAATTGAATATATTATATTGCAATTGGGAAAACTACTGGCACAAATCCTATAACAAGAAGAAAATGCAATCCGCGTATATGAAAATTCATCACCTGTTACAATAGGTAATGGAGTTGGAAATAAAATGTTGTCTCTTTACGTTAGACGTATTTTGCATGGATAAGTCATTCAAAAGCTATAATTATTATCTCTTGACGTAAAAATGTTAACAGTGCTGTACTATTTGCATTAATATTTGGGCTATTATAATTACATTATTTGAGGAATTTTTGTAATTTAACGTTTGAGCAGTTCTACTACCGTCAAGGAAGAAGTGCTTCTTGTCAAGATCAGTTCTTAATCAATCCATTATATGGCAAGTGTATATGTCCTCCTAATTTATTATTTCTAATGTAGTCCTGTAAGATGGTTCGTTTTAAATACCTACTTCCTCTAGGTGTTATACTGCTAAAATGTTAGTTTTCATCCTTATTTTCCCTAGATATAGTTTCTTGAAAATATTTGGAATAGCTCATCGTTTTCTTTGCTATTTTAACTGGAAACAACAACAAATCTAAGAAATTTATTATTCAAATTGACTCTCACAATTCTTGCATTAGTTTATTTATTCTAATCCTCTAATTGTGTAAAATAGCTCTTCAAACATGTAAATATCGTTTTAATTTCAATACCTGGAAATTTTATTGTTTCTGAAGTTAATAACCTCCTGGAATGACGATAGCTGTATGTACAGTTGTGTCCCCTACGAACTCAGACAGTTTGACAAATAATAAATGTTGGCTTCGTAACATGGTCTTAATATTGAAGTTTATAAAATGTCACCCAACTGAAAGAAAGTCAGTGACATATAAAATAAAAAATTTTAAAAATGGAAAAATTCAAATACAAATAACGTTTTTGCAACATTATGTGTTTTTAAAATGAAAATGCATTCCAGTTTGCTTTTCTTGACGAAATCTGCATTTTTCAAGATGGAAGCTCTCAAAAACCACGGCAAGACGAGAATTTTAAATCTGTAAAAGCAAAATAAGTATGTGGCAAATGGTATTAATTATTTAAAAAGTATTGGCATGGGCAATATATCGTTGACTTTTATCGTGTTTTTATCAAAATTTATTACATTTGCGCTCATGCCGTCCTCTAGCCTAGTTCTAATTATCGACTTTTGCAGTTCGTTTAATTGAGGCATTTTAAAAATTGTGTACGCTTCTGACTTACCATAAACTGACACTAACATAACCATACTGGATAAAAGTCAAATTTACAAGTCACGAATTTATTTAATTTGACAGAATGTGTCAAAAGTCGGTGTGTGAGTTTGTAACGGCCGCAACTGTACATCGAATGTATTAAAAACAAGTGTATTTTGTCAATTGGATATGCATAGATTAATTTTTAGTGGTGTATTACTAGTGAGATTTGTTAAGAGTATAATTAAACTAAAAATTAGTGCATGTACTATCGTGAGCAAAAAAAAGTGGTAGGTACAGTAGTGAAGTTATATGTAAAGTCAATTTTTAAACATTTTAGTATTGTGACGTTGCTAAGGTACTTAAAATCGTAGTAACGTGCAAAAGCCATTTTGACACTTACACCTATATACTACCTCTAAAATTAAATCCTTAGAGTAAAACCCTGATAAAAAGGGCAATGGCTGATATCAACAAGATGGTAGGGATGATTTTTGTATCTATATATCAACGTATATGTTATTTGATACTTATAGGTTATTTGAATATTTAAATTTGACGCGTACATCTAATATATATCTACATTCCACGCAGCCTAATTTAATTCGATTGAAATATGACTGTACCACTTTTTTTTGCTCACGATAGTACCTATACTGTAAGGGCAAAGACAACTGGAAAGACTGAAAACTGAAAATAGCGTACAACAATCTGAGTGTATGGCGTATATCTGACATATGTCACCGCAATGTGTCAGAACAGTACCCAAACTATACTTTTTTTTAAGTAAATAAGATACACTTTTATTTTTTGTATGTGTTTATTCAAAGTTGATTTTATAAATGGTAAATAGATAAATAAAGAAAACATTCAAAAATTACTCTAAAACAACAAAAATAGTTTCTTTCAACAATAAATAGGTAATAAAGATATAAGTTCATAACTTATTTCAACAAATTTTTAGACCACCCCTTTAGCTAAACAATAACCTAAACTGTCATAGAAACTCTGTTGAACATTTAATAACATTTCGTGTGTAATCCTATGAAGTGCTTCTACTATCTTTTCCCTTAGTTCTGCTAAATTTCTGGCCCTATATTGATGGAAACCATTGATTTCTGATTTTATATGCCCTCACAAAAAGAAATCGTTTGGCACTAGGTCCGGGAACCTAGCTGGCCAATGTATTCAACTCCAATTACTTAATATACGTCCAGGAAAGATATCATTTAAGTAATTTAGTATATTTCAGGAGTTATGTACATCTTGTTAGAACCAAATTTCATCAAAATTAATGTTGGGAAATTCATCAATTGCAAGTATAATATAGTTCTGCCGCAAATTTAAATATTTCTGTTCATTCAAATTCCCAACATACATACATTATTTGCAGCATAATGTAAATGACGGTTTTCTTTAGACTAATATCACGCTCTTGAGGGATTGTGCGTACCGTGCAACGTAAGTACTTTCATCAGAAAAAAAAAAATATTTTTTATCTAATTTGTATCCGCATTGGCTGTCTTAAATACTTGATCGTAAAATTCCATTCTGTGCTGTTCGTCATTCGGAAATAATTCATTTGATTTTTTTAATTTATAAAATCAATATTTATTTTTCTTTAAAACGTTGCGAACTGTTTTTGCACAGTAATAATGAATTGCTCTGCTAATGTGATCGGAGTTTCTTCTACACTAGCGTAAATAAGTATTTTTCAGAATTGGCAATATTAGCTCGCCTAATCCTTTTGTGATGTCGCGGAGAAAGATAGCCAGCAGTTTCAAATCCTTTTATAATTTTATGAATAGTACCATACGACGGACATACATTGTATGTCTCTTCAAATATACGAACTATATTTCTTATTGAATTACCTCTGCGATATCAGTTTATAATTTGCTTTTTTTCTAATACGATAAATTAGAAAACTCAAAACTGACATATTACAACAGTAACATATTGCAATGACTACTCTCACCCATAGTAAGGCACATCTAAACTTTCGTGCGTTATTTTCAGTTTTCAATGTTTACAGTTGTCTTTACCCTTAGGCTATAGTGTAATTGAAACTACCAGGTGGCGCAAAAGTGTCACCCGTTATTCTTTGGCTGTAATTTTTTTTGTGAATGAAAAACTTTGGATTATATTTATTTGATGTCTTAAATTTTTTTTCATTAAGTCGAGAAAATGATATCGACCAAGTGGCCGCCGCCAGAATTGATGACCATACGGGCCCGATTTATGGCATTTTCAATCACTCTTGCCAGAACTTCAGGCGATAGGTCCTCGAATTTTTTACGGATAGTCTCTTTGAGGGCTTCAAGAGTCTGATGTATGTTGACATAGACTCGTGACTTCAAAAAAAAACCCACAAAAGGAAGTCTGGAACGGTTATATCGAGCGACCTTGCCAGCTAGTGCAAGTCGCCAAAACGAGAGATAAGGCGACACGGAAATGCAGTCTTCAGAATTTCGGTTGTGGCTCTCTATTAAATGTACTTAAATTCTTAAATTCAAAAATATAAAATATAAAATAATGTCTATAAAAATATTTACACGCAAACACACGCTGCAATGTTTATATTTATAAAAACTTTTGAAGATAACATTGCTTAGACAGCTTTATATGCTAAGGGTTCCAGAAAAGTTAACTGTTAAAAATTTAGAGCGAGACCGATAATAACAAAACTACTATTTTTGTTATTGTCCGTCAGCTCTAAGATATCATCTCCGATAGTATTTATGATATAGTCGGTCGCAGAGTGGCGTAACAAATATATTTGAAATATCGTTGTAAAAATTTTCTTGCTTATGGGAGGGAATTTTGAGAAAATATTTTGGATATATATTCTATATAAATACATCTGTCCATTTTCTATACGCTATCTCTTTATTTCAAAGACAGCATATATACATCTGTGTACGTGTGCGTACATGTGTGTCATATCAATTTTAGTTTTAATTTTGTTTTTCATATTTGAACAGGATTATGAGTAGTTATCGAAAGACAAGGCTGTACAAACCAAGGCATGCTCTCTCGCTAACAATAGACATTATAAGTCTTTTACCGTACTACGAACTCTACTATATGATAGAACATAGTTCCTACGGCAACGATTACCCTTTCTTCAGAGACTATATGAAGTTCAAAGTTATGCTAAGACTCCAGTACGCCATTGCATTTTATAGATCAATTCGGAATCATCCTACGGTTGATCAGATCGTAGTGGTGATATTTGGTCAGTTTTATATATTCGCACTCTATGTGGTTTTCGCCTCATGCCTTTGGTATTTACTTAAAGATGTGGAGAAAAGAACTTGGGTGACGTATTTAGAAGATTACAGGTATGATAATACGAGTTCGGTAGATTGGTTCATAATTTGCCTCAATGTAATTGGAAACTGTTTTATGCATAGTTCCTCAGGTAAGTTCTACATTTTAAATGCCATTATTAAACTCTCGTAAATAAATAATATTTTAGTAGTAACATACAGTAAGAAATACATTTTTCAGTTGAAGAACTCTATTTGTTATTTGTTATGCTTATTCATATTAAAAAGTAAATAAATGTTATGCAAAAATCTCCTTACACAAAAACCAATTTTTGGAATCTATGAGGAAATATCAGAAAATAACGAGACTGGTGCTGTAGTACAAAAATTAAACATTTATTTAGAAAACTTCAACAACTATCCTTTAAAGTACTCTCCATTCTGTGCAATACATCGCATATCTTTGCTTCACTCTCTGTACGTCCAACACTGACAAATCAGTTATTAATTTGTAATAAACATCAAAAATTAAATCAAAACCTACTTGAGGATAAGTACATTAGAGATGGGGGTTTCATGTTCTATACTTTGTGTTATAAAATTCTAGTTGGGAAAGAAGTTATAAGACCAGTCTCGTTATATTTTGATATATCCTCGTATATCAAAATTAACATATTTCCATACTAAATCGATTCTTTCTGTTCTTTTAAACCGAAAATAAAAATACCTAAGTAATTTTCCAAGTTTTGGTCTCTTAGGAATTCCATATTGCATATTGCACTTATTATTGAGGATGGACATTTGGAAGCAAACACAATGTCGCAGTGGAAGGGGATTCGGTTGCACGCATACTACATATTTCTGTTTAGTTTGACTCTAATAAGTTGGACTACAATTATTTAATATGTAAATTGTTACACACGCATGTATCTCTTTTGACTCTTTGAATAAGTATAGCCCTCAGTGTTGGGTTTCAGGTTCTCTGTAACTAGGCCTAGCATTCAATGTAAACTCAAAGAAATAATACAACAAGATATCAAATAAAATTCATTTATTGTTTATACTTTCAGTATATTTGTAAATCATGAATTCTATAAAATATTATAAATCATTTATTAACCTAAATTAAATTATCATTATATAAAATTATGAGGATTGTCACGAGTACACGCGAATAACTTTGTCCTTTTCAGACTTTAAAAGTCTTTCAATCAGCATATTTGTGTATTATCTTAGTCTAGGGGATCAAAAACCCTCTAAACACTAAGCTATGACACCAGGTGTTTTGTTTAATACAATAAAAATACAAGCTTAATGGATCTTTTGAATCTATTGATATTCTTGTACAAAAGGGAGTGTGTTATTCAATATTTATTTAGTGGAAAAGAATCCCTACCGAATGAAATACCTATCTCTACAATATGTCAATTAAATCCCTAATTTATTAATCTTGATCATAATCAAAATATGCAGATATCATATCATTTGCAGAACCAATGTTCCCACGCGTGACTCGGATATCATGCATAAATATTCTATTACAAAGCTTGTAATTATAATTAATTGATTACAAATTATCTCGTTTAAGTATGACAATACGTTAAGCACGTATAAAGCGTTGTGCATAGTTACAGATATGTAAATTATTTACATGTTTGTTTCATATTGTACAAATTATCTCGTCCATTTTCGCTTGAAACGTTACATTTCAAACTTTACGAACTTCAAATTACTGTGCCCTGTATTACTTATACAGACCTTTGTTTTTCATACATATTATCGAACTCTTCGTGATACATCTTATTCGATTTTAAAATATATAAGAGATTAATAATTCCTATCAAAAATAACGTTAAAGTAAAGAAAATGAAATGTATACGCTTTGACAAATAATTAAAAAAATTTTTCAACAATTATGTACAAATTTAGTAACAAATATGTCTCATTTAAGAAAATCGAGGTTGCTGTCGTTTTCTAAAATACGTGTTGTTAACATAATTTTTGCAAAGTAAATATTAAAAGAGAAAATCAGAAGCAACCACTTCGGACATTTTCGTTACAGAAACATATAAATCTACACTGCTCCAAGAAATTAACGCACCACTAGGGAATCCTTTATAAAACTATAGTATATGACTAGATAGAGAAGTATATTCGATTCTTTGATAATTCACAACATTTAGTAAATAAACTTTGTTTAATCTTTAATAAATTAGCCTTTACAAATCAGTACACAGTGAAAAGCAATAAAAAAGGGAAAATTACAAAAAACTATTAATATCGAGTATTTCCGCCTCTGCTTCTAATGATGGCTTGACATCGTCGACGAACACCCAAAATAGGCGAGCCTATGTTATTCTGCTCCAATCCATTCCATATTTCCACAAGACGGCGCCCTGCCTCTTTCAGGTTGTTGGCTGGGTTCAGATTATCTTGCAGGCGTTTGCCAAGCATATCCCAGACATGCTCTATTGAATTAAGGTCTAGACTTCTTGCCGGACAATACATGATGTTGATTTCAACCTCTTCAAGATTCATTTAGCGTATGGCTAACATGGATTAAAAATATACATCTAAAAGTTAAATTTTAAAATCAAGGCCATTGATCCAGTCCAACGGGGAGTCAGTAGCTTCAAAAAAGTCCCTAATCTCACCTCTATATGCTGTAAAGGGGCACTCAGCTGTAATATGGTGAATAGTCTGGTAAGGTTCTTCGCATTCGCAAGTTGGTGTTTCAGTCAGTCCCCATTTATAGAATGAGTCACAACAAATTCCGTGGTACGTTCTTATTCTATTGAGTGTCTTCCACTCATGGCGAGGCGGCTCCATTCCTGGTAAGGGCACGGTAGGATCAATGATATGGGCAGCTTAAACGGGTTTCAAGGCTTTCCAATATTGTCTCCATCATTTGAGTTGAAATCTTCTGCTATAAGTTGTTCTGCTAGCAATAGCTGAGGAGATCTGGACTTCAGTCTCGACAGGCCGGTATCAGGCAAATCACTGTGTACTGGAAGGTGGGGATTCGATGTTATTTTATTATATTCTCTTACCAGGCTTTCCTGTCTACGGATGATGGGAGGTGCGATATGGCTTAGAACCGAGAGCCAAGGGAGAGGTGTATTTTTTAAACAACCGCTAATTATTCTAATCGTTTCGCTAAATTTGATATCGATCTTCTTTGAGCGGCAGCTGTTTAGCCAGATTGGGGCGCAGTATTCAGCTACTGAGTAAACAAGGCTAAGAGGTGACGTTCTAAGGGTGGATGCGTTCGCACCCCAAGCAGTGCCGCAGAGTTTGTGGATTATGTTTATTTTAGCTGCGGTGTTCTCTAGATATTTTTTATATGAGAGTGTTCGATCTATTGTTACTTGCTGATATTTTGGGTAACGGTCATAATGTAGCAAATTGTTATTGAAGTACACCTGCGGCTCTAGATATGCTTGTTTATAGTTGGGGTGAAAGCACAACACTTCTGTTTTATTTATATTCCGGATTAGTCTCCAGTCTGCGAAGTATTTTCCCAGCACCGACAGGTCCTCTGAAAGTATATTATTAGTTCCTTCTAACGTTTTACTCCGGCATGTAAGAGCCAAGTTATCGGTATATCCAAACTTTTTTGACATTTTGTGTGGCAATATACAGATTAAACAGGACAGGTACAAATACCGACCCTTGAGGGAATCTATTATTAAGATGTCTCATTTTACTCTTGCTCTCTCCTGTTATTATTTGGAATGGCCTATCGCAAAGCGTGTTGTTTAATAAAGATGCTATTCGGCAGCATGGTACTACATTGAGAAATTTGTAGAGAAGGTCTTCTCTCCAGACCGTATCATATGCCACAGTCAGGTCAACCCACTACAGTTGTCTTCAGCCGTTTCTGAAACCCTGCCTCAATGTGCGTTGTTAATCTGAGCACCTGGTCAGCACAACTGCGATTGGGTCTGAAGCCAGTCTGTTCAACGGAAACATGCTCCAATATCATTGGCCTAAGTCGGTTTAATAGCAATCTTTACAGAAGATTATAACATGAGCTTAATAAAGCTATTGGACGAAAGCTTTCAGGAAGGTTTTTGGGTTTGTTAGGACTTCAAGGCTGCAATTATTTTGGATTTCTTGAGCTTTGTTGAAATATCTCCTGTCAATAGGATGTCTGAGTAGAATTTACTCATCCACATCCTTGTGTGTTTCCCACAATTCTTGAGGAATTCGAGATGGATTCCGTAAAATCCAGGTACTTTATCTACCTCTTCTACCGTGAATGGCCTGGAGTATTCTGGGTGGGCCGTTGTTGTTTGGCGGCGGAGTGTCTGTTGTTTTTTAATGTCTGCGTCCTGTTGTCTTGTACTTGGGACCTTAGACAGTGTTACAATTCGTGCAGCGATTTGGTCAGGTGATACTTCCAGTGGACAACGAGCAGGTGAGTTAGAGCTACCTAGTTTCTTCAGAAGGCTCCGAGCTTTCCTACTAGATCTTTTGTAGTCCATACTTCCTGTCGTTTCTTCCCATTATTTACGACGTTCTATGTCGAGACGATTAAGGAGTTCATCCGCTATCTGAGAGTCCCGCTGTTCTGAAATTCCTAATAAAGCTGTTCCGTCTCATTGCTCCATCCTGGGATATATTCTCTACGGAAGCCTCGAGATACGTACCTTTTTGCTTCCTAATTTTGAACTATGCGAGCACTGTGGGGTCGAGCATTATCTTGCATTAATAAAAAATTGGTCCGATATAAGGCGCGAATGGCAGAACATGGTCTTGAAGGGTGTCAGTTATGTACCGATCAGCATTAATACCTCCATTGTTTAATTCTATTAAGTACGTACGAGCAAAGAAATGCCGAACCTCCCATCAAATAATGTGGTATTCAAAATCTCGCATTGAGTATAACGTTCATTTGGTCGTATGTTATTGAAGTCATCCAGTGTATTTTGAGAAGTGGAGGTATGGTAACGTGTGCTAGTGCTATGTCAACGTGAGTTAAACAGCGTGCTGTTATCGAATTTTTGGCTGCTGAAAAAGGGTCTCCTAGTGAGATTCATCGTCGTTTAAGGATGTTTATTGTGACGATGCTGTTGATAGGTCCACTGTAAATCGATGGGTAATAAAATTTCGTAATTGCGAGCCTGGAAAAACCAAAATTGTTGATAGTACACAAAGCGGACGTCCGATAACTGCCACAGATGATAAACATCGCAAACTCGTGGACGATTTGATTCAAAATGACCGGCGATTCACTTAAAAGCGTATCGCAAACCATAATGGAATATCCAAGGAACGTGTCGACTTCATTATTGAACAATTGAGATACCGTAAAATCTGTGCACGATGGATACCACGTTGTCTCACAGACGAGAACAAACAGCGTCGATTGAAACGTCGAGCAACTTTTGCAGCGCTACTATGACGAGGGAGACAACACACAAGCATCCGCAAAAAAATTCTTTCGACTGTGTTTTGGGATGCGCACCGAGTTTATGTGATCGATTTTCTGGAACAAGGGGCAACAGTAAATTCTTCTCAGTACATACAGACACCTCCGACGTCAAATTTGTCGTGTTAGAGGCAGCCTGGAACCAAGAATTTTGCAACATGACAACACTCGTCCACACACCTAGCAAGCAACTGCAGAGGCTCTGCGAAACCTGTAGGTTGAACCAATTCCACACCCACCTTACTCCCTCGAGCGTGCGCCTTGCGATTTTAATTTTTTTTCCTGTACTCAAGAGAGACCTCAAGGGTTATCAATACACCCCAGACGATGAGGTGAAGGCAGCTGTCAAGTCCTGGATTCGAGAAATGACTGAATGAAGAAACTTGTCACACGTTGAGAAAAATGTATTAGCCTTAACGGTGACTATGTAGAAAAATAAATATACGATTTTGAAATATAAGAATTGTACTTTAATGTAGTTTTTGCCCGATCTTGCTATTTGTGTTTGTTCGCGCTGTACAAGCATGTGTGTATTACTTTTCGGCCTATCCCCGTATCATTTGGGATACCGATGTATGAGATACACCGAATCTTTCTTCTATCGGTCGATAACTCCAGCCTTCCTTCCTTTAGTAACCCCATGGCTTGCCCACATTCCCTTCTCGTCAAATTTTGAAATTCACGTTGCATAATGACGAAATGGCAAATCAAGAAAGAATAAAATAACTTTCCAAGAAAAAAACACCATATAAACACAGTCTACTATCAGTTAAAACTGATAGTACATTAAATGATTTTTGGATGTGATTTAATTTTATGTAACTAACATAAAAAACAACACCAAATGTCAACACAAGTTTGACAAATGAACGTCAAATACCAAATGTATACAAACCAACGCCAACCACTACAAATTATCAGCAAATAAGATATACATTTATTCGTTTACTATATGGTGCGTTAATTTCTAGGAGCAGTGTATTTAAAAAAGATATAAAACCCTTTACCACAATTAATAATCGTTTTCTACAACTAAGCAGTCATCTTACGTAGATCACGGTCTTGAACATGAACCACTGTAAAGCTAACACAATGAATCGCGAAACACTATACAAGATGTCCACATATACAAGAAGTTTTAAGAGACTGAGTATTAATTATGGTAAGGGGTTTTATACCTTTTTTAGGTTTTTATATACCCACAGTTTCCAAAGATTTCTCAAAATATCGTATTGTTATTATATTTTAACGCACAGTAATATCTCTGTAATCATTCTATTATTTTTTACAGGTGCGATAGGTGTTATAACTTCACTGGAATATCTTATTTATATTTTAACTATGTTAATTGGCTGTCTCATACACATAATGATCTTTTTCGGCGACTTAACTGCCCAGCATATTCACAAATACAAGCATCAACTAGAATTTTCTGCGCGTTTGCATATCATTATCATTATGATGCGCGAATGGAAAACTGATGAAAATGTACAAAAGAAAACCATAGAACACTATCACAAATACTGGGAGATGAGACAGGGCATGAAAAATATTCCCAAGAAATTTTGGTCCCTGCCTTTAAGTTTGCAAAAAGAAATTAGTTTGGATCTATTCTGGGATAGTCTGGTACATTCGCACTTGTTTGGTGAGTGTGAAATGAATTTTAAGAGGTCGGTTACCTTGGGAATGAGAACTGAGTTCTACCTGCCCGGAGATTATCTATTTTGCGCAAGAGAGAATAAACTGAAGATGAGTTATTTAGCATCCGGTATAGTACAGGTAAGTAAATTAGTAAAACTTGGCTAATTTATTGTTAAGAATAAGAATATACTAAAATAGGGGTGAGTAATATTATGGGTCCACAGTGGACAATAGAATATTTAGACTGGCATCAATGTAACATTGTCTATATTTTTACCTTTCTTGCCATGACATCATTGACATCATTATATATACAGGGTGTCCAGAAACTCTCCTGACAACTCCTGACAAATCTCCGAAGACCGGAGATTCCTCTGATAATTTTAAGACAATTAAACCCAATTCATCTAGTCCGAAAATGCTTCCTAAGGGAGCTAGAGTTCTTTGAAGATGGCGCCTTGTATTTATTTTTTTTTAAATTCCTCCAGAACGCTTCTATTTAGAAAAACAAAAACTGGTTTGCTTATTTATCCTCCAGAGATGAATCGATTTCATCAATTGCGAATTTCTAGTACCGGTCATAGGCGTCCGTTTTGGGTAGGTCAATGGTTATTTTAAGGCATAACTTTTTTGTCTTTAACTTTTAAGCATTTGTGACACTAGATTATTAAATTTTCAGGTATTCCAGTACTAAAATGTACTCTTACTTTAAGTCGGTAGGATACACCGTTTTCTAGAAAAATCGATTTGTAAATTTTTCGTTTTTTCTTCATTAAAGTTCAATTTATTATGTACCTACTTATTTTTAGCGACGAAGTTGGCTTGTACTATCAAGACATGGATGAAAATTAATTTAATAAATTAAAAACAAATTATTTATTACAATGGAACGAAACTAACAAAAAAAGAACAAGTATCAAAGGTAGATTGTTACAAAAGTTGCTCGATGTGATGACCATTAGTCTCTATGCATAAGTTTACCCTTTTGCTTAGAGAACGCCGAATTCTTGCAAAAATTCCAAAGTTATTTCTAAATTCGTTGCAAGCATTTTATATCCTTAGCCAGAGTTGGGCGCGATTTTGTATCGGAACGGAATAAACAAATGCTTTTATGTATCCCCAAACACAATAATCGCAAGGATTCAAATCCGGCGACCTTTCTGGCCAAGCAACTGGACCGCCTCTTCCAATCCAATAGTCTTCGTAGTTATTATCTAGAAAGTCTCGTACATTCCTGCTAAAGTGGGCCGGACTGCCGTCCTGTAGAAACCATAAGTTTTGCCGAATATTTAAACGCACCTCATCTAACAAATCAGGTAAAATATTTTGCAGGAAATGTAAGTAATCAGCACCATTTAAACGAGCAGGTAATTTCACAGGTCCAAGTAGATAATCGTCAACTACTCGTATTCAGACGTTTATGCTAAACCTATGCTGATGCTTAAATTCTTGAACAACGTGGGGATTGTCACCAACGTACGAATAATAATGTGCATTATGTACATTAAAAATTCCATTTTTTGAGAATGTAGCTTCTTCACCAAACAAAATGTTCCTGAAGAAATCTTCATCTTGATTTTTCTGATTTTGTAACCATCTAGCGAATTCTACGCGAGCAGGAAAATCTCCTTCTAGCAGTGCTTGCACCTTTGTAAAATGAAAAGGATATAAATTTTCTTTGTGTAAGATATTTCCTACGGAAGATTTTGAAATTGTGGGGTACATGGCAGATAGTCTTCGAACGCTAATTTCTGGATTTTCCTCAACTTCCATTAAAATAACATCTTCATGTTCTGCTGTTACATCATTATGTCTCCCTGTTTCATTATTTTTTGGGACCACTGAACCTGTTTCTCTTAATCGTTGATGAAGAGCTGTAAATGTTGAGTGAGTGGGATGCTGACGATTGGGAAATTTTTCAGCGTATCTACGTTGCGCCGCTCGAGCGTTACACCTCATTTTGCCATAAACTAAATGCATATCGGCGTATTCCTCATTAGTAAAAACCATTTTTTTTTTAATTGAAATCGTTGTGTTTGAATAACACAAAGTAAAAAATGAAAAGATAAACTTCGCGAACTGACAACAATTTGACAATGAAAAACGTAGGTTTTACTTCTGTTGGCAGTTCAGAGCTAACTATTGCAAAAAATAAAAAATTGAACTTTAATGAAGAAAAAACGAAAAATTTACAAATCGATTTTTCTAGAAAACGGTGTATCCTACCGACTTAAAGTAAGAGTACCTTTTAGTACTGGAATACCTGAAAATTTAATAATCTAGTGTCACAAATGCTTAACAGTTAAAGACAAAAAAGTTATGCCTTAAAATAACCGTTGACCTCCCCAAAACGGACGCCTATGACCGGTACTAGAAATTCGCAATTGATGGAATCGATTCATCTCTGGAGGATAAATAAGCATACCAGTTTTTGTTTTTCTAAATAGAAGCGTTCTGGAGGAATTAAAAAAAAATAAATACAAGGCGCCATCTTCAAAGAACTCTAGCTCCCTTAGGAAGCATTTTCGGACTAGGTGAATTTGGGTTTAATTGTCTTAAAATTATCTGAGGAAACTCCGGTCTTCGTTTGTCAGGAGTTTTCTGGACACCCTGTATATATATATATATATATATATATATGAGAAAAGACACAATCGAATTTAAAGTATTATATTTTTACAAATATTTACTTGTTTGTAATTGGAATATTAATTCTTATTTTGTATGATCGATGATCATAGGTTACTTTTTGTCCTGATTTTTATAGAGGTGTCTGCTTGAAAATTTATTTTGAAGCTTTCGCAGAAATTGCATATAAGTGTAAATCTTTTTGCACTTTATTTGTGTCGGTGATCAGCTTTATACTATACCAAATATTTTTTTCTTTTTTTCTCCATATTCCTGTCGTATTTACATCGTATGATCAAAAAGCCTTTAGATCGCTATTGCTGTGAAATTTACGAGAGTAAGTAATCGATTCACGTCGTTAATGATGATGATATGACGTGTCATAGCCAATAGAGCAACGCGAATTTGATCAAAATGAAAATATTGATATACACAACTTTTAACATAAATTTAACAGAAATAGTATGCATCCTTTTATATTAAGATAAAGTTAAGCATTTGACATATGCGTTCATTAAAAAGCAATAATGAATGACATACTTTACAAAAACTAAAAAGTAAATTTAGTTTTCTTATGTTATATTGAAAGGATACCAAAGTGCAATGTTGTTATATCATTCCTGTCAATTAGTTATTTTACTTTTGACCTATTAAATTTGCGCTCCTATTTCTTATTAATTTATTTCATACTTTTACAGTTTGAGCTACATTATCTAATCATTTGTTTTAAGAACTTTTGTTATTGTTTTTAGATTGGTGATATTTATATAATATGCCAAAAGCTTTTTGCAAACAAAGAAGCAAAATAATTAATTTACACAATAACGAGATAATAAAGGTCCATTGTTATCCATATATGCTATAAATGGGGTGACTAAATCTATTTTGTTATGTTTTCAAATTACTAATTTCATTTTAAATATTCTAGCCTATTACTCAAGCTTTTTCTGTTAGTGTTACAATTGTAAGTAAAATCAATACAGCTGTTAGATCTGAGGGACAGGTTTTTAGTCCTAAGAAAGTTAAATTAAGAAAGAAATCTGTAACTGAAATCTCGAGAACAGCAGACATTTGTGATACTATTTATGCAATGTATCAGAATAAAGAGCAGGTTACTTTAAGTTCCATTCTCCAAGTATTAAAAGATAAGAAATTCTATACTGGTAGCTCATTTTCTGTTCTGTTCATGATTTTATAAAGAATTGGTTTTTACTGGAGGAAAGACAATCCAAGAATAGGACTTACGGAATTACCTAGTGTTGTTTTTAGGAGATTTACTTTTTTTGAATCCTATGTAAAATATATGAAATCAGGTTCTTGGCAGTTTGTATATTTAGATGAAGCATGGATATTTCAAAATGGAACAGTATCTAGATCGTTACAAAATGGCACTAAACATAGTGTTCGTAATATAAAATCAGATGGCTTACGCTATACCACCTAATTCTGAGTAAACGCAACGATCCGAATGTATGAATATTTCTCCCGCTTCGAATACAATTCCCCTGAATGCTGTAGGCGCGTCAACGTCGATGTCATACATATAGCAAGCGCCAATTAAGTTGGCGCGAGGAGGGGGTTTAGCAACAGACTGTTTTGTGATTGGCTTAACATCGCTGTCATACATATAGCAAGCGCCAATTAAGTTGGCGCGAGGAGGAGGTTTAGCAACAGACTGTTTTGTGATTGGCTTAACGCGTTCAGGGGATTTTTATTCGGAGCGGGAGAAATATTCTTACATTCAGGCCGTTGCGTTTGCTCAGAATCAGGCGGTATTATACAACATGCAGACTGCAGAAGTGGTTTCATTTCAGAAACTTCGAAAATATTTAATTCTAAAACAAAAGATGAAGATTATCATGGGGAAATTAATGAAAATTGTTTTTTTTAATTATGGGTTCAAACAAAACTTATACCATGTTTAAAAGAACCTATAATCCTAATGGACAATGCAAGTTATCACTCATCTTTAGAATATAAATTACCAAATAATTCTTGGAATAAGAGACAAATCAAAGAGTGTTAACCAAACAAAATATTCCTTTTCAAGAAGATAGTTATAAGAAGGAATTGTTAAAATTGGTGGTTTTAATAGGCCACCTAAGACATATAAAGCCGATACTATTGCAGAAGAATCTGGGCTATAACAAAAACTTATTACAACAAACATATTGGTAGGGATAGATGGGGCACTGAAAAATTCATTGCAATGTGGAAAGAACCATTAAGTACCATTACATTTGAAATATGATCACGTACAATAGGCCAGACTGAAAGGCTTATCCAACAGTAGTGAGAAAGAGAAGTAGGTTTCGATCGAGACGACATTCCAGAACTAATAATTTCTTTAGAAGAGAACAGTAGCGAAGATGAATGTTATGATACAGATATTCAATAACTTTTTTAGTTACTGTATATTAATTATATCATACATTTCATAATTATGTTGAGACATTTATTATTTTTTTTTGTAAATAATGTGTATAATTTTGTATATTATATACCTACGTAAATAAAACGTCTGTTACTAGAAATAAAGCATCCAATACTGTTCGTATATTTGATGAATGGCTTGGATAATTTTATATTATTTTCTTGATAATTATGTTAAGCAAGAAGGACCTAATTTGATAAAATTCTGATTATAAGAATTTTTAATGACTGATATATAGGCAACACAGTTAACATATATGTTAAGGAGAAAAGAAATGACAACATTGTCTAAGGTAACATCATATTAAAATGATGACATGCATCAACTCCTTTATATGAAATTATTTGTTTCAATTAGTTTTGACATTTACTTGACAACTTTCAAGTCAGCAGGTTATAATTCAAAATGTTTTAAACAGAACATAAAATTTTTATTTTTAAATCATACTACAGTAATTGAAATCTTGGTGAAAATGGTAATTGGGTTTATTCGCTTCGTTTATGTTTGAATGAGTTCCGTGAGAGATTTCCCAACTTCGCCATAATCGAATTTTTTCGGCAACGTCAACAAACTGGACAAATTTGAAGAAACTGGTAATATCAGTGACAATGTTCGATCTGGATGAAGACGGGTTAGAAATGATGATGTTATTGATCAGGTTAGGCAACGCATCCAGGCAGAACCTGCCTTATCCTTGCGTAGATTAAAACAAGAAACCAATTTAAGTTATGGGAATTGTAGAACCATTGTTAAACATGACTTGAACATGTTTCCTTATAAAATGCAAATGTATCAGGAGTTACTGCCACCAGATTATCAGAAGATAGTATCGTAGTGCACCTGGTTTAATGACCATAATGATAAGATAAGATAAGGATACTAATGCGAGACCAAATGTTGCTCGATTTATCCTGGAATATTTACGTCAATTTTATGACGAAAGGTTAATATCAGACGGTCGTTACCCACCTAGGTCTTGTGATTTGAGTCCTTTAGATTATTTCTTATTCCCATTGCTTAAGAATACCATTTTTTAAACTCCAGTTCACCATCTAGAGGAATTACAAGCACTTATTCTAGAAAACTGTCGATTAGTAACACCTGATCTTTTAATTAAAGTTTTTAATAACATGGGCCGAGGTGTTAACCAATAAGGAAGACATTTTCAACTTTTTTTTATAATTTTGTACTGTAAAAGTGTACCTGCCTGAATGTTATTGTTTCATTGTTAGAGTTCTTTTCTTGCCTGTAATGTGCCTGATTGTTGTATTAGTTAGTAAAGCGTTGTTTATTAATAAATGCATTCTGTATTCTCTATAAATCTTATAAAATTTACATCAAATGCAACTAATTACCATAACCTAAAATTTGTGACTTATATGTACTTCAAAGTAAAGAAGTACAGAAGCAAATAATTCTATAGATGGTTTTTACACTTCCAAAGACTTTTTGATCAAACGTTATTTTTCTGTTTTATGTTATACAGTGTGGTTTTATTCTTCGTATTATTCTATAAGTATGTTCCGTTTGTGCTCAGTTATTTGTAATTTTCAATCGCAGGTTTTGCCTTGATAATATATATTCGTATTCATTCAGTTTTTGTTGCGTTTTTTTTTATGTTTTTTACTCCCATTTCTTTATTTGTTAATATATTTTGTCGGGTAAACGACAGTGTACAACTGCGATACTGCTATTGTTAACTTTGTAGTTATCTTTTGTTTTTTCTACGAGCATCCACCGTTCTCTAATTTAACCATTTGTGTCTGTATCAGAACACACCCAGGAAGTTCGTTGTCGCGAAAGGGTGTGTTCTGCATACTGGTACAAACTTAGTTTGTCGGATTGTAGTTATGAACGCATCACATAAGTCGACATTTACATGTAAGAATGAGATTTAATATTCATTAATTCTCACTTGCAGTAAGTTCCAAATGTTAACTATATATACAGAAAGTATAGAAATGAAAAGCAATGTCCGTCTTCGAGGAATGCCGTGCATTGAAAAGTGCCAACCAGAACGAAACGCGCGTCTGTACGTTTCCCGTTGATTGACTTGTTTTTTTCAGTAATTCTTAATTAACCTAATTACCAGGGAGTTCATTGTCGCGGAAGGGTGTGTTCTGCATACTGGTACAAACTTAGTTTGTCGGATTGTAGTTATGAACGAATCACATAAGTCGACATTTACATGTAAGAATGAGATTTAATATTCATTAATTCTCACTTGCAGTAAGTTCCAAATGTTAACTATATGTACAGAAAGTATAGAAATGAAAAGCAATGTCCGTCTTCGAGGAATGCCGTGCATTGAAAAGTTCCAACCAGAACGAAACGCGCGTCTGTACGTTTCCCGTTGATTGACTTGTTTTTTTCAGTAATTCTTAATTAACCAAATTACCAGGAAGTTCGTTGTCGCGAAAGGGTGTGTTCTGCATACTGGTACAAACTTAGTTTGTCGGATTGTAGTTATGAACGCATCACATAAGTCGACATTTACATGTAAGAATGAGATTTAATATTCATTAATTCTCACTTGCAGTAAGTTCCAAATGTTAACTATATATACAGAAAGTATAGAAATGAAAAGCAATGTCCGTCTTCGAGGAATGCCGTGCATTGAAAAGTTCCAACCAGAACGAAACGCGCGTCTGTACGTTTCCCGTTGATTGACTTGTTTTTTTCAGTAATTCTTAATTAACCTAATTACCAGGGAGTTCGTTGTCGCGAAAGGGTGTGTTCTGCATACTGGTACAAACTTAGTTTGTCGGATTGTAGTTATGAACGCGAAGTTTAAATAAAAGAGGGAATAAGTACACCGTAATAAAGAGAGAGCCTGTAGTAATTAATTCAAATGTCAATTTTCAACATTATAGATGCCAACAACGATTTTTTTTGTTGCAAATATGCATTTTGGAGGAGGTGATGTGCAGATACATTTGTTTTTCAATCGCATAATGTAGATGGTGAAATTGTATATTATGATGCCTTTCTAAATCCCCTTAATTTAGTGAATTTCAGAACTTACAGTGAACAGAGTATAGTTTAATGTTAATAACACCCTAGATAATGCGAAATGAATTATTTGACATTTCAGTTTGACAACGGAGGCTGATGCGTCTCTCCTAGTGATCAATACCATAATTTTCTTGGCTAGCCGTGCAAGGCGTGTCTTCATAGGGACGCCAAAATTTAATTTTCTAGTAGTGTATGATAAATAGTTATTTGTATGATAAGTAGAGACCGGACACATCGGGCTGAAATGATGTCATTACGACGGACAATATAAATAATCTACATCTGTAAGTATATCACGCAGTTATTGAATAGCACTATTCATTCGGTTAACCGCACAAAAAAAATATATGTGCAGTTAACCGAACACAAAAAATAGATGTGCAGTTAACCGAATGAATAGTGCGATTCAACAACTGCGAGATGTACTTACAGATGTTGTAGACTATTTATATCGTCCGTCGTAATGACGTCCATTTTAGCCCATGTGTCCGGTCTCTAATGATTAGTAAAGAAAAGTATTGTTTTTCTTTACAAATCGCGATTTTTCTAATCAAGGCGTAGCCGAGTTTAGGAACGCAATGAGTAAAGAAACACTTTCTTTTCTTTAAGAATAATACATAATTTGTTTTCGGACACTCAATGGGCTATATACATTTTATAAATTATTTGAAAAAGTCATTCCAAGCGCAAGTATTCAATTATCGTTTCCATCACTGCAGCAACTAAACAAAAAAGTTAAAAAAAAAAGTTGTCAAGTGTGGTCGCGTGAAATTTTGTCTTTATATTTGATTACAGGCTGAAAGATTGAAATCTTCCACGCTATACATACTCCATGTTGAAAAGTACGTCGAGAGTGAAAAAAAATATTGATATATCGAATTATGGGAAGTTACAGTTATATTTGAAGCGCCAAAGTGAAGCATATGAAGCAAAAAATTAAAAATTCTATCGGGATAATGTGTCAAAATTTTTGATAGGAGCGCCTGACGATACCTTTTTGCTGATTAAAATGGCGTTCATTGTGGCGGTCTGTATGGTGCATGTCGTATTGAGGAGCTACGAAAGTTAAATGTGGAGGATACCGGTTTTAGTTTAATTGTCACCCTACATGATACTAAGACAAGGAAGAAGTGTATATTCACCGTTATGACGGAAATGAGAGGAATTAATGAGATTGAGTTGTACAGGAGATATGTGAGCTTGCGTCCGAAACATACCAATCACTCAAGATTCTTTATATTTTACATGAACAATAAATGTACGATGCAACCTGTGGGGATCTACAGTTTCTACAAGATGTTGAAGAAAATTGCCCATTATTTGAAACTACCCGACCCATACGGTTACACTGGACACTGTCTACCTCGAACGTCAACTACTTTTCTTGCTGAGGGTGGAACGGACATTAGGAGGCTCAAAAGGAGGCAGAAGGATATATAGAAGAAAGCATTAACAATAAAATGACGAATTCGCAAATGAATTTTAATCAGCCATCATTGTCAGACAGTGGATGCCAGAATTCATGAGATTTTGTTCTAGAAGCTACTGAATTACAGTTAGCTCCTGCATAGCAATTCATCATTTTCTACATCAAATGGAGGAGTTCATCAGAAGATTTATCAAAATCGTCACTATCATCTAATTTTTTACTTGTACAATAGTGCAAAAGTATAAGTTTCTCTAACGCTAATAGTTGTACGTTTAATATTTAGTCTAATAATATAATTAATAATTTTGTTGCTATAAAGAAATTGTTGTTATAAAGAAAAGATATACTTTTTTTACTATTTGTAGTAAAAAAATGTAGTCCATTTCCATTGAGTGTCCGAAAAAAATATTTTACTCACAATCGGTTAGTAATTTGTAGATTTGTACCCTTCGAAACAGTCGGGAAGCGACTTATTGCTTACCTACTTCACTTTCCTAGCTATAGCCGGAAAAGTGTTTTCCCAGCTAGCAAGTATCAGTTCATTAGTCACAAATATGACATCATTGTCATTTTGGCATTAAAACATGTTTTTAAGAATAAATTGGAATCAAACTCTGTATTTATTTAGTAAAGAAACAATAATAAACCTATTTACGGTTCTGGTGGGGTGCATTCAAGTTCACTATCGGACATATTTCTTAGTATACACGTATAAAGATTTTTTATTATTAAAAATGCCGTACTATATTTTGTAACTGGCAAAATAATTACCTAACTGTCAGATTCAACAAACTTATTACATTGCCTAGCAACGATTTTACAAGTATCTTCCTTAAAATAGTTTATCAAATTATCATAAAAATAAATACCGATACTCATGTATTATTATTATTATTATTTAAAATAAAACTTATATAGAATTACTAATAGTAGATTGTGAGTAAAATCGTATACATACCTCGGGAGAACTCATTCCAGCCTCGCGTCTGCAGCTTACCTCGGTTCTTTGCACCTCGGTAAGCTACCTTGACGCTCGGCTGTAATAGAGCACTTCCCAGCTCGGTATGTAATATACTATTACTTCTATTGAAACGGCTTTGTTAAGGTAAATTTTTTTAATGAAAATTAAGTGATAAAAGTACACCATTCGAACTTATTGAAAAAAAGTTTCTCACATTTACCTGACTAAGGCTTTATGTGATATTTTACAAGTAACACGTAACAAAATTTGCAGATCGTTTACATTTTGTTAGGTATAAATTTTAAGCTATTTAGTAAATTAAAAGGATTGTACAGAAATAGGAAGTTTTATTGAACATAGACACCAAAAGAATTACATAACCTGTCACTGTCAAAAAATTAGCAAGTACAGTTTACTACGAAAACATTCTTAATCCTATCTATACATGGGTTGTTGTTGTTGGTGTTGATATTGCTGTTGTTGCTGTTGACCATTATACTGCATGAATGGGTTAGTCTGCATTTGAAAAGGATTCTGATACTGTTGCATGGGTGTTTGATTATTCATTCCATACATTTGTTGCTGTTGGAAATGATTTTGTTGTGGCACTTCTACTCGAACAGGTTGTGGATTTGTAGAGGAGTTTGGATTTCTTTGCATTGCAGAACTCATATTCGATGAAATATTTCTGTTCATTTGGTGGTTCATTCCGCATGCAGACATATTATTCATATGACTGTATTGATGCATGCAATTTGATCTTCCAGACATTTGTTGTTGACTTTGACCCATGTTAGCAGGATTCATTCCGTTGTTCATTGCAGGATTGCTACATCCAAAATTAGGAACTTGCGAAGATGCACCGGATACTTGAGCGTTACTAAACATATTGATCTGAAAAAAATCTTAATTAATGCATGGCCTTGAATAACTTGTAAAGGTACTTTTTTTAATGTAATACAATAACTATGAAAAACTTACAAATTTTGCAATTAATTTTGACGATACTGAAAAATTTTTACTGCCTATATCTATTTTGTATCAACAACTAAATTTGTTTTTAATTTTGTGTCATCTGATGCGCAACTTTGATTTCTTAAAACGAAAAAAATCGAACCGAAAAATATGTGTTTGACAAATAAGTCAATTTCGATGAATGTCAAAACATTTTTCATAACTTTTTGAACTTAAAAAATTGTCTGAATTTCGAATATGTTCGCTTATAAATAGAGACCGGACACGAGAGGCCCATGACTCATCGCCCACGGGCGTACTATTGAAAATTTGTATTTTTAAGGAGTTTTAAGGAGTTTAATTTTATTTATATAATCGGAAAACAAACGGGTGGTTATCTATAAAATACGAAATACATTATTTGTTCATTTTGTAGTTCAAGTTAAGTAAAGGAGTATTAATATTAACTAGCAATACTTTCTCAAGGTTCTCTTCTGTAAAATTTGTTCTCTTTGAATAAAGTATATCCTCGTAGATAGAAAACCTTTTTACATCGCAACTGGTTATAGATGCATACTGGAAATATTCTTTTATTTCAGTGTATTTAGCAGTTAGATTTTGAGGCATTATCCCCATACACAATTGCCGCAATGTTATTAAATCTGGATTTATATTAAAAACTGCGTCTAACTCTTGCCGAAGGCCGCATCCAAAGTCACTTGGAATATTTTTCAAATTATTAATAGCCACATCTAATGTGGTTAATCCACCATTTAATTTGAGACTTTTATTTTCAAAAAAGTGTTTAATTTTGGCAAATTTCCAAAGTTTTCCGGAAGAAAGTACAACTGATTTTTTAAATTTGCAATTTGTGTTAGTTCTTTGCACTCAGAAATTCTTCGAGCATCGATATTTAAACATGTACCGAAATTTTGTAAACTATCGAGATTCTCTACGTAAAAACTAGTAGCTTTCAACCATGTTCCCCATCTAATTATTAGTGGAGAGGGAGGCAGCAACAAAGTCGGAAGTTTTTCCCTGTAAAGACCTACTCTCAATTGTGCTTTTTGAAAACTGTTTTAAAAGCGGATACAAGTCTATCAACTTCCGGAAAGGTGTCTCTGATATATTCACATATTC
The DNA here is from genome assembly GCA_935421215.2 of Melolontha melolontha. Classification (NCBI taxonomy): domain Eukaryota; kingdom Metazoa; phylum Arthropoda; class Insecta; order Coleoptera; family Scarabaeidae; genus Melolontha; species Melolontha melolontha. The sequence goes on along the minus strand of OW285237.1, from coordinate 89,257,273 downwards.
TGTGGAGAGCATGTGCTACATAAGTAAAATGCAGTATATTAGGATATGTTTCCTTTAATAGTCTGCCTACTTTTAATATATATACGCACTGTTGTCAAAATGAAGCATTTGGTGCATCTTCTCGTAAATGGTTTTAGCTACTGTTTCCACATCAACTTTATTTATAATTTTTATTGCTATTACATATGTGTTATATGACTTATATGGAATAGTTGAATGTAGTATACCAGCTACAACATTTACCACACAGCGTCCTAATATATCGACAGATTCGTCGACACTTATCCATAGGTACTGATTTGAAAGATGGCTTCTACTGCGTTCTACTGTTTTCGTGTAGTTCTTAGAAACATAATATTTGCGTAAGGTGGATCCATAAGGAACATTTCGACCAGTATATTTTTGGAAAAATGTTTTGAAAGTGGAATTGTTAAGTTTATTTAATGGAATATTTGCCGCCATTGAAGTTTCACCGAATTCATCGTTAAAATTGTAAGATTGCAACGGGTCTAATATCTGTGTATGTGTTTACGATGCTAAGTGACGTGCTAAGTTACGTGCGATTTATTGGAATTTTTTAACGATATTTTACAGACTTTGCAGTAAAATTTGTAATCACTGACAATGGACATACAATCAGTATGACCTTTAATCCAACTGGCCATTGTTTCACAATGCCATTCTCAACGTTATTCCATATCATATCTGAAAAAGTAACTTAAACAATATCTAAATAAATGAAAATTAGAAATGTCTGTCTAAGTTATTGAAGCTTAACGAAATTCACTGCGACACTTACGTCAAAATAATTGGGAGAAGTAGATTCGATAAAACGATATTAAACAGGATCTATTAAAAAATTACGTAGTATGGTAATTAACAGTTAAACAATGAAAAAAAGAAACTAACTCACCATACTTTATTTATCTTACGAAATATAAACTAATAAATATAATTATAAAAACCCCGCCTTTATGTACGCCAATGAAGAAAGGGATTTCACTATAATATTGAAGTAATTGCGTCGCAATTCAACGACAAAAACCAGATGTACGGTTAATCGAATGAATACTGCTATTCCATAACTGCGAGTTGTACTTAGCAATGTTATAGACTATTTATATGGTTCATCGTAATTTCGGCTTGATGCGTCCGGTCTCTACTTATAAATCACAACATTAATAGAAATTAAGTTTTTGCTATAATGACATAATAATAAATATTTAAGAAAGTCAATTTAATGCTATGAGCAGCTAATATACTATTACACCAGCAGCATTGCTGGTGTAATAGTATATTAGAGTATCAGGAACGGCGAAGTTACCAGTCGACGGCAATGCTTGGAGGTAGAACGATAGTGAAGCCTCCAATTTTACCGGGGCCCGGTACAACCTTTAACGTTTACTGTTTATGTACGAGTACGATAGTATTCAATTTACCACAATTGAAATAATTCAATTTCTACTAAATTAATAAAAAGTCAAAAGTAACGTTTATATTTCGTGTCAAGTTCAGCTTATCAATGTGACATTTGTATTTTGTCATACAATTAAGTATCGGCTGTTCAGAGAAAAATTCGGCGTCAAAGTAATCCATGAAAATTTGAGGTCATGTCTGATATAGAATATGATAGAATGACACATTTACTGGCATTTATTTAACATAATTTTGTAGGTTATCGTATACGCAAATTTCACTTTATATCAAATGACATTTCCATTTGCAGGTAATTGTAATATATACATTAGCTAGAAATTTCATTCAACTTTCACATTAATTAACAGAAATGAGTCAAGTGAAGGTGCGTCTTAGTGAACTTATTTGCATAGCTCGTTTAGCTCAGCTCGACTATGGAATAAACAATCAGCCAATCGTATCGCGCGAAGTAATCACGTGTGCAGGGTAGTACAGCAAGACGACAAAACTTTTATAGTCGAACGAGACAAGCGATCACTTCAACTGTCAACTTAAATTTGCCAAACCTAACCTGACTTTTAAGATTGTGAACCAAAGAGAATACAATGTTGTAACGAGCCATCGAAAAAATTCATAATTGAAAATGTTGTCCATTTACATCTAAGCAAATTTAATTTTCTTAATAAGAGTTTTGAAAAATTTGACACAAAGTTATAGTATCAATGTCAAAAAATAAATATCATTATGTGGAAGTGGCTAAAGTACCAACCCAATTTCACAGTCTACTCCAATTACGAATTTTTTCGATGGCTCGTTATATTTCCATTGTTCTGGTTGTTGTTTTTTCATGGACGAAGTAGAAAATTTTATCAATTTAGTACAAGCTAAAGAGGAATCGTAGTCAATTACAAAAATGTATATACCTATAAGGAAAAAACTGTGGTAAATCGTTGTAAAGGTAACTTAATTTATCAAAAAAACCGGTTTCATTCTATAAGAATTGAACAATGATTCCTTGTCCTGAAGCCGCATTTCTAAATTTAAATTGTGAAATGCACCCTTAATTTGTATCTTTGCAATAAAAGTCTTTGTGTGATTTTTTATCTTCAGCAATTTATAGTAAAGATAACAATAAATTAAAATTTTTCTTCGTCACAAACCAAGTTTGAAAGAATTTTTGGTAGTAAATTATTAATAGCCAGAACGTCAACTGTCAAATAGAAAATGCGCTAAGACCATGCATGAAAATAAACTATTCTGCACTATGCGAGCTGAGCTAAACGAGCTATGCAAATAAGTTCGGCAAGACGCACTTTAATAATTTTGATAATTCATTGGCGGGACATTGAAATGGGAAATTACATTAATTACGTACATATTATGTATTTTATTCTATTTATTGATGTCAGTAATTGAGCTTCTAAGTATATAAAATAGCACTAACTATTAATGATGTTAACGGCAACTAAATAAAGTGAAGACGTTTTAGAAAATGTGTTTATTATAAACAAACGTCTAAAAAGATATATTTTTATAAAATGCCCATAAGCAGAACAGTTTAATATACATTAAGAATTAATATAGGATATAAATATTATACCATCATAGATAAAAAAAAACGTTGGTATACACTGTACATTGCTGTAAATGTTTAATAAATTTGTTGTTATAATGATTGTTCGAAATGTAAGACATTTCGCATACTTGTAAAATAACACCCATTAACTGAATACCATACTTTATAGCATACAATTAGATAATCTAAAGTCTAAACCTTTGAATAGATAGGTGAAATAAATAGCAAATTAAAGATGGATTTACTATAAACAGCCAACGCAATAGTTAGTGTTTTGAAGCCACAATACTTGGAAATATTAAGAGGATTACCCGGGATTACCTGGGTAATCGAACAATGAGAAATAAATATAGTCAGGATTTCCTTAATTTTACCAGGTCCTTTTACATTCCAATAATCTGTATTAGTTATGTACTAGTTACAGTAGTATTAACATCCATTGACATGCCAAAAGAAAAAAAAAGTCTAAGTGTCATTTTAAGTTAAATTATAAAGGATTATAATGATTTTACAACAGATGAGCGTTATGGGTGTTATTTTGTAAATACTGAAAAGTTCATGTTATGGCGATGAAAAAGTTTCAAGTTACTCAGCACCTTCAAACCAGAAAACATGCAGGCAATAAAAATTGTAGAAGGGGAAATAATTAAGGACAAGACGATCTAAACGCAGGGTATTCGGTGAAGAACTTTGTTGACTTTTATTTGCGCTGACATTCCGTTAGCTAAATTAAAGAATGAAGTTTCTCGCAACTTTATGGAGAAGTATACAAAAGAAAATATTCCAGATGAATCGACGCTAAGAAAAAATTAGGTTTCCAAGTTATATAGAACAACACTGAACAAATTAAGAGAAAAAGTAAAGGATCATTCTATTTGGGTGTCGTTGGGTGAAACAACCGACGTAGAACAAAGATGTACAGTAAATTTTGTATTTGGTATATTAGGAGTTAATGAAGGAGAAGATAAATCATATCTGCTGCCTTTAAAAGTGATGGATAAAGTGAATCATTCAACAGTCGCTGCTTTTTCAACTATTCTCTAAGTTTATTGCAGCCATCTGGGATTTTATATGAAAAAGTGCTACTAATTTGTAGCGATGCTGCACCATATATTTGAAAAAATGTAAGGATTACAAATTTTGTACGCAAACATGCTACATGTGACCTGTGTAAAGCATGCTTTACACCGAGTAACTAATTTAGTTCGTACTTTTTATCCAGACGTTAATATGCTGATATAGTCTATGAAAAAAGTTTTTCCTTAAGTACCAACACGTGTTCAGAGGTTTCGGGAAATTGCAGGGGACTTTCCATTCCCACCCGCGCTAATTATTACAAGATGGGGAACTTGGATTGACGCTGCAGTATATTACCATGAACATTTTGAAATTCCGAAGAAAATTGTTAATGAATTCGACTCTGAAGAGGCGCGGTGCATTAGAGAAGCCATACAGTTCTGAGAAAAACAAATATTCGAGAAGATTTTATTTTTATTCGAGCTAATCTGGCGTGAATTTCGACTGCAATCTCTACGCTAAAAATTAAAGGATGATCTTTACAAGACAGTAATAGTGAAAAATATAGTAGTTAAACGTTTAGCAAAAACCATCAACAACTAAAGAATATCAGTGAGGTGTTGCGAAATAAAACAACAAAATTAACATTTAAATGCAAGTAACATTGTAAAATATTAATTTTTGCCAATAGTGTCGTGTAATGTCGAAAGAGTTTTTTCACAGTGCAAAAACATTCTAGCCGACAATAGGCGCAAATTTAGGTTTGAAAATTTATTACATTACGTTGCAGTTCAATGTAATTAAAATTTGTTTCTATAATTTCAATAATTTTGAATCTAAAAAATTGTTTGTGTGTTTCAATGGAAAATAAGAATGTCGGAATATAAAAAATTATTAATTTTTCAAAAGTTTATTTTTAGTGCATGTTTGAGTGCATATTGTGAATGTTTCTGGTGCATATTTGCATGAATATTTTGAATTTTTTTAGTGCATAATTAACCTAAACTTATTTATTAGTTATTTTTTGTTAATTTGTTATTACAGATCCTTTCTCAGGAAGATCAAGAGTCACCGGTAATGTCTTTTTCAAGTGGTACAGTATTTGGCGAAATTGCAACTATGCTCCTAGTACCTAGTTTAATAAATCTTCGGTGTGCCACTTATTGCGAGATCTACAGTTTAGATTTTATATCTCTAAGTTATATAATGGCGCGGTACAGGAAAGCGTCCAAAATGCTACACCAAAAGCTCGCAGAACGAATACAAGAAGCGAGGATGATGCAACATCCCTTACTATTGAAAATGAAGGACAAACAGCAAAAACGGACTTCCATTCGTTGGCTGAAAAATCAATGGCGTCATATCTATAATCAGTCCAGAAAGAAAAACCTAAATATGCATGAAGTTCCTGTGAATCCCTGTCACATGTCTAAATATTTAAATTTGTATGCTCTAAGTGGTGATGTAGAATTAAAGAAGAGAGTTATATGTCTAAAATCGACTTGCCCTTATGTATTGGAACCAGCCAGTAGTTTCAGAAATTTTTTCGAATACTTTATTGTTTGTATTGTCGTAACACAATGTATTACTGTACCATATTTAGTATTTTTTGGGAAAACCATGTCAGTTCGCAATTCAGGATTCTTTTATATTATGGATTTTATGTATATTTTTGGTTTATACATGGACTTATCTACCGCTATTAAGAAAAAGGAATTGACTATAACAGAACCAAAGGAGATTGTCATATATAAAAGTAAAAAGGTACATATAGTACATACTTATATACATTGACTAGTTTATACTCGTACATACATAATACCATGCCTTCAAAAACTTTCCTGATTAGGGTAGGCTGTTTTTTAAGTATTTTCTTTAGTAAGATTGGCGACACTGCGATACTTTTAAATTGTACTTTAAATTGTGACAGCTGTCAGTGACAAACTTAAATTATAAAACCTTACATTAGTTGTATTCTTTTATTATTAAGATGGTAGAGTTACAAAACAAAAAGATTATAATCGGAAGTTACTTTAGAACTGGTCGAAAATTAGATAATGGAGAATGGGTTTATTCCATTAATGAGTATTTGCTTGATTTCCGATAACAGTTTCCTAATCTGGCAGTTTGGCAGTTTACTACTTATGCACAGCTGCTAAGTCATGTTCATGCTTCCATTGATAAATTTCGTGAAATAGGAGCAATAACTCGTAAAACTGGAGGTGGAGCACCTAAAGAATGAATCACTGTTTGCATAAAGGATATTCGACGTCGAATGGACAATTCACCTTAAAAATCAATTGCAGAGTTTTCTCAAGAAGTTCATTTGTCAGTGGAAAAAATCTATACTGTTTAAAAAAAGGGCTTAAAGTTGTTTCCATATAAAATTTAAGCATTTTTTTGAACTCACGCAGGTAGGTTTTGGTACGAGAACACTGCTCTCTCAATGGTTTTTACATAACATAAATAATGACAACATTCTTGAAAAATGCTTTTCTTCTGATCAGGTTTGGTTCCATCTTTCTGGCTATTTAAATAAGCAAAATATGGGAATGGGGTCGGCAAAAACCCTCATGAATTCATAGAAACTTTATGACATCCACAAAAAATAGGCGCCTGGCTAGCAGTTTCAAGATGAAGAATTATTGGGCCTATACTTTTTGATCAAACCGTAACTGCTGAAATATACCAAAATGAATTGTTACAACCTTTTACTAAAAAACTTAATGATGACAAACAGAAGGATTTCTTCAGCAAGATAATGCACCGGCACCCAAATCTCGAAATATAATAGCTTTTTTGAAACAATTTTTCGATGATAGAATTATGAATTTTCCTCCAAGATCCCCGGATCTGACAATGTTAGATTATGTTATTTAAAGAATACCTTTTTTAACACCAGACATCACACAATTGCAGAGCTTCGCAATGCTAGTAGGAATCCCTGTGCTGACATAACCCCACAACTCCTGGTAAATCGTTCTGAGAACATGAAGCGTAGAGTTCGACTTTTTCTTAAAAATAATGTAACTTTTAGTACTATTATCTTATAAATTTAAGCAAAATAATATAAATTTTCAATTTTTATACCCATATCTGTGACATACGAACTGTCAAAGCTTGTATGCACTCGTACCAATCGTTATCAAAAAGCATGGCCATCTCTAAATCCAAAAAAATTTTGAAGGTATGGTACATACATAAACGGAAAATTTTGGTTTTTCTGTCTAATTCGCATTGTGGGAAGAAGTATTCAACTCTAGACGCTTCAATTATATCGCTCGCATCTTCTTCCGGATCGGGTAATGATCAGATAGTCTAATTACATTGATTAAAGAAAAATCAACTTTTTTGTGACGTTTATTTTATTTTATTTTATCCAACAGAATATTATAATTCCATTTGCAGGATAATATCTTAAGAATATACATGAGAAAAAAGGAAAAAGAGAGAAATCACAAATCAATATAAAATTGCAATTCATAAGTAAGGATGCCCATTCGGGAGCAGACGCAGCGTCGGAGTGGAAGGGGCTTGGGTTGCACGCGCATATAGGAGTATTATACCAGAAGTCATTTCAAAATAAAACAAGCGTACTTAAAAATAATAATTAGTGCAAAAAAAAACAATCGTTAGTGCATCATTACATTTACGCGGGATTAGTATTTTAACATCTGAATAAAGAAAAGCAAATACACATACAGTTTAAATTAATTATATTAAAATATATTTCGATATTTTAATCGTTTATCTTTTGTTTTTCGAGTTTTTTTGTTGCGTTGATTGTTTTGAATACGACTCAACAGATGTTCTTGGAACACGTGAGTTTCTTTTTGTCAGATTTAAATTTTGTATTTTATAAAACAAATTTAATATATCTTTGTTTATGTGATTTATGCACTTGTTTAAATAAAATTAAGGATGAGAATTTTGAAAGCAAAATTAGATTAATGAGCGAATTCGAAATACACGTACATATGGAATATTAGATTTTAAATAATTCTCATTTAATGGTTCGAAGAATAACCAAAAATATGGTTTTATTTAAACGAGAATTTTATTCATTTTATTTATGAAATTTACTTTACTACTTTTTTGTTCATTCTTCGCTGGTCTCTTGATACGATACTTGGATAATTTTTACTCGCTTTTATTGTCCTTTTTTATTCTGTTACAAGATTATACGTCATGTAAATTGATGCTTTCTTTTTTTTTTTTTTACAAAATTATATAAGGTGTAAAATTTTCTCTTGGCTTTTTTAATACTTGCGCGTGCAACTTTAATAATATATGCAACCCTAGCCCCTTCTACTCCGACGCTGCGTCTCCCGAATGTGCATTCCTAGTCATAACAACAAGTACTACAACTAAAAAGAATGACATACTACAGCCAGTATTATGAATACTAAGTCCTCCTAAAAAAACATAACATAACAGTAAACAAGATTGGAACAATTAATATTTATGAATATAAACAAAAGTCTATATATATAAATAAAAAAAATAAAAAAACAAGAACATCCCGCAATTAATTAAGTCAACAAGACTACGACGAATATTCATCGCAGTCATAGAGAAGTCGTTTGAAGGTCAACGAACTATGGAAGCGTATATCGATAACTAAAAAAACCTGATTATAGTTGCTGCCCGTAACGTAGACAGGAGACCTGACCAACACATTGGTTCGAGGAAAAGGAAGATAAAAAGTACAGGAAGGACATGTGAAGAATGGTGGAACAAGAAAATTAAGGAGAGGAATAGCGTTATGTAGTCAACTTCATTGTGAAGAAGCATATGAAAGAAGTTAAAGCTGGCTGCAACGCGTCTAAAGGAGAGGGAAGGTACGTTAAAGCGAGAAAGGAGTAGGGCGCGTTCAAAGCCTCTATGGGGATGACTACCGTCCACCTTAAACCACACGTACTTCAAAAATCGTCTCCAAACTTGCTACGGTAGACGATTTTTTGCTTGATAAAATGGATACCATATCAAGTTGGCACATTCGTGATTCACTAATGTGTTATATGAGTATAAAGAATTCAATACCTCACGCTAGAAAATTCACCACAGTTACGAATAATAAATCTAAGAGTTTGTATAGCCTGCTGAGACACATTGCTGATATGCTTATTAAAGGGCAGTTTCACATCAAAGGTAACGGTCAAATCTCTAATTGATTCAACACGTGATATATTCGTACCTATAAGTTAGTAATTGAAGTTTATAACATTTATTCTTTTCGTGAAAAATAAAATCTTGAACTTATCGTAGTTCAAAGGTAAATCGTTATTTGTGCACAAATCCAAAAGACAATCCCTCGAGTCAGTGACTTTAGAAAACAACTTCAAGTCATCGGCAAAGAAAAGGTTATTAGACTCGATCTGGTCTGAAAGATTATTAATGAAAATAATGAAAAGAAATGGTCGCAGGTTGGAGCCTTGCGAAACTCCAGACGTGGCAATGTAAGGTGATGAAAAATATCCGTAGTAGAATACACGTTGAAGGCTATTATGTAGGTGTAAAGTTAAAAACTTAATTAGCGGTTCACTAAATCCAAAACTAACCAAATTTAGCGGGCAAGATAGCATGATCCACTAGATCAAATGCCTGGGTAAAGTCGGTATATACGATATCAGTCTGTATCCGCCATCCAACGCGTCAGCAACGTATTGAGAAAATATCGCAAAGTTAGAGACAGTAGATCGCTTTTCTATGAAGCCATGCCGATTCGGTTATATTAAAATGGTATAATTAAAGGATATACTGGAATTTGAAACATTCTTACGAAATGCGATAAGATGGCAATAGGACGATGGTTGATTAATGTCAGAAGTCTCATGACATGGATATGTTATTTAAAATTTCATCAGAAAGCTGAAAATGACCTTGGATTTTCTCTATGACTTACACTTTGTTTGCCACGAAATGTTATGCGTTATACTGAAATATATCAATGTGAGTGTGTTCTTAATGCTATACTTCAAAATGTTGTTGTGCATGCTTTACGGCGATATTTTATCTCTGGAGTATCCCGGATTAATGTCCAGTAGTAATCAGCAAGCAAACCAGGACTACATTTGCCTTGGTATTGTTTTTTCATGGTTGCAACGTCTTCGTGAAATCATTCCCCATCTTCGTCGCTTGCGGCACCCAAACTTTCCGCAAAGACATTGAGATAGGCATCCAGAGAGTGCATTTTTAAAAGAAATCTTTTATCCCATTTCTCTGTAATCACTCAGTAATTCAATCACATGATCTTTGTAAATTTCCGATGGCCAGTATGTTGGCAACAATTTGTGGCATACATTTTCTTTTGTATTTTGTACCTTTCAACCAACCTGTTAACAGTGTTACGCACGTATTACAACAAATGTGAGGGGCCCATGAGTTATCTTGATCTCCTACATAAACTCTGAAATTAAATTCGTAAACAAACATGTTAGTGATGACGCTTCGCGGTAGGACATAGGAAATGTTGTAACTTCATATGGCGGTAAATGCCTACTAATGAACAATATCTGATCTGAGTGGGTACTTCTTGCATGTAACAAACAAGAATTAACTTGCTTTAAAATAAATTCAACCCACACACTTGCTTCTAATGCACACATAACTTCATTCATTTTAATAATTGTATATCATATATTAATACAAGATGGGTCAATATTCACTCCCCAGTCTTTGGATATATGTTCTAAATTAAAAATAAGATTAAAATGAAGAATACTAAAATCTCGGAGGCGAAGCCGTTTGCTGGAAAAGTTGAAATTAAACGATTCGACAACCGCGACGGTTACGGCGGTATAGACAAAACCATGCACAAGCGGAATTCGTATTTATAAAAATAGATTCAGATTTACCCTGCCATTTTATTCAAAATGGCATATACTAACGAGAATACGATGATATAGGCCGTTCGTGATTCGAAGACGTGCACGCCATAAATTCTGTCCAAACAATGTTGCGAAATTATATGCAAAATCCATTGGCAAAATTGAGTAGTTTACATTTTAGGTTAGCTTATGTCAAACTTGCAATATATAGGTTATAAGTTCAATATGTAATATGAAATTATAATAGCAAAATACAAATACGATTTTACTTCTCGCACAGCTGATAAGGGCAGCAATGGTCCATTATTATCGCGTTCTGCTTCGCAGCTTGCAATCGTGGATGCAACAAGTTAGTTACATTGACTGCAAAACGCTTTCCGCATTTCAAGCCAAGAGTAAACAAACACACGTAAAATATGACAGAACGATATGTGTCAACACTGAACATTCGCACCAACATAAATATGCATTCGCGGTGATGTTGATATAAATATTATGCTTAGTTTATTGTTTTTGTGTTGGTGATTCCGAAAATTCTGCTGATGACGTGCACGTCTTCGAATCGTGAACGGCGGGCGTGTACCGGGTTCTTCTTTTACACATAGGTAAATGCATTGATTTTTCTTCTTTTAGCTTTATACATAGGGATAAATGTATGGTGACATAGTAGGCAACCAGCTATACACCAGTGACGCGTGCAGAGGTTTTTGCCAATTGTCAAATATTTCTGATTTTTCATTCATACTTAAATTTTAAATTAAATACATTTTATTGAAAAATACATAATTTATTTAAAACAGTTAATTATCCCAACAGGCGTATACCTTGTGCGAAACAATTTTAAATATTTTTAACAAATTTAAAAAAATGATTGTTTTCTAAATTCCCACAAAAAAAAATAAAATAAAACCAATCACATATTAACAAAACACATGAAGCTGAATATCCTGCGTTATGTAGAAGAACGGTCTGCAGATGTAGCCAGGCATACATTTGGGTACATTGAACAGTGTTCTTCGAGAGCGTGAAATATTCACTGGTTGCACTTCCTTGTGGAAAATATTGCAATATATTGGTTTTCGTTTTAAGAAAGACGACCCAAAACGACCATTAATGGAATTGCCTTGCTTTGAAATTGCTTTGAAAAGAATAACATTTTTGCAACAGTATATGCGTTTTAAATGAAAATATATTCCAGTTTGTTTTTCTTGATGAAACCTGGGTTTTTCAAGATGGAAGCTCTGAAAAATCATGGTAAAATGATAATATTAAATCCAAAAAAACAAAACAAAATAAGTAGGTGGCAGAAGGTATTAATTATAAAAAAGTATTGGCATGGGCAATATATCATTGACTTTGGCAATAATGGTTTCGTTCCTGGAGCAGAATGAACCTTTGCAACAAATAGTAAAAGCATGGATTACATGGGGATATAAATCGAGAAAATTTTCTAGAATGGTTCGAAAATCAGCTGCTTAAAAATTTAGAAAGCCCTACTGTTATTGTTATGGATAATGCGAGCTATCATACGACAATAATAAATAAATCTCCTACTTCATCTTCAACAAAATACCAAATTCAGGAATGGTTAACTAACAATAAAATCAACATCGACAAGACAGCATTAAAAATACAGTTACTGAAGTTGGTTAGATTGTTAGTACATAAAATAATTATCGAATTTAGTTCAAATAGTTAATAAGTTTTATTAGAAGGTATCGCCGTCGCCTATTTATGAAGCCGAGTGTTGCATTCCGAAGATGACTATTGAGAGTAAATTTTTGCATTTTTGCTTTTTGCAATTTTTCCATAATATTTTGTTTACTGATGAAGCTCATTTCAACCAAAAAGGAGTTTTCAATCACTGCAACCTTCATTATTGGCACTATCAGAATCTTTATATTGTAAGTCGACGGAATCCGCAAAGACATTAGTCTGCGAATGTTGGGATAGGTATTTTGCAGTAAATTTTTCCCAGGTCTGTCGAAGGAGCTTCCTTTACAAGAACGTACAACAATGTTTTTTCAACACGGTGTAGCGCCTGTACATGCTACATTAAAAGTGCGAGACATTTTCAATTGCCGTTTTCATAGTAAATGGATTGGTAGGGGTGGACCAGTAGCGTGGCCTTGGACTTAAGTCCAATAGATTTTCGACTGCGGTGATACATAAACGAAAAGGTTAATTTACTATGCTTGTCAGAGTGGATGAGTTATTACCCGGATTCACGAAGCAATAGCAGAGATAAATGAGAATAATTTCAATTCTATTGTCAGAAACTTGAGCCACAGGTTACATACGTGTATTAACCAAAATTGTATTAATTTTGAAGGTTTACTAAGGAATTAGATGTTTTGTTTCAGTTTCGCTTAGATCGATCCACATAGTTATTATTTTTGAAATATTACACGCTTTTTTTTGTATTTGAATTTGTTAAGAATGAAGAAGAAATTAAAAAATGTTTTGTTTCAATTTTATGGGAAAATGGCATCGCTTTCGGGATTTTAGTACTCTTTATTTTGGACTTATTTTTAATTATAGAATATACAGGGTGTCCAGAAACTCTCCTGACAAACGAAGACCGGAGTTTCCTCAGATAATTTTAAGACAATTAAACCCAAATTCACCTTGTCCGAAAATGCTTCCTAAGGGAGCTAGAGTTCTTTGAAGATGGCGCCTTGTATTTATTTTTTTTTAAATTCCTCCAGAACGCTTCTATTTAGAAAAACAAAAACTGGTATGCTTATTTATCCTCCAGAGATGAATCGATTCCATCAATTGCGAATTTCTAGTACCGGTCATAGGCGTCCGTTTTGGGTAGGTCAACGGTTATTTTAAGGCATAACTTTTTTGTCTTTAACTTTTGAGCATTTGTGACACTAGATTATTAAATTTTCAGGTATTCCAGTACTAAAAGGTACTCTTACTTTAAGTCGGTAGGATACACTGTTTTCTAGAAAAATCGATTTGTAAATTTTTCGTTTTTTCTTCATTAAAGTTCAATTTTTTATTTTTTGCAATAGTTAACTCTGAACTGCCAACAGAAGTAAAACCTACGTTTTTCATTGTCAAATTGTTGTCAGTTCGCGAAGTTTATCTTTTCATTTTTTTACTTTGTGTTATTCAAACACAACGATTTCAATTAAAAAAAAAATGGTTTTTACTAATGAGGAATACGCCGATATGCATTTAGTTTATGGCGAAATGAGGTGTAACGCTCGAGCGGCGCAACGTAGATACGCTGAAAAATTTCCCAATCGTCAGCATCCCACTCACTCAACATTTACAGCTCTTCATCAACGATTAAGAGAAACAGGTTCAGTGGTCCCAAAAAATAATGAAACAGGGAGACATAATGATGTAACAGCAGAACATGAAGATGTTATTTTAATGGAAGTTGAGGAAAATCCAGAAATTAGCGTTCGAAGACTATCTGCCATGTACCCCACAATTTCAAAATCTTCCGTAGGAAATATCTTACACAAAGAAAATTTATATCCTTTTCATTTTACAAAGGTGCAAGCACTGCTAGAAGGAGATTTTCCTGCTCGCGTAGAATTCGCTAGATGGTTACAAAATCAGAAAAATCAAGATGAAGATTTCTTCAGGAACATTTTGTTTGGTGACGAAGCTACATTCTCAAAAAATGGAATTTTTAATGTACATAGCACATTATTATTCGTACGTTGGTGACAATCCCCACGTTGTTCAAGAATTTAAGCATCAGCATAGGTTTAGCATAAACGTCTGGATAGGAGTAGTTGACGATTATCTACTTGGACCTGTGGAATTACCTGCTCGTTTAAATGGTGCTGATTACTTACATTTCCTGCAAAATATTTTACCTGATTTGTTAGATGAAGTGCGTTTAAATATTCGGCAAAACTTATGGTTTCTACAGGACGGCTGTCCGGCCCACTTTAGCAGGAATGTACGAGACTTTCTAGATAATAACTACGAAGACCATTGGATTGGAAGAGGCGGTCCAGTTGCTTGGCCAGCAAGGTCGCCGGGTTTGAATCATTGCCATTATTGTGTTTGGGGATACATAAAAGCATTTGTTTATTCCGTTCCGATACAAAATCGCGCACAACTCTGGCTAAGGATACAAGATGCTTGTAACGAATTTAGAAATAACTTTGGAATTTTTGCAAGAATTCGGCGTTCTCTAAGCAAAAGGGTAAACTTATGCATAGAGACTAATGGTCATCACATCGAGCAACTTTTGTAACAATCTACCTTTGATACTTGTTCTTTTTTTGTTAGTTTCGTTCCATTGTAATAAATAATTTGTTTTTAATTTATTAAATTAATTTTCATCCATGCCTTGATAGTCCAAGCCAACTTCGTCGCTAAAAATAAGTAGGTACATAATAAATTGAACTTTAATGAAGAAAAAACGAAAAATTTACAAATCGATTTTTCTAGAAAACGGTGTATCCTACCGACTTAAAGTAAGAGTACCTTTTAGTACTGGAATACCTGAAAATTTAATAATCTAGTGTCACAAATGCTTAAAAGTTAAAGACAAAAAAGTTATGCCTTAAAATAACCGTTGACCTACCCAAAACGGACGCCTATGACCGGTACTAGAAATTCGCAATTGATGGAATCGATTCATCTCTGGAGGATAAATAAGCATACCAGTTTTTGTTTTTCTAAATAGAAGCGTTCTGGAGGAATTTAAAAAAAAATAAATACAAGGCGCCATCTTCAAAGAACTCTAGCTCCCTTAGGAAGCATTTTCGGACTAGGTGAATTTGGGTTTAATTGTCTTAAAATTATCAGAGGAATCTCCGGTCTTCGTTTGTCAGGAGAGTTTCTGGACACCCTGTATATACGAGGGCTGAGGAGTGAATATTGACTCACCCTGTATATATTATATATTAATTTTATTGTCTTCAATTTTGCAGATGTCTGTCATTGTGGATGTCATGGCGTGTTTGCCATTGGAATTATTAGCTTACCTTTTAAATCGCTCTCATCATCAGCAAATGTTATTGCATCTGAACAGAATACTTAAAATCCACAAAATATATACTCTCATAAAAGCTGCAGAAAAAAATCTACTATCTAATGCTTTGAGATTACGCTTGTTTAAATTTTCTATGATTTTCGCGTATTGTATTTATTTTTTTGGTTGCATCTTATACGGTATAGCTTGTCCAGGTTCGACCTGCTTGGAATACGGATGGTTTAGATATAACCAAGAATTAGAAAAGAGAAGCAACCAAACCATACCTGATGAATTAAAATGTTCGGATTTCTTGATTAGTATCAGTTATGCAGTTTCTATGATTTTGGGTTTAACTAATAGTTCGATTTACAATTACACTATGTTGGATATCATGGTTGGATTAATTATAACTTTTCTCGGTAAGATTAATGTTAAAGTATAGTTCATAAAGTATGAGTTTTCAGTTCAAGCCCAAATTCAAAGCATGTGATTCAAATCAGTACTGCAGAGTCAAATGAAGTCAATATTCAATGGCGGAAATAACCGTTGGTCATCATAAAATATAAACGTCATGGTTTGCAATATTGTCAAAATTTTAGTATGTAATTGCAATATAACCAAAGAAAGCATATACATAACCTACCTGTCAAAATAATAATAATGAGTAAAGTAGCAACATAAATATTTCAAAAGTATTGTTTCTTTTCTAGTTTTGTATAAATACATTCTATCCAAGAAAACTATTCGGAAATTATTACTTTAATATTCAAACAAATTACCAGGCATCTAAAAATATTCTGTAAAATAAATAGGTTAGAAATGTCAAAGTGATAATCAAACAATTTCGTACTTATTGACACTAATTTAATTACTATTTATTATCAGTATTGTTCTCAAAAGAACAGATTTTGTAATTTTTGATAACAAACTAAATATTCAAATTAGAAGAATGTTTAACCTAGAAGTCAGAATACCGGATACAAAGTTAATAAACAACAGTATTCAAAGAATTTGACAGCAAGCCGAATATCATAAGACTATCTCCTGGACAACCTATCGTTTTTATTTAATATAATATTTCAAAGACGTACGTCTGAACTTAAAATGACAAACGTATGTAGTATTATAGCGCGTATTCATGTGTGTTAGAAAGAGATAAAGTACAATTTGCAGTACGAACTGAAAACTTATACTTTATGAACTGTAGTTTAGAATAATACAGTTTCCTAAAGGACATTTTAATATTTTACAACGTTTTCAATTAATATATTTCAACTGAACTACCACACAAAGAATTGCATTTCATTATATGTACGAGGAATGTCTTTTTAATGTAGCACATAGCATCATAGAGGGCGCCAGTAATAAAGCGTCAGGTGTGAAAATTAATCTTAAGCTTTCGTTAACCGAAATCTAAAGTTTCGTCAAGATACGGCATGTGATTTAGTCATAGAGAATATTTAAAGTTTATAAGTTGGCCGAAAGATGGAATTGAGTCGAGAAAAATTTCACGCAATCATTTTTTACAACATACATAGAGCATTAACAACAATGTCTTAAAAGGTTAGGGGCAAAAATATTTTTAATAATATAAAATATTATTAAAAACAGAGTGTGAAGAACACAATACAAGTTCATATATTCGTTAAAGCGCCTCTGCAGAGACATAGATACGTGTTTCATCTTTCTACAGAATCATCGGTACGACCCAGCTGGTTTTATATAAAATTTGGTTTTTACCTACTCAAATATGTTTCAAATTATTTTATTATATAAGGCATTCGGTTTTCCGTTTTAAGAGTGAAGACACGTTAATACAGCTTCTTGCAAGCCACGATTGTACTGTCAAATATATGAACTTGTATTGTATTCTTCACACCTAATTTTTAATAACACTAGTAATATATTATTAAAAGTATTTTTGTTTTATAAAATTTTTAAATATGATTTATTATATTTACACGGAATCCTTAGATTAGATTAGATTATTTGACTGCAAAATCTCTTCCACTCCGATCTTTCTATAAACGTGTCCAAAAAGTATCGCACCATCGGGATTATAAGTAATATAAGTACAATACAAGTTAATAACACATTTATTTACAATATATTTCACAAAATTTGTTCAATATGACTTCCGTGTAAGTCAAAACATAATTTGTAAATGGGATTTAAGTAAAACACTTATACTAATTTCCAGTATATATTACACTTTATTATATATTAATAAATGGATGACATGTTTCGCTACGATGTAGCTTCTTCGGATCTTATATTACTACTGAACACGCTCTTCACAAATGTATGGCTTTTTTCTAAACTATTTCAATGGGTTGCACTTGTCTACATTAGAATCGTCTCTTACCGATATATCGTCTAAAATTATTGTTATTTGATGGCCTAATAATGGGCAATCCATTGAGTCCGCTATTATCAGAGATTTTTATGGATAATTTAGAAAGTCAAATTAAAGAACATCCCAATTTTAAATATTTTATATACTGGCACAGATATGTAGATGACGTATTAGCTTGTTTCAGAGGCACAGATAGACAATTAAACCAATTTTTTGAACACATAAATAATCTACACCAAAACATTAAGTTCACCATAGAAAAAGAATCAGATCAAAGTATAAACTTCTTGGACCTTACAATTTCTAGACAAAATAATAAACATGTCTTTTCAATATATCACAAACCCTCACACGCAGATGTTATCATTCACAATAGTTCCTGTCACCCAGTAAGTCAAAAACTAGCATCATTCCATTGTATGATACACAGATTAATATCAGTACCTTTAAATAATGAAAACTTCTTTAAAGAATTAAATATCATTAAACAAATAGCGCAAAATAATGGATATAACCCAAATATAGTAGATACAATTTTAAGAAAAAAGAAATATAGGAAAGCAATAGAAAATGTGTACCCAATAATAAAAGATAAACCAAGCAATTATAAATTATTAACATACATAGGACCGATAAGTGAAAAAATAGGAAAAATTTTACGAAAAACAGATATAAATGTAGCTTATAAAACTAATAATTCTTTAGGGAAATTCATAAAAAATAATAAATCCAAGACAAGCAAAAGTAATAAATCCGGAGTATACAAACTAACATGTAAAGAGTGCCCTAAAACATACATAGGCCAAACTGTTAGGAGCTTTGAGAAAAGAATACAGAAACATTTTAAAAGTTTTATTAACAAAAAGACAGATTCCAATTATGCAATTCATTTGTTGGAAAATAATCATAGTTTCAATAAAGATTTCGAAATTTTACAGTCACAACAAAAAGGATTAAAGTTAAATTTACTGGAATCCTTAGAAATAAATAAACTTAAATATGCAGATATATTGTTAAATGACCAATTAGACCTTAATAATTCCCCACTTTTAAACTGGTTTCATTAAATATTAAAATAACAATAATTTTAGACGATATATCGGTAAGAGACGATTCTAATGTAGACAAGTGCAACCCATTGAAATAGTTTAGAAAAAAGCCATACATTTGTGAAGAGCGTGTTCAGTAGTAATATAAGATCCGAAGAAGCTACATCGTAGCGAAACATGTCATCCATTTATTAATATATAATAAAGTGTAATATATACTGGAAATTAGTATAAGTGTTTTACTTAAATCCCATTTACATATAATGGATTTCCAGCAAGTATCGGCCGATTCAATTAAACAAAACATAATTGAAAACGCTCTCTGGCGTTCCGGAGAATGTTCGCCATTAATTCAGGCGTAATTGAACGACACACAGTTGCGATGCGCTCTCTCAAATGGTCTTCGTCTCTAATCTTGACTGTGTACACTTTGGATTTCATATAACCCCACAGCACTATCCATCGGATTTAAGTCCTCTACGACCAATCCATTGTGTACCATAGTGTGGGGGGTGCATTCTCCTTCATGAACCATTCCGGTTTTCCCAAACTCTGGAAAACCAAATGAAGAAGCAATTCATCTCCGAGCATTGTGAGGTAATTTTCACTGTTAATTGTGCCGTCAAAGAAAAAGGGGGCTATGATCCGGTCTTTTACAAGCCACACCAAACCATGATGCGACCAGTTTCTTGCTCCTTACTGTCGATGTACCAGTCAGAGTTACTGTCAGACCAATAACGCAGTTTATGTCGGTTGACTTTTCCATTTACGTAAAAATTAGCTTCGTCCGAAAACATATCTTTAGACAAAAACTATGGGTATTCCTCCAACTTTGTCAGAAACCAATAGCACATTTCCATACGGCGATCAGGATCATCTTCTGACAAATAGTGTAACAATTGTAATTTATACAGATGAAACTTGTTCTTTTGCAAAATATCCCACACTGTGCTTCGAGGAACGCCCAGTTCCAAGCTGGTACGGCTAAAGTGCGTGGACGGCCACTTCTTTTAGCATCAGCCACACTACCTCTGGCTTTGAACTTTGCTAGCAATCTGCTAACCGTTGTGTGCGACACTGGCTCTCGTTTAGGATGCCTGCTATTAAATTCATCTGCAACTCCTCCGTTAGAGAATCCTTCTCTTCCACAGAGAAGAATAATCTCTACCGGTTCTTCAGTGGTCAACATTATTCAGTCCTGAAACAATAAAAAAAAATAGTGAAATCTCAATGTTGCGGAACTTTTCGGACACCTGTAGATCGATTGTGGTGCAGTGTACTTCCTCTAGCTCTACTCCTTTAATTAGGAACCTCAATCTTGCTAAACCTTCGCATTGGCATAGTACATGAATCGCGGTTTCCTCTTGACATAATCAATATACCGTTTCTTCTGTCAAGTCCATATTATTCGTATGTTTGCTATGCTTACAATGACCAATTAATAGGCTTCTATCATCTCATTAGACTTGCTGTATCATTTAGGCGAATATTCTCTAAAGAACTGTTTTGCCTGTCTTGGACCTGGGGAGTCTTTCCACCTTTTCCTAGATCTACAGGTGTCCTTGAAATAAAGAGACAACATGTGATGAATGGAAAGATGTTATTATATAGAATATAAATTTTGTGAGTCAATTACGGCACGAATCCCAAAACTAAAAACACTTTAAAAATTATATTACGTGACGCCTATGAATTCAAAATAATCAGAATGCATATAAATAATAAATACCTCTTACACACATACGCTATAGCGTATGTTTACATACGTAACAGCTGGATGAGATGGACAATAACGAAATGATTCTTTTTATTATTGTCGGTCAACTTTAAGATATTGTCTCTGATACTTTTTATAATCGCACACTAGCGTGATAAATTTTTTGAAATATCTTTGTCATTTTTTTTCTCGCTTATGAGAGGAAATTTTGAAAAAATGTTTTGGATTTATATTCTATATAATTACATTTTTCCATTTTTCATACGTTGTCTTTTTATTTCGAGGACGCCCGGTATTTTCAGCCAACTTTTTTATGACTGTTTCAGTAATTGTTTCTGCAATGCCAAAGGAAGGCTCCGATGATCCCATGGACACTGTGGATGAGGCCTGTTGAGCCAATTCGTCCGCCTTCTCATTAGAACTGTGCTTCGTGCCTCGGGATCCAGGCTAATCTCATTTCCTTGTGATCACTGAGCTCGTTTAGAGTATACACACACAATCTCATACAAGTTTGGATTTAACTTGTACTAAATCCACTGCCTTTAACAATGCTCGACTGCCGGAGAAGATGACCGCGATGCAATTTGTTCCACCTTGTTGTTAATTTTCCCAACGCATAAATGCAATGCGGGCATTTCTGCTTGAAATACCGTAATATACCGAAGTATCTCTACTTAAGCTTACTTGAATCATCATCGTTTCTTTGAGCCTACATATTTCAATTCCAAAATTATGTAGGTAAGTTTGAACGCTACTGCTCATGCGAGTATATAAATATCTAGAGGTTGTAAATTTAGTATCATCTGTAGCGCAGCTGTAGGAGTTCTTATGGCATGGGTGGTAATTAAACATGCTAGACTTTGTGTGTCACTTAGTTTTTAGCCACTATGCAATTGCTCGATAGCTTATCGTGGATTTAATTAGCCTTGTGTATAGCCATAGAGTGATTCTGGGGCTACTTCTCCAATTTTACCCACATATTCACTACACCTTGCTTTATTGGTGGTTTTCGTGACGTGAGAATTGCACCTAAGGCAATACTCTCAGGTATTTAGCTGCTTTGGCTATTGCAATTTCTGTATTTTCGAGCACTAGTAGCTGTAGTAGCGTTTATAGCCGCTCTTTTTACACCAATCGCCTATAATATTTAAGGCAGTTTGCGCTCCTTTTGAAATCGCTTCTGTAAAACGTCCCTGGAGGACGATTGGAGGTCATCTGCGTATTCCAGGCAGTGAAAGCCCTTCATTGGATAGTCTGTTAAACAGATTATTTATTAAGATCGCCCACACAGGAAATTCTTACGAAACGACAAACGATATTAGTTGAATGTTATTGACACTTGGTCTTTTCCATTTTGTTTTCGATAAAGTTGCTATCGTATAAAGCACCTAAAGGAAATCCATATACAGGGCGTTACAAAATTCGCGAGCACGAACTATGGGATGGCGTTAATCATCAAAAACTGAAGCGAATGTTCCTTTACCATTTTTTAATCTGACTTATATTTTCTGAATTTTAGCAACTTTTAGCAAACTTTTTTTATATAAGGTTTCCCGGAAAGTGTTCCCCATTTATTTATCGAATACTTCGAAAGTAGAAGCGTTAACAGTCCCTGCACATGTTATAAATGACGGTCACGGCTTGGAAAATTAGTTACCATGGAGCGGTTCATCGGTGGACAACGTGCTATATGTGTCAAAGGGTATTACGAGAACAATAATTCTTTCGTGACAATTCGACGTCTATATCGTTCCATTATCATCTTCATAGCATAACACAAGCACCTTCTCCCAGATTAATTAGATTTTGGTTTCGGAAATTTGAAAGAGGAGGCACCACCATCAAAAAGAAGTCTGCAGGTCAACACAGGACTGCGAGTGATCGTGTCGCATTTACGCGCAATTCTTTGCGTTCGATTTGAAAATATGAAGCAGTATTGAATTTATCAAAAATGGTTGTTCACAACATACTAACTAAAGAGCCAAAGAGCTTTGGAAGTTGAAGATTGTTTTCGCGGATACATTACTTAATAATTTTGAAACTTTCGACGATATCTTATTCAGCGATAAGGCACACTTTCATTTGATGAGTTTATAAATAGACAAAACTGTCGCTACTAGTCGTCTGAGATCCCGAAGGAGAAGCATCAAAGACCACTGCAAAGACAGCATATGGAATTATTGGCCCTTATGAAAATGTTAACGGTGTTGCACTCACGGATTCTGCTCAGCAATACAAAGACATGTTAGACAATTTTCTCAGACCAAAGCTAGATAGTTATGCTGAATCCAATGAGAACACTTGGTTTCAACAGGATAGCACCACCTCACAAATCTGCAAACCTTACGATGGAAATCGTCAGGGTCATGTTCCTGGGCAGAATGATCTCTAAGCGGGGGATATTAGCAGGCCACCCAGGAGTCCCGATTTAACCTCAATGGATTTCTTTCTGTGGGGTTTTCTTAAGGAAAAGGTATACAATACGGTACCAAGAAATTTTAATCAGTTAAAACAACGAATGCGCAATGAAATTCGGGAAATCAATCTATACTTGCTGCTGAAGCGTGAAGAACGACATCTCGATAATGTTATTTTTCATAAATAATTTTCCATTTTTTAAATTCTAAGATAAAATTGATTTCAAATGAATATGTTTTTTATTAGTCGAGTTATACCGTTTTCAGAAGGGAAAAACATTCCAGGACACAATTAAAAACCTATAACTTGGAACATTTTATAATATTTTTTCAAGTGTCTTTCGGCAACGAATAAACATGAGCAAAGAAACGAAGGCTTTGCAGTTAATGCATAAAATAAATGAGATGCGTAAATAACAAGTCGATATTTCTACAATTGCCATTATAAAGATACAGTGTTTGTATTTTGAATTCTAGCGTATGAAATCATGGCTGAAAACTACTTAAATCGTGAGTATTACGATATGTTAATGACTCTTGGTGCTTCAAATAATAATGCAGGCTCACCAGCGCAACTGTATGCGATGCGAATTCTCGGGCGTCGTTGGCCAAATGCTAATGTCTTTAGAAGACTAGAACTTCTTTTTATCAGAAATACTGTCCGTATTCGTTTACGTGGCGATGCAATCATTGATTTGATAACAAACGATCCTTTAAGAAGTACTTGGGGCGTTGGGAGTCAACTGAAAACAAATCAAGTTCACGTAAAGCGTGCGCTAAGATGCGACCAACAACATCCAAGTAATTTCGAACTTCAGCATTTGGAAGATAATGACACTTCACTTCGGCAAGCATTCTGTGAATGGTATTTAAATATCGATCTGCACATCCAAAATTCCATTTTGTGGACAGATGAATGTTTATTTGCCCAAGATGGTATTTTCAATATTCATAGTCATCACTGAAGTTATGAGAATCCACATTTAATTATGTTAACGTTGCTTTGGTTTAAATATTTGGGGTGGTTTATTGGGTGAACTAATATTTTTTAATTAATTATTTTTTCATTATTTTTAGTTTATTTATATTTTGCCGTACCGTATAAAAGGAGAAAATTATTTAGATTTTCAACAACAACAGCTTCCAGAATTTTTTAATCACGTGCCTCTAAATCTCCGGCAACATATGATTTTTATCAGGTCTCCACTTTGAATTATTGTACAGGATTACCTGGCCACCTTGTTCGCCAGATCTGACACCTTGCGTTTTTTTTTGTGGGGTGTTTTGAAAGCGTTAGTTTATCAAACAGGCGATATTAATGAATTAGAAAACTGTGTACTTTAAGCAACGCAACAAGTAACACCGCAAATGTTATACAACGCCGTTCGGACAATAGCAAGGCGTGCTGAAGACAATTCGAACAAATGTTTTAAGTTTTTCGTGTTATACGTTTTTAATTGTGTAATATTAAAACAGTTTACATTAAATTTTTCAGTTTTAATTTGCTATAATTCAGATAATATCGATCAGCTAAAGGAACATAGTAAAGGAACATTTGTTTCACCTTTTGATGGTTAACTCCATCCCATAGTCCGTGTCCGCGAATTTTGTAACACCTGTATACTACGCATATGGCGATTATAATTCTTTATAAATTCTCTTATTGTAATATACATATACGCTTCCTGTATCTTATTCCATTGCTTACAATAAGAGAGATCATTTGGTCATGATAACGTCGCCTTAATTACTCAGACACTTCTTCAAAGCTACCTCGACTTATTCTCAATTACTTATTCAAAATTATAGTCGCAACAAAAATAGCAACGTACTTTTAAAATTATACCGTATGTTCACGATATACAGAATTGTGTATATGTTTTGCAATATAAATAAATGAAAACAATATTCAGTAATTCAAAGAGAATACACTTTCTAATACTTGTAAAAACAAAAATGCATCATACAGCAACAAAGCACGTAAGTTGGAATCACTATAAGTTATACTCTATAACTTATGAAAAAATGATAATTTTAAAATTGGTAATACAACGTACTACTTCGGTAGATGACTAACGATAAAAGTTCAGCTTCTATGTATAGAGACTCTCTGTTTGCGTAAAGACAACATAGATGGCAAACTTGTAGGAAGCTAAGGCTTACATCCTGTTTCTATCTGATCAATGGTTTATACGCAAACTAGGTGTCTCCTTATACAGGCTGTCCTTGAAATAAAAAGATAACGTATGAAAGTTGGAAAGATGCAATTTTATAGAATATATATCCCAAAATATAGTCAATTACGACGCGAACCCCAAAATTAAAAACCCCCTGAATAATAGATTCTGTAACGAGGTTAGAACGAAAAAATTCGATACGAATGGAAGATTCCGAACGGGAACGGTAGCGAGGGTGAGGAACCACGTGCATTGAATTTTCATTCTAACCGAGTAACAGACTATATTTTCTCCACGACCAGAAAGTATGAATTAAAAACAATTAAATTAAATCTAAACAAGACAAGTTATTTATTGAGATATTTGAATTACATTGTATTAATATTTATAGTGTTGGTAAATTACTGAAATTAAAAACTGGCGCATTGGAAATATTTTCTGTAAACAGATTGATTTGTGGAGGCAGACTTAAAAGAAGAATTGGAAGTTGAGGCGACGGTTACTGACGAATTAGATCCAGTAATTGAAGAAATTAATTGAATTGTTATATTTATTCGATTTTGCAGAGAATCTTCTATGTATCCTTCTGCTACTTGAGAAGACTTCCAGCCTCTATGCCTTTTTAATGTTGTAATATCCGCACCTGCATTTACCAACGTAGTTGCCGAGGTACAGCGGAAGCGGCCAGTATACTCTTGTGGATTCTTTAGATTCAAAAATGTGACAATTTGTTTAGGTATATTGCCTAGTTTATTTATCCCAATTACTTGTCGTGTACATTTATTTTTTTGGAAATTAATAAGAAAACTATCAGAGGGAACATTACAAGGTCTCAGAGCCCAGTATCTTTTTACAATATTATAAAAATCTCCCGTAATTATAACTCTCTTGGTTTTTTAATTTTTTGTATTAGGAATTGCAATTAGTATTGTGGATTCCAAATCTTTAATCTCGGAAATTTTAATGTTGTAAAAGCTCATTCTTGTGACAAGCCCCAAAACACCAAATGACAAGGGCGACCTAAAAATAAAAAATATATTTGATTAAAATTGCTATTTAAATTATAAGTTTTATTACCTTTGTAGCTAAATATATTTCATCCAGAGCATTTTCTAAGAATTACTTAACATTTTCTTCTGTAAAAACTTTTAATTTCTTAGCTACATATTTTTTAGAACAGCATTTTAACAAAGTTTTTAATTTTTTGAGTCTTGAAATATCGATATTGTGTTTAACATTTATCGTTGCTTTTAGAATTCAATATATTTTCCATAGAATCGAGGATTTCCATTTTTTTAATAAATAATCGAAAATGCAATCGAAACATTTTCGGAAAAGGAATTCGTTTTCTTTTCTTGTTACCAATCCCTTAACAGTGCATAATACTTTTCGTATTCACATCTCGTTTTTTGCGGCAGCAGGTTCTCGCTTATATTATTTGTATAATTTGTGAATCCAGGTGTAGTATTATCAAATTCCATTTCTCATTCACTCTATCTTTCAGGCATTATCTTATTTGAATTAAAACTTGTCTGAAAATAATTATTACGACGCCGCCATTTACATATGCCACTGACAGTTTTGAAATCCATGGCAATCTATGTCGTTTAGTTCGATTACGGAACATTCATTCTCTAGCTTGTTACAGAATGAAAATACATGGAAAACACATAAGAAGTAAGTGTTTCAGAATAAATATAACTCAAGAGTGAGAATTTTTACTTTATATTATTAAAAATGATTTCGGAATTCTTACATTCACTAATGGTCGTGGAGAAAATAGTTTTACGTAACACCTATGAATTTAAAATATTTTGAATAAAAATGCCTCTAAGTTACACACACACACACACACACACACACACACACACACACACACACACACACACACACACACACACACACACACACACACACACACACACACACACACACACACACACACACACACACACGCGACATAGTAGTTTACATACGTCACAGCTGTCGATGTTATAAAAACTATTACATTGTTGTATTCTAAGATCAATAACCACGTACAAAAATGGTTATCCATTTAAAAAATTTAAAAAAATGTGTATTGCGTGTATTATGTAACCTTTTTTTTTGTTACGAGAAGTAACAAATATAATGGATTTAGAATGTCTTTAAAAAATACTGCCATTGAATGCCATGTTTATGTGTATAAAAACTAAAAGATAACGTCGTGCAGACAGCTTTTGTTCGGATTATAATAAGCATGTTCGATTTATTTCATTATTTATATTTATTACATTTAGTTTATCTTTGCTTTGTTATTGCTGCAATAAAGCATTCATGCGTTTAGAATTAGAAATATATTTAACACTGGCAAAACCTAAGACAAAACCATTACTTTATTTGTAAAAAATTAATTTTTTATCTCTGCATTTAATGCATTTAATTAATATGTTCTATTGTTAAACGATTAGGTAAATATCTTGTCCTTATATAATTGCAAAGTACTTGGATTTTTGTATGCTATTACAAGTAAGTTCACCTACATTTTATTACTGTTCCTTTATTATTACTTATGTATAATTATCTTATTGTCATATGCTTATAGATTAGTTGTTATCCAAATTAGGAGGTAGGTTTTTCCGGTTTGACCCGTAGTATATTTCGTTATTTATATTACTTTTAATTTTGAAAAAGTCGAGTCAACCCAAATCATTTTCTTTTGTAAGAAAAACAGTTCTGCGTTCATTTTCAAGAGAAAACATCTTCACATACACATTGTGTCTGTACGTACACGATCATTTATATAAATAAAATAACCAAAAAGTACGTAAGTGTTTTTAATATAATATACTAGAAAAATAATACTTCTCACGGTCTTAATATCCGTGTTTCAAAAAGAAGTGAAAAAAACCAGCGCACAAAACACTACAGCTTTGTATGCTAAGAGTTCAATGAATTTTTAAAGATGATATATTAAGAGAACAAAGCGAGATGGAAAATAACAAAACTATTCTTTTTGTTATTGTCGGTCAACTTTAAGATATCGTCGTTTATAATATAGTGGATTGCACAGTGGCGTGACAAAATTTTTTTAAATATCATCGTCATTCTTTTTCTTGCTTATGAGAGGGCATTTTGGGAAAATATTTTGGATATATATTGTATATATGTAATTACATCTTTCTATTTGTCATACGTTGTCTTTTTATTTCGAGGTCACCCGTACAATTGGACTGTTATATAAGCAGATATATAAAATAAATACTAACAAAACTGGCCAACTCATACTTAAAATAAAGTCTTAGAATTTTTTTTTTTATTTAAATAAATTTTTAACGTTCCATTATTTATGTAAATCACTTTTATTCACAGGTTACTGTATGTTCAGTTTTTGTTTCTCCGAATTAGCAGCTTGCACTGTTCTTCAACTCCAACACAACAACGATTTTCAAGAATTCCTAAAAGTACTGAAGAAGTACAATAGCAATGATATTCCATCGTACTTGAAGAAAACTATGTATGACGTCACTATGTGTGAATGGAATTACAATAAACGGTACATAATAAGCGGGGAGCAGGGAATTTTGAGAGATGCACCTGATAATCTAAAAAATACGATCCTTCATCAAAGAATAGTAAATTGTTTGGAGACAGTTCCGTTTTTTCAACAATGTAATAAAAGTATTCTTTGGAAATTAGCCCCTCTTTCTTTGTTAAATATTGTTCCTCCAGGTAAGAGATATATTTATTAATAATTGTGATGTGCGAAGAATTTCTTAATTCAAAGTCATGTATTTAAAAGCTTTTTATTTTCTTCTTTAACTATCATGTTATACCGTTTGACAGTTCCGTGATTTTTCGGTAGAGGGCTCTAGGATAATCGAGATGGATGCGTTTTTGATATTTAGCATTTAGACACTTTAGCAAAGTTACATTCAAAACTTCAAGTAGACGTACTATCGCGACATTTGAAATCCGGATGATTATATATTTATTTTCACTGTAATTAAGCATTGTAATTCAGTTTTTGTATAATTGAGTTGTTGTGTAGATGATAGCATAGTGACATTTATCTGTAATCTCTCACGCAAAATTATGTTATAAAATGATGTTACTGATTGAATAAACGAAAAAGAAGAATTTATTTACGGATTAGTCCAGGTGACGATCCAAGAGCAGGTGCAACAAAAAAGGCAGTCACTCAGAAAAACGTCGATGTTGTGGGCAAGCTCATCAACGAACATCGACATGTGACATATCGCAAAATTGAGGAATCATTGAGGATTTCACAGACCTTAATTAAAAAAAAATTTGTATGAAGAATTGTGTGAAAAAAAGTTAGTTTCTCGTTGGATACTGAATCTGTTGACTGAAGAACAGAAAAGAGCGAGAGTAAATTGATGTCAAAAAATTTTATACCGCTTCAACGCAGGAAACTCTAAAAATGTGTACAACATCGTGAGTGGTGATGAACCTTGGATTTACTCATACAAGCCAGAAAATAAACGCCAGTCGTCTGTTTGGGAAGAAAAGCCGACGAAAATCAATCGTTCTCGAAGTGTCTTCAAAAAGATGGTCGCGACGTTTGTCTCAAAAGCAATAATTTCTCTACAATATCAAAGAAACTTTATGTTTTGATTTTTTTGTTACAAATTTTAGTACCTGTAGAGCTTTCGTCCATAGTTTCTCTGGTGGTGCAGTCAATGCATCCGCAAATTCGAATTAATTCATTTGAACGTAGTATCGTCCCTCGGTTTCCGGGTAAGTGAATGTATTCGATACATCTGGGCTATCTATCGAAGTACTGCAAGAGATTTCGGATGTATTCCGTTTGGTCGTTGAACGCATTTGGAGGGTCCTCGAACACAGAAGTGCGGTATCTGCACAACCTGTTGGACCAGAGACAGGCATGGACGACGTGAATATGGTTTCGTCTAGGGTTTTCCTCTTCATGTTTTGTGAGATGATGAAGCATGTTGTTCCGCGACTCGAGGCATGGAGTTCTTGAATTCCGTTAATTGGCTCGTCAATGTCATGATATCGTCCTGTGCCAAATATGGAATGGACGAGATGTTTTCCTCCAAATAGCTCCTCCAATTCGCAACGGTTTCTATCTGATCTTGAAATTTCAAAGTAAATGATTCGCATTGTACCATAAAGTTTTGTTTAAAAAGCAATATTCGAAAAAACATAAATGATTGATATCTAAACATTTTACATAAATGCAATCAAAATCATCAAAATCATCTAAATAAAAATATTATTTATATGTAATTTTTTGTATTCTATAAATTTCGATGAATTTTGTTCTCAATGTGCGTTGGTCTTTTTCGAAGCAAGTTATTGTAAGGCTTTGCTATTTCCAATCGAAATCAGTTCACCATTGATACTGCACCAACACGGAATAAACCTTACGCTAAGATTAAGATATTATCCACCAGAATATTGGAGAATTTCGGTGCACCATTAGGTGTCTATACTAGATATATATCTAGTGACTTTAGATTGATGGCAATCGATGGTTAGTTAGTTCAGTTTGAACTCAACATTACCAAATACACAACTCCATAGGGCAATTTAAAATGTCGATACTTTTGAACGAACAGAGCGAAGGGAAGGAAACATGTTAGTAATTTTTATTTTAGTGTGTTGCTTGTGATGATATAAATTGATGTTGGCGCGTAATAGAAATTACGAAGTTTACAAAAGGTTATTTACTCACTTGTGAAGTACATGTATGATTCTTCTTTGCATAAAGAGTGATAAAAAGATTGAATTTTTGGTAAGTATGCATATTTTAGTACTAATTGTGCCTTACTTCAATTATAAGTATATCGTTTAGAGTGTTAATACTTGTATTATCACAGATAAATTGAAAATTTTTCATAAATACGTTGTTCATGTTCTAGTAAAAAAAAAATGATAAATTAATAGATTACACAGGCCTGCGTTTTTTAACTTTTAAAAAATTGTTTTAATAGTTTGATAGCTGATTCTTATGTGTTTTTGGGTGCTGAATCCAAATATGAACTCTATTTTTCTCCATCACGTAAGGATTTTTCACAAAAAGGCCTCAAATTAAATATTTTTTTTTTTTTTTTTTTAAATAATTTGTAATTACATTTTGAATTTATTTACAAAAGATATAAAAAACAAAATTACTTACAAATATCATTAAATCTAATGAAAAGAAACAGTAAAATACTATTTATGTCTTTACAAGTCCTTATAATATCTTTTTCTTTGTCTTTCCATACTCCTTTTTGTGCTTTTTCTTCTGTAATCTCGTAGTGGACCATCCCTTTTTAACATCCAACAATAATCAGCTATCATGCTTATATTCCATCTTCCTTGGTATCTTCTCTCCATCTCTTTTAGGTCTTGGTGGAACCTTTCCCCCTGCTCCTCACTTACTGCATCAAGATTTTCAGGGAAGTAGTTGAGATGCGAATCTAGAAAATGCACCTTCAAACTCATGTTACAGCATAAGGTTTTAAATTTTTCTAACATATTTTGCACAATATTTTTATAATCTTCATGTTTTTTGTTGCCGAGAAAATTTGTAACCACATTTTTGAAGGCTATCCATGCTTGTTTTTCTGCTTCCTCCATTTTAGATTCAAAATTTTCATCTTTCATAAGCTTTCTTATATCCGGCCCAACAAAAACACCCTCCTTTATCTTTGCTTCTGACAAGCGAGGAAACTGGCTGCAAAGATACTTGAAGCACTCTCCATCCTTTTTTAATGTCTTCAAAAATTGTTTCATTAACCCTAGGTTTATATGTAATGGAGGAAGCAAAACTTTGCTCGGGTCTACTAAACTTTTTCATTCAATGTTTTTCATTCCAGGTTGTAAGGTTTGTCTTGGTGGCCACATCTTTTTACAATAGTGCTGCTTTCTATCACGACTATCCCACTCACACAAAAAACAAGGATATTTAGTATAACCGCTTTGTTGTCCAAGTAACAAACAAAGAACTTTCAAATCACCACAAATTGTCCAACCTTGATCTTTCTAACGAATTTTAATTAAAAGTAGCTCAAGATTTTCATAACACTCTTTTAAATGAACTGAATGTCCCACTGGTACATAAGCATATTTACTTCCATTGTGTAGAAGAACGGCCTTAAGGCTCCTTTTTGAAGAGTCAATAAAGAGTCTCCATTCAGAAACATTATATTCTACGTGGAATTGTTCCATGAGCCCGGGTACATCATTACAGAAAACTAGTGCATCTTCTTCGGAATAATTTCGAGCAAACTCTTTTTCTCTGTTCCTAAACTAGTAAAATGTTGTGGTAGGTGCTAACAAATTTCTTTCTTTCAACCTTGAGCCTAAAAGCTCAGCTGAGTCCTTAGGAAGGTTTAAGTCCCTCACCAAATCATTTAATTTAGATTGGTCAAACAGTTTT